>JAQQSE010000001.1:1315000-2548011 GCA_035772565.1 Antheraea assamensis
CAACAGCAGAATAACTGATAACAATTATAGCAACATAACACAACAGCTTAATACATTATTTCTATATGGTTGTTTTTGCATTTTATAATAAGAATATATTATATTGATATATATTTAATTTTCCTTTTAGATACCAAAGTATTTTGTTATATTTTATTAAATAAGTGGCTCTATTTAAAGTGACAACCAACATACATCCATAATAAAGATGCTACCTTGTCATTCAAACATTATGTAAAAACCTAATTTATTCCATTTTTAACCAATAACTTTAAAACTTTTCAATCCACCAAACTATTTTTTCTTTCATTGGACCATATTTTTTATATACAAATTGTCAAATGAAAATCACATAATATTCTAGATGGCAAACCCAGCGATATAGTCGTGTGTAGGCAACAAAAATCAAGAGTAATTTGTTATATACTTAATTATTCTGTGGTTTTATACACAATTGTGAAGCGCAGATCCTTACCTATTATCTCCCTTTTTGGGGCGCAAGACACCAGCCGCTTTCTCCAACCGCTGCAGATATCTTTTGTAAAACTCTAGAAGTTCCTTTTCATATTTATACAGTGTCAGTGTGTCTTTTTTCACTGTAAAATAAAATTTATATTTAAATAACATGTGAAAAAGTGTAATTAAAAAATACTGCACATCATGCCTTATAAAAAAAAAATGTGTATAAAAGGAAAGTAAAGTTATGGGAGGTTTGGAGGCAAAAGTTAACAATGGCAAAATTTTTCTTCTGTATTTAAGATATTAGACAATTTTTATAATAGATTATCGCCCCCTTTAATTGTCATCAGAAAGGCAGGTATCGCCATTTGGCCCACCCAATTTAAGTAAATAATTTGCTTAACATATCATGACAAAATGACAGCACAGTTCCTGACATAATTGATAATTTTAAATAATTGGCAAAGACATGAAGATCCACCTGTAAGATTCTCTACAGTTCAGATATACATTGTTTGATCTTGAGACATGACATATCCAAAGAAACTCACAAGCATGGGTTTATTACCATCAGTATGGTGCTCCTTATCCAATTGGAGAATAGATACCTTTAAGAATTTTAAAGATGAAATAACAAAAACATTGATGTAAAGAAAAACTTACATTTCACATTAGAGTAATCCTGGTGCCGAATGTGATATTCGGGTAATATGTCTTTGAATACCTCATACGCAGAAAGTGTTGCCAATTTTCTTATTGAGTGTAGATTCAGAGCTCCGTCTTTAAGCCTCTCTTCCATTAAATACAATATAGGGAAAAGGTTTTTTATCTAAAATATTAATATTTAATTACCAGATAAATATCATACTGGAGTGTCATTGAAAAATATTTATTCATTATACTGTAGCAGAATTAAAATTTTAATATTTTGGACAATACTAGTATTTTTTGCTATAAAATTGGCATAATCGGTATTGTTTTCTAATTCTGTATGTTAAAATATTTACACATATTAAATTTTATAACTATCAGTATTTGTATAGTACCCCTGATGTGGTGCAGTACCAACTAGTGGTAAGTTATAGCAAAACAGATAGTATAAAAACCTTCTTCATGAAAGACAATAATATAAGACATAACTTTTAATATGTCATTTGTTAATCTTCCATACACTAGGTTAACTTTTACATTATATGGATAACAATATCAGTGCTAATTTGTAGTGAAAATAGTAGAATCTATTACAGCTAACCAAACACTTCTTTATATATTTTTAAAGATGTTTAAAACCCTGAGACCATTTCTGCCTATATTTTAAACCCACATACATACTTGAATCCTCAATCACAATTGACAAATTAAAAAGATATAAATAAGGAAGAATGGCCAAAAATTAATACATACCTTCTTGTCAGGACTCTCAAGCAATGATGAACATAGTGCTCCAATTCTGAGTTTATCATTTCTCAGTCGATCTCTTCTTGCGGCGAGCAGTTCTACAGCGGTAACCACACCTCCTTCTTCTGGTTCAACATCCTGCGTTTCACCTTCCTCACCTGTTCCTTCCATTCCGGAGTCAGTTTCATTATCTTGCTCTTCAGATACTGCAGCTTCTGGTGCATGCTTGGGTTTCATTATATTTTCCTCAGGTTCGGATTCTGTTTCTACAAAGTTCTAATAATAAATATTTATAAAAATTCTAAATAATTATAATATTGTACTTTGTCCCAATAATTTAAACTATTTGGCCCCAATTTCATGGCAATTTTATTAATATTTGTAAATCAAATTACACTACAAACTAACTGCAATTTGCTGTTGTAATTTGACATCAAAGGCTGTTAAGTAGACTTTTTCTTAAAATAAATTGGATCTTTTTGCATATTTTGAGATGTCAAAAAAAAAACTAACAAAATATAATGAGAAAATTAAAAAAAATTAAACATGCATAAACCAGTCATATACATTTAAATAGCATTATACCACAGAGGGCATAAAATTACACCTTTTATTTGAAACCAACAACCACAACCAGTTTAATAATCACAATTTAATTGAGCTCACTTCAATTTTTTTGAGATCCATTTGTGACAGTAGTTTGTCATAAATACATAGTAAGGTTTGGTATCAATTTAGTACCACATGATTACTAGCATATGGTTGATATTTTATTGATAAGGGTGTTATTTTATAGGAATCTATCATTACCACTTGAGAGGAACGTTATTGTGCACTTCTATCTGGCTACTGCGACATCTCATAAAACAACAAAAAAATCATTGTACCTGTCATTGTTCGTGCACAGTGCATACTGTTGGTATGTAAATATAATGTAATGTTCACTCAAGTACTTAGGATATCATTACGTAGCTGTAAAATTGGGCTATTCTATACTTTAGTAAAGTACCAAAATAGTAGTCCTAAAACACAGCTAACAAAATCACTTACCATCACATTCTTCAGTTCTTTCCATTATGCCTTCTTTAGTTTTAATAGGAAGAAGGGGCTTTAGTCTTTTAATTGGTCTTTCAGCAAGCTCTTGTTCATATTTATCTTCTAAATCACTATTCGAGTCACTATCACTCTCAGCTCCACTGTCACTGGCAACTGTTGTGACTTTGTTTCTTGGCATGCGTTCTTTTGTCGGTCTCTTACGTTTACCTGATCTTTTTAAAATAAGTTATGATGTGGTTGTTGATAATTTTTATAATTTTAATTGCAATTTGTGTAGTTTTTATTATAATCATTAATTTTACAGTAAATACACAATTTATTTGTGAGAACTATTAATGTAGAATTGTGTACAAAGTTTATTAACATTTTCAACTCTCTACTATCAGCATTGTATTTGTATTGTATGTGTATTGTATTGTATTTGTATTGTGTGTGTATTGTATTTGTATTGTAGAGTATTGCATTGTATTTTTAAATACTATAAACAGTGACAAACTACTCATCCTATGTTTTCGACTCAGTAAAACCAGTAATTACTTCTTAGGTAATTGTGTCATATTTTATAACAAAGTCCCAAAGCATGTTACCGATTTGCTGGACTATAAATTTAAGCGCCATGTCAAGCGGGTGTTGGTGTCAAAGGGTTATTATAGAGTGGATCAATATGTGAACAATGGGGATTTCTGGAATTAATTCTTTTCTGTGCAGCCACTAAACACAATTGTAAAGTGTAATTTATTTGAAATATTCATTAATGTATCGGTTCTTCTCGATGACTGGGTTGTTTACCGAACCGGTGGTAATTTTGACATTCATAAGCACCTTCTTAGGGACTAAATCCAATAAAGTATATTTTGATTTTGATTATTACTATAGTCATGGTATTTTTTTAAGGTGCACATAAATAGCTTAGTTTAGAGACAAATTTATTAGAGTTATTTATAATAGTTAAAATCTCAGATACAAAAAAAATTATATAAATTGTTTGTGTTTGGTAAAAATAAAAATTCTAAAATAATACAAACTTTTTTACTTCCTCTTCTTTTTCTGGCACATTCGACAGTAACTGTGGTTGTTTAGCCAATCTTTTCAGTATATAATTTTTTTCTTCCTCATCCAACATATCAGCCCACTCGTCGCCCGACGCAGAATCGCTATCGCTGGGGTACTCTTCAATTGGTTTTGAGTTTTGGTGATGCTGTTTTTGCACTTTCGTTCTATGCCTTTGTAGTCGTAATTTACCCTGTTTCTTCATTTTGTTAGTCGTTTGGTTGTTCCTTTTAACTTTACTTATCTTTGCCTTCCCCTTTTTCTGTAATTTTAAGAATGTAATTTGGTGTTTACTAAGAATTTGGTTATGTTACATATTGTTCTGAATTATACACTATATATATGTTTAAAAACTAAATAATGTATAAAACTTACAGCCATATTGTTGATTTCTAAATTTAGTTTAGTAAATTACAATAATAATCGCTACAAAAATAAAAAATAACAACGTGCTATCTTTTACACAAACTAATACCACAGAATAATAATAATGCGAATAATACTGTCCTTTTTTTACTTATTCTTTTCTATTCACTTGACAGTATTCTTATTCGTTTTGAAATAGCAAATAAATGATAGATTGAATGTTTAAAAAAATTGTAAAACAATTTTCTTAGTATTTATAATTTTGTTAATACAATTGTGTATGTAAGATTTATTTAAAAAAATTGACTTTCATAAAGTAATATTTTTTGTTTTGTGACAGTGAGCTTTTATGATTATTTTTGAACGTTTATTAGTTCCAAACTTTCTAAACGTCAGTTACGATAAACTTCCGAACTTTTAGCAAATTCTTGTTTTTCTAGTTTTCAAAACTGATTTTTTACTTTAAATTTGTAAACGTTCATTTTATACTAACATGAATGGAAACCGTTTAATATTCTGGTGATACGAATAGTTTTGTGCAGTTACTTCCGTTTATGTTGAACAATGGTTCCACAACAGCAAAGACGAAGAAGACGGCGTGCTGCGCTGGTTAGGACGGCTGAACGCCGTGTAGTGGTGGCCAGAGGGGCCGGTGGCTTCGGTTTTACGATAGCTGGACAGAGGCCGTGCGTTGTATCCGCGGTAGCCGCTGGTGGTCCTGCTGATCGGGCCGGCCTTCGCGCGGGTGATGCACTTTTGGCCGTCGACGGTGCGAGTATCGCTAGAGCTCCTCATGCGTCTGTTGCTCGTCTCATCGCTGCGGCTCCTGGTGCTATTTCACTAAGTGTTTCGCCGAGGGAAGCCCCGCCTACTGACACGGAGGATACGGAACCCGACGAACGGGCCAGGACTCGGAGGCGACATCCTCCGCCGCGTCGCAGACCTCAACCTATGATGCATCATCCTGGTATAAAATTTCTACCTATTTTATTTAAAGGATTATAGTTTTCCTTACATGGATGGTATCATCCTTTTTAACCCGATTATAGCATACATCACATAGAACTTGTTATTTTAATTAAAATTATTTAAACCATTTGTAGAGATGTTATTATAGTTGAGAACCATTGGCTTATTATATTATTGAAAAGATTACTATCAATATTAGGCACTGGTGGCGGTTAAATAATTGAATATACTCTATTATAATTCTCTATGAGTGTCATCACTCTGTCAATTAAAACAATTGGGTAATCAGCTCTATATATACATATAGTTACATATTTTTTTCAATTTTTATCTTGTAAAGTGTGAAGTGTGTATTCAAATTTTAATATTACCCAACAAAATTGCAATTTTCTGCTGTACATTGAGAAATACAATTTCCATATAAAATAGATCTCAAATCAAAAAAAAAGTTTAAGTTTCCAATAAAACATCTGTTAGTTATTTATAATTCAATCTCTTTGATATATTTTATGATCCACTGTAAATAAATAGATACATACTGTATGTTACAAATATAATTTATAGAAAGACATTTAGTTATGAATCTAAATGTTCCATTTCTTTCTCTGTTCTATTTGCCACTAGCATATTAGGTTTGCCAAAAGCGTCATCATCAACAGATAAAGTTTTGACGTCCAAAGAAAGAGGGGTACATTTAATACTATTTTTGTTCACGTATGAGCTTTTATTTTCAAATTATAGTTAATCAAAAAATTTGTTAGACATACTTTGTTAAACTAGATTTTTTATTTTTTCTTATATTCGTGTCTTAGTTAGATGCCTCATTTTTTCTATTGCATCAGACTTGTATAGAAAATTTATAGCTTGAGAATTACTCAAATCTAGTTTATTTTGGTGCCATTAAAATATATTAGCCATTTTTTAATCTAAGAATTATATTATACTAGCGGCCTGCTCCGGCTTCGCAAGGGTATAAAATATATAGCCTATGTCATTCACTGAAAAAATGATTAAAATCGATCCAGTAGTTTTGATTTATTCATTACTGCCCTTTGCCCAAACGCGTTATGTTTGGAGTAACCTCAAAGATAACAGTATTTCTCCACTATTTAATTTATGTTATTATGCATATGAACCTTCCTCTTCAATCACTCTATCTATTAAAAAAAACTGCATCAATATTTGTTGCGTATTTTTAAAGATTTAAGCATACATAGGGATATAGGGACAGAGAAAGCGACTTTGTTTTATACTGTGTAGTGGAAAGTTATTTAATCCTTTAACAATTCATTGTGCCACATTTATAATATTTTGATTGTTTCAAAAAATGAATATCAGTGTTTTCTCTTTGCAGATGGTTAAACCTATTAGGTATGTTATATGTAATGAAAGTGCACTGTTAGTTAACTCATGTGTTTGTCTTGTGTGTGTGTGCTATTAATCATTATGGAAAAAAAATTAAAGTTATGTTCCAAATAATACAGAGTAAATGTTCAATTTATGTATTTTTATATGATTTTGATATCCTCATGAACAAAAGCTTTTATGAAATGTATATGAATTATCTGAATTTAAACCAACTGGGAATTACTTAAAAAGGAATTGTTGTGATACTTGTAGAATGGTCTTTATATATTTATTTTTCTTTTAAATCTCATCATACTTTGTGAAAATTATAAGTAAGGTATTATTATCTTTACAGTTCTATAGTTCCATAGTAGTAACAAAATATAATTTAGTCTTATTGCATTTATTATTCAATAATCTTTTATCGATTACATAACTGTTAATTTTATTTGATATCTCAACAAATACTGATAAATAATACTAACTCAGTGCTTTTCATATATAATTTTAACAAATTTTACTAATGGAAATGCTACATAAAGTCTATGCTTATATGTCATGTTTATTGTGTCACTTATTTTTTTTTAACTTTTAACTTAAGCTTTATTTGTAAGCTTGATATGTATCCAGAGCTCAAGTAGTTGCTGTGCATTAATGTTTCTTTATGTTATAAGGGTTATAGCAATGTCAATATTTCAAAACCAGATACGACCTTGAGAAGGCACTTGTGAATGGTAAAATACTATCAAAAGTTGAGTAATTGTTAAACAATTGAAAAAAACAGAAAGCATTTCTACTAAATACTACTAATGTAGTGAAACTATAATCATTTTGATACTGTATATGTATACTCAAATTATTTAAAACTTATTTTAGGTAACTTTAATTCATGCATAAATGTTGTAAAATCAAAAGTAGACAAATAGTATATCCATCCTATTCTTAACTGAAACTATTTTATTATGATTGCTGATTAGAGTCACATTTGATAGTGCTGTACTTTGATTTGATTTTATTATCTAAAGTTCGCTACCCTCATATACATAATTATTTAAAATTACAGAATTTTTATTAAAATATCACCTAAATAATGAAAATATACATACATTTCAGGTTGCCATGCTGCTCCAAGCACATCGGGTGTTAACGAAATCTTACAGAATTTGACCAGAGCTCAATTAACCCCTAACCATGTTGCCCGTCTCGAATGTCGTGCAGTAGTTGGTTATCTCGGCACTATAGAAACACCGCAGGCGGCTCCAAGCGCTGCTCCTGGTAATGTCAGGAATGCCGTGAGAAAACTACGGCAAGAACGACGTCCAGCCACACCTGTGCTCCTCTCAGTACTACCGAACTCGCTGTTTCTTCGTCGTCCGTCAGGGCAGATCTTAGCACAGTATCAACGAGAAAGGATCGTTTTCGCCGGTTGCGGATCTGACGCTGACAGGAGGTATTTCGGCTTAGTGACGTCAGCTGAGAGTTCGGAAGCCGAAGCGTCTCACAGCTGTCACGTGTTTGCTGTAGATCCAAGAACTGCAGAACATGATGCTCATATTACAAGAGCAAGGGAGTTCCAAATAGCCTGTACGAGAGATCCGGTCGCTGAGAGATGTCTCGAGTTTCCACCTTCAGCTGAGTACGTCGTCGGGGTGATCAGAGGAATGTATTCATTACCGTCGGAAGATTGTTCGAGCCCGAGCTTGCAACAGATTTCTAAATTAGCCCTCAAAGGTGATAGTCCAGCTATAGGCAACTTCTCGAGGTGCAACAGACCTGTTCTGAGGATACAACGAGACAGGAGGCCATGCAGACACGAGGATGCGAGGATAGACGTCCAAGACTTTGTTGCGAACTCGCCACAGCCTAGCAATCATAGTGAAGTGACAACAACGTCCAGTAATAGCGATTCAGGAATCGGTTTTCACAATGACTGCAGAAATATTGCTGATAGGATTCTGGTGGTCGATTTCGGTCAACAGGCGCCCCCGAACAGGTTCAGACAAGACATGCCAAGACGTCCAATGGGCTTAGTCGGTTGTAGTAGCTTTGATACCGATGGTTCATTCTTGTCAAACACAACTCCGGTGGTGGATGGATTCGGTGGTCAAGGTAGACCATTGAACCTGGATGACGTTATATTGTCCAACGATTTGCAGACGGTTAGGCATGTCAGTCCACAAAAAGACAATGACTATAACTATAACAATTTATATGGCAATCTACCTTCCACTTCACGGTATACTAATGGAGTCGTATATGACCAAGTGTACACAGAGAACGAGGGTCATCACTATGAATTTATACCGTCACAGTTGGACATGGATTTGGAAATCGACCACGTCGCAGAGACCTTCAATTCGGTCGAGATATACGAAGAAAGGCCAAGGCATCCTCCGGACTGGCAGTCGAACGAGTCTGTGGAAAACGTCACCGTTATATCTGGAGGTACGAGCAAAGCCAGTATGGATTCAGTGTCGGTGTACTCGTCGAGGAGCCACGAGGAGGCGCGACCGTCCAGGAGGAAGCACCTGCAAGCCTCGTTGGACGATATGCTGGTGTTAGGGCTCCACAATCAACCGGCAGAACATACTAAGGATGATGATAATTTTGTTCATCCGGCGAGTATTAAATATAAGGTGCGTATGTTTGTAATCAACCTTTTTTTTGTTCAACTATCTTTCCGTACGTATTTGCCAGTTACAATGTTTTTTCTCACAAAATTATCAATTGTTTGAATCAGACAAATATAATTTTTATTTACTGCAATGTCATGTAAAAAGCATTTCATACATTTTCCAATTGTTTTTTCTATACCCGGAACACAATACTCACTGTTGATTGGGTGGATATCTATGGTCGGGATATCCATTCTTCAGATCGCATGAAATATAACACTACCTGATAGACAACGTACAGCTTAAATTCGTGTCCGTCTAGAACTTTAGTTTCCAAAGTGGTTCAGATGAACCCCATGGGGCGACGGAAGATTCCAAGTGGGGGTCTCCGTTGGCGTGACAAAACAATGGGTGTTCACAATTCGTAAGCGGGGTGCCCACGAAAGTTTATGTGCTTTCTTGTAAAGGCTTATGTTATTAATGTTTAATTTTAATTATATTACAATTAATAATGTAATATGATATAATAATAATTAATAGTATATTAATCACATATTTCAATAAATCAAAATAAAAAATATACAATTTTTCTTTATATTTTTACCACTCCGAAAGGGGAGTACTCTTTTTTTTTTTTTTTTTTCGAACTGACTACACTGTCGACCTGGCAAGGCTTCCACAGTTTTACCGGACTTCTTAGGGAGTATTCTAAATGAAATAAGTGAGAACTGATTGGTTCTTTGTGCTGTGAGTAGATGTCAAAAAAGTAAAGTTGGATGGAAACACTTTTTTTTTGGTTGGCCGACTCTACTTTTTTAACATCCACTCATAGCATAATCAATTAATTAATTAACCAATCTATTCTCACTTTTTTTTTTTACGAAAACAATTAATTCGTTATTATTCGCGGTAGGAACTGGGCCGCATCACAAATGTCTATAGTTGGATCGAATCTTCACATTTTTGTCGAGTTTTGGGAATATGGTAGAAATGTAGCTACAAAGGGACCACCGGAAATGTTGAAATTGGTCTATGAGAAAAAAGTCTGGGAACCTTTGATCTAGAAGTATGGAATTTTGTATAGGTCTTATAAGACGTGTAGGGGTTCTTGAATATTCGTCTCCTGGTCTATTAAATAAACAGTTAATAGTACCTCAGATATGTATTATTAAAGATATACTAAAAACATATTATTCAATGCCAGGTTCGTAAATCGATGAAGCCCCTAAACATTCTGTCAAGAACGAAGCACATGCTGGCCGGTAAGGATCGAGTCCGCGAGAAGGACGAGCGACGGCGGGCGCTAAGCGCTAGTGCTGGCGATGTAGCGGGCGCGGGCGCCACGGGGGACGGCAGGGGGGTTGACCCCCTCCCCGCTGCGGCTAGTGAACCCGACTTGAGGGATACACAGGTTAGTGGTACATAAACATAATAATTTATATTCATTTGTTTGTCCTTTTGAATTGAATGTTGTATGAAAGCAGTAATATATCTCTTTCTTTAACATGTTTTTGTTATCACATTTTATTGCCTGTTCTGTACAATTTTTTAATCGATATTTAAGAACCCTCTAATCGACTAATCGATATTATATTAACTATTGTATTTTCGGAACAAACTTTTATTAACAGAAAATGCCGAAATATTTGAAGAGCTGGTCTTGACATGAATGTGTTGCTATCTTGCTTTACCCGGAACTAAGAAATAGAGTACAACAGAGATAACTGCAACTCGGGCTGATTATACCTATATGAAGTAGACAAAATCGTAATTTTGTATTCTCCTGTCGTCTCGTTCAAAAGTGAACTGGTTTTAATTGTATTTTGTTTTGCAAAAATAATATAAGAAAAATCTTGACTATAAATTTTCCACACACCTTAGATCAAATAACAGTAGGGGGAATATAAGGAAAATTCACACTACAATTCATGTCACGCATATATTAGTATCGCCCACGTTAAATAGGAGAAGCAACCAAAATAGGCCATACAGGAATAATAACGTTGACAATTTAAAAACTAATGTTGACCCCGCTCTCTTTTTTCTGGTTACGTTTACGGAGTTTTTGTTGTGTCATTACATTGGTTTTCAGCAAATAACTTCTTTTTGAGAAAATTTCATACAAATATCTGGGACCTAAGTTGACCAAAAAAAAAAATTGAACCTTTATGATGCGTGACACTGCTAAAATGATTACTAATATTATAAATGTAAAAGTGAGCTTATTCGTTTGTAGCGTTTCCACATCTTCACTACTTAACCGACCATAATTAAATTTTACATTCACGTTGGTGACAACGACCTATCGTCAAGAAAAAGTTTCTGTTATGGTGCCCTCATCACCGTTCCAAATTCGTATCACCCGTCACTGGCTGCTTGCTTATCCACATACCCTAGAGGCCAGCAGAATGGTGACAACCGTAAGGTTTCCTAGAAGCTTTATTATGCGCACACCAGTGTTTTGGAATGGGTTAACCAGCAAGGTGTTCCCCCAGGGTTTTGACATGGGCCTCTTCAAAAAGAGATTGTAAGACGGTTTTCAAGGTCGGCAACACGACAGTGATGACCCTGATGTTGCAATTGTCCATAGGCGACGGTAACCATTTAACATCATCAGATGGGCCGTCTGCCTGTTTGCTTGCCCTTGGAATTAAAAAAATAGAAAAAAAGCGTGTACTATTCCCGAGGGATATGTCAAATCGTCACAAACGCGAACGAAACCGCGAGCAACAGCCAGCAAAATATATATGATTAATGTTCAAATAATTTGCTTATCGTTATCAGTTCATTTCGAAATTGTTTTCAACGCAAGGATGCATTCCTTTACTAAGTGAGACATGTCGTGAGCTGTTAATGGACTACTCGTATGTTTATTATTAAACTAATAACTGGCTTATCGCGTATGTAATCGTCACAAAGTTATGACCATGGGTATACGAACATATTTGTGTTATAAATAATTCGTTTCTAAAAAAGTTAAATAAACCTTATATAGGAGGACTATTTACCTAACTCGCTGATATACGTGAAAAGTCACGTAAAACAAAGGTTTGCGTCGTCTATTATCTTCAAAGTATATGGTTATGTGCATTGGAGAAACATGAGCACCACACCGCATACCCTACTTTTTCACGGCAAGAAGGCACATCAATGAACGCGTAGTGCTTATGAAAATCATAGTTGGAAACTTGAATAACCGTTTATTAATTAAAGCTAACACAATACGTTATTTCCTTAAGACCGGCTTAGGAAGTGAAATTAAAAAAAAGATTGAAATCTATTTAATTATTTTTGAGTGATCCGCGCACAACGGCAGACCTATATCATTTTATTTATATATAGATTAATATAGTACCCGGCTTTTGATTTGGCACGTCGGCGAGAAGAGTGAGACGTGTGGCTAAGATCGGCTAACTTCAGTTTTGTAAAGCGTTCCCTCTGTCGCATAGCGCAATGCCCGCGATAGACAAAGATAACGCTATACGGAACCGATTTTATCCCGCTATCTCGGTTTTCGTCCCGACCTGTCAAATCAAAAATCGGCTAATGTATTTTATTTTAAAATGTATCAACAGTGCCACTAGATATTGTGATGAAGTAGTCCGCTGGAACTGTAGAGGCCTTGCCAGGCTAGCAGTGTAGGTCAGTTCGAAAAAAAAAAATATTGTGATGAAATTCAATTATTTGTACAAAAAATAAACCTATACATATATGATTAAAACAAACTTAAACTTTATTCTACATATTTTTAATGTTATATACTACGTAATACTAATAACCGCCCGGGACTCTGTCTGCTTTAAATTACAATATAAAACTTGATAAGATTATGCTGGGTCCACCAGGTGGCGAGTTGTAGTAGAATAAATTGTATAAAAACCCTAATGAAAAGACGTTTAGGTGATAAACTCGCAATTATTTACGTTGAATAGAAGAGACTTCGAGAACTACCTTCATCTATACATATAAATAAAATTGGAGTGTCTGTTTGTAATATCAAAATAACGACTTTTTACTGATTGGATATGAACGTATACACGATAACGATAACAAAAATACAATTTTTAAAATGTTTTTCTGTCTTTCCGTCTTTCCGTCTGTTTGTATGTTCCGGGTAATCTCCGAAACGGCTGGACCGATTTTGACGGATAGTTAAAATTACAGCGGGTGACATAAGCTACTTTATTTTAGACCCATGGCTTTGTTTGCAGTACTATATCCAAAACGTTTTAACCATTTTTTACGGAACTTTCACTAACAGATAGCTGATCTTATAAGAAGTAATTTACAATTATAAAAAAACGCATGCGGAGCTGCGGGCAACAGCTAGTAGTAAATATAAATTGTGTTGAAATTAATGAATATTTCCAAAAATGGACTAAGTATACTTATAATCAAATGTTCTCCCTATATCTTCTTAAGGCAGTTGAAATTCTGAAGGAAAATAGTAATATTTCTGTCTAACAACGTACATAATATGCAAACGTTCTGAACTGGCATACACATATGTGTGTAATGTATAGGTAATACGTGTGTAATCGTCGGGCGATTCGCCCGCACGACTAATTTAAAATTAATTGAACAGGACACATTACACGACGCTTGCAATGAATTGGCCTCAATGCATTATTTCATAATACATTTTATATTTTGTACACGTGTGCATTTGAATTTTAGGATACTTCAGTTTTAACCTGGGATCATTCTATATCGAATGTAAAGTAAGTAAGTAAGTGGAATCGTACTTTCAATTTCTCGTATATCTATGTTTCCAACATGTTTCCAGAAAATAGTTTGTATAAAAGTAGGAGGAAAAGGAAAGGAAAGGAGTAAAAAAGAGAAAAAATATGTTTGTTATATCAATGTTTCATTTTTTTTAAGTGAAATTTTCTTTAGCCCACTTTCTTTCTCTTTATTTTTATCGAGGGTTTGTTCAACAAGAACAAGTCACCTTAATCTATTTATGATCTGAATTTTGATGAAACAAAGAAGCCGACGAAACGAAAAAATGACATTAAAAATAAAACAAACATATACATCTATAGAGTATAACGTGTGAGAGAATGAGATAGAATACATTATCGTTTATATGTATATTTTATAAATTTTGGAAGGTTTCACTTTTACCGCGTGTGAACTGCACACGTTTTTTAATCCTGGCATCATTTAACAATTTTTATTCTTCACTAAATGTGTATAAGCTTAAGAATTACTATTACATTATCATTTGAGTAAATATTGTATTCTACTTTTTTGTATCTTACTTGATTCTGTATACAAATAAATAGAAAAATAATTTTAGAGACTTTTAAATAGCATTACATATGTACACAAATAAGTTTTTTACCTATGCGACGAGACTAGTAGATTTTGACACGACTATAACACCATCAAGGCTTGTGATATAAATATTTCAATAAACCAACGGCCAATCTTCGGTAACTTGACAACGTAATCCCATCAATTGTTACGGACAATACCGGTCAGTGTAGTGCTCGGTTCCTGGGTGACTCCCGTGTGTTTAACGTGTAAGAGTGTGTTGTGTTTGTTTTGTGTGTTGATGTATTGTGTGTTATATTGCCAAATGTGTGTTTCTTGTGGTTGTCCGTGATCTCTTCTGTAACGGTATGCGGGACAAGTCGAATTATTTCATTTCTCACCGTTACTTTGTCTGCTGTTTGATATTAGCACGGTCATCAGTCGCACTCGATTCTCCTAACAACCATCTAAAATAACATTTTGAGAGAGTTTTGTAGTATTTTTCTTTTTTAATGCTGTTCGTTAAGCACAATGTACTTCATTTTTTCTTGCTCATTATTACAAGGTATTACTGTTTGTATTAAACACTATCTTTGACTCGTGGCTTCGCTCGCGTTACTGCAGATTTGACTTATTACTTGGGATAATTTATTTATTTAAGTTACCAACAGAGTCAACATCAAAACATTGTTATTAGAATACCTTTACAGTTCAACGTTTTTGCTAGACATGACCCTATTAACAGGTAACAACGGTATGCATATCGAGTATTATTACTTTGTAATATAAATTAATTAATTAAAATTATAAAAAATACAATAAAATAATTATAAACGAACTGGTAAATTATTAAGAAATTATGTGTTACAAAATTGTTGAAAATTATTCAGAAAAGTCGTAAAAAGTGTTTATTTTAAAAATTATAACCGTTTCCATTTTTTATATGCTATGAGGATAATAATACCTTTTTTTGGATGAAAGATAACCCTATATTCTTTTTACACCCCTGACAACGTGTATCCGAAATTTAATGGTAATCGATTTAGAAGTTAAGGGGTGAACACATTACGAACAAACAAATTTATATTCAAATTTATTATTTAGTTAAGAAGTTTGAACTCAGGACTGTTTTGGATACTGACGCTGCAATACTGTATTGGATGCTTATAATTTGCTGGGCAGCGATGAGTGGGTTATGCAGCACTTTTACCAGCGAAAACTTCTAAAGAACGAGGGCTGCTTTTGTATCGCAACACAAATCTCATTTTAAACCCGCATCATCTTCTTACCCATACTCCACTTAAGTAGGGTCGGCACAATATGTTTGCCTTTTCCGCTCTCCCCTGTCAGATGTCATCTCAGTATTCACACCTTTTATACACATATCATTTTTTACACAATCTACCTTCATCCATACGTACACCTTCACGAGTTTTACTAAACAGTATCTAAAATTTTAAACACATGTTTTTGTTTTTTTATGCGAGCAACTCTGAATAGGATTTATTCAATTCAATCGTATCATTCAAAAACGTTCCGATTTACGACTAATATTTTTGTTCAGATCTTTATTAAGAATATTTATTTATTTTAATTTAAATTGGTTATTATTATTATTTTGACATTTGGTTTAACGGATATGATGTCATTATTAAAATAAGCAATATATTAGTTCAAAATATGACACCAAAGTGCGTAAAGTGGAACGACAGCATAATATCAGAACAAAAAATACATTATGAAATGTCATATTGTAGTAGTTGTGATTTACTTGTGAAGTTCTAAAATTATTTAATTTGTCTACATATTCCAAATTAATTATACACACGAAATCCATAATTTATTACAAAACGTCTTTTGTCGGCAAATAGAAGTACAATAAAATAAAAACTGTTAATTTAGACAAGTGTTATACAATGTTTAAATTTAAATAATGTCTATTTCTAAACAAGGGTAAGACACTGTTTTGTGATCAAATTATATTTTAAACAAGTGTTCGACGCGTAATTAACTTTTTTGTAATAACACTGCATGTGTTTTTTTATGAAAAGGATATAACAAATTATAATGTGGACTGACCATACCT
This sequence comes from Antheraea assamensis, assembly GCA_035772565.1. Taxonomy (NCBI): domain Eukaryota; kingdom Metazoa; phylum Arthropoda; class Insecta; order Lepidoptera; family Saturniidae; genus Antheraea; species Antheraea assamensis. The sequence goes on from JAQQSE010000001.1 coordinate 1,331,606, forward strand.
ATAGATAACCGATTTATATTTGTTCATGTGAAAACTTAAATCTTTTATGTCAATCCTAATACCGGTATAAATTAAAAGTTGACACGATTGATTGAATTGATGAACTAACAGTGGGAACGTGCAGAACCATGTCACACGTCGAATCTTACGAGTTACATTTTTGGTAAAGGATTCTGATCCCACTTTAGTATTGTTGGGGGGGGCGGACCGCTAATCGCTACCACCTTTAGAGAAGGATAGGTGCGACGGCGTCCCCCTCTATATTATTTGGACGGGCGTGGATTCTCTCTGGATCTAATAGAGAGCGCCGGTACCCGTCTCGGTGGTGACAGTCGGATGTCGGTGTTTAACGAGTAGCCTCCCAAGGGGTGCTATACGGCACGAACCGGGCGATGATGTCTCGGGACGGGAATCGACGAATGAAAACACGTTGTTCACGAAGAAACGGCGATCCCGAGCCAACGGTCGATATGACGTCACAGAGACTTGTAAAAACACACTCGATGGAATCACTGGTTGACGCGTCTTGAACTACTTGTTATATCCGGAACTACTGGAACTGCACGAACTACGATTTTGTACTGGCCCGATGGAGCTTAAGTAGTTCAAGGCTATACCATCATGAGAGCCACCCAATTTTTGTGGCTTTCTAATTTAATTTTCACTATCGTTGGCTCGGTTTTCGCTCGATATTTATTTAATTAATAACTTTTAATCTCTATATTATACATCAATTTATAGGTAATTGTACACTCTATACGATACAATAATTACCTAATCAATATCTATCGTCTTTAAAAAGTTACATCATAAAAACCCTCAATTTTACACAGATTTCTGTGGTTACATTTCCTTAAATCTATGTTTTCTACATGTTTATATAATTCTATATTCTATTCTATGTTTTAGTTATGCTTATTACACTATTTATTACTTATATATTACTAAAAAATACTAATTTCGTAACATTTTCGTAATTACGTACGCAGATATGCGATTTTCTATTTTTCATAATTTTTCCATAATTCTTTGTGTATTGCATTCCTATCTATATAAAACTTATTTCTATAATTAAATATTTCAATTAATTAACTAGGAAATATGCAAAAATCTTAAAAATAAACTATAAAAATGGGTCGTCTCGAGTTGTCCTTACAACTAGTAAGTGGCCCGGGTTGTAAGTTCACGCGCGTCGCCAACATCCTCCCCCTCGTGCGCAGCACCAACTCCTTGTCCTGGCGACGCCGCCGCATCTTCAGGTTCTGGCAACGCAGCTGCAGAGTCGTCGTGGCTCGTAGTTCCTCACCTGTCGACGCTGGAACCAGCAGCACCGCTTTGGAGCTCGGTCTCCTCAGCAGTCCGCCTGCAGTGCGTACCTCCAAGATACGCGTACGGCCGTCAGGTCCAGGGTAAGTGCGGACCACTTCTCCTCGAGGCCAGGTATTGCGTGGCAGTGTGGGGTCCACAATGAGGACCAGATCCCCACACTGCAGATCCCTCGTGGTGACTTCCCCGCCGACGCGCCTAGGGAGCAGGGTGGGCAGGTACTCTTTTAGCCACCTGCTCCAAAAGTGATCGGCCATTCGTTGCGCCACCTTCCACGAACGCCGTCCGACGAGGTCTTTATCGCAGGTGCCTCCCATACCGGGTAGTCCGCAGGACCTCCCGATGAGAAAGTGGTTGGGGGTGAGGGCTTCGTCGTTGCTGTCCCGCTCCGCTGCGACGAGAGGTCTGGAATTTACTATATGCTCCGCTTCGAGGAGAAGTGTGTGTAACGTCTCCTCGTGCGGACTTCTTTCGTTTAATGTAACGGCTAAGGCCGTCTTTATAGAACGCACTAAGCGCTCCCATGCTCCGCCCATGTTCGGTGCCCCAGGTGGAATGAATTTCCACTTGAGACTGGTCTTGGCGGCGACTGCTTCCATGTTTAACTGTTCTATGGATTCCTTCAGCTCCTTGTTGGCTCTCACGAAGTTGGTGCCGTTGTCGCTATATATGACCTTCGGCATACCTCGCCTTGCCGCCATCCGACGAAGGGCTAGCACCATGGAGTCTGTTGATAAAGATGCCGCCAGCTCTATGTGAACTGCTCGTGTTGTAAGACAGGTAAATAGAGCACCCCATCTTTTCTCATGTCGTCGGCCCACGGTGACAGTCATCGGCCCGAAGTAGTCCACCGCAGCGCAGGTGAATGGTGGTTCGCCGAACCGCAGTCGCTCCTCCGGTAGGTTCCCCATGGGTAGTCGTTGTGGCATGCTTCGATACACCTTACACCACTGACAGTTGTGTGCCACTACCCTGACCGCCGATCGTAGCCCCAGCACCCAGTACCGCTGCCTTATCTCGTTGATCACGGTAGCGTGGTTTCCGTGATTGAACGTCTCGTGGTGATACTTGATGAGTAGCTTAGTGATCGCGTGCTTTCCATCTAGAACGACAGATCGCTTGAAGTCCGTGTCCAAATATGCGGCTGCATCGATCCTGCCTTTTAAGCGAAGTAAGCCGTCTTCTATTACTGCATCAAGTCTCTTGAGTTTTTCGTGACGTTCCTTGAGCTTGCCCGTTCCATCGGTTCCAAAACTTTCTTCCTGACTTCTTCGTAGCAGTAAGGTTTCGGCTCTTCTTAGGCAGCTCTCTTCAATTGCGATGAATTCTTTTCGTTGTGCCCTGACGTTATGCTTCGGTTCTACACTAATCTTTTCCCTCTTTGTTCTTTTCCAAGTCGGGTCAAGCTTTTCTGTTTTTCTGGATGTGCAGATAACTTCCTTATTTTTCCGGCACAACTCGATGAATTGAAGCATTCTTGCTGTTGCTCTCCATAATTTTGTCCAACTAGAGAACCTTTCCGGGTCCGGCGTGGGTTGCTTGGTGGAAACTCTGGTAGTTGCTACCGTGAGCTTCTCCTTTTCTTCTCCCGTTGGTTCCGCCTTGAAGGAACGAGGCTTAGGCCAATGTTCTTCGTCTTGGCTTAAGAAGGCTGGACCATTGAACCAACGGTGTTTGTTATTGAAGTCCTTTGGTATGCCTCGGGTCGCGTCGTCCGCTGGGTTCTGGGACGTTGGTACCCAGCGCCATTCCCGTGGCTTCGATGTTTCTTCAATTTCTGCGAGGCGATGTGCGACGAACGGTTTGAATGTTCTAGGGTCAGACTTGATCCATGATAGAACCGTACTGGAATCCGTCCAATAAGTTTTCGTTTTGACATTCAATTCCAGTTCTTCGTGTACCGTTCGTGCCATTCTGGTGCCTAATAACGCGGCTTGTAGTTCAAGCCGCGGGATAGACACCGGCTTCAAGGGAGTGACTCTTGCTTTCCCGGCGAGTAGGGCGACATGGTAGCTTCCATTGCTGCTCGGTTGCCTCCAGTATACCGCGCATGCGTACGCAGTCTCGCTGGCATCTGTGAAGACGTGCAGCTCCCCCTCGTGATTCAAGTGCGTGAAGCATCTTGGAATGCGGAGATTCTCCAAGACTTGAATATTTTCATTGTAATCGCGCCAGGCTTTGACGTCCTTTTCTTCAATCGTTTCGTCCCATTCGACGCCACTCCTCCATTTATTTTGTATGAGCACCTTCCCTTGTATCAATATAGGCGATGCTACTCCCATAGGATCGAAAGTAGACATCACGACGCTCGTTACTTCACGTTTTGTTGGCGCCCGGTCGTCCTCAGATATGGATGCGTTGCTCAGGCGTACGCGGAATCCTAACTCGTCGCTCGTCGGAAACCAACGCAGTCCCAATGTTTTTTCTTCCTTAGAACCGAGTTCCACTTCCATCTGTTGAACTTCATTCACGAAGTTGTTCAATATATTTGTTCGGTTGGATGCCCATCCTCTCAATTCAAACTTCGCTCTTTTGTGGATGGTGTCCACCTCGTTGGCTATCTTGATGGCTTCTTCTTCGGAATTGAAGCTCTGGAGATAGTCGTCCATGTAATGGTTTGCTTCTATTGCACGTGCTGCCTCCGGGAATTCCTCCTTAAAATCGGCTGCGTTCCTGTTCTTAACAAAAATAGCAGCGCTCGGTGAACAAGCAGCCCCGAATATGACTGACGTCATCCGATACTCCTTCGGGATGTCCTCGCGTTGTTCTCCTCTCCATAAAAACCGTAAGCTATCACGGTCTTCCTTTCTTATTCTTATTTGCAGAAACATCTCCTTAATGTCTGCGACCACGGCGACAGGCTTCTGGCGGAATCGTAACAGTACACCGAAGAGGGATTGTAACAGATCCGGTCCTGGCAGAAGCGCATCGTTGAGACTTCTTCCTCCATATTTGGCAGCAGCGTCGAAAACCAGTCTCTTCTTTTTCTTTGTAGGATGTGTGACTGCAAAGTGAGGCAGGTACCACTTCCGTCTTGACGATGATTCATGCTGGACCTCTTCTGCGTATCCATTTTCAATGAGATTCTCTATTTGCTTGTTGTACTCCATCCGCAGTTCGAGGTCTCTATCCATTTTCTTCTCTATTCCTCTTAATCGGGTTTCGGCCAATTTGTAGTTATTCGGTAAGACATCGTTTTCATTTTTCCATAAAAGGCCGACTTCAAATCTTCCGTCTTCTTGTCTTTTGCTCGTTCCCTCCAAAATGCTGAGGGCCTTCGCCTCCATGTCGGTACTCGGCCGTTTCGGCGCGACTCCCAACGATTCTATCGCGAAGTGTTCCTTCATGAGCATGTCAAGTGCGTCTTCTCGTTCCGATGCGTGTGCGCATAGGAAGTTCACTCGTTTTGACACGCTTCCATCGACGCCATGAAGCACCCATCCTAAGTTGGTGAAGGACGCCACCGGCTGGTTTCTTGAACCTTTACGCGTCTTCCTTGTGATTATAAGCCCCCAGTTGTCTTGACCGATCAGCAACCTGGGAGATTCTTCTTCGTAGCATAGGTGACCCGCCAGACTTCTTAAATGCGCACAGCGCTCGATGACCTCCTTTTCTAATTGCTGGGGTGTTAGCTGTAGATTATCCATAGTGCGAACCCCAGTGACGGTCCTCTTCTTGTTCTGGTGGAGCCCCTTTATCTTTATGTCGATCTTCATTGAGTCTATCTTCGTGACTGTCTTGCCACCCACGGTTTCCAGTTGAAGGGCTTCCTTAGGCCCCTTGAGGCCGACTTGTTCGGCCACCGTCGAATCCAATAGTGATACGGTGGAACCTTCATCTAATAAGGCCAGGACTCTGCTTGTCCCTGCCGGTCCATAGACCTCAACTGGAACCATCTTCAGATAGGCTTTCGTTGATCGTGTACAATTTACGGGTAGCCGTACATTGTTAGCTACCTCCTTGTTGACGTTCTTGCCGTCTTCTATTTTTGCAGCTACGGCCTTTTCTTCATGTAGTAGGTCGTGATGCCATCGTTTGCAGGTTCGGCACGGCGGTCGTTGACAAGCTTCTTTGCGGTGCTTTCCATGTAAGCACTTGTAGCATAAGCGTGATTGCTTGGCTATACTCCATCTTTCTTGTACCGAAGCCCGTCGAAATTTCGGACACTCGTAGAGTCGGTGTCCCTCTTGGCAGTGCGGGCATGCTGGCTTTTCTCGTGAGATCGCCTGCTGTTCCGGTTTCATATCTGCTGTGGTATGCGTGGCCTGTCTTCTCTGCGGCGGCTTCCTTGTAGCTGCTTCTTCTGGTATGGCGTGAGGTCCACATCGGTCCGCCATCTTGTTTAAGAATTTCGATATCATGTTGAGGTCTGGGTCCCCTCCATCCATCTTGTCCGCGGCGTAATCGTACCAACGGAACTTTAATATAGTAGGCATCTTATCCGTGATGCTCTTTAGTATTTCCGGTGACTGCAGATATTGCGGTTTCCGTAGCCCCCTTATTGCTGCGACGGTGTTATTTATGCAGCTTGCCAGCATGCATATGTCGTACGCGGAGTCACTGATCGCTGGCAGCTTTCTTATTTTACTCAATTCCGCCAGGACCAGGGCATCCGCTCTTCCATATAACCGCCTCAGTGCTTCTATAACTTCCTCCGGTGTGCTTTCGGAGTATAGTAGGCTGCGAACCGCTTCTCTTGCCTCTCCCTTCAATGCTCTTCTTAATCGTGCCATATTCTGCACGTCGGAGAAGAGCGGAGCGGTGTCGTCGTAGACGGCCTTGAATGCCACCCACTCCCTGCAGTCTCCCTCGAACGGTGGTAGGTGGTGCATGTAGTCCGGCTGCGCTATCCATCCTTGCTGTGTGGTCTTCATTGCCTCAGCGATGGCTCGGGCTAGGCTTCGATGCTCTTGACTCTTCTCCATATGTTGGCCTTCTGGTTTGGTGGCGAGGGCTGGACCGGTTTCAATATGCCGAACGTCTTCTTTATGTCCTTTTTCTTCTATATGTTCGGTGTCTTCTATACGCCCTGCCGATTGACGGACCCAGTCCCTGACCTGGTCTTCCCTGTCAGTAGGCTCTTCAATAATTGAGTCTTCTTCTTCATCGTCGTCCGCCTGGATGATTTCCAGACGAAGCCTCGCTGCCACTGTAGCCGCTTGTGCTTCCCGAAGCTCCTTTTCTGCTAATTCTGCACGGGCCTCCAGCTCCTTTCTTCTTTTCTGTGATTTTGTAGATGCGGGCCTGTGTCTCCTCAATGTGGATGCCTCGGTGACCTTTATTGTACCCGTAGTACCCGTTGCTGAAGTGTCATATGTCTCATATGACGTCGTTTCTGTTGAGCTGCTTTGTTGTGCCGCAGCCTCCGTTTCGCCTGGTTGCTCCCTCGGAGAACCCTTCTGGCTTCTCGTGACCGGCATCTTGGCTGCCACGAAGATCCGGCTTCGAAGGACCAACTGTTGGGGGGGCGGACCGCTAATCGCTACCACCTTTAGAGAAGGATAGGTGCGACGGCGTCCCCCTCTTTATTATTTGGACGGGCGTGGATTCTCTCTGGGTCTAATAGAGAGCGCCGGTACCCGTCTCGGTGGTGACAGTCGGATGTCGGTGTTTATCGAGTAGCCTCCCAAGGGGTGCTATACGGCACGAACCGGGCGATGATGTCTCGGAACGGGAATCGACGAATGAAAACACGTTGTTCTCGAAGAAACGGCGATCCCGAGCCAACGGTCGATATGACGTCACAGAGACTTGTAAAATCACACTCGATGGAATCACTGGTTGAAGCGTCTTGAATTACTTGTTATATCCGGAACTACTGGAACTGCACGAACTACGATTTTGTACTGGCCCGATGGAGCTTAAGTAGTTCAAGGCTATACCATCATGAGAGCCACCCAATTTTTGTGGCTTTCTAATTTAATTTTCACTATCGTTGGCTCGGTTTTCGCTCGATATTTATTTAATTAATAACTTTTAATCTCTATATTATACATCAATTTATAGGTAATTGTACACTCTATACGATACAATAATTACCTAATCAATATCTATCGTCTTTAAAAAGTTACATCATAAAAACCCTCAATTTTACACAGATTTCTGTGGTTACATTTCCTTAAATCTATGTTTTCTACATGTTTATATAATTCTATATTCTATTCTATGTTTTAGTTATGCTTATTACACTATTTATTACTTATATATTACTAAAAAATACGAATTTCGTAACATTTTCGTAATTACGTACGCAGATATGCGATTTTCTATTTTTCATAATTTTTCCATAATTCTTTGTGTATTGCATTCCTATCTATATAAAACTTATTTCTATAATTAAATATTTCAATTAATTAACTAGGAAATATGCAAAAATCTTAAAAATAAACTATAAAAATGGGTCGTCTCGAGTTGTCCTTACAACTAGTAAGTGGCCCGGGTTGTAAGTTCACGCGCGTCGCCAACAAGTATGGTGGCATAGAATTTTCTAGTAATCAACTGTGAAGATATGAATTGAAGAAGATTAAAATGTGTAATTTAGAAGTCTTTTTGGCTTCGAAGTTGTGGACGAAGTGTTTCAACGCTTACTGTGTTGTCACTACCAAATAATCACTTAACGGCTGGATGCTTACATATTAATTATAAATGGGAAAATCAGTTTGTTTGTGTGATATGCTTTCACGCTTTAACTAGTCAACGTGATATTCATGAAATTGTGTATAAACTTTTTCCAGAGATACAGAAAAGGACATTTAGCAAGAAAGACAGTTTCTGAGAGAGATATGTCAAATTTACGTTACCGCAAGCGAAGTCGCGTTCAATAGCTAGTAGGTTATACGGAGAAAAAAGGTTAAAAAGCTTTATTTATCATGAAAAAAATGAGCGTGGAAAAATGTGAACAACGCATTTTCAATTAGCTATTAACGAATGTTTCTTACGGTAACTTTGTCAGCGAAGCACGTGCGGCACGAACAGAAACGCGTGTCACGGCTCGTTTTAATGGTCTTCACAGTATAGTCACGCGTCGAGTAGCGTACCTACTGCTATTTTTCTAAGATGGGTGCATGTAATACTCTTATACACGGACAAGCTATTTGATATGACAAACAAATAAAAAGAAAATGATTCAAGACTAGCTGAGCCCAGCAGTTCTACTCGCACTTTCAATTAATGGCAACTCAACTAAGCTTGAAGCTTAAGAAACGAGCGTACACTTATTTAAAAGTCCGGCAACGCACTTGCGACTCCCCTGGTGTTGCTAGTGTCTATGGACGGCGGTGATCACTTACCATCAAGTGATCCACCTGTTCGTTTGCCCCCTATAACATAAAAAAAACAAATTCCGCAGAGACGACTGATCAATGCGAAATGGTACCTCGCTGACTAAGCATTCACAGTTCGGCTCTCCTCGGTGATGCTCGGTTGTCGTGGTGATACCCGATATCTCACGCCCGTAAATAATCAAACGGTTTATTACACATTAGTTACAGTGAGTGACCTTAGAGTTGTATTAAGATCTACGTTAAAGAAAATCAATAGTATCATTTTTTTTTGTTTATAGCTCTCAAGTGCAACACTATCGGAACGTACCTGCAGATACTTAGCGGCAGATCCCTCCCCGCCACATCCCCTCCCCTCCCCTCCACATCCCCTCCCCTCCCCCCCTATCAGATCCCCTATGTACCGTTTAAATATCTTTCTGGGGCCGATTCACTATAACTAAGCCTATGGCCTATGGCCTTTAAGATCAACTCCACGGCTAGCTGTGTGAGGTCTAAAACCAAATCTCTTTACGGTACGACCGTGTATTGAAATAAAATGCCGGCTCAACCACTACTTGTTAACATTCTTTAAGAATTTCCCACTGTCCCTGTCTCACTCATTCATTCACATTTTATATAGCAACTTTCGAGTATTTCACTTTAATATCATAAACACCTCGGGGTAGAGAATGTAGTACCTAACTACAAAACGGGTTTTGATGAAGATGTAGAGTAATTTAGTGAATTCATCAGAATAAAAATTTTTAAAGATATTGTTTATACTGGTCAAATATAACGATAATTGTAAAGGAATTATAAAAAAATGCTGTCATCTGAGAGCATCATAGTCAAAATGCAAATCAAAAATACTTTATTTAGTTTAGGCCCTGAGAAGGTGCTTATGAACGTCAAAGTTACCACCTGTTCGGAAAACAACCCAATCATCGAGAAGAACCGGCAAGAAACTCGATCTGGTTTATCTTTTCATTAAACATATTATAACGCATATTTTTAAAACATAGTCATAAATAATTACATCCGGTTTTAGTGGATGCACAGAGAGGGCGTCATTTCCTGACATCACCGTCGTTCACATATTGATCCACCTTGTAATAGCCTTTAGACATTAAAACCTGCTTGCATAGTGCATCATAAATACTTTAAGTAAAGCGAATATTGTCATCATCAACAACGTGTTTGGTAAGAAACCCACTACGCGGCCATACATACGCCTCTCCCCGAAGAAAGGTATGGGCATAATCACCCGCGTCAACCCACGGACGTATTGGTGATTTCAAACTTTGAGATGTCCACAGTTTTATATTGTCCCACAAACGGTGGTAGCACAAGAGCATTTCTCAGTTTCAGGTTTCCCTTTCGATGTGTTTCCTTTCATCTTCATCCGATAGTGTTATCAATTTCGATTAGTTAACGTATGCGAATTTCTAAAAGTTCCTTGGTATATGCTACGAACTTGTTGACATGAGATTGATGTTCCACCGGTCAAACCGCTCGACTACCACAACCTATCGAAGATTGTGAAGATAAATAATGATACCATTTGTAAAAGTACTAACATAGACAAAGTCGCGGGCAGCAACTAATGTTGAATACATTAATTTGCCATTTTTATAAATTGTACAGTAGATTGAGTTGTTTAACATTTAAAGGTAAGGGGCGCGAGTCGTATATTCAGTTAAAATGTGTTTGTATATTAAAAACTAGCTGTTGCCCGCAGCTCCGCATGCGTTTTTTTATAATTGTAAATTACTTCTTATAAAATCAGCTATCTATCAGTGAAAGTCCCATGAAAATAGGTCCGATCGTTTTGGAGATAGTACTACAGACGAAGCCATGGATGGACAGCTAGTCTAAAATGAAGTAGCCTATGTCACCCGCTGTAATTTTAACTATCCGTCAGTGAAATTTATGTCAAAATCGGTCCAGCCGTTTCGGAGATTACCCGGAACAAACAGACAGACAGACAGACAAGAATTTTAAAAATTGTGTTTTTGTCATCAGTATCGTGTAAACGTTCATATGCAATCAGTAAAAAGTCGTTATTTTGATATTACATACAGACACTTCTTTTTGTATTATATGTATAGATGAAAAGGGAGTATATCTATGAGTGTCATTGATTAATGTATTTTGCTAGCAATCGTATATTTTCGCATTTGCCAATATTTCGGTCGGGTTTGAGTTATTTTTGTATTGAACAAGCTCATTCTTCTTACTTTGTTAGCGAGAAATTGTTAAAGATAATCTACAAATGTGTTGTACAATATTTGAAATGGATTTAGCGGATATCGGTTGTAACTTGTACGTCACATCCCGGCAGTAACTAAAATAGTCATTTCCCCTTAACTAAAACGGGCGAGTTCTAATATATATATATATTCTTATGCTGTTCATATTTGTATGGTGGATTTGTCATACTCGCCACGCTTGACAAGCGAGTTGGCGAGCGCAGTAGGTTGAAAAGAGAGCCCTGCTGCCCGACACTCTTACCGGAGAGTAGATGGAGTAGTGGATGAGGTAAGGTTATGAGTGTTGATGAGGGGAATGGGTTTTGGTGGATAGGAATTGTTCGAGGGAGGATACTACTACCTCGGATGGAACTGCAGGAGGCAGTAGTAGCTAGGGAAGCCAGGGACACGTACCCGTGTATCCTGAACTCAGTTTCCGGAGAGGCGACTGAGAAGAATACCCCTGACTTTTATATATTATATTATACGCCCCCCACTAGATGGACCGATAACATAATTAAGGTTGCGGGGAGCCGTTCGTTACAAGCGGCACAGAGCCGTACGCTGTGGAGATCGTGTGGTGAGGCTTATGTCCAGCAGTGGACCTCTGTAGGCTGAGATGATGATGATATATATTCTAATTCGCCGCAAAATGGCGCCACTTCAATTATAACTAACTGTTGAGGACAAATGATCCAGTACAATTATTTATATATTGTAAATACCCTTCTCGTTTTATAATATTTCTCTTACTTTGTAATATCTTCTGTATATTAAATGTTTTGCTTGTGTATATGTAATAAGTGTGAATTATATTGTAATAATATACAGAACCCAGCAATCAATATAAAAGTTAAGTTAAATAAAAGGTCAAACAAGTGCCGCCTTAGTAGGCGCACCACTTACTAGTTGTAAGGACAAAAGTATGTATAAATATAGGCGAACAACTTATGTGGTTACACCTCGCTTCGCTTCGTTTGTAATTATTATTTGTAACGTTTCACGGAAAATAAACAATCAAGTCTTCGTGGTGTTTCCTTCAAGGCTGAATCCCTCAAGTATAGTCTACGTACGAAACAAGTTCTTGGTCCTTCGAGCCGGATTCACGCCAGTGCAACAACAAAAAGGAAGGAAGCGAAAAACGTGATATAATTCACAAACCATCGAACGAGCGTCGTCACTTCGTACGATCAGCGGTGAAGAACGAATCATCGTCAGGAAGATCGTACCAGCACAATTCGTCGGGAGAAAATCACCGAATGGTGCGACGGGCCTGAGCTGCAGTATCGTCGGGAGAAAAACACCGAATGGTGCGACGAACCTGAGCTGCAGTGTCGTCGTGGGAAAAACACCGAACGGTGCGACGAGCCTGTGCTACAGCTGCGTGTCGCCGTGAGAAAAACACCGAACGGTGCGACGAGCCTGAGCGTCTCGTCGGGTGAAAATCGCCGAGCGGTGCGGCGAGCAGCTACAACCCATACTTGGGCCACCTCACGGTGCCAAACGGCCTGAGTATTGGGTACGAATGTCAATCGTTACTACGTCGATAAGAGTGTTATTGGTACGAGGGCCGGACTGTAGGCACTGCTGACGGAGTCGGACATTCCAGCCGACGCCTGAGCACCTCGTAGTGATCTCACTCCTCTTTCGAGTAGTTCCCACCCCTACCCTACCTGTACCCTATCCTGCTGTCCATCCCTGAGGGAGCATATCCCACGAGTGGGCCCTCCCGAAGGATTGTTAGGGACTGATAGGGACTGTTAGGGCTATTAGGGCTTGTAGGAGCTGGCAAGTGCTGAAGATGCCGACTACGAGAAGCCAAGCGGCCGAGGAGAAGACACGGGTATTGGAAGAACCCCCCGCGTCCCCGTCCGCATACGCGATTACGCGTACCGTCGCGAACGATACCGTCACGACCGAGACGTTAACGTCGCGTAACACCATGATCCTCGCCGCGGCCACCGAGGCCAGGGGATCGCGAGCACCGTCCGTACGCTCGCACCGGTCCACCGCTAGCGCCGTAGCTAGGATTAGGCAGGCCGAGCTGGAGGCCGAAGAACAGCTCGTCGAAATACGGCGTCAAGAGTTGCAGTTACAAACGATGCTCATTAAAAGGAGGCTAGCTGCAGACGTCGCTACAATCCGCGAGGAAACCGATCGGGAGAGTTTGTGTGCTGAAGAACCTACCGACACGAACCGTCGGGTGAGCGATTGGTTACAGAAGACGCATATCCCGGTACGGGGGGAGTGTGACCGTGAACAAAGGCACACATCACCACCACCACTAGCGGAACAACCACCAACGGAGGTCAGGATATCACGACCGCCTGTGACACCGAATGTCACATACGAAGAAGCGATACGTCATCGACAGAGATCGACAACACCAAACCGGTCCCGAGATAGAGGAATCGACAGGTTGGCAGATGCTCTGGAGCGGATGGCCGGATCGAGGTCATCGCCTAGACATATTCAGGACTTGCCGACATTCACGGGGTCGATCACAGACTGGCTGCCTTTTAAAGCCGCGTACAGGGAATCTACGAATATTTTTAAATATTCGGCGATAGAGAACATGATTCGCCTGAGGACGTGTCTAAAGGGTGACGCTAGACAGTCTGTTTCAGCGCTTCTCTACACAGCGGGTAACCCGGACGTCATCATAAACACGTTGGAGCAGTGTTACGGACGACCGGAAGTGATTATCGACCACGCAATGGAAGAAATCAAACGGTTACCACGTATGGGTACTACAGCAGGGGAATTAAATAACTTCGCGGTAAAGGTACAAAATATCGTCGCGGTTATAACTGCTGTTGATGAAAGAGGATATTTACAAAACCCTATGTTAGTGCGGCAAATAACAGAGAGGTTAAGCCCGCATTTAAAATCGAAGTGGTGTGATTACGCCGAAGAGTTCGGGAGTCGGCAGGAACCGGAGATCGTCACGTTGTCTCTGTTTTTAATGAGAGAAGCCGATCGAGCCGTCCGTCACGCGTACTCTACTTCGGATTCAATGTTAGTACGCAACAGTGCCGCTAAGCCCGCAGCGCCACCAAATAAGATGAGCGAGCGATATCGCCACGCGAAAAAGGTGTATAACACGACTGAAGATGCCTCAAAAAAGGTCACGTGTTATTGTTGCGGAGGCGAGCACAAGACGTCGCGATGTACTACATTGAACAACATGGCTGTCGCAGAGAGGTGGAAATGGGCGAAAGAAACGCAAGTCTGCTTTCTCTGTTTAGATAGCAAACACAGGCGGATTGGCTGTAAGGCGAGAAAATGCGGCACAAATGAATGTAGACAACCGCATCACGCCTTATTACATTTACCGCCTAAAGAAGATAATGTTATAGCGGCATCGGCACACCGACTCGGGAATAGCGAGCAAGTGCTGCTAAAGGTGTGTCCGGTACATATTACCAAGGAGGATGGAGATACATTTAAGACATACGCTTTATTGGATGAAGGATCCACAATCACCCTCATCGACGAAGAGATCGCCCGGATGGTCGGTGCACATGGTCCGACTCGATCGTTGAACATTCAGGGGGTCACGTCGGTTCAGCGCGAAGCTGATAGTCAAGAGGTCGACCTTGAGATAAAAGGAGAGGTCAATTGGAGTGCCACAAAATCAAAGCGCGTACGGTCCAAAATCTTGTCCTAGGTAAACAAACAATAAAACCGGAATTATGTAAACGTCCGTATCTCAAGGGAGTATGTGTGAAGAGTTTATGTTACTCGAATGTCAGACCACGCATTCTCATTGGAGCGGACAACTGGCATCTCATTGTGACACGACGTTTGTTGTCGCGAAGACGCAACGAACCGGCCGCGTCACTAACACAGCTAGGATGGGTGTTACACGGGAAGATGCCTAAAAGTTCTATAACACGTGATAGCGAGTCCGTGTTACACGTACGAACATACACAGAAAATATGTGCGAAAGAGATGACGAGTTGAGCGCTCTCGTCCAATCGCATTTCGATATCGACTCATTGGGCATATCGAAAATACGGAAGCCTAATGCTCGGGAGGAACGGGCCAAGGATATCTTCGAGCGTACCGTACAGAGAGTCGACGGGCGTTTCGAAGTAGGTCTGCCATGGACGACGGATAATGTTGTCATGCCACCGAGTTACGACATGGCATTAAAAAGGCTACGAACCATAGAAAGAAAGATGGATGGATCACCGGATTTCAAAATAGCATACACAGCGCAAGTTGAACAGCTAGTCCAAAAGGGTTATGCAACGAAGTGTGATTCCAACCACAAAAGGAGCCCGCGCACCTGGTACCTCCCGCACTTCGCGGTGGTGAATCCAAATAAGCCGGGCAAAATAAGGATGGTGTTCGACGCGGCAGCAAGGGCGAATGGAACGTCACTAAATGATTGGTTGCTGGACGGACCTGACTTGCTCCGATCGTTACAAGGCGTGTTATTTAGATTCCGGGAGAAACCTATCGCCGTAACCGCGGATATTCGCGAGATGTTCCTTCAAGTCAAAATACGGAAGGAGGATCGCGCCGCACAACATTTCCTATGGCGAGGAGACAACAGGACGGCGCCACCCGATAAATACGTGATGACGTCTATGATATTTGGAGCACGGAGTTCACCGTTTCTCGCACACAGCGTGAGGAACCGGAACGCAGAAGAACACAGGGAGACTCACCCGCTCGCGTATCGCGCAATAGTTCTGAATCACTACATGGATGATTGGGTGGAAAGCTTCAACAAAATGGAGGAAGCTTCTCGCGCCATAAGGGAAGTATGTGACGTGCATAGTAAAGCAGGGTTCGAGCTCGCGGGATGGAGTTCGAATCGCGTAAGCTTACTACATGATATACCGACCGAGGACATGACACGAACGCCAAAGGAGCTAGGTGCTAGCGCTACCCAGTTCGGGAAAACGTTGGGAGTATTATGGCTACCGCAGACCGACGAGTTAGCGTTTAACACCGCCAGGCATCGTGTCCCGGAAGAAGTCAAATGTAATAGGAGGTCGCCTACGAAACGGGAAGCTCTAAGTGCGGTGATGTCCATCTTCAATCCCTTAGGATTAATGAGCCCGTACACTATCACGGCTAAAATCATGCTGCAGGGATTATGGAGGCAGAATGTTGGATGGGACGAACCGTTACCTATGGAAGAAGAAACCGTTTTTGACGAATGGCAGTCCGACCTAAAATACATAAGCGAGCTACGATTACCTCGCGTATACAACAAGGAGTGTAGCCAGGATACAACGAGGCAGCTACACGTATTTTGTGACGCCAGTGAGGAAGCGTACGCAGCAGCAGCGTATTGGCGTTTCACAAACAAAAATAATATAACCGTAACACTGGTCGCGGCAAAGGCAAAAGTAGCACCCATGAAGGCGTAGAGCATCCCGAGGATGGAGCTGCAGGCTGTTCTTATAGGCGCGCGACTAGCTGCGGAAATATTAAAAGAGAACGAAGAAACTAAAGAAGTCATTTTCTGGAGCGATTCCAAGACGGTCTTGCATTGGATAAGAAACGACTCAGTGCGGTACACTCCCTACGTCGCGCATAGGCTAGGTGAGATAGCAGAGATAACTGAAGTCGAACAGTGGCGATGGGTGCCGTCAGCGCAGAACGTGGCTGACGACTCCACTCGGTCAGGAAACACTCGCCTGAGGAGTGACAACCGGTGGTTCGTTGGTCCCGCGTTCCTGTACGATGCCGAGGATCGATGGCCCATCGAAACACTACATGTAAGATCTGAGGACGAAGAGGATGTCTTAGTGGCGCACACGACGACGACGTGTGACACTCCGATAGTCGAGTTAGAACGATTCTCGTCCTATGAACGTGCGAAACGAACGATCGCGTATGTATTAGCATTCTTGGATAAGTGTCGGAAGCGCGCCGATAATATAAACGTGACGCACATGAAAAGGGCTGAAGTCATTCTGATTCGATTATCACAAAGGGACAGTTTTCCCGGCGAAATAGCAAAATTGTCTGCGGGAAAAAACGTCGATAGAACGAGTCGACTCTATAAGTTAAGATAGGAGATTTAGTAGTCATTGCGGACGGTTTGCTACCGCGTAATGTATGGCCAAAAGGCAAAATAGAGAAAATTTATGTAGGTCCGGACGGAGTCGTGCGGAGCGCGGACGTGCGGACACGGGGAGGTATTTTTCGAAGACCCGTAAGGAGGCTCATTGTCCTCCCTGGAGAAGAGGGGCTCGAGAGTCTACGCCGGGGGGAGACTGTTGAGGACAAATGATCCAGTACAATTATTTATATATTGTAAATACCCTTCTCGTTTTATAATATTTCTCTTACTTTGTGATATCTTCTGTATATTCAATGTTTTGCTTGTGTATATGTAATAAGTGTGAATTATATTGTAATAATATACAGAACCCAGCAATCAATATAAAAGTTAAGTTAAATAAAAGGTCAAACAAGTGCCGCCTTAGTAGGCGCACCACTTACTAGTTGTAAGGACAAAAGTATGTATAAATATAGGCGAACAACTTATGTGGTTACACCTCGCTTCGCTTCGTTTGTAATTATTATTTGTAACGTTTCACGGAAAATAAACAATCAAGTCTTCGTGGTGTTTCCTTCAAGGCTGAATCCCTCAAGTATAGTCTACGTACGAAACACTAACTATAAAATTTGTCGCTCGTTATAAATATTTTAATTCTAGAAAACTTATAGTGGGGTCCACCAAGGAGTTTCATAAATTCAATATTTACACGTGACGTCGATGTAATATTATGTTATACATGATACGATTCGTTGTACACCATATGCAACGGAGTAACCGTGTATTGTTTTTGGAACACGGACACGCTGTTTTGGCTCAGACTATGAGTAATAAATATCCAATAATTTAGTTTATCATTGTGCTGGTATAGTTACCATAGTATAACATCATAACTGGCAGTGGGTCTATTTGTTAATGTTATTTGTGTTATATTATACACCCACCTGTTGGTGATGGTCCACTCTATAATTAGCTGAAGCGTGGCTTTGTGAGAGGGAAGATTACCTTCAAGCTGAAAATCTGTAGCCGAGCGCTTATAAGTTTGTTCCGGCAACTACGTTTGTAAAGCCTGTTCTCTAATTTTACCGGGTTACCATTTTATACCATATCGTCATTTAACATCAGATGATGACATAGATCAAACTAAAACCTACAAACTATACAAAAATTAACAATAAAATAATGACTATTTATTTTCTTACTTCACAAATGTATTCTTTGTGAAAATTTTCCTAAATGCTTTGGATCGAAATTGTAGAATCTATATAACTTGTCGTTTACAACTTGTAAGTATCTTTATAAGTCTAGGCCCATCACTGAAAACCCTGAAATTAAATTTAAAAATATTATATGATATTCGTGTTCGTTCCAATGCAATGATTGTTATGGATTTGTATGACGAAAGTTGATTTGTACCACTGAAACATGCCTGCACTATACCATCGAAGTGTTTGAAATTTAGTGAACGAATAGCCTGGGCCGGTTTTTATGTCTATTGTTATTTATTATACTGTGGATATTATCCAGATATTGTTGTATGTGGTCGCTGTCTATTTTCGTTTTCGTGGTAAACCGTAGGTTAATTTCTTGAAAAGGATTATTAGGCATCGTATTTCTTTGTTGTAATATGCGTGGTTGTAAAATGCGTACTGCGCAGGAGGTCTTATTTATACAGGGTTTGGTTATGGATTAATATGGGTAGTAATTAATTATATCTTCCACTGAATACTCTGTTCCTTGTCAAAAAGAGGGCCATTATGAGGAGGAATATTTCCCTGAACCGCTTCCTTTATTTGTGTTATAGCTAGGACTATAATATTGATGAAAGTTTTGTTTACACAACGTGAATTCTGCCGTGTAATCTATTACCTATGTTTACAAAATAATGAAAGATACACAGACTTCTTAGTATATATATATATATATGTATATCTTTCGTACCATTTATCAGTATAAAGTTAGGTTTTTTTTTTATAATTTGTAGACGTTAGCGTTTGATCAGAATTTCATCTCACGATAAATAACGATGTGGTCTAAAATAGTAACCATGGTAAAATAGAGAAATACTGGCTCTCAAGTGCAGCTACGGGAACACACCAGTAGGTGCTTGGCGACAGATTTTGAACATGAGGGTGGTAGATACCAAACGGATCAAGAAAAAGCACTATCACCAGGCTATGGTTTCATTACGATGGTTTCTTTCACCGAAGGCTCCACTTCAGTTGAGGATTCAAACGTATTTTGTAGGTGGTAGAGCTACGTTGAAGCTATTACTGGTTTCAGCATGAATGGGTCGGCTCGCCCGGGGTAGTACCACCCTCTCACAGAAAACCGACGTGAAGTAACAGTGCTTGCACTGTTGCGTTTCGTTCGGCCAGTGAGAGCGCCGGAGGCCCGCATATTTAAAAGGTCGGCAACGCACTTGCGACTCCCCTGGTGTTGCTAGTGTATATGGACGGCGGTGATCACTTATCATCAGGTGACCCACCTGTTCGTTTGCCCCCTATAATATAAAAAAAAAAAAAAAAACGTGCGTCCGTCGCCGTTGTGTCTGAACACGTGATCAACAAAGCAATTACAGCGCGACCGATTACTTTATATTATGAAAAAAATAATGTATCACTTTGCCTGCTAAATATTTCGTGTGTTTTGAATGACTTAACCCGTTCAAGACGATATTTTATTTGGAGAATATAGAAGTATTTATTGGGCTATTTTATGTAGAACACAACGGACTCGATGGCGGTAGGAGTTGGCGCAACCGCAGAACTTTGTTTACGTTTTCCTAAGACAGTATAGGTCTGTCTATATGGTATCCAAACTTAAACCAAATTAAACTTAATTAAAAGCATTTAGTTTTGTAACACATTTACTGGTACATACGGTGTATCAGGAGTCTCGAAAGGGTTAAGTTGTAAAGACATTTGTATCAAAACAAGTCGTTGCGCAGTCGTTCACAAGCATATTTTATCGTGTCGTATCTATTTCATTCGGAATGGGGTCACATCGCGTCCTCGATCGTTTGCCTGGTCGAGTCCGCCGTCGCGTCTCGATCGATCATTCATCGACCGAATTATAGTAAACATGCATAAAAAAAATAGGGATGCCTTCATGTCTGAAAGTTTACGAACTGTTGGTGAAGTACACTTGATTCTTAATGGTCACCCGTGGTTGTATATAATTAATCTTAGGAACGCAGTTCTATCTGATGTTAGTGGTTCAGTTAAGTCGGAACGCTTCTCTTTGACTAACTGATACCCACAACGTCGTCTGCGTTGTTTATCTTGACAGTGTATTTTATGTACAGAGAAGAAAACATAAGCATCACACCGCTTGTCCCACTTCTGCACGGCAAGAAAATAGGCGTTACTAAACGCGTACTGCTTCAAAAAATCGTAGTTTCTAACTTTAATAACGTTGTATTAAATGAAACTATCGTTATAATCTTCTTTTTTTTATAAGAACAAAGGGTCTATGAAGTAAAACGATAAAGAATAGTTAAAATCTATGCAGTAGTTTGTGAGTGGTGCGCTCGCAATTGGAGACCTTTATTATTTTAATTATACAAGTGCTCTGTGGTGAAAAAAAACCCACTATGCCGCAATTCTAAATTTCAGGGAATTCCTCTAGTCATGAAACCTAATATCAGTATCCCTGGTGCCGATATCAATCATATCAAGCGATGTTCAATTTGGTAGCCATTTAGAAGGCAGAGCAAAACTGGCCTAAAAAAAGTTAGGTGCTCTTAACAGAGCAGGACGGTATTTCACACCCACTTGTTTCGGTTCAAGAAGAAAGTCTGTTGAAAAACATAGGAGGCAGATCTTCTTAACTGTTTTTTGTCTGCCTATTTATATATAAAAGAATATAGATATCATCTGTAAACTACAGCAAGCCTGAGCTTTCGTTCACAAAAAACATTGTGAAGAATTCATAACATAGTGACAGAGCAATTTTTAATAACTCCTAACTGTGTTTCACGATTAAGTTTAAAATAACCATTTCTTCCGATGGCCAATACTTGAGAGCCAGGTATTCTAAGCTCAATATGTAATCACCATTATCTACATTGTCCCTTACACCAACTAGCTACGTTTGCACAATCTAATCTTTAGAGTAGGATTGAAGTAACTCCTGCGACAGAAGTTGAAGGAGTATAAGTTGATTTGGGTGTAGTGGGGAATAAAAGTCCTGATTAAGTACGACCATCTAGTGACTCCTAGTATTTTTAATGTACACAATGGCCACACCCCGGGTAACCTAGACTATTAATTGGGCTAAACCTATTAAAAAGGAAAGAGTGTTTTCCAGAATCTATGTTGTGGTTTGCGACCATTCGCTGTATCCTGGCCTCTGCTAATTGTATCGTCTATTGGAGTACAGAGTGCAGAACGTGCATACATCTGCGCAACTGCTCGTGCACTAAAAATATTCTCACGCGCAGATGATTCTAGCTATTCTTTTAAAAGAAAGTTTTCGAGTCGCTTTTATTGAAATCGATGAGGACTATAATATATGTATATATATATATATGATAGATGAATGTAATTTAAGTGAACAGTTTTAAGCATGTGAAGTTGCAGTATATAGGAGTAGAGAATCGAATGAGGTATGAATGGTTTCTGTGAGAAATCATAGGGGAACTAAGATACGAGTACTGAAATAACAGTTCGTAGAGGAGAGTGTAAGTGGAAAATATGTTTTGCTGATCTTATTTTGGTGGAATAAGGGTACGAAGATCAAGATGGCGTTGAGTAGATCCCTTGCTCAAACGTAGTGCTCGATTGAGTGCAATCCTTATTGAATATGTTTATACGAAACATTTGGCATTTTTTTTTTTTAGATCTGGTCAGCGATGTTTGAAAGTGATTCCAGCCTGTAATGATACCGAAATTACATGCAGTAATAAAAGTTATATAGATAGTACGATTTATAAATTTACGTCTATAATACAATCATTTTTGCTCGGGACTTCGCGCGTTTTAATGTAGATTTAATCTATCCATCCGGGACAGTACTTTTTTGTGTAGATGGAAAGTACCCTATGTTTTTAGTTTAGTATTTAAGACGTGAAAGCGTAATAAACAAACAAACATTCGCTTTTATAATATTACTTAGGGTTATAAAATTACGTTTGTTACCAACTGCTAACATGGCGGTAATGTTTTCCGAATCGCTGATAGGTTTGACTATATTAAATTGAAAGCAATAGAAGTCAATAAATTATACCGATATAGGTTAATAGGATGTGTCATTCGATCCTGACAATGTTAAAGCTTATTGCACGTGATAAAACAATATACATATATATATATATATATATACTCCATTTTGCGTTTTTCTTTAACCTATTTATTGTATTTAATGACTTTACGAAGCGATGAGGACTGTTCACGTTCTATTTTCATTTTGACTACATTGTATATTAGTGTCACTTACAACGCTATTTATAATTATACAGATGGCCTTACCAGAACTAATTTGATCCGCATTCGCGCGCCCAATTTATAATCCGACCGATTAAGAACCGTCTCTAATTCGATAGGCTGCGTGTAACGGGAACGGCTCCAAACTTCGGGAAGGTTGGAGGCTGTCGACCTCTTTTCAGGCGTGGCGGAGTGATAACTCGGGGAGGTCAAGACGCGATGCTATCTAAATTGATTTACGCGGGATGAGAGTTTTAAAGGATTTTGTTTTTAATAACAATTATTGTGTTCTCAGAAATAAGTACGTTCTTTTATCTTGTAACGAGTCTTACTTTAAATCCTTTCTCGCGTGAATTCTTATCATGCTTATTTCGATTTTGGGTTCTCGTGTGAGCTCAATATAATAAATAGAATTATTTATTATTATAATAAAAATTAAAAACTGAATACATTATTGCTTTTCAAGTGACAACAAATTATCGAAGACGTCTATACTGCTGTTTATTATCCGTTTTGCGTTATTGTTACTAACAGTGACAATGCTGGCTGGTGTTATAGCAACGTGTGAGCAAGTAAAAATTATGCAACAATTTATACGTGTGAATGGCATAACACTTTACGTTGCTTATAACGAATACTCATTTCATTATCGTATCAATGTTACAAATAGCAATATAATACAAAACAGTAAATTATTCAGCAGCAGAATAACTGACAACGGTTTAAACAACGATTGTTTTAAAATAATAGCATCGCAATTCATTATTGACACATAGCCGTTGTGCTATCTATAGAAAGAAAAACATTGAAAGGGTCCGTTTGTACTGTCAGAACAACAGTTTTTGGTGATTGGATATGAATGTATATACGGTGCTTCAAACAGTAAATTATTTTTTAAATTCATGTTTGTCTGTTTGTTCTGGCTAATGTGTGAAATAGTGAGACCAATTTTGACGAAACTTCCATTGACATTTTAACGACATCATAACGAGTAACTTAGCTATTATATGTAGAACGAAAATCTCGGGTTCCGCGAAAATTTAATGAACTAAAAAAAGTGTCACGCGCGCTTCACGCACACGTTTATATGGAACAAAATTTTTTTAAGACATTACACGCTGTGTCGAAGTCACGAGTAATGACTAGTCGATAATAACAAACGTGAGAAGGTGGTGGCAGATTCTGTCGGAAATATCCTATTGTCAGTTCGCTTTATGTAATTACAATTGCGCCGTTCCCACCAAAGAGTACGTGAACTTTCCTTTTGTTTTCTTTTACTTTTTTTTTTTTGTTGAGTGTCGTAAATGTTATCGTTTGGGTGGTGGTTTCAATAATTGGATGTTCAAGATTCGACTCCAATCTGAGTTAATTTATCTTATAGTTGGATCTACCGAGGGGTTTTGGCTCGATATTTCTGACATACGAAGTTTAAAAGTTTAGTCTTCTTCCTGACGTTTTGCATTTGGATCGGTTTTTGCATAGGCAGAGTTATATTTGCAGGCCGTTTCTTGCTTACTGTTTTTATTTGAAAGCTATGATAGCTCAGTGCTCGAAGGTCATATCTTTTGTAGGTTCGAATTCTATTATGAGCTTTAATTTTCGAAGGAAAGAAAATGTCCTGAAATCACGCCATGGTCGTATGGCTTTCGAAGCGGCTGTTAAGTTAGTTACCACTTTCCAGTTGGTAATTTGTCACCAAAAACCCATTGGCGTTTTCTGGTAGTCGAAATCAAGAGCTAACTTCGTTTTTAAGTTTAACTTACATTCATTCTCCTGTGGTACATCACGACGCGTTACACACAATCTCTGAATTATTATTTCGTTGTCGCTTAGCGTATATTTTCACCTGAGTTTTTTTTAATATTAATTGCACTATTCTCAATTGCCATAGTGAAATATTAGTTAATATGTAATATACTTTAATAAATAAGCTATAAAATGCAAGAAGAATTGTTTAAATCAGATTTGTGCTACCAGAGAACAACGCGTCCAATCAAACAGACAAACAATTTCTTGAGTTTTATAATAATACGTTGTATAGCAATTTAAAGAATTTACCGTCAAATGTCTTGCATTAGTTCCAATGTATTTGATATAAAAATGATAAATCCAAGGTTAGGAATTCCATATCGCCTTGAAGTTGGTGGCCATATGTCTGTAAATAAGATGTATAAGAATAATACATTATTTATTTATACTAGAACAGTTGGCGTTTCACCTTCGTTCATGTGCAGTGGTATAAAATCAATTCACTCCATTGCATACATACTATAGCGCCCGTCTGCGACTTGGTCCGCGTTTAATTGCAATATAAGACTTGATGATGGCATAAAAACCCTCTCTATGACACTTATATGTAACATACAACATATATATAACAATCATAGGCACTTTAAAAAAAACTTTTCATACACTAACATGTATGTATAATTTAAAATATAGCTTTTGTTTATACTTTGTTAGGGCTGTCAATATTTTTTTGAGATGATATCTCTAAAATTTCATGTTCGTGTTCATTCATGAATTAAGTTAAGAAAACCTTTAATCGATTTTAAATATACTTTCACTTATAGAAAGCTACGTCATCAGCGAGTAACATATACTATATTTTAGTTTTAAAAGATACAATAATATGTGTCAAGCCGCAGCAAGCAAAAGCTAATATATGTTTATTATTTATATATTTACTATGAGATATATGATTTACAATTGACATGTAGCGGTCTTCCCGTCGTAATCAGTATTGCGTATTTCACGCATAGATCATCATTGACTTATATAAATATAGACAATATTATTAACTCGTATAACTAGTTGATACTGGTTCCTTCGTCTGTGTCGCTTATTACCTTAACAATATATTTGATGTATAGAGGAAAAAACTTAAGCAGCATACTACTTGTCCACGGTAAGAACACGCATGCCGCTAGACTTATAAAAATTGGAGTCTCTTAAAATTTTAATAATATTATATTAGACGTTGTCCTACCCTAAAAATAATTTAAAAAAAAACCCTGGAATCAGATCGCAGCGTCACCTACCAGGTCCAATAGTGAATATAAATCATTCTTGAATCCATCTGAAAAACAAAAAAAAAAAATCATCAAAATCAAAAAATACTTTATTTAATTTAGACCCTAAGAAGGCACTTATGAACGTCTAAATTACCATCGGTCCGGAAAACAACCCAGTCATCGAGAAGAACCGGCCAGTAACTCGATCGGGTTTATCTTTTTAACATATATACATGTGTATTTAAAATACATTACACGTTACAATCGTTTTTAGTGGATGCACAGAGAGGAGTCAATTCCAGGCATCACCTTCGTTCACATATTGATCCACTCTATAATAGCCCTTTGACACCAAAACCCACTTGATATGGCGCTATAACTTATAGTCCGGTAAATCGTTAATATGCTTTGAGACTTTGTTATGAAACCTGACACTAGAGAAAGTGTTACTGGTTTTACTGAGTCGGAGACATGGTCACACAACAGCTTTTGAAAGTTTCGGTCAAAATCGGTTTAGGAAGAGTTCTATCACATACACACGTACAGAAGAATTATATATGTAAAAATGAATGGTGAAAAATGAAATGAATCGCAATATATTTTTTAAGTAAGGACCAAGAAGTCAAACAAAAAAAAAAGATCGTAATCTAACCAGTAGCTATTGTGTGGTAGGCGCACGACGACAGACCTATATTACTTTATTTATATAGAAGATATAAGATGTAGTGAGCACGTTTGGCAACCCTATTCTGTGTACAGATTTTCGATCCCGAATATAGTGTGGGAACGCGGCCGGGCGAGGCGCGCGGTTGCGACGCTCGCGGGATGTTCCGCGGCCCGTAGTTACGTTCGTCTCGTCTCAATCAATCAGTCACTCAGAGACAACCGCAGAACTCTGACGCGGTAATGTACATTCGATACTACAATCGTTGTGTTAATTGTCACAAACGAGTTGTCATATTTCTTTGAGAGTTCGTGATTAACAAACATAGTACTCTAATGGAATATTTTCTCACCGTGTTTTAGTTGTGAAAAACAAAACTAATATATCGGTAACGTATTTTGTGTGTGTGTGCGTGTGTGTCAGTCGTTCCTTGTTAATTGGATAGCTCTCTCTATCGCACTGGTCGCGTCCGAGCGAGACGGTGCGAGAATCTTATTAACAATTATGCGGTTTCAAATATAAACGTGCAGTGCTTGTTGTTATTGTGGTTCGGTGATAAGTGATGGCGAACAAGGTGATGGGTTATGTCATATGCGGGTACAATTCCGTCGACAATTTGATGGTGAGTTTTTTTTTTTATTTTGTTCTGTATTTATTAGGTTAATTGATGAGTTTCTAATGTCTAAATTGGAGAGCAGTAGAATATATTTTTTCTTTCTGATTATCACGTAAACGAGCTGACTTGTGACATAAAAAGTTTATTGAGAATTATTAAAACGAGAAGAGTACTTGAGGTATCCTCTAGCCTTTATAAATTGCTGTCCAGTGTTCGTAAATACGTTACGGCATTTTTTGTCTATGCTATACAACAGAAATACAGAGAGAAAGACAGTCAAATAGAAGGAGCCAAAAATATGTTGAAAGTCATAGCATAAAAAACTCCACCCTCCATTATTTATTATTATCCAAATCATCATCATCTTACTCTTATTCCACTTAAGTAGGGTCGGCACAACATGTTTTCCTTTTCCACTCTCCCCTGTCAAATGTCATCTCAGTATTCAGACCTTTTGTACACATATATCATCCCTCACACAAACCATCCACACCGTTTTCGGTCTTCCTCTACCCATATATTCGTCCACTTTCAAACTCAAAACTTTTCTTGTTTATTATTACTATCCAATATATATTAATTATTCCGTAGATTCATTTATTATATATATAAAACTGGTTATTTACAATAAATCCTTAAATAATAGCCGTAATACAACATCTGGGAAGAGCCTAAGAGCCCAAAAACTATGTAAAGAATTCAATCTATTCGTGAGTTAAACATCAGGAAAACCAAATGCTTTAAGCGAAAACAAATATTATAAAGGAGCTATTTATAGTAATATCAGCAGACGGTTACCTCTTACAATATGTAGGTCTATCGCTAACAATGCTGCCTTTCCTGTATATTGTTAATTAGTTGGATAAAACGTACACTAATTATATATTATATGTTAATAATTACAGAACCACACAATATCTACCTTCTATAAATAATATATAAATGTAAATTAATAAGTGTAAAAAAATGTGTGTGTACTTATGTACACGCGTTAGAAGTCATACATACTCATTTGGCGTAACAAGTTAAAATCTTTTCAAAAATTTTATCTTCTGCCTTATTCTACTTTGTAGAAGAAACGACACCAACAGTAGAAAAAAAGGTATTTAAAACATTACATTACATTACAAAACATTACAAACATTACAAAACTTTTTTTGAATAAAATGTTAACTATACCTAACTGCAGGGTGTCGGTTTTTCGTGACGGTGTGCTCGCGCGCATCGTAAAAATTTACTCTCATCATTTTTCCCTAACGCACCAGAAGTATAACTTCAAAAATTGTCTACCCTTTTTAAGCGCATCGTGCGCACTGAGGTTTTTGATATTTCGCATACTCAACATTCGTATGGAAAAGGAATATACATATCTATGTATATTTTATAAAATTGATGTACAACGAGCTGCGCGCTTCGGCTTCGCGCTGGATTCATGTCATGAAATGAAATGGCGACTGAACAACTGAACGTCGATCTATAAATTTACTCAACATTTTTGAACTACTACTATCTTCTGTCTCACTCTCTTTTTATCATTTTCACTCTTCCATACGATTTCTCAAACATTCTCGTTGATAGAAACTTTATTGTGACATTTAAAAACACAACAGAAAATTAATTAGTAAAATAGATGTAGTGGCCGTTCTGAAGTGATGCGCCAACACACTTTCGGAAATTGTTTTTTTAATATAAAAATATTTATTTACTTTTCAAAGGTTTTATTCTGTTTCATTGTATGTTACTGAAATGTTTGAAACTAGGGTTTTGGTTAACCAAATTAGTGAATTTTTAGTACTACAAATGTATCATTAATGATACCATATGTATGTGTACCTGTTATTTTTAGCTTATTCGTTTCTTTCTGATATGTGAGAGTTACAATTTACGTTTTCAACGACTAGGAATAGATATTTTCATTGTTGACTTCATTTATTTGTACTTGTTGTCGTCAATTTTCATATATATGTTGTTTTAGAATAATTATATATACAAATATTGATTTCTCGATCAATATTTACATTAAATGTATGAATGACAGTTGCCTATAAAATTTGCAAATTTACTTTTCACATTATTGCCCTATCTAGCAAGTAACACCGTATCGACCACGTTGTACATAATGATGTCAGAAGAAAAATGGGGCGCATCTCACGTTTTTTTACGATATTGAGTTTTGGAATTTGCAATATTTGGAATCAAGAAAATTCGATGCATGCAATACTAATGAGCTTCTGTTCTTAACCCTTCAATGCATATTGTTGCTAGTTTGTTGAATTTTATTTAATAACCCTAGCTGTATGCGTTTCCCAAAAGCATGTTAAAGTCTTAGAAAATACCTTACATGTGAATGAAAAAGTTAACATTACTTTTGGCGGGTAAGTTATATTTGTTTGTTGTTGTTTTAAAATCAGTTTCTAAATTCAAAACAAAAATCATGCGTGTAAGAAGGGTTAAATTACATTTAATCTAAGCACGGTCTTTTTTTTTGTTGTTCAGTCACCGTATCGATCGACGTACGTTTAAATCTTTGTGACTGACTTAGAACTTTCGGTGAAGGAATACATCGTCATGGAACATTATTGTGGTGGGCCTTTTTCCAAATCTGCCTTGCTAATTAGCACCCTCAAGGTGAAAATCTGTCGCCAAACACTTTTGATATGTTCCAATATCTGCACTTGAGAGTCAGCCCCCGCTAGATTTATCGTGCTTAACACTTCAGGCCACATCTTGTTTTAACATGAGATGAGATTGTAGTAAAACGCTAAAACCTATAAGGTACGAAAAAAATGAATTAGACGTATTTCTCCAAAACCGCAAGCTACAGACATTTTGACTACTCTTCGATATTTGTATTTGTTAGACGCGCCCCCTTTTCTTGGTGGTTTCACGGTGGCGGAATAATAAATCGCCGGTGAATTTTGTTACTTACGTTTTGAAATTGGCCAGTTGTTACCTAGTCGCTTTATTTAGTCCAGAATTGTAGTGGCGCCTGTCTGCCTGCCGTCTGGCGGCCGTCGTCCGTCTTGTTGGATTGTATTTAAATCATCATTAGGTGTATAGAATATTGTTTAAAAATTTAAATGAATATTGTCATTAAGATGTCTCGAGCGTTGTTTAAAATTGATAACATTTTTCTGAAATTAATGTATATGTAAAATTAAATTTGATTTTTTCAAAAGATGACATTAAGTGTTCGCTGAATCGCGCTCGTATATAAGTAAATAACAAATAATTAAGAATATTTTACAAGTAATCTACACTCGTGGATATATTTAGAGGAACGCAATAAAAAAGGAGCAAATGAATATGGAGACATAGTTATTTGTACCATATAAGCTTTTGAAATTCGTTGAATAAAATCAGTTATTTAACATTTTTGAACTGGAACAGAATAGTCTAAACGAAGAAAAAAAAAACAAAGCGGCAGTAAGTTCAGTATTTTAATTACAATAGTAACCAACAGTACATTAAATACCAGTAACCAGTTATATTTGATTGTCTATGTCACTGGTATATTATAAGAGATAAAAATGCAGACAACATTGCTGGCAGCCACTAGTATTGCATATAGATACCATCTATATGATAGGGTATGTCAATTGTATTCGAAATGTTTCAAAAATTCTACAAAAAGTGTAAAAACTGGGTTAAAATCCCCATATAAATAGTGAGTGAGACAGTAGGGATAACTTCAATAATATTAATACAATTGACAGATTCACGTTCAGCTGTTAGGTTATGTATAGGTATGTTCATACATTGAAGTGATGACTCGCTCACACTTTCTTCGTTAGTAGCGAAGCCGGGACGAGAAGCTAGTATTACATGAATAAAAAAGGTTATTTCGAATACTTCCGTTGTCGGTAAACCATGAACACGAGTGAACAGTAAAAGATTTTAAACTTAGCGACACCGTTCGTGCGGGAAGACGTTCTTCGCCGTTACCAGCGTAATGTTTATTACAGGGAATAACATTGGAGCTCATAAAACACTGCGAAGTAGTTAAACTGGGTGCGTCGGGTCGTTTTGTTTGACATAATGTCGGTTTATTGCAATAATTAAATAAATACGGTGGCAATCGAGCGAACTATGTATACGCACGTGCGGACCCGAGGCCTCTGTTATATATCTTATGTGGTATTAGGATATATCTAGATCTTCGTCATGAATATCTATGTTAATTATAGTATAGGTCATCCTTTCTCAATCCAGAAGTTGCGATTCTTCAGAGCGTTCAGAAGAACACGGAGAGGTCGCTTAAAGTTGGAAAAAAAAAATTAGACCCCTATAGGTAGACATGTTCGTACGCGATAGACGTAGGGCGTAATTTAGCACGTTTTTAAATAAAATCTATTAAATTGTAATAAAACTGAAAATTATTCCATTATCACAAGCTTATGTTTAGCTTACAATGTTTGTTAGTCTGCTTAGGTCCAACCTGGCAAGCTAAATTAGAATCAGATCATTATTTAGAAAATTAGAGATCATTAGAAACAGTTTTTTTGGGCTCTGTAATTTTGCATGTTTGTTCAGTCCTATACATACAGTCCTAAGACTATACACGAAACTGAAACATAAACAAAATGGCGAATTTCAAAATGGCCGCCCTACACATTGAAATAAAGTCCGATAAAGTTCTTAAGCGCATTCGTATAAAAGTTAATTTGGAAAAATATATATTAATTTATAGATTTGTATTATTCATTTTCTTACTTTTCATTTTCTCTGTGGCATATTAGTCGTACTCTAAATTAAATTTCGACAATAAAACGATATGTTCCTTTTAGCTTGTCCCCAATCGTAGGTCAGTGACCAATCCTCGAACAACGGCTACCGGGTAGCAGATGACCGTGTTCCATTAATACATCCTATTATTCAATTCAACCGGGATATTTGGATCACAGATTTTATTAACCGTTTCCTAAATTATACAAACGGGTCATTAGATCGATTTTTGTCGATGTAAATTGTATATTCGCTCTGGTCTGATTTATTGACTGGCATTATTAAATAGTTCTACGGAAGCAAAGTGTAAGGAGAGATATTAGGTTAAATATTTCTTTGTTATTCCCAAAGACAAAGTTTGCATGAAAAAGAGAAAATTGGGAAATTATACGGAAAAGTGACAAAATCGGGTTAAAAAAATTCAATGACTTTCACAGAACATTAGGTACATTTTCGAAAACATTAACAGAATTGATGTTTAGTTCTTCAGTTTCCATTTTATTTAATTACATAGGCGTACTATAAAGGGAATATTTGGTCTCATTCTATTCTTTAACACAATGGTGTGAAGCCGGGAAGGGTAGCCAGTTTGAAGTAAAACTATTTTATTTAATAAATTCTAAAAGTTTGCCCGAAGTTCAAGTCGAATTGTGGAGATGCGAACGTTGGAATACGCATAGGAATATGGCTACACTATCACACTAATTAAATTTTCAATAAACAGTAAAAGAGATAGGTGTATTAGTATTTCTTTCGTTTTGTGCATACGGTGGATACTGCGTCACCTACTTCTTCCCTTTTCCCCTGGTACAAGTATAGGGAATCTTGGGTTAATTTGGGCAATAAGTCGTTTTCGATCTAACGGCATGATTATTGTTGATTTCATATTTAGATATAGTTTCTATTGATTTATAATTATTGTTACTTCATATGACGTAATGAATATTGAAGCATAGTTATCGAGTTTTTTAAACGTAACATTAGAAATACCCGAATACATTATAATTGCCGTGCTGTCGGGTTATAAATCCAGCAGGGTTTTAAAGTAATCGGATGCCGGATATCGAACCAAGACACTGTGACAGGTTCTTGTTATGTGTACAAGTGCTGCGGTCAATAGAACCCAATTGAGCTCCAAAAAATTATAAAACCACAAACGTCAAGTAGCAAACACAACCACGTTCTAAAATTAATCACTACATATTGTAAAACAAAGTCGTCTGCCGCGTCTATCTGCCTGTCTGTTCGTATGTTCGCTATAAACTCAAAAACTACTGAACGGATTGTAATGCGGTCTCAACCAAAAGATAGAGTAATACATGAGGAAGGTTTGGGTATATAATTTGCCAAGGTTTTGTGTTAATTGGTTGAAATATAACGATAATTGTTGGAAGTGTTGGAAAAGTCAAGTCGTTTGGGAGCTTTGATCGAAAACGCTGCCTAATTTTTTTGAGATATAATAAAACAATGCATAGTGAGATATTCCTCTTTTATAGATTTACAAAAAAGTCTACGAAGACATATACCTATATTTTAAGGATAGCATACTATATCGATCTATCTTCTAAAAACATGGCCGCTTACAATGAGGTAATTGAAAGGCTGTTTAGACGGATACAGTATTAATCCTTATCAAATTAAATACATCAGGTACCTTAAGCATTTCATGCACATTAGTATCAGGACAACGTTCGCCGGGCCTGCTAGTAGAATATATTTTTAGAGACCGAGAAGGCGGCGGTATTGACAAATTAGTCTATTTTAGTACTGTCTGGATAATAAACTGGCTCGTCTCGTAGTTTAAGCAAATATTTATATTTTTATTTAATGCCATAAAAGACATTTTGAAAGTTTTCTATGCGCCGGTGTTAATTAAATTTTGACATCTCCTTGTATGTCCACCAGTAAGCTTGTTTTTATGTGGGCGGTGTTCGGACTCGTTTTGAATTAGTTCCATCTAATTACTTACAAAATGCGCCATATGTACGTGTGTGTTATTAGGTAACTGATAATGTCATAAATGTTATTAAGAAATTTTAATGCTGTAGGTATGCCGAGAAATTCACAAACCTCATGTTATTTTTTTTAATCATTACGATACTGGAAGTGACAAAAAATTTATAAAATAATATTTCTTATACTCTTATCACGGATAAGTTTTTTTTATTGTAATCAAAAAACCATTTATTTACCATATTGACAACAAAAGAAAAAAAAGATAAAAATTTAATGCATAACTTCGTGTGACATTTTAAAGTCTTTTATGCAAATAGAGGAGCTTAAAAGAACTATACAATTTTTAAATTAATTTTATTTTGATTGTTTTTTGTCCTATTTCTTTCTTTATACCAGTGCTAAGAATATTATGGGATATACATTTTATATGCGTACTAGCGGCCGCCGGCAACTTTGTCGACGCTTGTATCTTTATAAATAAGTAGCATTTATTCGCGATTTCGCTTGCGTTTAATGTGCATTCGCCGCCACACAGTGTTTATCCCTCGGGAACGGTACATTTTTTATAGATAAAATGTACTTTATGTCTATAGCTGGAGTCCTGACAACGCGTATACAAAATTTCATGATAATCAGTTGAGTAGTTAAGGCGTGAAAGCGTACACACAAACGCACTTTTGCATTTATAATATTAGTTAGGATAAATAAGAAATATTATTAAAGTATATATTATTCTTAGTATTTGATGCTGTTACATTTTTCGTCTTTTTGCTTTGGAGATGTCGCTAATGTAGTTTTGGGAATTAAAATGTACTATTTTGTGTAACATTACATACAAACTTTGATAATAAATGGGGATGTCTGTAGTGTGTCTTTGATTCTCGAGTGTGTCTTAGGAATCATAAAGGGGCTTGAAAAACATTGGTAGGTGGTACGTACAGAAGCGATAAAGGCTCGCTGTTAGTGTCGTTTGACATCAAATCGATCGATGTAACTGAGCTATAGCTTGAAGGTAAACATCGCGGTAGATCTATTACGAAGCGCTATCACTAAGGTTTATTTCTGTATTTGTACTTGAGAATACGTCCTCCTTTAAGTTTAGTATGTTAAGACATTAGACCACAACGTCATAAATCCGTAAGGTTATAGAACCATTATAATTATTCGTTGTATAATAACTATACCTCGGTAATTTATTCTTATATTTCTTGGTTAGCAATATTATTACTGGTTAATCCCACTCGACAGGGAATTAACTTTTGGGAGGAATATGGTGAATGCTAAACTAAAACTCGGAGGGAATAGGAAAATAAATACTATCACCACTCACTGTTACTGTTTTTTTTTTTATATATTATAGGGGGCAAACGAACAGGTGGGTCACCTGATGGTAAGTGATCACCGCCGTCCATAGACACTAGCTACACCAGGGGAGTCGCAAGTGCGTTGCCGGCCTTTTAATATATGTGGGCCTCCGGCGCTGTCACTGACCGAACGAAACGCAACAGTGCAAGCACTGTTACTTCACGTCGGCTTTCTGTGAGAGGGTGGTACTACCCCGGGCGAGTCGACCCATTCATTCTGAAACCAGTAATAGTTTCAACATAGCTCTACCACCTACCAAAACACCTGTGTTCTGTTTGATACCTCTGGTAGGCGCCGACGGGTTGCGATGCGAGTTCGAAATGTTATCCAAAATAAAGGGGTCGATGCGGTACTGTGATATACTAGATTAGCTGTTGCCCGCAGCTCTGCATGCGTTTTTTGTAAATTGTAAATTACTTCATATAACATCAGCTATCTGTCAGTGAAAGTCTCTTGAAAATAGGTCCAATCGTTTTGGAAATAGTACTACAGACGAAGCCACGGACGACAGCTAGTCTAAAATAAAGTAGCTTATGTCACCCGCTGTAATTTTAAATATCCGTCAGTGAAATTTCTGTCAAAATCGGTCCAGTCGTTTCGAAGATTACCCGGAACAAACAGACAGACAAAAATTTTAAAAATTGTGGTTTTTCTTACCAGTATCATGTATACTTTCATATTCAAGCAGTAAAAAGTCGTTATTGTGACATACAGACACTTCATTTTTATTATATGTATAGATACGATAGAAACGAACTGGTCGACGCGAGCGCCGGTGGTGACCAAGCAAAACGTATCTTTTACCCTCGCTGGTCCTATATTTTTACTATACGATAAATTTTACGCGGCCGCAACACTTACATTATTATTATTTTTTTGCTGGAGCTAATACCCGCGTTCGTGTAGTTTTGAGCATCTTTCGGGAACAATTTTTTTTTCTGGATAAATGGTGGTACCCTGCGTCTTTTTCTGTACCCTTAATATGACATTGATGTCATGACTCGACACGATATGTCTATGCATTTATTATAATCGGTTGAGTAGATAAGACGTGCTTGTGTAACAAACACACTTTCGCATTTATAATATTAGTTAGGATGTTCACTTCAAATATCGTCGCCATGTTTTTAGCAAGAATATGTCCTATGCCTTGTATCTAGGAGTTCTTTGCGTACCTACGGAAATGTAAGCCCGGGGTACAAAAGTATTTAATATAGAACATACTATAGGAAAACTCCAAGATAAGTTTGAAGCGGGTAATAATTAATAAAATTCCCAATTGCAGTCTAAAAATAAACATTATAACATTTGACATTAATTTACCTTGTTACTAAATATATGAATGGGAGACTGTAATATAGCAATATGCTATATTTACTATCTTATTTATATGTTATATATATATGTACATATATAAATTGAATGATAGAGGTATGTTGTTGTGCGCGCGTCACGCAAAAGCCGCTTGACAGATATCAATCATTTTTCTTTTCAGTTTTAAAAGAATTATCACGATATTTTTGTTAATAAAAGTTGTTAAAGTTTTTTGCGAAACAACGGTTTTTATAAGCACTACACGCACAGCGATATGTCTTCATGCCGTAGAGAAGTGGGATCAACCACTGCGTGTTGTTCACATTTTTCCCTCTGTAGGTACATTAAATCTATTGTTAAAATAATAAACAGAGTTGCCAAAGTCGCGGCTATTTATCATCTTGTTTATCGTTTCAATATATATTTATAGTATAGGTTAAATTACCTATAACGTTGATTTTTAGTCACTCAATAGAAGTTTATTTCATGAGCTCGTTTCAGTGTGCCAACATAACATAAAATCATAAACATGTTTCGTGTAGATGGCGCAATCGATGATAATGAAATAACGACACGACTATCCAAAGTGATAAAAAGTACAATAAAATGTTGCATTAGCGCCATCTGTTTTCACTAGTACGTATTAAACAAAATGGATAAAATAAAAGTCTATATACTTTGGAAACAACAAACATTTATTCAATTTATTTTTATTTTTTTTTCGATCACGATTTAGTTCTACAGATGTAGATATAGATGATAGAGCTAATCTTACAAAAAAAGTTTTTAGAAACTTATATTTATTATTTATATCTTCTAATATTTTATAGATTTGTATTTCTGAAGATTTTGCATTAGCTTTAGTCTATGTTTATTTAGTGTATTCTAAAGTTTAAAGGTGTATATGAGTATTTTCATAAGCGCCATCTGTTTTAAATTTAGGATATTAAACAAAATGGTGCTATACTAAAACATATCTACACTGAAATTGTGCATTCATTGACTTTTTCATTTTAATTTAATGTTGTTTTTATGTATATCGTTTGTGTCTGCTGGAGTAAGCAGATTACTATGCCTTACAGTATGTTACGACGCAGTGTCTGAGCGCAACGCTATAAGTTCTCGTCGCTTCTATTAGAGTACCCTAAAGGGTAAGCGTACTCAATACGTACAAAAACAGCGTTTATAAGAAATCTATAGATTAATTAAAATCTTTAACCAATCTAACAATCGGTATTTCTAAAGAATTTAGGTTATCTGTGGTTTGAATCTATTTAGTGCATTTTAAGCTTGAATATCTATTTTAATGAAAACTACTATCAAATGTATATAAGAGCGTCACATCAGAGCAGCTGTATCTATTTGGCGAATTATTTTTTGTTATTTTTGTAATTGTCAGGATAAGGTGTGTATGGAAGACAATGTTTAATAAATTGTATGGGAAAGTGAAAAATTGTAGTTCCAAAATATCTATAAAAAATGAATGAGTGAGTGAGATAGGAGACAGGAGATAGTTAGGAGATCTTCAAAAATATTGTCAAATTGACGTTCAGTTCTTCAGTTGACATTTTAATTCGTTACATGGTCGTACTATAAAGGGGAAGATGTTGTCTCCTTTTCTTTGTTATTGCACCCGTACGAAACCGGGGCGTTCACTTAGTGTATCAAGAAAAATAACAATTTCATCGGGTTCAAAAGTTTAAGCACACTCATTGTAGTTTCAATATTGTAGGTACGATATTCCAGATTGGAAGTTAGTTATGTTATGTGAATCGATCTATAATTAGTCAAGGCTGTAGGAAAATTATGGCGGAAACGGTGACAACGTGCGTTCACTCGTAGAATAACAATGGAAATTCTTATGGTACTTATATTTCGCCTGGCGCTATGTAGTTTCTGTTTCATACAGTTTGCTTATTTGTGCACGATGTTTCAGATTAAAACTACATGAGCATCTCAGGAAACTTGTTAAGTAGTATATTTTGATATAATTTCTGAGCAGACATTATGACATTAAAACATTGAGTAATAAAATACATATATTATTGTGAAGCATGTTCATATTGTTTTTTTTCAAACGCGCATGAGTTGGTATCTGTTTTTCTTTTCAGCTTCAGTGTAGCATCTTATCTTTCTTACCGTGTTATACGTATATGTTATTCTAAAATCATATTTTAGATTAGCTGTTGCCCGTAATTAATTCGCGTGGATTTTAGACAACTTTAGTTTCTGTGTCAAAATGCTCTTGTGGACGCACGCGGTACTAAAAACTGGTACTTAAGTTTATTACATTCGCGTGGGACCCTATTTTTTTTTGTCTAAAATAAAAATAACTGAAGGTACTCCTATTAACGTCTGCTATCTGCCAGTAAGTTGAAATTACAGCGTGTGACATAACCTATTTTATTTTAGACTTGCTGTCACCCATAGCTTCGTCGGTAGTACTATCTCCAAAACGATTGGGCCTATTTTCATGGGACTTTCACTAACAGATAGCTGATCTTATAAGAAGTAATTCACAATTATTAAAAAAAACGCATGCGGAGCTGCGGACAACAGCTAGTATATAAATAAAATGATAGAGGTGCCTCATTGTGCGCGCATCACGCAACATTTATTTGATACATTTCAGCTATTTCAGTTACTTTACAGACACTTAGTCATTAATAATACCTCTCGATGTCTCAATTTTTTAACATGAAGTGACTATATTTTTAAGGAACTACGATTTTTATAAGCACTATAAATGACTAAAGAAATTTTGAAAGCTAAGTATATTTTTGTATTCCTTTTTTTATGTTTTTCCTTTTGTACATAATGTATATTGTTAAAATATTATACAAAACAGTCGAAGTCGCGGGTATTGGATATTATAAATGCCAATGTGATATTGTTTATTATATTTTCACGGCTTAACCACTCAACCAATCACGCTATGTTGTCAGGTGCACAAAAAAGGGTATAGGATACTGCAGTTACACAAAAAAAAAGTACTGTTACCGATGGATAGAAAAATATATTTTACTTCATTCATACGAGTGAAGCCGGGGGCAAAAACTAGTGTATATATAAATATCTTATTGTATACTAGCAGGCGCGGCGGACGTTGTCCTGCCCTAATAATAAAAAAAGTATATACTTATGTGCATGAAACGCTTAAGGCGGCTTGACTATTGCCGATTCTTTCAACAATGATCATTTTCAACCAATTTACAAAAAGAACCTTGACAAATTATATACCTAAACCTTCCCCGTGAATTACTCTATCTATTGGTGAAGAACGCATTACAATCCATTGAGTAGTTTTTCGAGTTCGTCGCAAACATCCAGACAGACAGACGCGGCGGACGAGTTTGTTTTATAATATGTAGTGATATAGTATTTGTATACCCGAGATCGATATATTTAAACAATAATAGCAATTAAATGTGTTTTTATAGACATTTTTTTTCTCCTATTAATTTCACTATAACTAGTTACACGTCAACCGTGGTCGTGAAGTCACGGGCGGTCGCTAGTATAACGTAAAATACGAAACGGTACGATATTCCAGTTTGTTATGTTTTTATTCTATAAATTCCGTTCGTGAACAGAGACAATTACACGCTCGAAGTACTTCGAGCTGAAGTACTTCCGCACAGACGAGATAAATATTTCCAGTTGGTTTTTTTATTGAACTAGCCTCTTCAAAGGCCCCTTATGTCATTAATGATCAGTTGTAGCATACTAGCGTTTGCTCGGCTTACGCTCCGCTTCATGGGAGGGATATAGAGACGATGTAGAGGAAGACCGAAGAGTGTATGAATAGATTGTCTGAAATGATATGCGTATATATGAATACTGAGATGATATCTGACAGGGGAGAATGAATGCGGAAAATATGTTGTGCCGACCCTACTTAGGTGGGATAAGGGTAAGAAGTGGAAGAAGTTTTCCTTTACTAAAAACTATGGCTCACCCGCAAGGATTCGAACCTATGCCGATCGACGCGGTATATAAACACACTAACGGCTGAGCCATTAGCGCTTCACAAGTGCGATTAGTTAAAAATGAAAAATACTTCACTAAGATTCTGTCAGAAACACCAGCAATTAAAAAGTTTCACCGGTTATTGTCAGTAAAGTAATAAAAAACAAAACATGTTATCGGGTCGTCTGTGAGAAACATTGTTTATCGTACTTGTTTGGAGACAGGTGTGGTGGAGATAACGATTCGTCTCGTTAATCTCTCTTTCTAACTTACAGGATTACGTATGTCGTTGTCTCTAGTGGAGCGTGCACCGTTGGATGCAGGGGCTTTGCCCTCGACACGTGCGATACAGTTTTGTCCATAGCGGTTACGGGTAAACGATGTTCGTAGGGTTGTCACATGTTGTATGCAAATATTTTCTCTTCTTATTTTTATTTTGCTATTTCTGTCCTGACCCGATTGACAGCTGTTACTTCCTTTTTCTATTGAGCATGTTTGTCAGCATTTGGTAAATAATCGGTAAAATCCTATGTAAAGTCTAATACCAAATCAATAACGGAACTTATGAAAGAGTCTCGTGTAGTGGCTTTTATTTTATATTCATGAGTTTGTATCATTTATTCTTATATTGTACTAGTTTAATC
Source organism: Antheraea assamensis (assembly GCA_035772565.1). Taxonomy (NCBI): domain Eukaryota; kingdom Metazoa; phylum Arthropoda; class Insecta; order Lepidoptera; family Saturniidae; genus Antheraea; species Antheraea assamensis. The sequence continues at coordinate 1,372,165 of JAQQSE010000001.1, forward strand.
CCACGGCTTTGTTCGCGGTACTGTAGACTTGTCTTATTCGTCGGGGACAGCACTTTTCATTTAGTTATCGTGATACTGCTTGTAGAAATATATTTATTGATAAGATTTATATAGGTACGAGATAATTAATGAAGTTGTTTAAAGCAGTAAGCTTCGTCGGAAGTCATTGACAAACTGAATTAAAATTAAAAATTATAGATCAAAATTTGCGTTTCTAGTTGTCATCCCTTCTCTTAGAGGATGTAGGACTGATCGTCTCCAAAATGTCTTTAACCCGGTTTCAAGTCCCAGTTTGGGCCTGACGGTCACAATATTTCAAGTTAGAGATATATAAGGATGGGACATTATTCGAATCCGTTCGTTAAATGTTGGCAACCCTGTGTTAACATTTTATCCGTTATGCTTGGATATCAGATTTGCGAACCTCCGTCGATGCTAAACAAAAGCATCATCTTCGTGTTATTTCAGGTATTCGCCACGGTTTATATTATTACTAGTTATTGCTCGCGGTTTCGCTCGCATTGAAGCCGGTTTGACCTATCCCTCGAGATAAGTACATTTATCCGAATGGAAGGTACCCTATGTCCGTTTCTGTATATCAGAATGTACGCTTATTTTCGCACTCTTAGACGTGTGGTACTTACGAAAAACGTCGTTTCTTATTTAATATATGCATATTAAATGAAGGTATAGTGATTTTTTTGTAATAAGGATCAAGTGTTAAAGATGTTTTGTAGGAACAGAGAAGTTTTGTAGGTGGTAGAGCTACGCTGAAGCTACTACTGGTTTCAGCATGAATGGGTCGGCTCACCCGGGGTAGTACCACCCTCTCACAGAAAACCGACGTGAAGTAATAGTGCTTGCACTGTTGCGTTTCGTTCGGTCAGTGAGAGCACCGAAGGCCCACTAAAAGGCCGGCAATGCACTTGCGACTCCCCTGGTGTTGCTAGTGTCTATGGGCGGCGGTGATCACTTACCATCAGGTGACCCACCTGTTCGTTTGCCCCCTATAATATATAAAAAAAAAATGGAACTAAAATAATTGAATTGTTTATGGAGTAGTGTTTGCATGATGCATGCACAACGGCAGACCTCATCGAATAGAACATGTCACCAGTAAATAGTCTTTTGGATGTAACGTAGCCTCAATAACACTCAACGAAAAGCTGCTGTATATAAATCGGTTAAAACTTAATAAGTTAAAGTATCTTTCGTAAAATATTGGTTCCACTGGAAAGTGAAGAAGCTAATATTTTTGGAACTTTATGATTCGTTCGAAGTAATATTTGTGAATATGCTAAAGGTATAATGGAACTGACATATTAACTCTGTGAATCCAAATTGCTAAATTAAATAAATATTATATAATAAATTTTAAAAAAGTAGCCCCTAATCAAAGAAGTTCCCGTTAAGAAATTTCATACAGTTGTTAAGATATAACAATGACCATTCAATACAATCCGTTGCTTATATATATTTATGACGGTATCATAGTCCACGAATAATGATGTAAACTACACAAACCGGAAGACAATCAGACAATCGAAACCGCAATCGTCAAAAACGAAATAAAAAGCGTGGACAATCAGTGCCAATGGACAAAGGAAAGAATAAAAAACGAATTGTCTCTGACACCGGATACGGTTGATTGGTGGAGTCAAGAAGCGAGTAATTGATATGTCTCCGTTTTTATCATTACGCAGTGTAATAAAGAGTTAGGCAAATATAAACAAAATCTGTTGGTTGGGGATTTTTGAAATAATTACTAAATATGGAGTAAAATTTGTGTAATAATAAAAATCATAATATATATAAATGATAGTAATGGTTATATGTTGCAATAAAGAATAATACTGGTATGTTATTTTACAACAATGAGTGTCAATTATTTATATAACTATGGATAAACTGCCCAATGTATTTAAGCGCATCACTTAAGAACGACTGCACCTACTTGACTAATAATTATTTGTTGTCTTTTGTAACTGTCAGGATTGTAGTCCGATGAATCTGTAGTGGCCCCAGGGTCAACGGGGTATGTCAGTTTGAAAAAAATATATTGTACGGAGATGTAAAAAATTTGAATTGCAAAAATCATCATATAAAAAGTGAATGAATGAGACAGAAGAAAATAGGAAAATCTTTAAAATATTGACAAAATGACGTTTCGTTTTCTTTTTATTTGTCATATCACTACATAGTATAAAACAAAGTCGCTTTCTCTGTCCCTATATCCCTATGTATGCTTAAATCTTTAAAACTACGCAACGGATTTTGATGCGGTTTGTTTTTAATAGATAGAGTGATTGAAGAGGAAGGTTTATATGTATAATAACATAAATTAAATAGTGGAGAAATACTGTTATTTTTGATGTTACTCCAAATTTAACGCGTGTGGGCCACGTGCAGTAATGAATAAATCAAAACTACTGGATCGATTTTAATCATTTTTTCAGTGAATGACATAAGCTATATATTTTATACCCGTGCGAAGCCGGAGCGGGCCGCTAGTTATTCATAAACGAAAGATTTCGTGCCATATTTTTTATTACTACACTTGTGCGAAGTCAGTGTGAGTATCTAATTAATACTATTATAACTCGTGTCATTTCTTCAATTGTTGGGTAAACGGTTGTTTTCTATATAGTTCGGCACATTATAGCGCAATTGGTTTTAGTGGGAGTAACGTGAAGCGCTCCTCTCCCTTAAAACACGTGCTGGATTTCGCATAATGCTAGCTTATTCGCACTTTGTGATGACATCGGTCGTCAACCATTACCATGATCAATAATAATAACGGGTAATAAACAACAAATTAATTGTGCGATTATTATTTTTTTTTTTTATATATTATAGGGGGCAAACGAACAGATGGGTCACCTGATGGTAAGTGATCACCGCCGTCCATAGACACTAGCAACACCAGGGGAGTCGCAAGTGCGTTGCCGGCCTTTTAAATATGTGGGCCTCCGGCGCTCTCACTGACCGAACGGAACGCAACAGTACAACCACTGTTACTTCACGTAGGTTTTCTGTGTGTCGGGTGGTACTACCCCGCGCGTCGGGCGAGCCGACCCATTCATGCTGAAACCAGTAATAGCTTCAGCGTAGCTCTACCACCTATATAATATAATAATTCGCGTATGAATGATGCATCACTCGATGCAATTGTGACCACGTATCTAATAATAGAAGTTTAAGTGCATTTAAAAAAAGTAATGTAGTCTATTTTCCTCGGAAATGTAATCTGTTCATCTGAACCCGTTGCTTAAAGATGCTATTAAAATGAACTATAAGATCATTCATCTCTCTTCGTTGATGATTTATTGCATCCTGCTGTATAACATTGCGTTTGGATACCGTCGGGCGTGAGTGCACTGTGTTGTAACTTGTTTTATGGTGGAGTCCTTATTTAGCGATCTATTTATCTATCGCACGGCCTATAATGGAAAGCTTAATATATATCTAACAATCTGGATATTTTAAAGTGAAATATTCAATTAATTAATTAGGGTAGTATAACGTATATAACAATCAAAATCAAAATCCCATACGCAAAAAGGGCGTATCACAGCAGCTAGATCGAGTTTTATGCTAGAAGGGCGCATAAAATATTTTCTTGGCGTTGGGCTTTTTTTTAATTTAAGCTTAGATAATATGGCTAAGGCGATTGACGATAAAAAAGAAATATACACTTTTTGCATTTGGAATGTGAAATATTTATAGCCGTTTGATATCATATAGCTTTAGTGTTGTCGCAATTGGGTCAGTAGTACCAGGAATTTGCCAAGTATCCCAAATAAATAATTGTCCTCTCGTCTGCTCGTTGTCTTTTTGCCGTTTTATCGTCTTGGTCCCGTTGGTTAAAAAATGCAATAGTTCCCGAGATAAAAAACTTATACTCTTTGTAATATTAGTATAATCTTATGATAGAGACACCATAAAAGCATAGAGTATAACACCGAAAGAAACAGCGTCTTGTCACGTTGCGCTCGAATGTAGGAAGCCGAAACGTGCCTACTTACTGTAAACTTATACAGAAAATATTACTTACTAAATTATATTTGTTACTATTAGATATTTTATGAGATTCTAATGTCATATGGCATCAATTTGAGACGGAAGACACTCACGTTTTTTTTTTTTAAGATATATAAACCAATCAGAATACATGTGGCAGAAATGCGAATGTTAACATGGATGTGTGGTGTAACAAGGATGGATAAGCTTAAGAATGAGTATATCAGAGGTAGTTTGAAAATAACACCAGTGACAGAGAAGTTGAGGAGTAATAGGTTAGCATGGTACGGGCATATTATGAGAAGAGATGAAAGTCATGTAACAAGAAAAGTTTTGAGTTTGAAAGTGGACGGATATAGGAGTAGAGGAAGAAGAATGCATAGAATAATGAAACGGCTTACACTTCGACTCGCAGCTTTGTTACTCGTATGATGGAATGACTACATATAGATAATTATAAAAAACATGACTAGTTAATTACTACATCCAAAACATTATTTAGCATTTATATAAATGTATAATATTAGTTTTGCAATTAAATCATATATTGGTTGAACTAATAAACATAGTAAGTGATTACTCAAGATACCGTTGTAGTAAAAGGCACTTGGAGTCCGGAGGATGTGGGCAACTAATTTAACCGTCGGATGTTTAATACGAATTTGACCAAGACGCGGTTACTCTCGGTTCTCGATTGAATCGAAATCAAAAATATTTTATCTATTCGTTTCAGAAGGCACTTATGAATGTTACACCACCTGCACACCAGTTTAGAATACTATTCGAGCCATTGAATTCAGTAATGTAGAAGAGATGGGTTATATTTTTTATTGAATGTAAAGAAGTCTACATTATTTTTAGCGGATCTACACAGAGGGATTAATTCCAAGACATCACTAACGGTCACGTAATGATTCAGAAGTTTTAGCGGTAAGCGGTAAGATCCGCTTGATGTAGTGTTTGAAATTCTCGTCCGGCACATTAATTAACGTTTTTTAAACTCTTATTGTAAAATTTATTGCCTGTGAACTTTTACTACTCATAGTAAGTGTAAAATATGGGATGATTAATATTGGTTATTTCTAGTGTTCAAATCATAGGGCTCGTTTACGAAATTCAACTAGTCTGGGGTATTGCGAACATATGTTATGTTATCGAGGATGAATTGTGATAGAATACATAGAATCATATGTTACATTTTCATTGTAATGGTGCTTTTGCAATGCGCGTTATTATGTTAATAGTATTTCTATTTGACTGAAGAGTGATAATTTTCAAAGATCGGCTTAATTATATTTTGAACGAAATTAACGACCATCGAACTCATTCGATTTGTTTACCACAATATTGGTAAATCAAGTTACTGCCCGTTTAATGGTTAGTATATTCCGCGGCCACGTACACCATAGTTCATTAAAATAACTTAAACAGGGGTGCTCATTCGACAACCGGTGTATTTGTGGAAAGAAGTTTCTCAGAAACCGAAGTGTCTGCAATTATTTAGGTTCCAAATTGTAAAAATGAACTCTTTGAAGATAGGGAACGGAGGCATGATGAAAAATGGTCGTTGGCATTCTGTCGAAACGATTCCTTCTAACATGACCTATTTTACAAAAATTAAAACACATTTACCAAAGCGTCATTTTTTCGTGGACTTGAAGGTTCAAACTTTGATTTTCTGTGGTATCTCCAAACCGCTTAATAATAGAGACTATATTATATAAATAATAATTATAAGAAGTGTGCTAATAGACGAGATAATACAATAATAACGTGGGCAATGAGCATACAATAACTTGATTTGCCATGCATCATAAATTATAATGTACTGAAGTCGTTTTGATTCTTACCCGTCCGGTATTTAACTGTCTTTGGTCATATACGAAATTTATTTAGAGTTTCGCGTTATAAGAATTTATACAATAATGATAATACAGTGCAGTGGATTGTTGAACATCTTTATTTATCTATTTATATTTAATAAAGAGTGTGTATATTTATGTTCACACGTGAGAAGTTATATTTCTTTGGTGCGAATATAAAAAGGATGGTTTTCTAAACTTTAACCGTTTTGAAAAGAGGCAAGAAGCGTTCAGAAGATGAAATAGAATACCGTGATAAAAATTTGAATAAATGACATAAACAAATTATTTTAAATAATATTTATATTTTAAAGAAATTGCTTGTGTAATATTCGAAAGACACCGTTTATCAAAAGTATTATAATAAGGAGATGATAAGTATTAAAATTACTACGTACTCAAGTATAATATTTACACACTTATATCCTACTATACAAGTGCAATGGTGAGGCTGATGCTCCACCATGAAGTTTTTATTAAAATTCATATTTCGATACGGGGGTGAGGTTTGTCACTTTTGACCGATGCGCACTTTTTTCGCGATAACGAATACATGTCTGCCTTATACCTATATCATATAAATAATCCGCTTTGGATTTATTGTGATACAATCATCGCATCTCTCGCCGCAAGACGACATATATATATATCATAAAATAACCCGCTTTAGATTTATTGTGAAACCATCACCGCATCTATTGCTGCATGACAATCTGTACGTGAACGATCCAGTGGTCAACAACTTCGAGGCACCACGGGTCGATTCGATAAGTGAAATAAGTGCTTGTTACACCCCCTATCGTTCACACACATTTGTTAGTCATTCGTAAGCCGGATAATTTCCACGCTATTTTCACCGCATCCCTCCTGGTGGGACCTATTTACACGGTCCCATTAGCCCCTTCATACAATATTATTTAATAAGGCGCAGTGGTATCACGTAAGTGTATTCTTTTTAGCATAGTAGTAAGCGCACGTGAACGCGGTCGATCGACTTACAAACGATAAAATAACGTAATCGAGAAAACAAAGTAGGGGCGACGACAGCCTACGAGCCGTTAATTGGCAACGATTAAAGTTTATTAACGTCCTTAATTGGATGATCGCCGGCGCAATGGAGGAAATTGCACCAACACAAATATGTCACAAATGTATTAAACGGTGTTGCCAGATGTTGTATTAAAAAAAATCTGGTTTGGTTGTTTTTTTTTTTATCGCGAAATCAAATATTGTATTATAGTAAAAGTAATTATATTGTTGTAAATTTAAATCGAAACTTTCTTATGGTTATAACTTAGAATACAGGTTATTAATGATGCCGATTTGAAATCTATTAAGCAATGTTTTGTTATTAAAAATCGTGAAAAGCGGTATATCTGGTATCACCAGTTTTAAGCGTGTCATGAAGTTTCTAGACCTTATCGTGTATGTGTTTTTCCTATATGTATATTTTATTCCAGGCATATTATGAAAACTGACATCACTGACCGTTTATAGAGCTACCGGCTTCATAATAGTACATCTTTTGTCTTTTTTGACGACGCATCGTTTGTTTTGACTCAGTCGAAATTCGGACGCCTGTTGTTTAGATTGATAATGTAAATTGCTCGTCCAATAAGAACTTAAGTAGATATTCTTGATTGTTTTAGAATTTAGTAAGTTTTTTTGTATTAATTCACTACAATCTCTTGATAACTTGATATGTTATCAGGTTATTAAAGGCGAAATCTAGGAGTAACTTATTTAAAGCGCTGATAGCGTGCTCGTGTGATTAAGTCCGGAACTTTCGGTGAAGGAAAACATCGTGATAAAAGCAGACCATTGTGGTAGAGGTGTTTCTAAGTCCGCGTGACTAGCTACCACCCTCAAGCTGAAAATCTAACTCGCCAAGTACCTGTTGGTGTCTTGCAGTAGCTGCACTTGAGAACGAAACCCGTCGAGGTTTAGCGTGTTTACAATCTTAGACCATGTCTCCGTTTAATATCAGTGTAAAAGAATGTTTTTTCTCTGGAAATCACCGACCGATACATGTTATACGATGGTTTTCCACTCGAATATGGTAGTCGGGCTATTACCGTACGAAAATATTATCATGTGCGGTGTTTGAACACGGAGCCATAGATACTTTGTCGTAGAAACGAAGAAGAATAACGAAACTTAACTTGAGCTTACCACTTATTCGCGCAAACACGTTCCTTTCTCCTATCGTTGGGACAATAATTGTTCATCTCCAGTGTTGTCTGTCTTTAACATATTATGCCACATAAAAGTGTTTCAAGGCGCGCGCGTAAATCTATGTTTAATGGATAGACTTATTGAGCTTTATGATGACATGTCACTACATAAGGATATGAGGTCAAGTTTGAGCTTGTATACGGATGGATACATGATAATAATTCATGCCCGACTTGGTTTGTGTGGTTTCTTCGTGAGAATGAATTCATAGTGTGTCACGGTTCGACGCAGCCGGTTTCATTATTGGAAATTACTTCTATTATTTTTGCGAGCAACTTTGTTGTTTTTGAAATGGTTTTATTGTTTCACGGTAACGCTGTTTTTTTTTAAATCTAATTCTATTATTATTTGTAATCGCTTTAACACTTTTACAGAATATGTTAAATTACACCAGTCTGTTAAGTTTTTTATCTTTACTTCTAAGACGCTATAAAACGCGTAATGATACTACGTGATACTCTGAAATTTTCTCTAACCGTCAATAAAACTTTTATCAAAATCGGTTCAGCCGTTTCTGAGCACATCGCGGACAAACAAACGACAGACATTTTAGTTTTATCTATACGTGTCATATTTTATTACTAGGGCTGTATGATTCACGAATAGTGTATTTGTAAATTACGTGGCCATGTTTATCTAAGCAAAGAGTTGCCTATTATAGTATGTAGATTAGGTACTGCAAGTTGAATGGATGGAACTCACCGGTATAGTATTCGAGGGTAACGTAACGCTAAGCGCGTTGTCAGCCGTCGGGAATGTCGCCCACGCTCGGCTCCGTACACGGATGGGGGGTCACATATGGCGTAATTGTGTTTAACTACCGCGACACCCGCCACAGTGTATCGACACGCAGATGTACAAGTCCGTATTGAATTGAAGTGAAAACTTATTTAGTTCGATTCAGTGACGTTAAATCATGTTTAGTCGGCTCCAGTTGTACAACTCAACCACGCTTACTCTCTGACAAAGAAAGCATCGTTTCAATAATGTAATATCTATTCTAATGCGACTTCAAATATTACTATTATTTATTTGCATATTGAATGCCAATAATAATAATTATGGTAAACTTGTATGAATTTTAATGTGCGTGTTTTTATTTATAAGTTTTCACTTCTATAGTGTGATCATAAGCTCACACCCGCTATTTTTAAAAGTCTGTTGAGACTAACATTCCGAGCACGAATTTTATTGCAACAATTGCAACGTAATATTTCTGGACGGAAATAAATATTTGTCGGAAGAGAGGAAAGGAAAGAAATATGTTATAAACTGATAGAATGAAATGTCCTACGCATGCGCGAATAAAGCAAAAGTATTGCTTGAGAATTACGGAATGTGTTATTGACAGATTAGAATTCCACTCCTCTCAGGTTTTGCACGTGTTTTGATTTCGTCTTGCATAGTTGTAGTTTTGCCACAAATGGATTTTAAACATTAAAATAAACCCAATCCTAATTAATATTATAAATGTGAAAGTTTATTTATTTACGTCTTAACTACTCAACGGATCCAACGTGAAATGTAATATATATGTTGTCGGGAGTATAAAAATAGACGTAAGATAACTTATATCTATAAAAAAGTTTATATTCCCAAGGGATGACTCAAATTTTCATTACCACGAATGAAACCCTGGGTAAAAGCTAGTATTTAAATATGTTTTCTTTAAAATTAAAACACAAAAGTTACTGATTTTTAGAGTCGAACCTCGACCTCTTGGTTTAATAGTAAGGTTCCCTACCACTACACCATAATACATATCAATGATATCACTGCAACAAAAATAATCGTGTCTAATTAGTTACAATGTTTAGTGCGTTTTTATATTGAATTGAGGTTTCCAATTAGTCACACTGGATGTGCTGGTCATTAGCATTACGTCCATAAACGGTAAAACTTGTAGTGTCACCTCGAATTAGTATACAAAGTAGAGCTGGATAGGTATTAATTGTGGCCCTTGAATAAAAACCACGGTATCGAAGTACTTGAGAGTATTATTACCTCGTAAGTCTCACTCTTACATAAATTTTGGATTTTCTGGTTACATTATCTATATTAAAACCTTATACATTCCTATTTTTGTAGTACAACTTCTTATGGGAGGTCTTTGAAATTCTAATCGGCAACCTTTTTGTGTGACGAAAAGTGGTGGGGTAAATATTGTATCTGATAGAGTATTGAAAACACCGGTTCTCGTCAGATCACCGAAGTTATGCAACGTCGAGCGTGGTCAGTATTTCGATGGGTGGAAAACAGTGCGATGATGGATTTTTGTTGTATTTTTTAAATTAAGATGTTTCCCTATAATATATAAGTTTCACTTCTATCGTGTCTTTACGACACACCCTGCTTTTTATTATAACGCAAAAGTTATGACTATGGATAGATGTTTAGTACTCTTTCACACAAAAACTACTGAACGGGTTTTGACAAAATGTTATAATAATATAACTCATTCCTCTGAAAAAATTAGGGTGAACGTTAATTCGCACTTTCGCTAAGAATTGTTTGGTCGCTGTTAGCGTCTTATTGCAGTAAGACCCTAATTTTTAATGATGGATTTCCGCAAAGTAACGCCTTCATCAATCAAATATCCTTCCTCTGAATAACATATAGTCTGTGGAAATGTCCATATATATATTTTTAAGTATATAGAAGTACATAGTGATGATATTGCACCCGATAGTAAACACAGTGCAGAGTAAAAGAAATGAGGCTTATTGAAGGAGAATCTATTAACCATCGGTAGTCGCCGCTGTCATTCCGGAAGATCTACAATCAATCGGTAGACGCCGCTGTCACTCCGGCCTGTAAGCTTCAAAGCAGTTAACTATATATACGGGCTGACACCGAACACGACAAATGTAAAGAGAATAATTATAATGAATTCATCACAATATGCGTGGTGATAGCGATCTAGTAATCCAAAGACACTGCCACCTCCTTAAGTACTCGATATGTATGGCATATACATGTCACTAAGACGAGTATATATATACGTGAGGGTATTTTATTTGTTTTGTTTGAAATGGATCAAAAACAGAAACATAGTATTCTTGAATAGTAGGCATAAAAGATATAACAGTTGTTAGGAATAGTTAAGAGTATGTAGGTGTTTATTCAGTTCACATATCTACTATGTCGTACCACTCATATTAAAGCTTTTGTTTTGAGTTTATATTATGTACATTTGCATGGTAGTAGGGCGTTTTCTAAGTCCGTCTGGCTAGCTACTACCCTCAAGTTGAAAATCTGTCGCCAAGCACCTGTTGGTGTGTTCCGACAGCTGCACTTGAGAGCCAGTCTCTCTCTAGGTTAAGTGTGATTTACCATCTTACACCACATTATCATTTAATATAAAGTATTAAAAAAAATGTACTAGTTCAGGGATTCTCAGATTATTTTGGCCAAAAAACTCCTTTGCAAAAATGAACTGATATCTCAGACCCTATAGCCAAATTACTTTTAATATTCGTCAAATACAGAACAAGTTTTTAGTCTGATGAAGCTGTGAAGGGCCATCAGGTCAATAGTGTATTGCGAAAAAAAAAAATAACAGAGCAAATAAAAATGTGCCTCAAAGACTTGTACGCTCGAACACATTATCTTGCACGAACCTGCCTACGCTTATTGACTTGCCGAGTTTTTCACGAAGTTTCTCACTCTCATCGACTTGTTGAGTTTTTTTGAAGTACAATAATGATAATTCCAACTAAAATATTAGTCATTCTTATAAAAAGTTGGTACAATTTATACAGTATCTTGAAAATTTCAAATAAGGACTTGTGTTAATTAATAGGGATTGATTTCTATCTATCATTAAATTTATACAGAAGATAAAATCAATGAATGCGGGTTTTTCATTAAAAGTACTATTTATTTTACTAATATATTATTATGAAGTTATAGATTGTTTAAATTCTAAATAAATGAACATTCATTCATTCATATGACCATAGTTATTTGTCGCAATGAGTAAGTCTTGCACAATGGATTCTCTAAATTACATTAAATGTGCATTATTTTTAGAATTGACATGGCATTAGTCATTTAAATCGCTGTATCCCTTTACACTGTGCCAACAAGGGGGAACCACAGAGGGCTCCGAAAATAGTAGCGGGGGTGGGGAGAGGTGTGTGTGCGCTCGCGCAGTCCACGTTCACGCTCCGTTTAGACGAGCGGTATGTGTTGCTAGTGTGTTGTTCGGTGTTGATCGACGCGTCTGGCTAAGGGCTGTGTGTTGTTTTGTGATGTTGTGTGGTACGAACGGCGCTGTCGCGGCCATGGACCGCGCGTACATGTCGTTGCGCGCGCGCAAGCCTCAAACAAACAAAACGGTAACTAACGTTCTCGTTCCTTTATAATGCAGCGGTCATCGTTTAGGTTTTCAGAAATCGCTATAAATATTATGATTAGCGGCGTTACCGGTGAGAGTCATCCGGGTTTTATACACAATCGCGCTGTAATTATTCAGAAGGGGTTAATAAATTTCATATACACTTTACCGATTGTTACCGCGACTTATGTTGCTATTATTATTTTGTAGAATAAATGGTTGAGTGATAGCATAACGGATATTGTGTCTATATTCTCTAGGTTCAAATGTGTGTATATATTTTAATAACGGTTAGTTGAACAAGATATAAGTTGATATGGTACAGTTAGTGATTGGTTTAATAAAATATATAGCATACAACAATTACGTATGCTAATTTTTATGGTGGTTGGATAAACCAGAGGTTTCAAATGTTTTTATCTCGTAGATCACTTGTCATCGCTCCCAGCTATGTGTAAGCCCTCTATTTACCTGATATCAATTTTTTATGGCAATTTTCTCAACTTCAAATATGTTTTTAAAAGGTGATTTTATCATTTATGTCTTCATATTATAGGGAAGCATTAATAAGGTAGATAGTATGTATATGAATTTGTTCATTTATGGAAAGGCATAATTCATCTTTGCTTAAATAAGATGATTATCGTTGACCCCTATTTACATCTCATGGACCCCCAATCTTTTTGTCGTAGAAATTTAACCCTGTCTCGATGACTGGGTTGTTTTCCGGACCGGTGGTAATTTTCACGTTCCTAAGCGCCTTCTTAGGGCCTAAATTGAATAAAATATATTTTGATTTTGTTCTATACATCATAGAACCCTTGGGGTGATATAGGCCACTTTGGGAATCACAGGGTTAAAGTGTGCTGCATATTATGGACCATAACCAGTCCTAACTAATATTATAAATGTGAATGCGAGTTTGTTGTGTGTTTGTTACCTTGTAACTATTAACCAATCGACGGGAAATTTTGTTAACATGTTATCAGGGGTACAGAAAAGGATATAGAGTATATTTCATGCAGAAAAATGTTCTGTTCCCGAGGGATAAGTTAAATTTATATTGACGCGAGCAAAATCTAGCGATGGCGTGATTGTCTCTCGATGGTCGCCATTGTTTTTATGGATTGAGACGAAGTTTCGGTTACTTGTCGCACGAAAAAACTAACCACAAAATCAATTCCGCTAATGGCGAAAAAACAGTGAGCACACATTTGTCACTCCAGTAATAAGTCGAAATTAGCATTCTTGAGTTCTTTGACGTGTGTATAAACCGCGGTTCCAGTTATGGTGCTGCGTCTGTCGTCATGTAGCCCGGTAGTCCGTAATGCATGACGATAATTTATTCCTACATTTGCATTTATTGCGACCGTAGACAAAACTTCGTGGCGATATACGCTGGTATGGGAGTAGCATTAGACATAGTGTAGTCACTATACCATGCTACAATAAAAAATCGGTAGCGCTGCGACATATTAGATTTTGTACCGTTTAGATATTTGGACACGGATAGTATTTTCACAAAACCCTTTTTATTGTAACTTAACAATTTATAGCAACAAATATTTATCACCCGGATATAGAACTAAGCGTCTCTTGTATAGGCTGCGAACCTGTAACCATTCAACTGGACAGTAGGCCACGACGCCTGTCACGCTCATTTGTATTGAATACAATTCAAAGCGTTTAAACGAATCGTTCGTTCCAGTTACCGATTGTTTCCTACAATACAATTGTCAACAGTTCGAATATGAACTGTCGCTTAGCTGTTACAGCACATGCCCTCTTTGGGGTACATCGAACGCATTCGTAACGCAACTGTCACGACGGCGGAAGTCACGCGATTGCTCTAGTTATATTATGTATAACACAAATAAAGGAAGAGGAAATATTTGACCGATTTCGATCGCTCGTAATTAAGAGCCGGTTTTTGTATTTTTGAAGTGAACCTTCGTATAGGAGGGTTTTTAAATTCTAATCGGCAACTTTTTATGGAAAAGTTGGGAGGGGGTGTAGATGGTAGACACTGTGCCGGGTGGGCGATGAAAACACCGTTTCTCGTCTGATCACCGAAGTTGAGTAACGTCAGACGCGGTCAGTACTTGGGTGGGTGACCACTTTGGAACACCGCTTGACGTTGGTTTATTTTTTTGTATTTTTTAAAATATAATATTTCTCTGCAATACAAATGTTTCACCTATATCGTGTGTCTTTATGACACGCTCTGTATTTAATAAAATTTGCAATACTAATCGAACATTAGTTTAGAAACTCTTTAAGTTAGTTTAGAAACTTTTTATGTATAATGAGAATCAAGACTACTAATATTTTGATTCCTTTGATCCTTTGTTATTTTTTCAAGTTACAACTTTGTCTAATACGCAGCGAGGTGATTAGTAAAAATAAATAAATAACGTACATAAATCCGCAGTTTTGAATATGGCATTTAGATGGACAAATTGTTTGCGGTACATAGCGCAGCGTTTTGTAAAACTTCACTTAAAAAACATCTACCTATACACTGTTTTCTTATTTCTGTTTATAATACTGTATAATACTCCACATACAATGTATTTTTTTTTGTTAAAATCAAGCAATCGGATATTAACGAGTTACTAACACCCGCCACAGCCACGATTAGACGTGCCCGTTTTCACTGGCCACGTTTCGGGATAGGTCATCGGCATCTACAGCTGTCGTGAGACTTGCAGGCCAGCATGGTAGCGGAGAATCGAGATGGATTGTAAAGGGAGGGAGTTGAAAGGTTTCTCGATGGTCACAGTTGTTTTTGAATTGCCCTTTGCAGTTGTTTTATCGGTGTTTGTGGTTATAAAAATATTCTGGCTTACGCTCGAATCGTTTCGCTCAAGGGTATATTTTTATGTTCACGAAAATAATCGAACACGAAAAGCAAAATACGCACTACTAACGGTATTGGAAGAGACATTCGTCCGTCATGTACCATGATTTATAACTTCCAATCGCGTACTATATGCGGACATGGCATGTATTTTATTACCCATCTTTTTTTTTTCTGACTATAAATATTTGTCTCGTCTCCTGTTTTCAAATTCTGTCGATTAATAATTATGAAGGTTGAGAGAATGCTTCCTTGAATTATTCGTTTACAATTTCTTTTTACCATCTTAAATGTGGTGTTCGTATGTCTCAAGTTTTACGCTTATAACAGAAAACAACTCTTAATAATTATTTTACAACACCATATACATAAAGGACAGTAACAGATAAAAATTTTCGCGTTTTAAGAAAAACAAGGCTTTGTTCCTTGTCCATGTTTTACCTGCTTATATTGCTTTTATATCATTTACCCATCTTCGGAACTGTCTGCTGTGTTCGTTTTGTGTTTTGTGACCATAAATCAATACTTTTTTTTTCATTTTTCTGTAGCTACCTCTTACCTCTTATGATGTTCTTTATCTTTGTTATTATGTCTTCGATTTTCATATTTTTTCCAATTACCTTATTATTTATTCTATCACTATTCATTGTATTGAGCATACTAATAAAGATTACGTAACAGTTATAAAATTATCGCTCCATTTTACTATGTCGATCTGAAGTTGGGGTGTTGTTCACCTGCCGTGTCGGCGAGGCTATTAGAGAGGGCAGGTGTGCAGCCACCTGTGTCTGCGTTTTCTAAGTATATTGTTCAAGTTTGGAACTTACATATATATAGTATATGATTTTTCAACTATCATAAACATTTCTTCAGCCCACATCATTGCAATAAATGAAAAGGTATCAACAGTTACAAATTTTTCCCACATGTAGTGGTCCTGCGGCCGATTGTAAAAATTAAGCCAAATTATACATCATAACCTGACAAACATCTTGTATCGACCCTACTGATTAAGAAGACTACAGTAGATGCTATAGTGTACTTATCTATATTATTATTTGATAAAAGTATGCCTTATTTATTTATAACTAGCTGCCCGCCCCGGCTTCGCAAGAACGTACGAACGAAGAAAATGAGACCACCTATAACCTCTTTACAGTACGACCGTGTAATTAAATGAAATGGCCAATTGAACAGCTAAGCGTTAATCTGTCAATTCTGACAATTACTTTAAAGATATCCCTATTTATTTTATTATATTTGTGTGTCATTCAGTCACTCACTTTTTGTACGGAAAAAAATCCGTACAAAAAGTGAGTGATCGAATGTCACAGAAATATAACGTTCCATGTCACGTGTTGGCCCGTGGCCTAAAGATCAAGTTTAACGTATACCACCGTTGGCACACGTGGCACGAAACGTGTTAACCCTAATTTTTCAATTTTTCGTGCGATTTTTCAAACACTTTCTTTCATACAAACCTTGACCTAACAAACGCACCAAAAAAAAATTAGCCATATCGGTGTACCAGTCCTGAAGTGACGCGGTTACATACACATTCGGCAACTGATTTGTATTTATATAGAGATATCTATTCTTTGAAACTACTGACCCAATTGTAAAAAAAAGCTTAGAACATTATATTGGAACTCAAAAAAACCGTTTTGACCTCTAGTGACTTCTAAGTCATTCGCTGTCATCAAGCCAATTTTTAAGTCATAAGAACAGTCCTGGCCAATCTTTCTGACAGCTCTGCAGACATATGTGCAGTATACAGATATAGATATAAATAGATATTATATTATATGAATAGCATCGAGACAACTTAAGGATAAATAATTACCACTTTTAGATTCGTATAAAAATAATAATATTTTAACTTGTTTATTTTTTTAATTAAAAATTTAGACTGTATTATACGCGATCCCGAATTTAAGGCTATATACAGAGCCTTGCCCTGTGAACGGTGTTAGCAAATGATATTTGTGACAAAGTTTACACGGCCCACCTGCGCGCCTATTCACGTAACTCTTATTAATAGTGTAGCGATTACACGGTATGATTGATCATATTATGCGGAGATTTATTATAAGTACAGAGATAACGTAGCGGAACGATGGTTTATTGTAAATATTCCATCGGTAGCATTTCCCAGTGATTGTAAAACGATAGCTCCAGGGTAAGCCCGCCAAAATTCTCACTTTTAACACGAAAAATTATATAGTAACTTTTTGAATTACGATAACGTCAATATAACACAATAGTAATCCGACTCTTAAATGTAAAGCTTGTCCCACACGTAAAAAATGTATGAAATTCATAACACAAAAATTGATAACACAAAAGCAAACAATTATGGTATATTCTGTAAAAAACATGAAAACCTGTAATTCTATATATTATAAAACAAAGTCGTCCGCCGCATCTGTCTGTCTGTCTGTCTGGATGTTCGCGATAAACTCAAAAACTACTAAACGGATTGTAATACGGACTCCACCAATAGTTAGAATAATTCACAGGGAAGGTTTATTAAGTATATAATTTATTAAGATTTTTTGGTAAGTTGATTGAAATATAATGATAATTGTTGAAAGAATCGGAAAAAGTCAAGCCGCCTAATCGTTTCATGCACATATGTATATACTGTTTTATTATAAGGGCAGGACAACGTCCGCCGGACCTACTAGTATTTAATATTTTCGCAACATAATTATTTATATTTGGAGTTAATTATCTTGTATTGAATGTGTTTTTACTGTTAGATTTATCAAACTTGAAAAAATTAATCTTAATTATACAATTAAGGCTCAGTTGCACCAGTTAATGTTAAAGTAAAAAATTCGGTTAAAGTTATTGTTAGGCAATAAATAGGTTGCACCAATTGACAATGGTTAAAATTACGTCACGATTTAACGTTAACTATAACCGCTCCATGTTGGCCGGTTAGTGTTATTGTTAATGTCAATTTGTGAATCGGTTGTCAAGGTCACAAAAAAAACTATATAATATGATGTCGTTACTAAGAGAAATCCTGTGGGAAACTGAAAATAGTTCTTCCGATGACGAAATCAGTATATTTGAAAATAATTTGCGTCTTAGAAAGAAAACATTTTTTCTAAGAACACACACACTAACGACACACAAAGAAAAAGAAAATAAAAACAATTTATATGAAATTTTCAAATATTATTATAGATTTGAATAAATTCAATACTACTTACTTTATACTGTTCTCGAATGTGGTAACCAATATGGTATTAATTTTCTCGGTATTAGCCATTGATAAAAATATGTTGATATCAAAAATTCCAATATACAACTTCACAGAAATAGATATAAAAGTAAATAACAGAAGAAAATAATTGTACCAATTTGATATTTGCGCGCAATGAACATCTGTTGACAGTCACAGAATAACAATAGTGACAGTTATAACTAAGTACTGCCAAGTAAAAAATGTTAACCTTTTCGATTTTAGGGACTAATTGGCTTATTAAAGTGGCCACCCTAATAACTTTAACAATTACAAAATGTTTGATGGTGCAACTCGTTTTGGCAAATGTAACTGTTAGCAACTCTTGTCATTGTTACAGTTAACTTTAACAATTACAATAACCACGATTTTGGTGCAACTCAGCCTTAATGTTAATGAACGGCGCTGTATTTTTTGGTTTTATGGTGATAAACGTTCTGGTGCATTTTCTTGAGTAAATTTTTCTGAAGTTGATTTTGTTTATTTGTTAATTTTTTTCTTGTTTTACTACACTTACCGAATATTACGATGGTGATAATCGTGCTATGATGATTAGCCTGTTTCATGGTATTGTTTAATATTCAGTACGATGTGTGAGCTAACCGAAGCTATTCTGGTGATGTATTATTATGCTACAGATGTCGCCGTTGCGCCGTGACGCACGCACTTCGGTAAGTGCGCACGCGCATGCGACTCGATTATTTGTTTAACCGTCTACGATGAATGTCTAGGTAGGTACTCTTATACGTTTTATCCGAGGTAAATTATTGATTTAAGGTATAATTTTATTATCTAATTTTTCGTAATCAGTGTCATTCTATATATGTGTATAAAAATGTAATGGCCGTTTGGCCGAGTTTACCATGAAAGTTGACACACCTCAGTGTATATTCATAAAGCTGGTTTTATGCTATGAATAGTTTTATAATTACCCACCAGGTGGCACTAGGCTTTTTGTTAAAAAAGATTTATATTATTATTTGCCCCGGACTAAGTCGTGGATGGTTGCTTACCAATTATTATTATATTAGAAAAACGAGTACATTTTTGCACAAGGCTACGTATGACAATGAAACATTAAATATACCTAGTCGGGCCTTAAATCCTCTCAAAACTTTTAATGCAATTAATTATACAATTGTTTAAAAATTGCTTATGAAATGAAAGCTTATTAAATGTACTACAATTTTATTGATATTATTCAAAATACCCTTCAACATTTTGTATACATTTCTTTATAGCCGCTGCTTTAGCCTGATGTATATGTCCAAAAGGTTATATTTTAGGGAGCTCAATAAAACTCAACTGTACTGCAAGACGTCTATTACCGAAGAAACTGACAGATGGCCACTTATAACTAAATACTTACGCTAAAATGTTGTTGTTGTTATCTACCTACATATGTTACATAACCAGAGATGTTCTTAAAGATTCCAAATTCTAATGAGGTTTAGCGCAGACTTTCTTCTCCAAATATTCTCATATGGTGGCGAATGTGAGCTAAAAGAGGGCCAGTCTTCATACGCAATGAAGTCACTTCCATGGCGGTCAGCCAGTTTTGCGTGCTTCATACCTTATGAGCTGGCGCAGAATCCTGCTAGAATGTCCAGTGTCTGTTTTCGAATATTGTTTATGAAAGAGATTCCACTATGTTTGTTAGGACAGTATTTTGGTACACAACAGCATTGGTTTTCATATCTTTCTCATAGAAAAACACTTCAGTTAAGCCTGAATATGAGACTCCGAGCCAAACCATGAATGACGAAGAATAATGCCCTCGTTGGACCCTCGCAATACGCGCGCTCGCTTCATCACTGCGGTGAGCATACCACCTTATTGTATTCGAAAATGAAATTTCGCGGTATTCACGTGTACCACCACCGTAACAAAGTATTAATCATTCGTCCGTAGTTCTGTTTGGTTCCATCTGATGAGGTAAGATTTTTTTGCTGACGCATGGGATGTCGTTGGGTTTCATTCACTTCTTTGATGACCGCTGATGTCCTAACTATGCGAGATCGGCCGCTACTCTTACGATCTTCGAAGCTTGAATCTTTAGTGTACTGTTTGATAGTGCGATAAGAAAACGATAGTGTTATTTTCAATTTAATGTTGAAAATCTGTGTTGACGCAAAACCACACCGGTGCTACGCTGGAACTGTGACTCTATTTTCCTTTTACGACCACCGCGATCTTGGAAAATTAATAAAAATGAATTTATTTTTTAAAGTAGGAAAGCGCGAACGTTCTATTTTCAAAATTAGTCGTAGTATATCTGGCCAGTGTTTGAAAATTAAAAATAATAAGATTGTGACAGAAATTATGACCCGACTAGTTATATACATGTGTTAATATTGAACAACTATATACAACTGACAATAATTATGTTAATCGTACAAGAGCCATGTGCAGGAATTGAACCCACGACCTAGACGGCTTAATAGTAGAGTGTACACTACGTTTTACACCATAAAACTATTATTTATTTATTAATATTTGGGTAAAATTACACACGTACGAATTAACCAATTACCAATACAATTACCAAATACAAATAATTACCAATTACTCAATTGTGTCACGAAATCGCGACCATCAATTTAGCAGTGGAAAATTCAACCACTAGCCGCTTTTAACGTGATGTTTTTAAATGACATTGACAGCTGCTATTGACCGAGAAGGGCTGCGAATATCTTAATATGCACTAGCTTATCAAATGTCCAGTATGCACTAGTTTATCAAATTCCCAATTTAGAATTATGATATAGATTAATAAGAAATAGTAAACGCCCCACCCATCCAACCTTCTGTGAAGTGGTCACCACAGCCTATATATAAACGACATCGAATATGACCACAGTCCTTAATACGGTCAACCAATGATAGATTGTCCTGAGTATTGAATTGAAACCGCTAGTGTATTAATGGGCGATGATAATTTATGAAATATTGTTACTTGGAACTTGCAAATATATATATACATAAATAGTTTTTACAACACTGCAGCTTAATATTGCTTCTCGTGGCGATAATTGAGTTATAATTTGTCTCATAATATGAACATTCATGAAAAAATAGCATGACGTTTACAGTTCATCACGTGTCACGTGATAATTATAATGGGAAAGTGATTGTCTTGTCTAATATTGTGTAAGTATCAGGAATACCTTTTGTAAATATTTATTTTGGGATCTCCGGAAGCAAAGAAGAGGAAAAAGGACCAGCTGTATTATCGAGAAATAATTTAATTTTTTATACAAGACACATGACAATGTCAATTTTAAAATTAAGAATAAAAAGAAAAATATATAATAATTTAATAAGGTTTGTCTTGAACACTTTTGTTATAGTATATTTTCAACGACACAAAATGTAATAGAGGTGGGCGTAGTGGAAGGAACCCTCATGATTTTTTTGATATGAATTTCAAATGAAATGAAATGGAAATGGATCCTATATTCCAAATATATGTCGTTCCAATGTTATCGTTTTATGACTTTCTCACGCTTTACTTAAGCATAGCAAGCATAGCATAATGTTATTCTACAAATTGTAATGTAGCTTAATCTGCGTGAATCCAAATCACGAAATGTAACTGCTATTTTCGATGAATGCAATCGGTGTGATGCGTGATTTATCATATCATCTGTTATATAACTAGTGACACATGAAACGTTCCACGCTTATAAGAAGTAAACAAATCTTAATCGACTAACACGATATAGATTAGTTCCAGTTTTTATAACAATCACATATGCCTCATCAGCTATACGATAAGTATATTGACGTGCTATCTCCGTATCTTTATTTATGCCCAATAATCCTTGTAATAAATTTTAACATCATGTAGTATAAGACATGCCAGCAAAAGGCGATATCAATAATTATTTATAAATATAGTTAAGCAGTTATTGTATTTTTTTTTTTGCGATATTATTGTTTGGACTCGGAGCTGCGCATGCGTCAATATTTGACGCAGATGTATGGTGTTAAACAACGTATGTTGGCCTTAAATATACGTTAGAGGCGAGCTAAGAAAAGGTACGAATGCTTTTATTTTCGTGTGTGGGACGGGACGTAGGAGATAATCTCATAAGCTAATTGCAATCTCAGTGTTGCTACTGCATAAAAGATTGTGATTTTTGTTTTAGTATGGCATTGGAATTTACTATACATTAAACGTTGTTCTCACCATAGTTTCTTCATATAGAGGGAATGTATATTCAGTACTAAAAGGATGCTGTGGTGTCTTTGACCGACTGGATATCTATCACCACGCATATGATTGTGAACCGTCATAGTGTCTTTCTTTTAGTTTGTTGCATTTTGGGATCAGTTAGTGTTAATCTAACAGCTCAGAATCTTTAAAGCCAGCATAACAAACACAGTCGGAAAAAAAATACAATTTATTAATGATATTCTCTATCAATTTGTATATTATTGTTTGAGCACAACCGCACCTGATGTTAAATGAAGAAGTAGCTGAAGATGGTCATACGACTAACCAAGAGGAACTGATTCTAGAATGTGGATTAAAACGACATATGCTCGCCAACTGATTGTCAATTTGATGATGTTAGATAAATAATCGATCCCAAAGGAAATCGTCTACCGCCACGTTACAATCTCGTCGCGATAGCGTTACCTAATGCTCATTATTGTAAAGTTTGAACCTGCTTAGACCGACACATTTTCTAACCATCATCGCTTTAGTGATTAAGTTATAAAAATTCTTCTTGTGTTTAATAGTAGTTTGATAGTATAATGGATGAAATCTCGTTATTCACCACCAATTTTTTTTGAACTTCCCTATATTTGCTAATTTGGATTCACAAGGAAGGGAACCTGAGTGTTTGTAAAATGTTCTTACACTATTATCTTACATAGCATCTAGGTGCCAAATCTTAGTGTTTACATTGGTCACTAAATTTTGGACTCGCCTAGTTATTATTACCGTGTACTCCATCAGAAACAGGACCTTGCTTCGCAATAGCAAATAAGCTAGAAACTTTCGCAATTCAAAAGGTCGCAACATGATGCAAATCATATTTTGGTTTTAATATCGCGCATGGAGCCGCTGTCCTAAACTAGTCTATACTGTTACGAGAGCCTACGTGACCACGACCAGCAAAGCGGACCAGCTCGCCATAAGTGCGCTAATAATGTGCCATTGTCACCATTGACGTCATACCTGTGTACCCATTCTGTTCTAAGTGTGCCACATTTGAATAATAGGACAATGGTGCTCCGGTAGACATTGTTTAAGCATAGAGGGCTAACTGTGATGACTATCGTGAAGGTGTTAATGTATTGTATGAGACCGCGAGGACGACGGCAACACGTTGCTTTTAGTAACAAATTTTAAGAGAGAGACGTAAGAGTTAGTGGGCTAAGGTTTAGTAGACGAAGAAAGAATTACGCAAGTTGAGATACAAGTGAAATTTAATAAAGAAAAAACAGAAATACAACAATACAAACGTAGATAATTAATACAAGAATTAGAGCGCGGGATAGATCTAACCTTCAGTATGGTCAGACCGTGAGTAGGTGGGCGAGGGTGCGCGAGCGCCGCTCGTTTGTTTAATTGCCGCGTGGGTGGGGGGGTGTTGAGGGTTAGGGTTAGGGTTCGGAAATATAAGCATCAGCGATTTATTCTAATCGTATGGTGATGGTACGATTTATTTTCCGGGCGTGTTTTGTAATTATGGCATAGCATGGTCGCATACCATTTTGGTGGTATGTCAGAAGACTTGTATTCTCCAAATTAATGGTTCTAAAGTGCTTGCCTCTAATTGATATTTTGAGGTTTTTATGATCATTCATAATTTAATAATGTTAATTGACTTCGTTTCTTAAGTTTGTCTATCATAAAATTAATGTTTTATTGGCTCTACCACGTATCAAGGAAGAAACACTACAGTGCATAAGTATTTATGAACAACCATAAATTAGGACCGTAGTCTTAATTGAACCCACTTATTAATGATTATTATTTCTGAATACTTTTAGAACAGCCAATGTCCCAGTCCGTTAGCCAAAAACCCACCGGATCGGAACACATCAACGCCTGAACTGTTGCCTTAGTGGAAGAGATCGATTTGTCCGTGGTATTTCCGTAGAAAAACCTTGCACAGGCTCTAACTGAATAATGGATCTTACATTATATTCATACATTCGGATATTATTACGTAAATTCTGAATAATATGATGTCTAAATAAATCCGCACGCATATTCAAGCTTCTCGTAAACAAGTCCGTAGGTACATGTTACACGTGCTTACTTCCATACTGTTTCACGAACGTTCAAACATGAATTACGGTCAATAATAAACTCTTAGAGTTATTGTGCCTACACATACGACGTACCTCGGTACAAACTAGTGTACGTTGATTCATTAACAAGAGAAGAAGTGTTACAGTTTTATAGGTGAAAACTTCCATGTCCACTAATGTCCAAGGAATTAACGTCGCGTCTATAGCAAAATCAAAGGGAAACAATTATCTTTATTACTATTGAAGCTACGAGTGGAAGTACCTCTTTCAATGTTGTTCGATACGCTAGCATTAAAGTTTTATTTATTCCAAGAGCATAACATTTTTTTATTTATAATAAGTTTTCGACATAATAAATATACCGATCATTATTTCACACGAAAGTTTTCTTCTAATGCTAGGAGAGTTGTTTCCTATCACGCGAAATTATTTATCGAGGTATCCAAAGTTTTCGTTTTAAATATTTTAGACTATTGAAACTTCACAATTACGAATTTAAAGGATAATCTTTAAACGTTTTAAGGACCTGTATGTAATTTAAAACTTTTACGACACTAAAGAAAATTATTTTATACTTTTGAGTATGTTTTAAAAACGTGACATGCGAAAGATTGAATTAGTTTTGGTCACATGAAAACACTTGTTGCGGTTGAAATATTAACATCAGAGTTATCATGAAGCAGTTTTTAATCATTTCTATTCTAAGCGATTATCTGCTGGTGGACATCTAATAGTTTAAGTAAAATATTATAAGCGAAGTCGAAGAGAAAGAGAAGTCGTTATTTTGAACACTTAATTTATTATCGCTTATCCCATATATTACTTAATGTGAGGTATACCTGCGAAATCGCTATATAACTTACTAAAAGTTCTTGGACTACCAAGAGTAATTATGGACACCCTATTGGAAACAATAACGAAAACTCTCGTAGTACGTTCTCATCAAATTGACAATGCAGGGAGAGAAATACTCGCAGTGGAGGTGAACGTTGAAAGCACATTATTAGGAGACCCTTAAACTGCATTAAGCCCTTCATGGGTTCCTCGGTCTAAAAATATATGAACTTCATCTCAATAGGTACCTCCTAAAGAATCACGTAAATCGATTAAGTGGTATTCGAATTGCAATAACACTAACCAACGGTCAAACAGAGATATCGTCTTTTATAATATCTAAAGGTGTACTAATAATAAAGGTGTTAGGTGTGAAAATAGATTTGAAATAACCGCTTATCACCGGATGATCTCTGTAAATAGCATACGCAAATAAAGATCGTGTACACGCGACTCGTGTTCTGTAAATCACAGCAAAGATAAATAAATCATCTAACATAAATTACTGTGTCAACACACTACGAATGATTATTTTCGTAATGTTTTTATGACATACACTAGTCACAAAAATTAAGGGGTATAAAAAAAAATGTTGAGTGGTTTTTTTCAATCGGTAGTAAATGGCCGTACAGTAAAAAATACAAATTTTAGCTTTAAATGTCTAGTATTTGGATTTTGTCTAGCACAATATACAGCTACCAGAAAACTAGTTTGGCGATAGCTTTTCATCTTACAGAGATAGGTTACAAAAAAAAATCCTACAAAGTTACTGCAGTTTCAACACCATATTTCACTTTGCTGACACCTCAGACTCGTTGTAGCTAAACCTAAATAAGCCTGTCACGAAGATTCGCATTGCATAATACATTAAATACGATGGTCTGTGTCGTCGCGTACATGTATTTTGGACTTAGTTATTTTGATAAACATACTCATTTTTGCCAATATTGAACAGAGAAAGCTGAACAAATATTGGCGATATTTAAATACAAGTATGTAATATTTTATTTAGGTATCTTGTTCAATAGAGATGAAAATTGTCGGTCGTAATTTTGATCGCTTTAAAGCTTCCAAGAATTACCTTCTCCTAATTTTCAATGTTAGCATGTTCAAACACCGTGTCAATCGATGTAGGTTCGGTCCTCCTTGTAGTGTGCGAGTGAAAATATCTTACCAAACACCACCTATAGGTGTGTTCCAGCAGGTACACTTGAGAGGAACCGATCCTCTAGGTTTTAGCGTATTCATTTAACATCGGGTGAGATTGTGTGAGATTTATGAAAAATGATAGTTAGATGGATGTTAAATCCTTACGAATGTTGGCCGCAGATACTTTTTTGGGCGCATTTCTGGATCAGTCAGGTTATTCGAGTATGTAAAGATCTGGATCAGTCTCACTACTTGACTTGAATTATTGGCTATGATTACATGTAAATCAACAAATCTACGTATGTTATAATATTGCAGTATTGCAGGCTTATAGGCATCTGTACCCGATTCGGTTAGAAAGACCATGCTTACAGTGGTAAATTCATCAGAGTCAGTTTATTTGAATATATCGCATATCGGGATCGCTCAAAGCATACCCAACTTTTTGAAGCCTTGTAAGTTGGTACAACTGTTGTGACCAGCGATAGATAGAGCTATAGATTATCGCCCTTGTACTGGGACAATATTGTGTATGTTATAAAAGACAATATCACTGTGGTGTTTTTTTACCTAAAAAAGAAACAAACAATCAATCTTGGCCTTGGTGTGTGATACTGATAATTAAATTCAATTAAAAAATGGGGTCTATACTTAAAGCGCTTGGGAGTGACTCTTCTATCTACTTCTTAGATTACAAATGGTGAAACGACGAAGGTTCTCCGAGTAAATAGAAAAAAATGTTGCTATTGGAAGACTAAAAAAACAACCAAAGAGATTAAAGGAAAAGATCTTTGCATGTGTGCGTTTATGATGTTTGATAAACAAATCAATGTCGAGTTCACAGTCAGTGTGTGGTATATGTGCTAAGTTGGGCTCATCGTAGTGCTCGTGACCGTTCCGCGACGCTAATCTGATTCACATGGATACACTAATTTCGTACTTAGTTTGGTGGATATACCGACTCTGTGTGAGGTTGACAAGTATTCTCTTGCTTCATCCTCCATGTTGCAATATGGCGTCTAAATCTGTGTTTTATTTTTTAACATGCAGTCCTTTTTTTATTTACTTTACGCTAAAATAGCTAAATTAATTAATAACACGACTGTTGTGTAAAAAGCCGGTACCATGCGAATGAGCCGCGCGGCATTAAAACTCATTGTGTACAACTCAGTAGTATTCGATTCAGGTCGAGCGTTTAATTCGCCTTCGGCCCCCGACACCCCGTGCCGCGCCTTACTACTTGTCCGCTCTGTAACTTGGTTAGCGTACTTTTTGACTAACATTTTGGTATAAGCTATGTACTATAGGGTCATATATTTTAGTAGCAATCAATCTATTTAATAGTTCTAAAATATTAGCACGTAGTAACAATCAATTTCTTGTGCTTTTTGATTACAGAGCACCTACAGAGTCCAACTGTAGCTAAGAACTAAGCGTAAAAAAAAAATCGAATTTGTCCAGGCCGTTTAAAAGAAAAATTACGATATGTACAAAGATAAAAAAAACCTGTTGGTATATATAGTACATCTTTAGTGAAAGTTTTTATGTTAAGCATTTTGTTAAGTCCTTCCTAGATGGCGCGGATACATATTCTTCATTTGTTACGGAAACGAATAAATATAGAACGTTTAAATGTTATATATTTATATGCACTTATACTAGCTGCAGTGAATAACTTTAATAAGTAAAATTCAAATCGTATAGTTGAACAGGTTGGTACAGGAAGAAATAACTTTGTACCTTTTTTAAGCGCATTGCGCGTGTAATTTGTTATTGTTAAAAGCTCATTTAGTAAAGATGTACAAAAAGACAATACTTATGTAAAATATGTATTATAAATAATAAAATAAACATTCATAATCAATGTCCAACACATATTAGTCTTTTGTCAAAGAGTTGTTTTGACTAGGGAGCTATGGCCACTAAATAATTTATATATAGAAATTTGTGCATGATGACGTTTGTGTACATGATCGCACCTGGTGTAGTAAATTAAAAATACATATAAAAATTATATGCAATGATTGTGGAGGATACAGTCTTTGATAAAAGAAACTCAATAACGTTGAAATTTAAAAAGAAAATGAATTACGGTCTAATTTCAACCATTAATATTGGAATAGCTAGGAACCTGCTGAAATACATAATTATTTGTTAGAAGTAGTTATAAATGTATTTTTATTGAGGTTGGACTACATACTTTCTGTTTCCTCTATTACTATTTAATAATAACCTATCCGAACCTAGCCAGTGTTGTAATTATTGTATTACCATAGTAAAAGGTACTCACTCCTTTTACTTCCAAGTTACACTTTACAATAATGGGGATTAATATGTATTGGTTTTACGAAGTTAATATTTATTTCAAGCTAATTAAAAACGTGTTCTTGTTACAGGTAAGCAGTTGTGGACGCATGAGAAGATATGACGGTTATAGGTGAAAGGTATATATAAGGTTTTCGTTAACGCTTGCTTCTATATAATTCGTATGAAACCAAAAACTTTGAATGAAGAAGTCGGTGGTTAAAAATTAAATGAAAATATATGAAGGTATAGAATTTTTGTTCCTTTTTTCAATTTTTATTTGTTTAAATTCACCAAAAGTTACGATTGAAATCTATCAGTTACTAAATTATTACAGCTCTATTTTAATCTGTTTTATACGACTCGTATGGATGTTATGTTCTTTGGGAAATGTAAGCCCTCGTGGTCAGTAGGAAGGTTATTTTGATTAACAAATGTTTCCTTTTCTATAAACGTGTTAGCAAAGAGATGTGATGGCAATTTTAATTGAATTTATGAGTTTAAAAAAAAAACAGACAATTCTGAGGAACACGTAATTGGTTGCCCCACCTGTGAATTGATTTTAAAAGCCTTGTAGGTCTTGTATATATTGCCAAGCGTAAACTTCGGTTTCCTAATCAGGGTTCGTTGAATTATTACGTCAGCACTAAAAGAGGATGAGGAGGGCCTCGACTTTGTTTCGTTTTTGATGACATGGGGGTCGGGTGTGAAGGGCAATTACGTCAGCAATATATATACTTATAAATGTTTCGTTTTTTTTTTATTTGTAAAACTTATAAAGAAACTTGCGTGATATTTTACAGATAATATGTTAATGACAGCTCGATATTTACGGATAAATATTTCGTGAGTTCGTTTGATCCGTATTTGAAAATGTTTTCATATATTTTTTGACTAATATCAAACTTTACAAAAATAAAAAGAGTATCACGTTGTTACACTCTTTTGGAACGAAATTTCTTTCATAGTATACTCGTATTATTAATTAACATATATAAATAAATGAATTGCCAGCGTGTGACAGCAATTAAATGAAATAACTAATGAATTCAAGGAATGGTAGGAAATTTCATAATTAATATATTTTTTCGAGTTGTGAAAATCAACATTCTATTGTATCCAATTCATCTAATTCGTTATATAAACTTTATCAGATAAACATAAGTATAAGTACATATTACACACGAATAGGCTACGAAGCAACTGACGCGTATGCCGTATACAAACTATACCTACGCAGATGCGAACTTATTGGCTGCCTTTCAACCAATAAGCGAGAAGAAAGGGTCGTGATGAAAAAATCTTACACTTCTTTTCGCCTAGCCCCCATCCGTACCATGCTATAAAGAACTTCGTTCCAATAAACACCAAGTAAGATAAAGAAAACTATTTGTTTATATAAATACATACATACACGGTACATATTAAAGACCAAAGGGTGGTCCTTTCGAGGTTTGCTGTACACTTAACATCGGGTGTATTCTACTTGCTATGATGTCATAGAGTAATAAAAAAAAAATAAACTTACATAAATTGTCGCAACGGCATATGTATTAAATTCATAACAACAATAAGAGATTTCTAGTAAGAACCACAAACGATTATATACAAAGAATTTTTCCTTCAGCAATACCGCGAACTATAAAAGTTTAATAATAGACATTAAGGACCTAGGTATGAGTGAGTACATGTTAGACAATTCAAGTTTGTATCCATTGTATTTATTTAATATTTTACCTTATATTATGTTTTCTTCTGTTGTGATACCGTTCACATCTGTATTGTCTACACTATCTTAATGCAGTACTTATGTTCAGGAGAAAACAGTAAACATTTCAAAACAATAACGTGAATGTCCGCTGCTATGTATACGATAGCTGTCATCATCATCATCTTACCCTTATCCCACCTAAATAGGGTCGGCACAACATGTTTTCCTTTTCCACTCACCTCTGTCAGATGTCATCTCAGTATTCACACTTTTTATACACATATCATTTTTACACAATCCATCCACGCCTTTTTCGTTCTTCCTCTACTCCTATATCCGTCCACTTTCAAACTCAAAACTTTTCTTGTTACATAACTTTCATCTCTTCTCATAATATGCCCGTACCATGCTAACCTATTACTCCTCAACTTCTCTGTCACTGGTGCTGTTTTCAAACTTCCTCTGATATACTCATTCTTAATCTTATCCATCCTTGTTACACCATACATCCATTTTAACATTCGCATTTCCGCCACATGTAATCTTTTCTCATTCGTCTCTTTCGTAGCCCAGCGCTCGGATCTATATAATACGGCTGGTCTTATTATAGTTTTATACACCTTCCCTTTGAGTTTCAACGGCATTCGTGGGTCACAAACCACCCCAGACACGTTTCGCCAATTCATCCACCCTGCATTTATCCATTTATTTATACGATAGCTGTCAATCTTAGTCATTACTCGTCCGTGTCACATTCGAAACGATCTGAAAATGATGACGAGATGACACGATCGAAATGAATTTAGTTTACAGTCGTTATCTTTGTATGTAGACTACTTTGAATATAAAATGGTTGTGTTTACAACAAATATTCACGCCTAGAAGAGCCAACTCGTTATGTGTTTTTGTGCACGTCTCATTTACTCAACTGCGGACTCTGTGAATTAGCAAATATTTGAGAGCGTATCATTATAACTTACATAGTGCTTGGGATACAGTAGTGTAACAATATGTTTTTTAATCTTCTAAATAATTGTTATTCATCAGTTTGTATGTATAAATTCATTGGCAGAGACACGGACCTCTATTAAAGCTGGTAATTACATCCGGTTGTAAAGAAATAATCTATTTACTGCATCCGTCGGTCTCTCTGACCTACCACTAGGCCCCCAACTCAATGTTGCAAGGTCTGAATGTGTGTTGCTATTGTGGGACATTTTTGTCTAGTGTATGTTAGGTTTGGTACTGTTCATGTGCTTTTTTTAACAATAATATTTTTTCTTTTTAAATGCCATGTTTCTACTACATTACGTGTAGAGTATGCAGCACAGATTTTTGTGCCCTTGTTCATATGTCTCGCTCTATAAGCTGTATTAATTTTGAATGCGTTTTACTTTCTCTTTCTTGTAATATTATTTTATTAGATTCACATAACTAAATCTGCACATTTACGTATATTGCATTCCTATTGTCATTCTTTCGTTGTTCATATGTTGTTAATATCCAAAGTAATAAAATCCTCCTTAACTAACGTAATTAGCAACTATTATATTTGATTGTAAAATGTATTTTTATAACTGTGTGTTATTTTTATAATAAATATTTGTCAAAGAATGACACCCGTAAACCGGGAAATGTTTCCGTCAACAGACACCGAGGTCGTGTCCGGCTGCAGTATATTATAGACGAGGTTATGGGATATACAGTGATAGATCCAGACACAAAATCCGCCGCAGCTAAAGCCGATGTGAAGTACTATATTATTACCTATGTGTACGCTGTCCGCATTAACACCGCGAACCGTCTCTAAGCGTCTAAGCTGCCGGCTTATCATCGTTCAATTTACATTCGAGTCTGTGACGCGGAACTCGGTAGACGCGAAATAATCGAATAATCCTCAGTTGCCATCGTTACGTCGGTCGGGGAGCACGCGTCGCTTTACGCACTCGACGCTTCAGGCACTGAAAACATATACGTGCTAATCTTTTATTTACCTAAGAATATACTGTGGTTTATATTAAATTCTCCTATCGTGCATTATTTTAATTGAAGTGTATATTTATTTTAAAATTAGTACGTTTCTATTTTTGTATAAAGTGTAACCGAAATAGAAAACAATGCGAGATAAATGAAGACACGTCAAACATCGGGATAAGTGACAGTGTCGTAAGGGATTAGCGGTTATCGGGCACGTGGTTGCTTTTAGTGACTTTATTTTGGGACAAAGTGCCTATTTGTTACGGCGATATGGCTCGTCTTGCGACTAGCGCTGCGCATTTCTGCCAGCGTCTGCAAGAATTGTACCCGCAGAAGTTCCAGTTTGCGACGAAACAGGTGTGTTTTTTGTTTTTCAAAATATATATAACATGCACTACTCTGCGATTTCGTATGCATTTATATCTTTACAAATGATAACTTACTGTAACAGCTTATGCAGCAATCGTCGAAATAGCTCTCAGATGGCAAGATTTTTACCAACTTATTTGACACTTATTATATTCTGACCAATTTAAAAGCTATCGTTATAAACTATAGCCTATGTGTTATTATAATGCATCAGCTAAATTCCTGTATTTTTTTTTTCATAATCCGTTGTGTAATTTTTGCGTGAAACAATGAGAATACTGATATGTTTTATATTTTGTAAGAACATACTTTGCTGAATTTAAAGACAACTTACCTTGCCTTAATTTCATTATATAATTAAAGGTAACTAATTAAATATACAAAGAAATTAGTAACTGTTTAAAACAGTTCATTAAAGTTAAATATTTTGGAGTTAAATGTATACAGAGAAATCATTTCTACACATGATTATTTTATTTGTACAACGATTTAATGTATAAATAATTATAATTACACAAGTAATAATAATTCTAATCAGTTTCGTTACTTAACTATAAAGTAATTATTTATTGTTCCTTGAATTTCAACTTTCTTGGCCGCCATCTTTATTAACATTGTGAATAGAGGCCATTACTTCTTTTATTATGGAATGTAATATTAAATATTATTATAGGAATTTGGAATAAAAAAAAAATAATTTATAAATATGATAAAATATTTAAAAAACAGAAAATGCTAATAATACAAATAAACAAATCTAATCTTAAGCAAAAATCATCTTTTAAGGAACTCTAGTTATAAAACTATATCCATCTGCGTAAACAAGATTCAGACAAAGACGAGATATATATCTACCGGAATTTGCTCGATTTTCTTAATTGAACGTTAAAGACGGCCAGTCCTTGGTTGATACCTACAGATAATAATTGATGTAGTAACGAGTTGATAAGGTTTTAATTTTTTTTATACTTTATAGGTTAGCGTTTGGCCACAATCTCATCTTATGTTAAATGATGATGTGGTTTAAGATAGTAGTCACGTTAAACCTCGAGAGAGACTGGCTCTCAAGTGCAGCTGCCCGAACACACCAGCAACTTCAACTTGAGGGTGGTAGCTAGCCAGACGGACATAGAAAAAGTCCTACCACCATGCTGTGGTTTCATCACGATGTTTTCCTTCACCGAAAGCTCCGACTTAATTGCTACGATTCAAACCTACGTCCTCGATGCTGTGCCCGAACATAACAACCAACTGAGACATCATCGCTTCAAAAAATTAGGCTTTGAATATACAAGCGATATTCTTCAGTTTGTCAACGCGTAGTACTAAAAATTTGTACAGGCTATTTTCAAGGCTATGAGTATAGTGCACTCGCGAAGTGCATGTATGCGTTGTACCACTTTTATAGACAATGTAGCCAACCTAATCCTGTTATTATAAATGCAAACGTCAGTTTGTTCGCGTGTGTACGCATTCACGTCTTAACTACTCTACCGTTTATCACGAAATTTACTTGCACATTGTCAGCGGTATAAACAAAAGCATTTAGTACCTTTCATCTATACATATAATAAAAATGAAGTGTCTGTATGTAACATGAAAATAACGACTTTTTACTGATTGGATATGAACGTACACACACGATACTGATAACAAAAATACAATTTTTAACATTTTTGTCTGTCTGTCTGTTTGTTCCGGGTAATCTCCGAAACGGCTAGACAGATTTTGACAGAAATTTCACTGACGGACAGTTAAAATTACAGCGGGTGACATAGGCTACTTTATTTTAGACTAGCTGTCATCCGTGCCTTCGTCTGTAGTACTATCTCCAAAACGATTGGACCTATTTTGCATGGGGCTTTCACTAACAGATAGCTGATCTTATAAGAAGTAATTTACAATTATAGAATAAAAACGCATGCTGATCTGCGGGCAATAACTAGTCCAGAATAAATACTATTCCCGATAAATAGATTCAATCTAAATGAACGCAATCAAAGCCGCTGGCAAAAGTTCGTATATTATAAACGTAAATTAAAAAAGGAAAACATCTTAAAAAGTGAACTAGTTACAGTGACTCTTTTAGTTTGACGCGTTGCAGGATTAGCCAGTATACCAGTATATATCCTGCAGTGGACAGATTTGCTAGCTGGTGTGTCGTCACCTGTGACGGCCGATTAGCTTTTGTTTTTTTGATTGCGTTATGCTTAAAATTATGTACACAGCGGTTACATTGTTATACTTACAATAAAACATAAGGATACCGAGAAATATCTAGAACGTTTTAAATAGTTCAAAACATTATGGACGGTATTCGATTCGTCTCGTTGAATTTTTGTATAATTAATTTTGACAGTAACAAATATAAGTATTTATATATACCTCCTTCCTCCGTTTCTCAGACGATTTTTTTTAGTTTTTATCGTTTAGTGCATATTGACAATCTTTAGTGTTGTCAATAAAAAAAAACATGAAAAGAGTTCGTTCGTTGTCTTTTTCTTAATATTGTAATTTGAAAAAAATAATAAAACATAGCGGGAATTTCGACGACTGGACGAACATTAGTCTAATTTGTTATCACAAGCAAGTGATACAATCTTCATTAATTAAAATCTTGATTTCTTTTTACAACAGTATTATGATACACTGTATTCATTTTGTTGCAAATTTCCGACGCGAAAAAATTTTTTTTTGTTCTCCTTTCGTTCCGCTTTGGAATTCGCATTCTGAAGTTGAAGTTGTTTCTGAAAGGCTTCTTTATTATGTTATCTCGTTACGTTCCTTTGTCGTTATTATCGTTTTAAATTATTGTATGTTTTTTTTTTATTTTGTTTTTATCTTAACCTTGTCGATATAATGTCTACATGTCGAGACATCCCAAGGTTCTTGGTGGTATCAAGTGCTTTGACCTCTTTCGCACAATATCGATCAGGGTCAAGGTTTTGTTTGAAGCGGCTTATGTTTCAACTAATACACATAATTTGTATGTTATTAACGTACCTACTTCTATGTGTCAGCGTTTATTATCTATTACAGCATGTATCGCTGTTGTTTGTATGTCATTGTACAAGCTTAATGGCTGTATATGATCTTTTTTTTTTCAAACTGACAAACAGCTGTTTGCTTGACAGTCCTTTCACAGCTCCACCCGTGTTTTTTGGGCGAGTGCTTAAGGAACTCAGCGGTATAGTAACAAGCTCCTCTGGGCTGCAAAAGTGGCCTATCGTCGGCCTGAGCTATTGCTTTGAATGCAACAATTGCGCATCGAGCTAACTGTGTGCACTTGTGTTAATTAAATAAAGTTTATTTTTTATTTTTGTGAAAACTAATGTATGCGGTGTCACTATATGACACCGTCAACCGTAGTCCGGTGAATTTGTAGAGGCCAAAGAGCCTTCGAAAAAACAAAAAACACCGTCAACGTAATCGAGGACACCACTCTGAAGAATCGGATCTAGTCTCTGTGGTTTAATTAGAAACTTTATATGTATTCCAAAGTAGATGTATAAGATTTATTTTTAAATTATTGTATTGCCCCACATTTAAACAAACGAGCAACGTATTGCAATACAAAGCGTTAATTAAGCAATATATTTTCTTAGTCTGATTTCATTTTGTATTATAATAATTTCTTATATTACTTGACGTTTATTTATATCATAAACTGATTCGAGAACTAGATTTAAATAAAATCACATAAATATGATGTATTTCTCAAGTGTTAAGCTACGTTACAGAGAGACTAAGATACGGTAAATTGTATACGTTAGGACTTCATGGTAGGAACTATTTACATGTTTAGAATCATTTTGTGAAAAAATGTTCTGTTTTATGATGATGGCTCAGTTTGGTAGTGTGTTCGGACACAGCGTCAAAGGACGTAGGTTCCGAATCCAAGCAACCGAGTCGGAGTTTTCGGTGAAGGAAAACATCGTTATGAAACCATAGCATGGTGGTAGGTAGGGCTTTTTCTAAGTCCGTCTGGCTAGCTACCACCCTCAAGTTGAAAATCTGTCGCCAAGCACCGGTGTGTTCCGGCAGCTGCACTTGAGAGCCGGTCTCCCTCTAGGTTTAGCGTGACTTACCATCTTAGACCATATCATCATTTAACATCAGTTGAGATTGTGGTCAAAACGTTTACCTATAAAGTATAAAAAAAATGTATTGCAATTTAGTCCTTTCTATAATGTAACTGTATTGTACAAGGTTTTTAACTGCAGTATAAATTAAGTAACATACGTTCATTTCTTAGTTTTAATGGATTACTTAAAACCATCTTGTATTGTAATAGCGGTCAAATTTTAACTATATTATATTTTATTATGTGTAATAATACTTGAGTTTTTAATTATTCGCTTGCTTCTGTTTTTTTTTATTTAATACAATACGTTAATATATATACTCGTACAGTACTTTTTCTTAAAACAATTTTCTCGTTATATAATTCTCTTGCGCGGATATTTTTTTTTTAGGGGGCAAACGAACAGGTGGGTCACCTGATGGTAAGTGATCACCGCCGTCCATAGACACTAGTAACACCAGGGGAGTCGCAAGCGTGTCGCCGGCCTTTTAATATATGTGGGCCTCCGGCGCTCTCACTGACCGAACGAAACGCAACAGTGCAAGCACTGTTACTTCACGTCGGCTTTCTGTGAGAAGGTGGTACTACCTCAGGCGAGCCGACCCATTCATGCTGAAACCAGTAATAGCTTCAGCGTAGCTCTACCACCTACACATCATTCAGTTAACACACTAACATCATCATCATCATCTTACCCTTATCCCACCTAAGTAGGGTCGCCACAACATGTTTTCCTTTTCCACTCTCCTCTGTCAGATGTCATCTCACTATTCACACTTTTTATACACATATCGTTTTTCACACAATCCATCCATACCTTTTTCGGTCTTCCTCTACTCCTATATCCGTCCACTTTCAAACTCAAAACTTTTCTTGTTACATGACTTTCATCTCTTCTCATAATATGCCCGTACTATGCTAACATAACATAACATACTTTTTTTTTTTTTTTAAGAGGGGAAAATCCATCATGGTTACCCTCACGCTGCCGGGGGACAGAGTGAGGGTTATGTGAGATTCCTACTCACTAAAAACCCCTCTGCCGCTCAGCGCGTATAAGGACCGGAGTCGAGGGCTCACTATGGGCATACTCCTCTAGGCTCCGGTCATAACATAACATACTAACATAACATTATATTAACATCGTTACAAGTTACAAAGCCTATAAAATGATATTCAAATGAGTCACAATACATCCTGCCTTTATAACAATATTTTCGCATTAAAAAAAGATTACAAATATCATGCATGTGTAAGTGTGTTCATAATTCGTATTTTATCAGTCATCAGGGAAGCGCTCGTTCTTGCAATTTTTGTTTTCCATCTTCTCATAAGAGGAGTCCGGCCTTGTAATACTTCCAATAATTATATGTTTATTTATACAATTATTGAGAAATCAATGGTAACGTTTTATCGTGGGTTTTGCGAACTTTAATTAATTGTTTTCGAGAATCGCTTTTCATATCTTTTGCGTAAACAATGCCGTCTCGCTGTGCTCTTTGGTCGCTCTCTCCTCCGGAGCAATTTTATAGCTACGTGTTGTGTGAAAAATAATAATGTTGTTTACATAGTGATTTCATTCTTCAGTTCATTTGTTTTCTTTACGATCGTTTGATGACTCCTCTTAGTCCGCATTTGTTTCCTTTTGTATTCTAGAAATTTCCATGACCCAAATCGTCTGCATTTCAATTTTCATTTTATTCGTCGTATTTATTTATAATTCAGTAGTCATTTTTCGAGGCTTTAGTTAAAAAAAAATTATGCTACTAAGGTTAATTTTGCCATAGTGTCGAGGTGGGATGTCAATATTCAAGCTTTTGCTGCTTGAATAAAAATAAAACTATAATAAGACCAGCCGTGTTATATGGATCCGAATGCTGGGCTACGAAAGAGACGGATGAGAAAAGGTTACATGTGGCAGAAATGCGAATGTTAAGATGGATTTGTGGTGTAACAAGGATGGATAAGATTAAGAATGAGTATATCAGAGGAAGTTTGAAAATAGCACCAGTGACAGAGAAGTGGAGGAGTAATAGGTTAGCATGGTACATGTACATGTTATATTATGAGAATAGATGAAAGTCGTGTAACAAGAAAAGTTTTGAATTTGAAAGTGGACGGATATAGGAGTAGAGGAAGACCGAAAAAAGTGTGAATATTGAGATGACATTTGACAGAGGAGAGTGGAAAAGGAAAACACGTTGTGTCGACCCTACTTAGGTGGGATAAGGGTAAGATGATGATGAATCAAGTGAAATATTTCAAGTCTTTATTAAGAATCCACTGTAATAAGAGGCATAGGTATATAAAATCTATTTCATTTGGACTCACTAAACCTATTGCATATGCATTTGTAACTTAGCTATAATCTACATATACGGGTGGCCTTTTAATATTTTGATTGTGGATCGTTCGTAAATTTCATCTTATCTTGTGGCTAATCAAATCTATTTAAAAATATAGCAATCGACCATATATCTCCTATCGTATTATTTATTTGTAATGGTCTTATCTTGCATGCTGTAAATAAAAAAAATGAGCACTCTTAGTGTAATATGTACGATAAATATTTGAATGAAAGGGAAACGTTAATTTGAAACCGACAAGAATCATTAAAATAAATAATAACCAAGACATAGGATCAGCGAAATAGACATTGTAAACGCGGGCGTTTCTTCGCTCGGTCCTAGGTTAAATAACTGCCTTGTTATGAATAAAAATTCTGCTAATTATGAGCTAAGTTCATATTCCAATTATCCGTTTAAAAGTGATTCGACGTTACATCTCGATTAAGACGGACTTCTGTTTAATACCGTGTCATGCTTGATTTGAAGACTAATAATAAATACAAGTGCTGTATAATAGGGAAACCGCAGCTTCGACTGCTCGGGACTTATTTCTGACGGCCAAACAAAAGCCTCAATCCTTAATATATTCGACAATTGTCACATGGCATTCTGGATTCTGGTCATACACTAGTGTATAACATAGCAAAGAAACAACACTCTGCATAACAGTAGCTATTTGCAAGTGCATAGGCAGGCTGTAAAATACAATATCGTTTGCCTCTTCGGATCAAAGTGAAGTCGACCAAATCAAACGTGTACCGAATTACTGAATTATAATGTGTTCCAAACAAAATGGTTGAAAAAGTTGTTGATATATATATATATAAAGTATAAAACAAAGTCGATTTCTCTGTTCCTATATCTCTATGTATGCATAAATCTTTAAAACTACGCAACGGATTTTGATGCGGTTTTTTTTAATAGACAGAGTGATTGAAGAGGAAGGTTTATGTGCAAAATAACACCCATTAAATAATGGAGAAATACTATTATTTTTGAGGTTACTCCAAATTTAACGCGTGCGGGCCACGGGCAGTAATGAATAAATCAAAACTACTGGATCGATTTTAATCATTTTTTCAGTGAATGACATTTTATACTCGTGCGAAGCCGGAGCGGGCCGCTAGTATGTATATAATCCAATTTCAACGTGGTATACGCTATTATCTTATCCGGACAAGGCTAAAACAATTTTATTGACATCAGACCTATCGAAATCATTATACGAAATTGTTACTTATATTTCTAGAGATAGGGATGATGGACTAGAAGCAATGTCCAATGGAAATGCTCATAGACCACTCTTCTATTGACGTAGTATATATAATAACATGGTTTATATAATATATGTAATTGAAAGTATATGTATTAGAGTGCGGTGCAGTAGTCCTATTAAGCTTGACCTCTATTATCCATCAACTTTTCAATAATACTAGTTAGTATAGCGTGTGTGTTTAATCCCGGTAATTGTTCCCGGTCGTAAAGTTATTGTTATAGAACATTTTGCATTAACTACTGCATTACGTATTATAAATAAATTCTCTATATGTATATAGGTTTTGTAATTATTCTCACTCGTACGATTTAAAAGTTTGTAAATTCTATTGTAAGAAGGACTTTAATAAAGCTGAGATTTTATTAAAATAATTGTTTTCTATTGCGGAATGTTTGAATATTCATCTCTCTTAATATTATTGTTAAGTAGTAATGGAGAATCGACTATAAATATTATTGTCTTAATTTTTGAGGTCTAATATCATCCATTAATCGGTAGTGTAAACCTAACTTATCTTCTATAATATAAAAATGAATCGCTGAATGTGTCGCTAA
Source organism: Antheraea assamensis (assembly GCA_035772565.1). Taxonomy (NCBI): domain Eukaryota; kingdom Metazoa; phylum Arthropoda; class Insecta; order Lepidoptera; family Saturniidae; genus Antheraea; species Antheraea assamensis. The sequence continues at coordinate 1,413,613 of JAQQSE010000001.1, forward strand.
GCTCAAATCTCGAGAACAGCTGAACGGATTTCGCTAATTGTTTTTTTTTTAGAATATTCCTTGAAGTACGAGGATGGATCTTACGGAGAGAAAAATTTAAAAAATTACCTGGAGAAGTCTTAAAACGACACTTTTCTATACTCCCATATAAACGATTCGTAATAATACTTAAAAGTCAGTTTGAACTTTAATACCATAGCATAAAGTTAAAGTGTTAGTGGAGAGGTTCCGGGAAGGCAAAACAATTGAGTGACGTTAGTATCCTATAAATATGAATGTCAATATTTATACGATCGTCCCGAATAGTTAAAAAATCGACTGTTAGGCTTTACGAGGTTCTCCGGGTCAGCTAGTAATTGTATTAAAAATGTATGTCTATAAACTAGAGTAGTTGTAGAGTACAGTCAAGGTCTGTTTCCCAAAGGCCTAGTATAGTGTTTAATGAAGCATAATTTCTTAAGGGCTTCGGTTAGTATTGTCAACATTTTTATCAGTAAACCATACATACTCATTTAGAGACGATTTTAGGTTTTATGTACTTTTAACAAAATCATCATAAATGATTTCATTTCCATCAGGTTGACAAACCAATACGCCATCATGCAAAAAATCTCTCATGCTATTTGCACCTTATATTACAGAAGGCGTTTTAAATTTCCAGAAGATGTGAGCTCTACAGTGTATTATTTATATAAACTATAGAAGACCCAAAGCAAATATGAATGTAAAATGAAAAAAAAAAGAAAGTAATTTTTTTTTATTATTTCGAAAAATAATAGAAGAAAAAAGAAAATCAAGAAACATGTGTTCCTGTATGCGAATTTTGTTAAATTTCAGTTTCATTCAACTAATATTTTACATAGATTTAGACAGTCTAAAGTATTTAGATTACGAGTTACACATATAAATAGAAATCTAATGGCCGAATGTTCATACATTCACACAGTTTGTTTTTTGTTTCGTTTTTAATTGGCAAGACAAGTGTATATAAAAGAAAATGTTTGAATAATCGAGCGGAAAAGTTGACAAATTTGATTTAATTAAAAATCTCCATCTAAAAAGTGAGTGAGACAGAAGACAGTAAGGAGGTTTTTATAAATATCGACAGATTAACCCCTCGGGTGATTTTTTAAGACCCAGATCTCAGAATGACGGATTATGTTTTTAATCTTCTGTTCAATTTCACGACATAGTACATTATAAATTACATGGTTTGTTATAAAAATATTTTAAAATACATTTATATAAAAATTATAAATGTACAATACCTAATTTGTTATTTTTCATAGTTTGGTAATAAATCTGGTATTTTTCATAAGCGTATACTGCCAACAGTCTGTTCACCTGTCCTCATGAGTTCTTCATTCCTTTATATGCAACTTAAACCTTTATGGTTTTGGACAGTCCAGAGGTTAAAAACATTCATTTGTTCAGTTGCCATTTTATTTCAATACAAGGTCGGCGTATTGTAAAGGAAAGATTTTTCTTCGTTAGACCACCCGTGCGAAGCCGGAGCCGGCGACTAGTGAATAAATAAAAAAGCATTGATAAACCTTCCGAACGGGAATAACGGGGTTTTCGAGTCTGATCAATTTGGACCGATTTTGAATGTTATATTTTCAACAACTTTTCTAATTTATTTTTTTTATATTATAGGGGGTAAACGAACAGGTGGGTCACCTGATGGTAAGTCATCACCGTCGTCCATAGACGCTAGCAACACCAGAGGAGTCGCAAGTGCGTTGCCGGCCTTTTAAATATGTGGGCATCCGGTGCTCCCACTGACCGAACGAAACGCAACAGTGCAAGCACTGTTACTTCACGTCGGCTTTCTGTGAGAGGGTGGTACTACCCCGCGCGTCGGGCGAGCCGACCCATTCATGCTGAAACCAGTAATAGCTTCAGCGTAGCTCTACCACCTATTTAGTACCGTCCTCTTTGTAGCTTCTGTATCTATAAATAGTACAACAATGTGTTTACATTGTTATGTTTATTTACAGAGCGATGTCAACACACGATATTTACAGAAATAATCAGACTTTGTTCCTCTAAGCATACTGTTTGCTCTCCACTAATTGTTTGACGAGAGTTAGATTATTTTTACACTTGCGTGTATTATTATTGTCTGTATTCATAATTACCTATATCTAATGAATATATGTAACTCTGACTCTTTAAAGGAAACAAATTTTAATTTAGATTTAGTAAATACAAAGCAGAAGTGAAAATTTTCCGATCGTACATGACTTACGTATTACTTGCAGAATTTATGAAGTAAATGGGAATAATAAACATTAAAAAAGTTTATGTCGTCGCATGAAACTTGAAACGAATAAAGATCAACTAAGAAACAAGAAGGGAAATGTTCTTAACTGTTTTCCCACTGTCTATTTATATATAGAAAAACATATGTTTACTCTTTGCAACTGTTTGAACACAGACTCTTAAATGTTCTATATCATTTTATGCGTCTTTATGTGCTCTATATAATACAAGTTTTATATACAGTATACGATTAATAATGACAGAATTATTGTTAAAAAACTTACAATTTTACAAAGAGATTTTACAATTTTGCAACTTCAATTTTCGGTTATGGCAATCCTATGTACTTGAGATTTATTTATTTATATTATTCGATAATTATATATTATTGTAAACATGATTTAAGCAAAAAATTATCAATTTTTGACAATTCGCGTATTTATACGTTCTAATATGTACTTTTGCAATTCTTAATATTTCTTTATAATTTTGAATCCTAATTGTCGTCTATAAACAATAAAAAATTACTTTTACATATTAATGAAACGTTAAATCTATTAAATAATAGTGAAAAACATCAAACATAAAATACTAAAATTGCCATGTTTGGTTCGTCCTCACAACGTACGCGTGGCGTCAGACTACCGCGATACGCGTTACTAATGACTGTGCTGCGTCGCTTACACAGACTTGCATGTTTTCTGACTTACGCAATTTATTTTTGTTTAGAAATAATTCAATTCAATTCCCACTTGAAGTTCGATTTCACTGCGAGGGTAATATGTGTATATGTAATGTTGATGTCTGGAATTAACATGTCTCTTTGTGCATCCGCAAAAATGATTGTAGCTTGAATGCATTATAAAAATATGTAGTACGTTGAAATAACCGGGTTGGTCGAGTTTCTTACAGGTTTTTCTCGATAACATGGTTGTTTTTCAAAGCGTTGATAGTTTTGACGTTCCTAATCGCATTTTAGCGCCTAAATTGAATAAAATATTTTTTTTATTTTTGGTAACCTTCAATGTTCATTAATGTTAATAATTTTTGCTAATTGACAATTAGATGGGTCGGTACTCGAAACACGGAATGCGCTCCCAACAAACAGTTATACTCGTCGCGACACGTGATACTGATACGGTATCTCTTAATTGACCTCAAGTTCTTATGTAGGTTTGAAATCTTATCTGCTTCTAGTTGCAACCTTTTAATCTCAGAATTCATGGGAAGTTACGATTCAGACGTGTGTAGGAACCGAGAAGGACGGAACATAATATTATTCTTTAATTCCCTCGCGTTAATTTAAATTAGGATCAGTATTTTTTTTATATAAGAAATATATTATGTCCATTTCTGTGTACTCAAATTTTCATAATGGTCAATTGAGTAATTAAGATGTGGAAACATTCCAAAAAACAAACCGGTTACGGACAAAGGTGTAAAGTAAACATTTTTTGTATTTAAATATTCGAAATAGCTTATTGCGTTCCGTTTTCACTGTCTCCAGTGTTCTAGAGATGGAATGTTTGCTCGATGGTAGAGAAATTAACCTGCTTTAGTACTTTTTCAATGTGTTAAAAAGGCACACCTGAACATTTGTTACCTTATAATATTTGTAAATATTTACACTGGAATGTGCATTTGGGTTTCTTTTTGTAACTTGTTTTTCTTTTTCTACAACAGTCTGTGATATGCTATTAGGATATAGTTCTTTGTGCCTGTGTTTAAAAATGCTCACTACTATTCTTATCATTAGCTAACAATATATTTCTCAAAAGGTGAGGTGAAAGGAAAAAAGTAAAACGAAAAAGTTTCTGATTGGCATACATGCTATGGTGGTCTACTGCGTCTTATAAAAGTAATTGTCATATGCATGATAATAATATAAAAATGTCATAATTCATATGTAAAGAACGCAAGTTGTGTTCGTATTGTTTTAAAACTGATTTACAGGTCACGATATATCGGTACGATTTTAAATGAATGTCCCATTTTTTTATATTACAATTAATGTTAAACATTCAGTATTTCGAAATTGAGTTGGCTTTTTGCATCTTTTTGGCATTTGTTGTTTTCGTGGGTGGTTAAAAACCTTTTTTCTGATGAAAGAAATTTACTTGGAGCTACGAAAGCGAACATGAAACAAACTCACTATTACACAGGCATGTTGTGGCTGTACCTGTAACTCACACTGCTCTGTAGTTGTAGTCGGCTTGTAGATTAGTTCCTTTCGTTTCTCTTCGATATTCGGAATAGAATTGTTCTCGGTCACCATTTGGTGTACTTAAGTATTTATCTAATAAATCAGAAAGTGTAAGTCTTTGGTAGGTTTGCTTACAATAATCTGTGCGATAAGGTTTCAATGTATCAGTTAATTTCCCACGCCTAAATGATTCGCCTTTTTGTTTCATTTGTACAAACAGTTTGTTTAGGATGTCGGAAGAGAACTCTACAACGCTCCACCATTTCTTGAGTGTAGGAAAGTACTTAATTTTTGTACATGGCATAACAATAAAAGGTTTCCTTAAGAATCTAGTTTCGTTAAAGATGAACATTAAATACTATTGTTATACGAATAATACTTTTATATCTTGTATACTGTAACGTTTCTATAACTATACATATTACTCCTGTAAAAGAATAACAGAAATAGATCGCCTTATTTTTGGGAAAAAATGTACATATAAAAGCAAGGGCTGGGGGATTATAGTCCGTGGCGCAAAATCTATAGGGTAGCAGTAAATATAACATAAGGAAACAAACAAAGGGGGGTAGGGGTTACAAACAGATATAATTTAGTCCCACGTATTTTAAGAACGGCCGCTTACTAGCAATAATTATTTAATTTACTTCAAATAAATTATAGTAATGATTATATTTACCCCTGGCTTCGTAAAATATGTATACGCTAATAGAATATACACAGATGAAAATTAATCGCGACATCAGTCTAAAAGATGGAGTTACATGCGTCGTATCGTAACGTGTAAAGAGCATTCAAATGTCACACACAAACTTACGTTGTGGATTGTACATCACGAACTATATATTAGACAGTTTAGTTCTGATAATAGGCTTGCGATCTGTAATTTCTTTAGGAGTGACGAATGATCACTCTTTTAGACCATGATGTGTACAATTTATAGTGGGACGTATTTTTCAATTATTTTTTCGCACGTACGATCCTTATTCCTAATTGAATAACAATAAAATATCCCATATCTATACTCAAACAATGAGAAGAAACTGCTTGATATAAATTACTAATTAACATAATCAACTGTGACAATGACATATTGATTTTAGTATTGACTCTTTCCAAGACGTGTTTAACATTTTTAATCTGTTATACCACGTCATAGCTGTTCATTATAGTATAGCTTGTCACTAGGTGTCACTACGCAATATCATCTGCTGCTGTATCGTTCAACAAATAGCCTTGAAAATTATTTAGATTTTGCAATTCAGTGAATTAACGAAATAGTAAGAAAGTCGTGTGAAGCCGTGGGCACACAGCAAGTCTTATATACTACTAAATATTTATAAGATTAAATGTTCGTAGATTATTTATGACATAAACGAAGATTTTAAAAAACTTTATAAATAGCATGTAATGCTAGGGTACATGTTTCGTGTGTGCACAAGTGCCCACGTCCGCCATTGTTGCGGTCAGAGACATGGCGCGTGCTGCGGCACGACTTCACGCAACACTTGATCCTTCTATTCTTTGTCTGTGCATCTGTTTAAACAGTACGCTCTGTTTTATATATATACGTATTTTATGTAAATTTGTAAAACTTCTTTCACCATGCATTTATTTTACCATTTATTGGTATATTTTTATTACAATATCTTATATTCCATTGTCGCAATACCTCGAATACTAGGTCAGATTACAATCGCTTGTCTAATCTCTGGATTATTGTATTTAATTGTACGTTTTACCAGTCTGTGATATATTATAATACCAATCTGAAAAGTCCTGTAACAACTTTACCCAGCAGATTGGCAATCCACTCCGGCTTTCAGTGATGCGTTCGGTTTCTAGAAAGATCAAAGATATGAAAAATTCTAGTATATTCGTCAAATATTCCAAACTTTAAGGAAAGATTTCAGTCTTAAAATGTTCTCACGTTTTTAAGGTTCCCATCCTTTCATTCAGCCAAAAGATGTGACTGTTGAATGTAGGCTTTATGCAAAAATCGCCACAACGATAGACAACGCCACGTCGCTTGCATCCAACTAGTTCCTGCTATTTTCACCACGTTATATGTGCACCTAGTGACAGGTCTGTCAATCCTGTGACTTTCGTTGCGTAAAGCCCTACTCGAGAACCCTTCGTTCTATGAGTAATATTCCTCACCCACTTCAACTAAAGCTTAGTGATTGGTCTAGTCTTGGAATAGATGATTTTGATTCTTCAGTCGATTTACCCATTGTCATTTAAGTGAGTGAGTGTACACACCTAATACTCGTACATACTGAATTTTTCGACGTGATACCTGTTTTTTAACCAAGAAAAGTTCAGTATTTTTAGTTTTTTTTAATAACTGCTTCCATCGTGACATTACAGGGTGACTCGTATAAGATGTAGATAGAAGTCCTTCATCGCTGGGCTGCGTTTATTCTGTTCGCCGTCACGTAAACAAATATTAATTATACACGCGAGTTAAATTCCCTTTTCTAAAGGAGATAACGCGTATTTATTTAGAACATATGACAACACAATATGAACTTGAACTAAAATTCTGAAGGCGGAAACGCACCGAGCCGAATCAAACAGTACAGATATCTGATCTGACACAGTTTCTCCTGTAGAAATCTATCGGATTATGTGATGCAGGTCCGCAGATAACCCAGTTTTTAGTTTTGTTTTGAATTACTTAATTATAAGTGCATAATATTTCTATTGGTTTGTCTCTTACGATAACTAATAATTTATATATTCCTACACAATGGATGACAATTTATTGAAGACATCATTGTTATTCTCTTGGCGATTGATTATCGGTTATTATTATTATTGGCAATGATGATGTTCGGTCAGTGTTGCCACAAGGAGCGGTAAAGCAAGTATTATACGAAACCAACAAGAGTCTAATAGACAAATGTTTCTCAAAGTCGGAAGTAACAATACGAAATATGGAATATCGCAAATTACGCTACGATAAAAAATAGCAAATTACCAAACAGCAGAATAACTGATAACAGTTTATAACAACCATTGTTGTGGTATAACGGAACAGCGGTATATAGCCTTTATTAGCATCTATATTCGCAATTCTATCAATATAATAGAGTAATCTATCATAATCATTTGTCATGTTTATGTAAATTCTGTTATCAAATTTAAAGTAGATCTGATAATGTTATCACAATTGTAAGTTGTTTATAATTATATCATCTTTTATCATTAACGAAAATTTCGGCTAATAAAAAAGGTCTGTTAATTCACATACTAGGAGGTCTGATGTCTCGATACTCAACCTGCAATCCATAGAGCTATATACAAATGACCCAGTCATAAGTAGTAGTCTATAGATAAAAGACTAGGGCTATAGAAAGCTCCGAAGAAATTAGAGAACGTTAAAGCTATCCGAAATGGTGCTGGCAAAGAATGAAAAATCATGTAAGTAAGTTAAGTATTTCGACAGTGATGTGTAATTTAAAAAACCGAGTATTTCAAACTATGAGTAATATAAAGTAATATAACAATAAGATATAGCGTAGCGCAACTTGATGACATTTTGTATTAAAAAGAATAACGTTAAAACTGACCATTAATTTTTTTTAAAATTAAAGATATACTTCTTTAATCTTTAATCTTCTTTAAAAAATGATGAGAGTAAATTTTTACGATGCACGCGCGCACACCGTCAAGAAAAACCGACACCCTGAAGTTAGCTATAGTCAACGTTTTATTAAAAAAAAGTGTGTATTTATTTATTGTCAAACGTGTTGTAGACTGTTATAAGAAAAAAGGTGTAACGTCAACAAAAAGTTTTTCTATGTTTGACATAAAATACTAAATGCTGCGATCGCCCTTTTTTCGCATTTGGCACGCGACACGAATTATTTCTATCTACACTACTTCTCTATATTAACTTTATAAGAAGGAAAACAGATCTTTTTATATACGTTTTTTCTATTGTTAGTGTCTTTTTTCTACAAATGTAGAATAAGGCGAAAGACAAAATTTTTGAAAAAAATTTTATCGTGTTACGTCAAAAAAGTATTTCTAACGCGTGTACATAAGTACACACATACACTTTTTTTTTTCTCTAAATTGCAGCTTTCATGGTGAATGGTCGAACGAGGCTGGAGTTTACCAATCTCAGAACATACATCCATTTTTATATGTATATATATATACATTTGTATATCGTGAAGACGTACTGCGAAAACTTGAAAGTGCAGTGAAGACAGTTTTGAGATATTTGATCTTGTAAGTTTGAATCTTGGGACACTTCATTTGTTCAATAATTATCTCTTTTTCCTATAAAATATCTTCGAAACGGTTTAACTGAGCGATTTGTCAGTTTGGTGCCATTATGTAAATGATATTTTATAAGCGTAAAACCTTATGAGTTAGTAAGATTTCTACGCTATTTTTTTATATGTATATATGTACAAAAATATTTTTTTTGTAAAGTATGCGTACGTGTTGTATAAATTTGAGAACCTATGGTCTACTGCGCTATACTCTAAACACTCGTGTGTAATCAATATTGGAACATAACTTAGTCACCGTCGCGTAGAATCTATTGTATACCTGAGCAAATAGTAGAAATCACAGGTTTTTTTATCTCGATTTTTATCATCTCGGTCGTGTCTATTTCTGTATACGCTATTTATAACTCGGTATGTTTGTTACGCAGAGATTTCTTATATCTGTTGTTGACTAATAAATTTAACCTCTTCAAATAAGATACGGCATGGCGTATGTTATCGGCGCGCCCGTGTTTTAGATACGTGGTAAATTCCTCTCTGTGCTACTTTCGTGTGTTATTTTTATCCCACCGCTGGGCGTGCATCATCGCATACCGCGGATAATAACGGTCGTATAATAAAAACAGATGCACTCATAAAACTATACGTCGTATTCATAATAAGCCTGGAATGGTGAGATTGTTTAGTACAATGCTGTAGCTGTAAGGGGAAGTGGCAAAAAAAAGAAAAGTCGAAATGTCTGAAGGTTGCGCATTTAGCGAAGTAAGTATAGTAATTTTTGATTAAGTGTAATTTGACAAAAAAAAATCGATTGGTGAACAAAAAATGATTTTTTTTTTTCGAACTGACTACACTGTTGACTCGGAGGCATCTACAGTTTCGCCGGACTACGAAGAGGAGCGCTTAGGGCACTCACCCGATTTTATATAGACGATTAGCACAAGGGCGCACGGCACGCCTCGGCTTGGGCTGTCGTCGAGAACCCGAATCTAACTAGCTAAGCTTTTTTTTTTTTTTTTTTTTTTTTTTTTTTTTTTTTTTTTTTTTTTTTTTTTTATTTACGTGGGGAAATCCATTATGGATACCCATCCTCCCGGGGGAGAGAATGGGTTATGTCCGACTCGCACGGACTAAAACCCCACGGTGTACCGGCCACCGCTTTAAGTTGGGGCGGCATGGGACCGTGCTGAGCTATCACCATGCCGCCCCCAGCGGTCAGCCCGGCGAAAGATGGCCGCCGGGCTCCGTCCTTATAGGGAGGTACACTGGGTACACGACCAGCTACCTCCCCTCGTCCGCCGAACCTGTGCAATGAGGAGATGGGCCCCCCGGCCCATCCCCTCAGATCCGGCTACGGAGGTGGAAGAAGGCGGGCAAATCGCCGCCTTCTTCCACCGGCCCTTCTTTGGCGAAGACGGCCACTGAGAGGGTCCGCCTCTCGGGCCCTCTCCGCTGCCTCCTTCTGCGAGATAACCTCCTCGCAGAAGGAGGCCATTGCCGTCCAGGCGTCTTCGCTGCCGAGCATGGCCGCAACCACACTCGGCAGCGACAGATTTTCTCCCACCGCCGCAGCCAGAGTGCGGCGCTGCACCTCCCACGCAGCACACTCAGCCAGAGTATGCTGCGCGGTGTCTTCCTCAGCGCCGCACTCGTGACATGCGGCGGTCGGCTCCCTGCGAGCGATCTGGTGCAGGTACCAGCCGAAACAGCCATGGCCGGTCAGCACCTGCACCAGTCGGAACGTCAGGGAGCCCCACTCCCTATCAAGCCACTGCGGCAGGACCGGGCGGACGGCGTCCACCGTATATCGCCCATACCGCGCGTCCGCCAGATCCTGCCGCCACCGCTCTGTTGCAACTACCCTCCCTTCCTTACGCCTTACCTCTATCTCCCTGGGAGCCGGAGGCTCTCCCAAACGTTTTCTTACCGCCGTGAATTCGTACACGGCGGCAAGAACCTCTGCCTCCAGCTCCCAAGGCAGGGAGCCGGCGAGCGTAAAGGCCGCCGCCGAGGACACGGTGCGGTATCCTCTGATTGCCCTCAGTGCCATAATGCGCTGCGCAGCGCGCAGCGCCCGCACATTAGTGGCACCGAGGGCATCGGACCACACCGGAGCCCCGTAGACGGCCATCGCTCGCACGACTCCCATATAGAGTCGGCGGCACCCGGCACTTGGCCCCCCGATATTGGGGAGCAACCGGCCGAGCGCTGCCGCCGCCCCTGCTATACGCGGTCCGAGCCCCTCGAAATGGGGCTCGAACCGCCAGCGCCCGTCTAGGGTGAGGCCCAGATACTTCATCCGGGTCCCCACCCCGATACGGGCGCCATCTACAATCAAATGGGCCCCAGGTGGTGGCCCCCGCCGAGGCCCGTGAAATAAGAGGGCCTCGGTTTTATCTAAGGCCACCCTGAGGCCCAACCTCCGGATACGCCCGACCACACCGGTTGTGGCCGCCGTGGCCAGGCGCACCAAACTCTCCCATTCCCCCCCACGGGCTACGACTAGGGTGTCATCCGCGTAACATATAATGCGCGCTCCGAGTGGGAGCGCGCCGCGGAGCACCCAGTCGTAGCCCAGGTTCCACAGGAGTGGGCCCAAGGCCGACCCCTGTGGAACCCCACACCCCGTCCCCCGCCTGATCATTCGCCCGTCGCTGTCCACATAGGCGACCTCCCTGTCCACCAGGTATGCCTCCAACAGCCGCCGCAAGTAAGGGGGCACCCCGAAATATCGGAGTGCCTCCCTTATCACTACGTGCGGCAGGCTGTTGAAGGCATTGGCGATGTCCAGGGACACCGCCAGAAACCTCTCCCCCTGGGAGGTCGCCTCCGTGGACAGCGACTTCAGGAGGGTCAGGGCGTCTATCGTAGAACGCCCTGCCCGGAAGCCGTACTGCGCGTCCGCCAAATTCGGCCCCGCCCCCTCCAGGTGCTGGACGACCCGGGAGGAAATAATCCTCTCAAACACCTTCCCGGTGTCGTCCAGCAGCACGAGGGGCCGATATGCGGACGCGCAGTCCGGGGGGCGGCCTCCTTTCTGCAACAAGCATAGCCGCCCCCGCTTCCAGGGTTTCGGGAACTGCCCAGCCAGCAAGCACTGACTGAGCAGCTCCCGAAGCCACCCTCCCAAATGGCCCAACGAAAGGGTGAGCACCCGGCCCGGGACCCCATCAGGGCCAGGCGCTCTCCGTTTGCTGCGGAGGCGCTCAGTCGCCCTCCCCATCTCCTCCTCCGTGACTGGAGGGGGAGGGCCGGCAAGCTCCTCCGCAACTGCCCCCTGAAGTGGAGGCATGGGAGGAGATACTATACTCGGAGGGTCGGGGAATAATGTTCCCACGACCCTCTCTACCACTTCCCGCTGGAGAGTTTCCGTGGTGGGAGGCGCCCGTCCGCGTAGCTTCGCCCGCATCATGCAGTACGGGCGCCCCCACGGGTCCCTCTCCAGCGACTGGAGCATCTCCTCCCATGCCTCCTCCTTCGCCCGGCTGATGGCGGCTTGCAGGACCTTCTTCTTGGCCCTGTAGTCACCATACAGCCGGGCCTCCTCCTCCAAGTCCCGGTGACTCCTCCGGCGGCTGCGCCCGAACAGCCGCCGGGCCGCGGAGCAGGCCGCCCGGAGATCGGCGATCTCCGACGACCACCAGTACACCGCCCTTCTGTTCGGGCGGTGTACGCTCCGCGGCATCGACGCGTCGCATACTTCCGTGAGAGCATCACGGAAGCGGGCAGCAGACGCGTCGACGTCCTGCCCAGTCGGGGGGGGCATGGCCCAGGCCTGGACGATGGCCGCCTCTTCGGCCATTTCGCGGTCGAGGCGGCTCATCGCCCAACAGGGGAACGTCGCGCCCCTCCGGGGGAGGGTAGCTCTGCTGGCTTGGGAGGTGGAGACCTTGAACCTAATGTAGCGGTGGTCCGATAAGGTTTCCACCTCCTCAATCACCCTCCACCCCTGGACACGGCGTGCGACAGACGGGGTGGCAAAGGAAATGTCAACCACAGACCCCCCGTTCCATCGCACGCATGTGTGGGCGCTCCCCTGGTTGAGGAGGGACAGCCCCAACTCGGCTGCCCACTCCTCAACGGCCATGCCCCGGAGATCCGAAGTTGCCGCTCCCCAGGTCCTCGATTTAGCATTCAAATCTCCCATGAGGACCACAGGGAGCGGCGACAGCCGCCTGACTGCTCCCTGCAGGGAGTCCAGAAACCGCTCGAACTCCCACAGGGGCCTGTTGGGGGAGAAGTACGCCCCCACAATGGCGTACCCTCCCCAGGCGGCTGTCAGGAATCCCGTCCCTCTTTCCTTCACCGCCAGGGGCGAACCCGATCCGGTCGTGATCGCCACGGAGCCATCCAGGTCTCCGGCCCAATTTGGCAGCGAAGGAACAAGGTAGGGCTCCGTGGCGACCGCAAGCCCGATTCCCCACTCCGCCACTGACTGGACAAACAAGTCCTGTGCAGCAGCGGAGTGGTTCAAGTTAGCCTGGAGGAAATTGACATGGGTGCGGTCCATTAATGGTCCATGTCAATTTCCTCCTGCCTGGCGGCTACCTTCGTGGGACCTACCCCCGCTACTGGGGAGGCCCTGCCTTTGATGGTCGGGGGCCGGCAGTTGCGGCTCCCCATCTGATGCGCAGCGAGCCTCCCAGCATCGGCGCATACGGCGCAGCGCGCCGCTTCCACTTTGCAGCCCGCCGCCATGTGTCCCGGCTCACCGCACCGGTAACAACCGTCCCCCCTGTTCGACGAGGAGGGACACATGGGACGAGTGTGCCCCAAGCCCATGCATTTATAACAGCGCATGGGCTTTTCTTCTAGGAGCTGCACGCGCACGACACTCCACCCGACCATTAGCTTGCCGGCCTGCATGAGCTCCCTAGCTGCCGTCGCAGGGAGCGTCATGTGCACTGCACCAAGCCCTCCCCAGTTGCGGTTAATGTCCCCCATCTTTATGAGGCCTTCCTCGCACTTGGCCTTGTTCGCCACGACCGCCCGAAGCTCATCCTTTGAGACCGAATCATCGAGGCCGACGATTCGGATGTCAGACTTCTTGGTCGGCCTGGCGACCGTGGCGATATCGGCTAAGGCCACCTCCAACTCCCGGACCAGCAGATCGGCCTTCTCACCCTGGGAACCAGGCAGTTCAATAAGCCTGGCCCCCGTGGCTGTGTTCCTGACCCGGACATTTTCAATGCCCAGGTCCTTGAGGGGCACCGACTGACGCGCCTTCAATAGGGCCGCTCTGTAGTCCACTCCCCTACTGGCTGCTTCAGGCTGCAGCGTTATTACTACCGCAGCCGAGCGGGGGGTGGACGGCAATTTCGGGGTCTGCGGCTTCGGCAGGACCGTCGGGATCGCCATACTCTGGGCTTTGGGAGCCTGTACCGGGGCCGGTGCCGCCTTCTTCTTTTTACGACCAGCTACTGTCGCCCAGTCTGCCCCAGCAGCCGATGCTGCAGGAACGGGCAACTCAGCCCAAGCCCTCCCGAGAGGGGCGGCGCTGGTACGCGCCACAAGTGGCGCAACCTGACTCGTGCCCGCTACTGACCGTTCAGGCACGCCTTGGGCCACCGCAACAGCCTTCTTCCTCTTATCCGCGGCTAGAGGTGGCCGCATGGACACCTCAGGGAGGAGCCGGCTCTCCAGATTCTCCAGGCGCGCGTTCAGCATATTACTGAACGACGCCTGGAGAGAACGCTCTAAGCGGGCAACCGCCCCCGCAAGCGACTCCTCCCATTGCTGAGCCGGAGTCTCCACCCTACGCGTCGCAGGTGGTGGAGGAGGGGGCATCTCCCTCCTCTCGTTCGCCGTCCTCCTCCAGGATAGCACCTCCGCCTTCAGGTCGTCGACCTGCCGACGGAGGTTCTTCACCTCCCTCTGGAGTTTTATATTTTCCTCCGCCTCAGTACGGCCGGCCAGAGACTCCACGACCTCTTGAAGGGCCCACGCAGCTTTCTTGAGCTCACTCACACAGGGACCCTTCAAGTTTTTTGATTTGCGGCACACCTCATAAATTGACGCAACTTTGCCCCCCGCCAGAGCCTTCAGCGTCTGCGCGTCAACGGCGTCGACATTCAGAGGGAATGGACGAGGAGTATCCTCCTCCACCTCCGAGCTAGCGGCGGAGACGGTCGCAGAGGAGACAGCCGAAGCCGCAACCGATGCGGCAGCCGAAGCTGCAGCCGACGTAGCGGTCGAGTTGGCTGCACTTACGCGGCTTCTTAACGCCCGGTCGAACGACTCGTCCGCCTCGCCTACAACTCCCCGGCCTACTACCCTGCCCTTTGCCCTGCCCCTAGAGGCAGTCCCCACCTTAGGACCCTCCATCTCCTCGATCTCCGTATCGGAATCGAATATTTTTGCCGAAGTGCTACCCCGCTTCGACACACGCCCACGTATACTCGCGGCTTTCACCGCCTTTGTCCTACCTGCACTCATTTGATCCACCTAATGACACAACCGTCATTAAGGGGATCAAACAAAATCCAAATCACGTGCAAATCAGAAGTCCAGAATACAAGCCACGTCAAACACAAAGAAAATCGAAAGTCCAGTAAGAAAAGCCAAGTAATCGACACTAGTCAAATTCAGAAGTCCAGTAAGCACGCCAAGGGTCAAAATATTAACAAGAAACGCCAGGATAAACAAGAACAAGAAGCCAAAACAAGAAAACACCCAGTCTTTGAAATAAGTATCCGAGTCGCTAAACTAAGCTAAATCTATCCGTATCATACCTGTATGAGTTCTTGAAATATACATGGTTACCAAGCATGTATGTTTCACGATCCCCAAAAAATGATACTATATTGCACCTTTTTATATTATTCTATATACAAATAGACAGAGACAAAATAGTTAAGAACGTCTTCCTTCTGTGTTTCTCAAGCGATTTTCTTTTTGTTTAGCCGTGTAGCAGCGTCCCTACTGATGAGCTTCCGTGTCATGAAAAAAAAATGTAAAAATACAAGTTTTCCCTGTACGATCGACACGTCAAAGCATTTATAAAGACTCTATTCGTTATACTTCACGCTCCTTACGTCTACAATCTAGAATATTTGTATAATATTCAATACAGTTCTTACTATTTACAAAAGAAATACAGGTAACCTTTTCTCTTTCGTCTCTTTCGCCGCCCAGCATTTGGATCCATATAAAATCAAAATCAATCAAAAATACTTTATTCAATTTAAGCCCTAAGAAGGCGCTTATGAACGTCAAAACTACCACCGGTTCGGAACAAATCCCAGTCATCGAGAAGAACCGGCAAGAAACTCGATCGGGTTTATCTTTTTAACATACAATTATATATTAAAAAAAAAATACGTTATACGTTACAATCGTTTTAGTGGATGCACAGAGAGGAGTCAATTCCAGACATCATCATCGTTCACATATTGATCCACTCTATAATAGCCTTTTGACACCAAAACCCGCTTAACATGGCACTGAAACTTATAGTCTGGTATATAACACGACTGGTCTTATTATAATTTTATACACCTTCACCTTGAGTTTCAACGGCAAATATGTATCTTTATAAAAATAAAATGCATCGTATCGCCACCTAGAGGCAAGTTATAGTAATTCAGATCGCATACAAATTATCTTCGTGAGATAACACTTGGGTGTGTTAATTCTCATGACGACCGGTTAAACAGTGTTAGTGTTTGTTAAATTCAAATATTCATTTTTTGCAACTTCCATCTCGCTATAACATTAATTTTTTGTATGTATATCTATTTCGCTACAACACTAATTTCTTCCATCCAACCATTTCGCTACGACTCGCTACTGTAGCGCATTAGCTTATAAATTGCTAAACTGTACGTCTTGATATTCTTATTGTTACACGCAATATCCATTTTACTGTACCATTATCATTTTTTTTTATACTTAATAGGTAAACGTTTTGACCACAATCTCATCTGCTATATTAAATGATGATGTGGTCTAAGATGGTAAGTCACGCTTAACCTAGAGGGAGACTGGCTCTCAAGTGCAGCTGCCGGAACACACCGACAGGTGCTTGGCGACAGATTTTCAACTTGAGGGTGGTAGCTAGCCAGACGGACTTAGTTAAAGCCTTGCCACCATGCAAATTATTTATTATAAAATTATTTATTGTATAAAATAACAAAACGCATGCAAAAACCACTAGTGTAGTATATTTTATACATTGCTTTCTCGTGTACAGTTTTATCTGTTCTAGAATTTGAAGAAATAAATAAAACGTGTCTCGCTCGATGTCGTCAACCCAAAAGAGCCCCCCGAAACAATGAACGCTTAAAAAGAAAAATTACGACACATAACATAAATAATTGTGCATTATGTGTCTAATCTATTCTGGTTGTGATAAGATTTATGCCGGTCATAATTTTGGAATTTATTGTTTTATGGAAAACGTTTTACGACCCGCAATCGTGCAGCATGACACACATTCATACATTCTTTAAACACACACGCGTACATCCATACGAACATTCTGTTCGATTGTTTTTCCTTTTTTTATCACTATTTATCACTGTGACCTAAAGAGGTAATAATGTTTTTCTTTTCGTTTGAGAAGGGAGTTGAAAACAAACGTGCAGGTGTCACCAGACGTTAAGTATGTACTCGTATACACTGAAGGCAATCCTGGATCTGATCGTAATAGATCGCTATCTCTGAGGAGTCTGTTTACTACTAATCTATACGAATAAAAATCAATTAGTGAGAATGTATGTAACCGCATCACCGCAAGAAAAAAAATGTTTGCAAAATTGTACGGAAAAGTGAAAAATTTTGGTTATAAGAATGAGTGAGACGGAAGATAGTACCTCTCAAGGGAAAGATCTTCAAAAATATTGGGGTAACTTTTTGTTTGTTTTTTTTCGAATTGACTATACTATTGGCCTGACAGGCCCTTACAGTATTACCGGACTACGAAGGGAAGTGCTTAAGGCACTCACCCGATTTTATATTGGCAACTTGCTCAAGGACACACGATGCGCTTCGACGTGGACTGTTGCCTCTTATCCAGAATCTAACTAAGCTAGCTCTATTCATACATATAGGAATTCGTGAGATATACCTGTGTACCAAGCATGTATACCTCACGAACACAAATATGTATTTCGGAAGTGACAACTAAGTTATACTAAACTGACTCAGTTCGAATAAGGGAAAACAAATAAAATCCTTGCACTGTGTGTGCCTACTTGTGTATATGTTCACACGTGTGCAAGACTAGTGCTTGAAAGATTAAGTGTCACTTGATAGAACTACGTTCAGTTGCCATTTTATATCATTCCATGGTCGTACACTTACACTCGTGAGGAGCCAAGCAAGGCAGCAAGTTTGCTAATAAAAAAATTCAAATATCACCGAATGTAACTTAAAAGTACTTAATAAAAAGCTCACGTTAACTTTTTAACTTGGAGAATACTCTTTACTAGTTGTGCCGCGCGGTACCACTTGCTTTTAATTTCTGCCACTCTCAGTCGTACACTCTACTACTTCGTTATCGCTTAGTATGTCGTGATCTGTAATATTTATTGTAATTGCTCCGCTCCTAGCAGTCGTAGCATGATGTTAGATACATTACCTTCCTCAATAAAATCTTACTAATGATATTACAATAAATCCGAATGTCAGTTTGTTTGTGTACGCTTCAAGGCTGTTTAAGTCAGAGAAAACAACATTGTAACACTTGAGAGTGTCATTCGTGTGATAAATGTATTATATTACATTACATAATAGATATTGTTCTGAAGTGAAAGTTATAAATTATCGTAATTAAGTGAATCGAGCTTGACCTTTAGGCGCGTCCTCTCAAGACCGTACGGGGGCGGTAACACCGCGCGGCGCGTTGACGCGTGCCTTTGCAATCCTATGATAATGCCCCATGTCGCAGACATTGTTACTAAGTAGTCTTTTTCCAATAAAATTGTAACGTGATGGTCGATTGTTATCTAATCCGCGCGACGCATTGTATGTACGAACGATTTTTTCGAAATTTACGTACATTAACTAACTGTAATTCAATTGGTAACATTTTTAGCTACCGCTGTAAGCATATATCATGAAGAGAGTTGTATCGTTCGTAAGTTAAAACACTTTTTTTTTTTATTAAGACCTCTTGATAGTTGAAATACTATCACCATTTCGGAAAAAATCGCAACCATTAAGAAAAGCTGGCGAAGGCCTATTCGGGTTTATGTTTTGTTATATGTAATATATTATTAGATTTAGCAGAAATCCAGAGAGATATTGTTTGTAGACGTTATTATCGTTCAGTGATGATCCATAACGTACCATTGAACAAAAAGAAAGCAGATTTCGCTTTGTGAAATTTTACATTCATAACATATTAGATAATCTAACCCAGTTTCCGAGAGTACACCAACTTTAAACTTCGTTTACAATCAGAGATGTCAGGACAATATTATAATAATTCATACAGACTTTACCTAACCTTAAGACTGTATTTTGTGGATAGTTTGATATTATAATCTCTGATATGCTCACGTAAACCAGTACTTGAATTAAAACCCAAAATGTCTGACTAAAAATAAACACACCAACTGTTTAAAAAGTAAAAGTGTGAGTCGATAGATTACAGTTCCCTTGATCTATACATTTCACGCGCATTCTCGATTCTCATACATTCACTGTAATGTTATTTTTCTGGAAACCAACGGACAGAAGAAATACCTATATTTAATTTTGTATAGCACATGTGCTTATAAACTTTCCTCTTCCTGTATCGTTTTGCCTTAAATTCGTTCATATATATTAGAAATGAGGAAACCGTAGGTTTTTTTATGGTTTTACTGGGGCGAACACTAAAATAAACTTGGGTTGTTGGTAAAGGGTGACACCGTTATGAAACCATAAAACATGACGATATGAAATTATTATTACTAGCTTGGTTATCTATAGCTGTCGAGTTGGAAATTAGCACCCTATGCATGTTCGGTTAGTTGTACTTCAGACATGAGTTCCTATTCTTAACGTATAATTATATTAGCTCAGAAATATTAGTTTATTATACAATAAACAATACCGACTTAAAAAAAAAGGTAAAAAAATTCATCAGCTTGTTCTTGACCCTATATCTACATAAACGTCCCAGAAACCTATTACTATTTCAACACTATACAATTCCCATTTAATTTTGAGAAGTTCCCTGGTATATCTCTCAAATCCAGGTTCCAATACTAATTAATAGAAAAAATGTGACCTCCTTGAAACTATTTCCTTTCCTATACAAAGAATCCAAAACGGTATAAAAAAATATGTCCGTAATTAATAAAAATAATTGTAATGTAATGAATGCTATTGTATTAAAATGTACACTAGTAACGGCGCTCGGGCTAAAAGCGGACGACAGCCTGCCAAGCCAAAATCTGATGGGGGCATTTCGGCTGTCACAGTTTTGCCTTTAAAATTATGTGATTTACAATTTTTGAGTAAATACAGATGTCTCTTAATTAATTTCTACTCGTTTATTATTAATTTTACACGTTTACTCGTTAACATTAGTTGTTTTTTTTTATAGAAGATATATACGTTTTATTTAAAAAACACACTAGAGGTGGTGATTTATTTTGTTTTTCTTGGAAACGTATCTGCTAGAGCAGACGCTCTGTTCCTAAACGTCTTCAAAAAAAAATGTTTTTATATATTTTTGTTTATTATTATTATTATGTAAGGTGAGATACAACAATACAACATACATCAATTATAATATACATTAAAATATCATTATAGCAATATGTAATGTATAAAAAATAAACTCTAAGCGGAAATGTATTTTTGTATTTAATCAAGTAATATTAGTAACTGACTAAAACCTTGTTTTCTCTCATAAAAACTAATTTAAAACAAGGCTCGCGACGCGCAGCGACACACCTGATAAGGAACAAATTAAACCACCTACGCGAACGAGCGAACCATTCCACTACGCAGCTACGCTTCAGTTTCGTCTTGGATCTCGCGGAGAGCGATTGCTCGACGTCGCTCACTATAAGTGTCTGTAACATTAGTACAGTGTGCATCAGCCGCGGCCGGCAGACATGCCTACGGACGCTTTTGAGAGATTCCTCGCTAAAGTATTAAAAATTGTGAGTACATCTGAATGTTAATCACATTTAGTTGTATAGTATTGTCTACTGTATGATTTTTTATTGTTTATGTACTACAGAATGTGAGCGAACTTTTGACGAACTATTTGAGCGGACTCTTGTTTCATCCGGCTGATAGTTAAAATTCCTTTACATTTTTTTTTTCGCACGGTTTAAGACGTGCATGGTTCATCTATAAATAGTTATTAAGCTTCGACCAATCACAAATAATTATTTAAATGTTGCTTCTCATTTTTTAAATATAATTCTAGAAATTACTACGTGTTTAAATAGATTTAACCTAATGTCAAAACTTAACTCGAAAACTTTCGTTGTGTTTGTTAAGTCTTATGGTAATTATCATATCATCAAAGATGATTTGATAAGTAGTATGATCATGAGATATCACGTACGACTTATCATGCTAATTAATAATCAACGTTCAACCTTGTATATTTATGATTTTCAGTTATTGTTTTTGATTATTATTATCAGATTTTAAGAAAATAACATATTTAAATCATTTAATTTGAATTCTTTATAGTAATCATTGTTATAGTGTTATTTAGATGTAATTAGGATTTAGGATTATTAACATTCGTGTTGTTGTAAACGTGATAAGTAACAATCTGTACTTATCAGGTGAAATAAGACTTATCAGAGTATATTATTAATTATAATCATTTAACTTTTTAGTACAAACCATAATCGTATCTAATAATATGGTTTTATAAGCCCGTCTTAACATTATGCCTCACCGCACTTGACTCTCCTAACACTTTGGAATGTCTCGAATTTTTTCTCGAACAATCTTAGAATGAATTTTGATTTACTTATGGTTCACCTTACATATAGTTTAAGTTTTCGTGTTGTTACCCTTTTTAAACTAACATTTTCCGCGACTTACATAATTTTTCGTTTAAATTGAAAATAACGAATGTTTTTTTTGAATAAGCGAAGAATTCTGATATTGTCCCTATTTTATAAAATAAACTTTTTTTTAGCCGTTTATATTTAAACCGATGCGACGGTCCGTTTGACCGTCTTTTAATAGGTATAATTTATGAAGGTGACATCGTCTGTATGTATGTTTGTAAAAGTCCCATTGTTGGACCAAAGGTCTGTTACCGAGAAAAGGTACGTAACGTACGTACATAATCACCACGCCAGCCCACGACTTATATGATGACTTCAAACAGAAAGCAATTTATTTTTATGTGTTTATGTGTAACATTTCTCAGGTTCAGGTTTCCTCATGATGTTTTCTTTCACCTTCAGCCATTAGTTTTATGTCACATTAGTAAGTGCAACTTGAATGAACAAATATTTGTTGGGGTAGTAAGTAACAACATCGACGAGGTTCAAACTTGCGGACGTCGAATCGACATTCCAAACCAAAACCATTCGACCGCCACG
The DNA here is from genome assembly GCA_035772565.1 of Antheraea assamensis. Lineage (NCBI taxonomy): Eukaryota > Metazoa > Arthropoda > Insecta > Lepidoptera > Saturniidae > Antheraea > Antheraea assamensis. The sequence continues at coordinate 1,435,845 of JAQQSE010000001.1, forward strand.
ACGTCTATCTGTATACGATTATAGAATCGGTTAATTTGAGACGGGTATTGATTATTCCCGTATGCGTCGAAAATATAACGTCATGCTTAACTTCTATCTCTGGGGAATTAATAAAACGTATCGCTTTTGGTAGCTTTGTACCGACGATATTGCGCGTTATCCTACCGTATACTGAGACAAGTGATACTTACGTATATGTAGGTGTCATGTTTACACATGTGTAGGAAGTTTCTTTCGAGTTAGTAAGTACTTCGTGGCGCGTTAATCGATGTTTTGGGTTTTCGGTGTGAACGTCGAGGTTTCGATCTCGACGCGATCGATTTTGAAGTGAAACTTTTTTAGATCGCCTCATATTTTTTCGTCCACCTATCGCATGTCCCATTACAGCCGGCCGCGGAGTAGAGGTAATGTGATAGACGCTCGGCAAAGTAGTCAAGGCCCATACAACAGCGCCTATGGCTCGATACAAAGGTTTCACTGACATCGTGGGTTCTATTTATAATCGACTAGTCGTGCCCACGGTTCCGCATGTTTTTTTATTACCTGTTATAATTAATTATTTACTAATAACTGATTAGATATTTTAGATGAATACTTTAGTAAACTGTTATTTATACGAAATAATAATTGGGAATATAAGCTAATATCGTCGTGGTTGTCGATTCGATATTCGCAAGTACCCGAACCCCAGTTTGTACCGTAGATTTTTTCGGAATTCGCGTACATTTACTCAATTAAATTGATGATTGCTATTAGCTGACGGTGAAGCAAAATGTCGTTAGTAAATCAGAACCAGAGAAATATTCTTGCAGTACCACCCTATGTGGGAAAATCTAGAATTATAGATTTCTCTGAGTTTGTGATCACCAATACCCCTTGGGCTGGTGTGGTAATTATGCCCATACCTTTCTTCGAGAATAGACCTATGGTCGATGTGATGTTATGAAAAACAAAGAAATTTTCTATTCTATTAACACGGGTGAGAGCCATGTAGCAAAAAGTAAATTATACCCCAGAGAACACGCATCGTCTCGAAATTAACCTTTGAAATGCCATCGTTTGACTTTTCTACGGACAGATTTAAAAATAATATTTTCTTTCGCCTTGTGTGCCAATGTTGATAAAATATTGCTTATGTGTTGCCCCAAGTTACGTGTAAGTTATCTGTCAAAACCCCGTAAAAATTCGTCTGATACCTAATCTTTGAGATTATTAGCATTTTCCAGCCTAATAAAGGTTTTATTTATATCTTACTGTAATCTGTTAAACTCATTGTACTAGTCAGTTTATATTGGATATTTTCAGCATACAGACACGACATTACAGTATAGATATTTCTGTAGCAATGTGTTGTGTATGTAAAAAAATCTGTTACACTCTACTGTTTTGACGGTTCGCTCCATATGCTATCAAGGTAGACGGGAATAGAACGCGAAACATTCCGAAATAAATCATACGCGTGCCGTGAATTCCTGGCGGTTCAGATCTCACGGTCGTGTGCCACTCGTGAAACTTCCAAAGCCCCGGGTGTTATTTAAAGAAAACCCGTAAGGCGAAGGAACTCACGACGTGTGCGCGTGCGCCCGCACACCATCAATGGCTGCCTCGGTAACGCGCTGTTTACTTCACTGTCTGCCGAAGATCTGCGACCAATTTGACCTGCAAACATTCTGATTTTGATTCATCGTCTTACCGCGCATACCTATGATATTTTGTTAGGTTTTCTCTTCAAATCGCCTCGCAATAACTTTCGCCAGTGTCGGCGTTAAATTAACGTGACAGTCTTTTTAATTAAAAGATATTAACTAGCTACCCGCCCCGGATTCCCACGGATATACTAAATATGACCACATTTTCCCTTTATAGTACAACCATGTGATGGAAATAAATGACGACTGAACAACTCGACGTCATTTTATCGAGGCTGTTAATATTTTAGAATATCTTCCTGTTTTCTGTCGCACTCATTTCTTTTATGGAGATATATTAACTCAAATTTTACAGATTTCCCGATAAGATTTTCCAATATATTCTTTTATACAAACCTTGTCCTGAGATTTACAAACTCGACAATGAAAGAAAGAACCAAACGAGTCTCACATGTCGTCTACATCTTACGTCATCTAAGGTTGTAGATAAACAATGCGAATGTGAGTTTGGTTGCTTTTGTTTTAATTCAACCGATCATTATACATTATTTTGCGTACAAGTTGTCAGGTGCGAAAAAATAATAGTAATGTACTCGAGAAATATATTCAATCTGTATTAACGCGCGGGCGAAATCGAAGGTAAAAGTTAGTTATATTTAAGTCAACAGTAGACATATTTTCTCAGAGTTTTAATAAACACTTATTTACAGTTAACAATAATTAGTCTTATATGGATTAATCAGGACAGTTATGCTGATTCATCATCACACAGGGCAATTCGTAATGCTTACGAATGATTTATCACTTGTAGTAACTAACTACCCCTATATGTTTAATAGGACTTGAGTTACTGCGATACAGTGTGAAGCCGCTGTGGTTTTGTCTCCCACATAACTATAATTGTACTACGCATCGAGTTATTGTTTTGTAATAGAATGTTTTAGATCAATAATAATATTGGTACATTCAAATTTCTTACAAAACAATTACATAAACTATTGGGTTATTCATACCTGTGTAAATAGAAGTGTGACTGTTTGTTTGTCACGGTTGATTTTCCTAAAGTCTGAATCCATTTTCATGAAATGTATACTGGTAATGTAGCAGATTTTTCATGTTATGATCCATGTTGCGTATCATTACGCTTTTCCGTGGAGGTTAAGCAGTAAACATAGAAATTTTCACATGTAACTTATAATCCGTAAAAGGTGCTATGTACTTAGAAAAAAAAATTACTATTAATAAAAAAAAATCGTTTCACATGTCATTCACGTACAGTCCTCGTTAATTTCTAAGTTCGAACTTGCACATGATATAGTCGAGAATGTAATACGAAACAATGTAAAAATATTATTATAGGAATCTAAAATTGCCATATATTTATCCTTGACTTGTCTCGATGTAATATATATATACAATATAATACGTGTTTATACGCTATATTCAGAGATGTCGTAAAGTGTCTTGGTTGTATACAGATTGTAGACATGAACAACTTTGTGACAAATGTACAATATACCGATTTTTTAATTAACCATGTAAAGTATACCTTATTGTATGTGTTATCACTATATAGTATAAAACAAAGCCGCTTTCTCTGTCTCTATATCCCTATGTATGCTTAAATCTTTAAAACTACGCAACGGATTTTGATGCGGTTTTATTTTTAATAGATAGAGTGATTGAAGAGGAAGGTTTATATGTATAATAACATAAATTAAATAGTGGAGAAATACTGTTATTTTTGAGGTTACTCCAAATCTAACGTGTGCGGGCCACGGGCAGTAATGAATAAATCAAAACTACTGGATCGATTTTAATCACTTTTTCAGTGAATGACATAGCCTATATATTTTATACCCGTGCGAAGCCGGAGCGGGCCGCTAGTTAAATATAATTTGTATTATCCTCAAATAGCATAGTTACGTGTTTTTGAATTTGGTGTGGAATGTAAAAATAGTTCCTAAAAAAAAGTATGCATTACGCGGAGAACGCGAAGCCAAATCACCTTAAATTTCAATGCCGTAGTTTATTGAAATCACGTGGGCTAGGAGACATAATAAACAAAAACAATACCGCCATGAAACATAAGTGACGAGTGCGAATTCCGTGAATTATCAACGACGCTTCTATGTAATAATCAATTCTAGAAAATTGACTGTTCATCTCGTCGTTCGACTTGTTATGACATTAACAATTGAAATTACCGTGTATTTTAAAATAATAATATGGTTTTTTAAATATTCATTAAAAACAGGAACATATAATTAGTTGAATGTAATACATATTTGGCAAGGTTAACATGCGATTTTCACTGATAGATGGAGGAGTTTTGAGAGTATTAACTTGGCATTAAGCTTGTCCATAGGGGACTAAATAATAAATGATACAATTTATACCATAGAATGCGTTAAGAACGTTAAGAAATGGTGATAAAATGACTGTTCGTTACAACATAACTTTATTAGAATTTTCTTACAAACAATTTTATCTCACAGAGTCTTGTGTTAGTTTTCGTTCTATATATAATGCCGTCTTCGTCCGCGCTGCGCTGCCTTGCACCCTCCACCAATCACGCTTTATAAATCAGCGCCCTCATTGGCTGACTCGCGCCACGTAGTATTCGAGGGTGCGGATTGGACAACGAGCACTGCGAAGATCGTGAATCGGTGCAGACCAATGGCATAAAATATCTTTTTTAATTACTGAGTGAAATTAATTTGGGTGTACGAGTCCTACTTAATGGAAATTGAACATACTTTATAGCCCTCTTGTTAAAGCGACCTACAGATCAATTTCTTACCTTATTAGAATAGGTAACAGTACAAATAAATTGATTAGCGACCTGAATGCAAATCTATTCAACACAAGCGTACAGAGAAGCTCAAATGCTTTCTAAAGTTCAGTTTTATTTCTATTTTTAATTTCCATTTATGTACCCTATATTATCTTACAGCTGCTACATGTGAACACTTATAAATTGTCTTAATTCATATCTAAATACTTAAGCTATTTGTTTAGCTGTGAATTTTCCTAAGAGTTTAAAATAAAATTACTATTAAAAAGGTGGAATTGGAAAAAGAAATGCCTTGTGGCAAAATTAAGTTCACTAGTGTCTACAAACTAAAAAAGTGCAATAAGTATTCATTAATTCATTAAAAAAATATAAAATTCATCACAGTATTGATCTAGATAAAATGAATAGTTGTAATGAGATAAAAAAAACAATTTTCAGGAGTACCTGGTTGCGATCATCAGTTTATATGAAATGTAAAAATTAAATCTAACGCATACAGATGTCTATATTCGATCTTGAACCTCAACCAATATCTAATGAGAGAATCGTTCTCGCATTTTCAGTTTACAAAAATATTGTTGACAACGTTTATTTGGTTTTCAATTATAGCATATTATTTTTACAATAGCGTCCGAGATAGCTCCCAAATTACAGTTTTCTTTGAAACTCTATTGACAGTTTTGACTCTGATGCTGATGTATATACACCATTTTCCTTTAAAGTTGTATCTATACAAAGTAACAAAATTAACTTTTACTTGCGGCCAAACAATAATAAATCATTTTCCTCTATATAAACAACAAAAAACAATCCCAGTGTTCCAAACAAGTCGATCAGCGTCCGCCCAACCTTACATGGTGAATCCATTGTAACGTTTATGGGACATCACTGCACTGTATCGACCCTGAATGGATTGTACGTCACGAGCCGACCGAGCCACCGGTTCATTCCGCGACTCCTCATTGCCTCGCCGGGACAATGCATTCATCAGAACCGTGTGAATGATTGCCAGAAGCGATAGAAGCATTCTCTCGCCGCAACGGAGTAAACATATACACGTCAGTGACGCGTTCCGTTTGTGTACTATGTTTGGCTTAATCCATGAGAGGTAGCGATTTGATTATGGGCTATTCAAATGTTACATAAGCACCGTTGAATGGTGGAAGGAGTGAATAGTGATTGCACCAGCAATATTTACTTTCTTTTTACGCAGTATTTGGGAAATTTATGCCAATAATGATGTAGTCACGGGAGGTAGGGTAACACCTTTGGTTACTATTATTGACAAAGAGGTGGGGTGATTCAAAAATGACTAGAATTCTGTACTCGTAACAATTAAAAATCTACAGTTGTGATATAAAAATCTTTTAGTACTCGTTATATTATCCCTTTAAACATAACACACTTAACCAGTGCACGATCTTACAATAGATTGCAATAAGTTATTTTGTTGTTATAACAACAGTTCACAAATTGTTGTCACTAATTCTGTTATCGAAAAATTTGCTGCTCTTCTGAATTGTATTGAAAATTATAACAATGACCTGATACTGAAATAAATCTTCCTTATTCGTATCTTGTGAGTTTTCTTTTCATGCTAAAAGGCAACGAACAGGCAGATAACCTATTTGATGGTAAATTATTACCTTTACCTATAATCGACTGCAAAACCAGGGGGGTATCACTGTTGCGTTACCGGCCTTTATGGGCATGTTTCAATCCCGTTTTGAAGAGCCCCATGGCATAAAGCATTTTAGTGTTACTTAATACTTATTTAGTCGCGAGTTGCAAAACAATACGCGTGTTGTAATGCCTGTGCTACACTGTTCCCGTCTGAAGGATGGAAGCAAGTTACCATCTATTTTCATGTAGTCATATATTACACTGATAGTATTATCAACTTAAATCCTATATATATCAACAATTTCCTGTGTCTTATCACCGAATTGTAAAAAAAAATAAAGCCGAGGAGGCACTCTTGAAATCGAATAAAATAAACTCCTGATAACAATGTGATTGTATTTTGTAAACTTTATGTATGAATGATGTAATTATGAGAGAGAAATTAATTCACAGCTTTGTTTTATTATTTTCATTTAAAGTAAATTTATTTGTGGATTTTCATTAATAAACGTGGTAATCGTATGACTTATACCGTACGCTATCGCAGGAAGTGATATAGATGGCGTTGTATATTATTATTGTGATTTCGCATTGTGTGAGTGAGGATGAGAGTGTGTCACCGTGCTTAGGTACTGTTGGGATTGTCCACTCGACGTTGTACGACGACGCGGCGTCAGTCAAACGGTATGACTCGCTCGAAGGACGCGCACGACGCCTCCTTCTGTTAATTCCCCGCTTTTCGACATAGTGCTTGTATTGTGTGATCGCCCCCATTCGTACAATCGCTTCGTGATCACACGGGGTTGTTGAACTCGTGATTTCTAATGTGTTTTGAATATTTCAAATACAACAACGATAGAGTGTATGTACTAAGTCGTAAGAACTCGTGTGGAATTTTTTGAAGTCTTATTATTTTGGTGGTGGTATTTTGTGATAATTTATATAGCTCTGATAATAATTATGTTATTGTGAATAAGTGATTTGAAGATGGTTTTATGGTACATATCAGAGAGTGACAACGAGGTAAATTTACTCTGTTGACTAGCTTTCTCCAGTAACTAAGGCGTCCTGTTGTCCAATGTTTTAACATAGACCTCTGAATAAACCATGTTTACATGATTATTATCACTTCAGAGGTTTATTCGTGAAATGTTAACAAACAGACGGAATTACTTTTATTTTTATTATGCTATATAATAATATAATGCATAGTTTATTTATTTATTAGCTTATGTCCCGTTGGTTATCTATAACTATAGAATTTTTAAATAGTTTAAAGCTTTTATCGTTATAAACCAACAAGTAGGCATCTATATATACAGTTGAATTTCTTGAAATTGAGACACTGATGTAACTTACCCAAATCCCAATTTATTTATTTTCTTCTGATAAAACTTTATTGAAGCTTATTTTTCTACGTATACTAAATAAACAATTGGTCAAAGTGACTCGCGATTAAAATACCTAACTAAATATTGAAAGAACTCGGATCTAATAATAAAGAGTTTACGTATTTCTCACGTACGTTACGAAATTTTCGCATTTTTTTTTAAACTAAGTAACTACAGTTCGTCTGCGATTCACTTGGTGTAAATCATCGGTACATAGATATATTGTAGCGGGGTTAGCAGAAGAAAAGAGGAGCTAGATATGAAACGTAACGAACTAAAAGCTTCTTTTTTTCGAACTGACCTATACTGTAAGCCTAGCAAGGCCGCTACAGTTCCACCGGACTACTAAGGGGAGCGCTTAAGGCACTCACCCGATGAACTAAAAGCCAGACCACCTATGGTTATACATTACAATTATAGCAACGGTGTGTTGACCTGCCCCTAGTGTGAACGCACGTTCCGGGCGAAGGGAGGATATGCCAGCCATTTACTACGTGCACACGAAAAGGCGGAGAAGTAGACCGTTTAGACTTCGTCTTTTAGCGGTCGCTGTAACCAACAACGGTTAGGAGCAGATATATGTAGCGGGGTTTGGAGGATAATTCTATGTATGTGTTAGTAACGAATTAATCATTATGGGTCACATTCGAATGTGTTATTCCGTCTGTCTGTCCGTCCCCTCCCAACAGGATAATAACCGAGCAGTTATGTTTTACAGAATACCTTTTATTTTTGTTTCCTGTAAGTGTAATACTTGAAATTAAACTTCCAAACAGGATAACGTTTCAGATTGACCGCTCTGTTATTATTATCCTTTTCGTAATTCTTGTTGTTCAGTGTTCCGTGTCTCCGGATATGTTATTTTCCGATGGACAATTCTACCGTCCGCGTTAAGGCTACGATAAGAAAACAATTATGATTTGGAATCTATTAATATTCATATTAATTGTATTGGTAATCACAGTAAAAGGTCGCTTTTTAAAGTACGTATATACTAATAAAGTAGTAATCGATAGCGACTTCGCGTTAAATTACAATTTATATTGTAGACAAGATAGTTTGTGTGTATGAATGTCTGTCACGCAAAAACTACCGAATAGATTTTTTATGTAACTTTATAGTAATATATCTTCATACTTACAAATAATATATATAAGCTAACATTTTTATAAAAGTGTCAATCAATCTTGAGAATTACACGAAGATAATATACGGTGTCATCGTTTACAAAGATGCAAGCGCAACGTCGCGGGCGGCTACTAGTTATAATATAAAAGTTTAATAAAAGTAAAATCTAACCTAGCGCCACCTAACGGTGAATTATATTACAACGGATATCATAAAAAACCTTTCGTCTAAATCACTAAACGGTGACTAAACGAGTCTGTCGATCTTTACAATACTACCGACCTTTTATGTATATACGGTTATATATACATTTTGTAATGATAATCGCGAATGATAGTAAAAAAAAGTGTGGACAACCCGTTTACATAATGGCGGAATTTAGTCAACAAGTAGTATTGTCAGCATAATTTAGTTGTCCCCGAAAATTAGTGAGCTCTTCAGTTGCAAGACGGAGGCTCCTGATGAGGGGGCCGACACCTGCCGGGTTGAGAAGATGAAATGCGTAGGCAGTTCCCCTTCCCAGGCCAAAAGGTGTACGTAGAACCCTGTGTAGAGCATTGTTGTGGGGCTTTTTCTAAGTCCGCCTGGCTGGGTTCATCGCCTTCATGTTGCAAATCTGTCGCCAAGCACCTCTTGGTGTGTTCCCGCAGCTGCATTTGAGAGCGAGCCCCCTTCAGATTTGGCGTGTTCACCATCTTAGACCACATCATCATTTAACATCAAGTGAGATTATAGTCAAACGCTAACCTAAAAAGGATAAAAAAAAACGTAGGACATCATCATGGGGATTTCAGTCAGTAAGAGTTTGACATACTCCACCACTGCTGCACGGCGTTGAAGTGGTGATCTTAGATTGCCCCTCATGTAAAAAAGGCCTTCACTTGGTTCAATCGCCAAACATTATTCACATACGGACGTCAAAAAAAAAAAAAAAAAAAGATTCGACAGCCAAACGTGATCGTGTCGAAGATGGCTATAGATGCTTTCTCCTTGACCGACTCGTTTGTCGGGGAAAAGTGACTTTCTATTATGATGCATAAAATTAGTTCAGCGCGATTACATACATCGTCTAGATAACTTCGTCGTCAAGGTCAGTTTAATGACACTCACAAGGTTAATATGTGTCTACTGTGAAATGGAGGAATCACTCGCACGGCCGTGTGATACTGAACTAATAATAGTTCCTGTTTTCTCGTAATGGAGTGGCTGATATGCATATCTATAGTCTATAAATAGTAAAAAACAAAGGCGCATTTCGCATATGTTTTTTGAAGTTATACTTCTTTTGGCGCGTTAGGGAAAAATGATGAGAGTTAATTTTTACGAACCGTCACGAAAAACCGACACCCTGAAGTAAGTTTTTTCACAACAGATGTGGCTAAATTTATTCAAAAAAAGTTACCAATAAAGTAAAAGCTTACTTTTACCCATCTACGTATGTTTGTATGTTACGAAAATTAGGTGTTTTATTTGGATTCACTTTGGGTCACCATTTTTATTGTAATATGGTCTTCTACTGAACCATCTTTTACCGGGTTTAAGTTACCTCTGTTTACGTTGTATGATTACGGATTTTTCCCTAAGGAAAAGGGTAATCATGTGTGACAAAGTAAACACTCTGAAAAGTCATCTATCTGTCGATAATAGTCTCGTCAAAATCGGTTTAGTTATTTAGGAGATTAAGCCGGATAAACATTCAAGTTAGTCGTTAACGATACGAATCACCATGAATTCTCCTGTATAAAAAACGAGTACTATGTGAAAATAAGAAATATGTTAGAAGTGTCCTTCACAAGTCCTACACACGCGACAAGGCGCTGTAACGCTGACGCGGTGTCCCGTGACCCGCCGCTATATCAACGGACACAGTGTTTTCCACGAAAACCAAAAGCCCCGTCCGTCAAAACGTTATGTACGACGCGAGCACACAAATCAAACGACATCGTCCGCAGCCTATGTATACACGAGTTCTATTTGAATAATGACTCTTGAAAATGGATTTGTTTATACTGAAACTTGTGTCTTCCGGTCTAATAGGCAATGTTTTAATAAATTGTATAAGCGATTGTGTCATTCTAAGGATTACATTATTATAATGTGTATGACGAAGAATGTGTGCAGTCATCAATGTTGATGTCACCATGGATCAGACTTTACCTGTATCCACTTGGTAAATCATGTGACGATTACATATGAACGTATTTAGTCCGTATAGACGAGTTCCTGTATTATCATTCGTTACACCTTTTTATACCCATCCCATATTAAGGACGTGTTGAGAGCCCGGCTATTTTGGTCAGAACACGTGTATGTGTATCCCCACTTTTTGTCAATAAAGTCTGTTGTCTTTGTTTGGTTGGTGGAATTGCCAATAAATTATTATGGGATTTAAATCTACCATAGATAACATCAAATTTAAAGCTCGGATGGTTTATTCAAGGTGTATTAAATTCGTTCTGTTGTTTCCAGAGCGAACAATCTTCGCCGTTCCGGCGCTGGACGACTGGCAGCGGCGCCGGTAGTTCCTACAGACACCACGACCACCGGAACATGTATAATAAGGTAAACACTACTACTCTTCCAAATGATTATAACAAAATATGTGAAAAATGAAAAAGCTTATTATAATTGGCGTCATCAAAGACTTCAACAAAGACTTCAATAAACACAAGTACCTGGAAAGGATAAATGTCAAGTCGGTCAAATAGAGTTCTGACTGTTGTAGCAAATGAGCGAGGGTGCCAGCCCGATGCCGACCTCTGGCAGCGGTGGGTCCAACGTGGCTCGCTGGTCCCTCGGCCTAGAACAGCTGCTGGCGGACCCGGCTGGTGCGGCCGCATTCGCGCACTTCCTTGCCAAGGAATTCGCAGCTGAGAATATAAGGTAAGAATTTATGGGCAAATTAAGGGAATCGTTTAACGAAGACAGGAGTTTTGTATCCAAAATTTTAAAAACGAAATTACTAGAAATTGACTAAGGACCCACAATCATCGCAGAAACTACATACGAGCATTCAACGAACTTCAATGCTAGCTGTATTAGTTATCTTTTTCATATCGCTTTGGTTGTCTTGTTCTGGCCCCAGAAACAATAACTTTTTTTATACTTTATAAGTAGACGTTTTGACCACAATCTCATCTTATATTAAATGATGATGCGGTCTAAGATGGTAAGTCACGCTTAACCTAGAGGGAGACTGGCACTCAAGTGCAGCTAGTTGCCGGAACACACCAACAGGTGCTTGGCGACAGATTTTCAACTTGAGGGTGGTAGCTAGCCAGACGGACTTAGAAAACGCTTTACCACCATACCACCATACCATGGTTTCATCACGATGTTTTCCTTCACCGAAAGCTCCGATTCAGTTACTTGGATACGAACCTAAGTCCTTCGACGTTGTGTCCGAACACACTACCAACTGAGCCATCATCGCTAAAATGGCAATAGATTCATAATTAATCAATCACAAAGGTTTTTATATACCACTCCGAAACTTCAAACAGGATGCCACAAACGATACAAAGGTTTTGCATTTTAAACATGGACTCTACCGGCACAAAAAGTTGGCTGGACCATAGTGACATTGTAAGGCAGAGGTAATTGTTGGGTAGACTGAAGGTTGTACTACCAACGTCAGGTTCTGGTGGTCGTGCGAACAGTACTGCGCCACTGAGGAACCGGAGAAGCGCATGACCCTCGCCAACGAGATCTGGCAGCGGCACCTCGCTGAGGGTGCTTCGGAGCCCGTGAACGTGGACGCCGCGGCTAGACGCGCCGCCGCCCTCTTGCTCTACCACGACCCACCACCGCCTGAACTCTTCCAGCAGGTATGTTTCTCACCGCACCAAACAATTTATATTCTACTAGCAGTCACCCGCGATGTCGTCTACCTTTGTAGCTGTATATAAGTTATCTATTGAATTACAAAAATCTATTAGGCACGTTTTTTTAAATTCCTAAATATCAATTTTCGTAGGTTAAAGTTCATACAATTACATACAAGATTTCATCCTCTTTTTCTACCATCTTGGGAGTCGAATTCCCAAAAATCCTTTCTTAGTGCTCAGCTACAAATTTTCACGGGCCTAGCCGCTGCAGTTTACACTGTACGGTGGTGTGTCAATCGGTTTATCAGTTATTCTTTTATATATATATAGTTGTATTTATGTTAAAGATCTATACCTGAGGAAATAGTTACCTCCACTATAAACAGGTGCCATACACTTGTGAAGTTCGACTGTAAAATTGTAACTAGCCCGTAATCTTAACTAATATTAGAAATGCGAATTTATAATATGTTTTTTTTTTACGCATTCACGCTTTGACTTGTTAGTCAATCATCATAAAAAGCATACTTTTTGTCAGGGGTACAGGAAAAGACATAGGTACACCGAGATAGTCACATCATCCAGAATATTAGGCGAGGTTCTTCGAGATGGAGATCTACATTCAAGTTCTGTGAATTGTCCCAACTTGGTATCCAGGATCAGTACCAAGTTTCTCTTATTTCGGATGAGTCTGGAAACTTATTTGAGCTTAATTTTAAGTGGTCGTTCGTGGTCCCCAATATTTATTGCCATTTGCCACTTTTATTATGTAAAAATGCATTGAAATGGGTAATTTCACTATTTCGTATATGTTCTTCTTATATTTCCTGGATTCTTCTATGGTTATTGGTAATTCCAGGCGCAGAAACAGATCTTCAACGTGATGAAGTTCGACAGCTACCCGCGGTTCCTGCGGTCCGGCGTCCACGCGGAGTGCGCACGCGCTGATCTCCGAGGGTTGCCCTGCCCCTACCCTCCGCACGCATCGCGACAGAACGAAGCAGAGAATTCCCCCACCAAGGTACCAAGTCACCAAGTATACTTTCCCTGTAACAATTTATTTTAGGGTAGATGAAGTCTTCAAGCTCGGCACAAAAAAAACAACTTCTACTCTTTGAAAAGCGTTTTCAGAAGACCTAAGTTTTCTGGCCTTTCAAACAATTTCTCCACCAAGGTACCAAATTATCAAATATTTCACCTTTTCTATCATTTCTTTCAGAATAGGTGACGTTGATTCCAAAAGTGTATGCATACCTAGTTACAAGTGAAAATAGTGTATTCAATATACTATTAAAATTTATATATTATATATATATATTATAATTATATAAAAGCGCTAAACGCGGCTGCGTGCCATATTTGAATATAATTCGAATAAGCGCGATATTTCCTTTAGAGGATATATTGACTACAATGACGGAAATCAAAGTCTTACCTTTTCCCCCCGTAAAGCCTTCCCCCTTACTACCTGTGTTCGGAGTTGCACAACCGAACGGCTCTTTAGTTATTATATAATAAGTGCACTTTTACATTGCATTATATAAATAATTAATTTTGTAACCAGTTCGCATTCAACCACAAGCGACTCAACACCATTGCTCGCTGTCTACCATTAGCGGCTAATTGTAACCCTATAACCAATAAAAACCATTTACCAAATAAACATAAACATGTATGATGTGTATGCATGTATGCACGCAGTAAGATGTATATGCCTTCCATTCAGAAAAAAAATCTCTTCTCGAGGGACAGGTGAAATTTACGTAGGAACGCGAACGTAACCACGGGAAGAAACTTATATAAAAACTTTAATGAAAAAATAGTCATTTCATATTTTCAAAAAAAAAAAAACAGTGAATTTCACAGAGTGTGAGAGATGTGCAGAGAGATGGATTAATGGCGTTAATTTTGATGTGTGTGTTTTTGTGAATAGTTGAAAAAGTCTGCGAGCAACGTGTCGGAGAGGCGGCGGAGCGGCGGCGGCTCCTTGCTGCCCTGGAAGCTGCGCGCCGCCTCCAAGGAGCGCGCCAACACCGCGCACCACCACGACCACCACGACCACCACGACGTCGCTCCACCACTACTCACTGATGTAAGCCCTTTCCAGTTCAGGCCCTGACAAGTCTCTTATAAACGCAAAACTTTCAAAAGTTCGATTTCGTAAAAGATCGCCATCATCTAAATGTTAGAAACTGTCACAAACTGGTCGCGTCGCATACTTCCGACAGTTCTTAGGTAATAGTATCAGGTTTTATAACAAAGTCCCAAAGTATATTACCGATTTGCCAGACTATAAGTTATAGCGCCATGTTAAGCGGGTTTTGGTGTCAAAGGGCTATTATAGAGTGGATCAATATGTGAACGATGGTGTTGCCTGGAATTGACTCCTCTCTGTGCATCCACTAAAAGCGATTGTAACGTGTAACGTTAAAGATACATCTCTATATATGTTAAAAAGTTTCCTCTCGATGACTGCGTTGTTTTCTATCCAGCATCATCTGGTCTTGGCCCTCGGGAATTACGGAGCTCAAGGGCCTGGTCATTCTCGAACCGATGTCATTGAAATACTATAGTCACAGTTATTACAGAACGAATTCTATTGTCAATAGGTAACGCGCCATTTATCTATGCACACAACGTTGTTTGCGCAT
The DNA here is from genome assembly GCA_035772565.1 of Antheraea assamensis. Taxonomy (NCBI): domain Eukaryota; kingdom Metazoa; phylum Arthropoda; class Insecta; order Lepidoptera; family Saturniidae; genus Antheraea; species Antheraea assamensis. Next base: position 1,450,911 of record JAQQSE010000001.1, read on the forward strand.
TGCGCAACGAACTCTCCTTTATTTCTGTACTATTGTGTGCTTATTTATAGTGTTCACTGTTTACCTACGATACTGGCTATAAAATAGCTTGATATGATTATAGTGTATAACTAGCAATAATAATATAAGCCTTTAATAAGACTTTCATTAAATGAATTATATTCAAATTGGTATATATATATGTATGCATGCAAATGTAGGTAGAAACAAAATACATGAATCAGTCTCAAAAACGGTGTTTCTTTGTGCGGCATCTCCGGCTATTTAAATTAAAGATATTCCACAAATTACATATTTTGAAATTACTTCAGTAAATCGACATCGACAACTCGAGTCTGTTTGACCAAATTCGGTCAAAGACCTTCTCTCCTTTTCTTTCCACTCTGCTCTCGGTTTAGTACTCTCTCCTACCTTATGTTTTCTCTTCTCTTGTCTTTATATCGTCATCCCATTAACATTCTTCATTTTCCTTGTTTTCTTTTTCTGTTTCTGGGTTACTAGGAAACTATATTTTTGTGCAATGGATTTGTACCTCTTATATCACCGTCCAATTTCGTTGTTTTCGTTATTATGTCATATATTTTGGCATATCTAATAGTTCAGTCTGGCAATTATACTGAATTCATTAAACGTATTATAAATACGTTTGTGAGTTTGTTTCTTTGTTACGCTTTCACGCGTTAACTAGTGAACCGATCAACATTAGATTTTGCCTACACTTAGTCAGGAGTACAGGATATCGAGTACTTTTATCTAGAAAAAATATTGTTCTAGAGGGATTAATCACACCTAAATTAAGACGCACGAAGCCGCGAACAAAAGTTAATTTATAATACATTATATTAACATTATACTGAATTATTTAACACAGTAGTTTTTTTAACTGCACTTATGACACTCGGCCGCTTGGCAACAAGTACAAGGGTGCCGATGTGTGGCCGAAGCTCGGTTTGGGCTGTTGCCTTGAATGCAACAACCCGAGTTTATCTAAGCTAACCTAGCTAGGCTAATTATACATATACGAATTAGTTAAGCACACGTGTGCACCATGTATGTGTACCCCACAAACTGAACCATGGATTGTGTATCTGTCAGTTCGGCTAAACTAAACTAATCAAGTTTGCGAAAAAGAAAGAAAAAAATATCGAATTTGACTTACGCATTTCTTTATACTAGTAATAGTCCAGTACTCGAAATTCGGTCATAATTAATTAATTAAAAAAAAAAAAATTAGGAATAAAATATATATATAGCCAATTTTTTTTATAATAACAATATCTACTGGACAATACAAAATACAGAAAATCGGTTCAGAAACAGGGGAGGGAAATATTCTTATCTATTTTCGTTCTGCCTATTTGTATATAAACTAGCGGGCCGGCGGACATTGTCCTGCCCTGATCATAAAGAAAAATCTAGAATCAGGCCGCAGCGCCACCTATCGGATATAATTGTGATTCTCAACAATTCTTGATTCCACCTGAACACACAAGAAAATTCATAAAAATCTGTCCAGGCGTTTAGGAGGAGTTGAGTCACATACACGCGTTGACCGATGTGATTAATTGTATAGTATAGTTTATGTTGTTGATATTGTATGTAATACTCTTATTGACTTGTTGTCGTTCAGGTGGTGAAGAGCAGCCAGTCGGTGGCGGGACAGCGCACGCTGTGCCGCGTGGTGCTGCCGGACGGTGCCACCTCCGTCGTGGGCGTCGAACCCGCACTCACCGTCGGGAACCTCGTCGACAAGCTGCTGCAGCGCCGGAACCTCCTCTGCACGACCTATGACGTCCTCCTCAAAGATGCCCAGCAGGTGAGGATTTCTTTTCTACTGGAAACTTCTTTAGTCCCGGTTTGATTTGTAACTCATTCAAACGAATAAACAACATTAAAAACAAACAAACACATACATCTATAGGATTTATCATAGAAGAGAATGAGATAGAATTCATTATACAGTGTTTCTTATTTTCCCGGTCTCGTCATTATATATTGCACTAGTTAATACTTTCTGCTACCTGATCCTTGGGAAAAGGTACCATAAGCAGCGTGGTGTTATTGTCCACGTGTATCGTTTATGTGAATAGTTTCATATTTTTTTTATTTACTTCTAACGCGTGTGAACTACGCACATGTTTTTTTAACACCAATATTATCTATATCTTAAGATTACTATGGGTTACCATCGTGATAACAGCATTAATGAAATGTAACATCGTGAAGTTATTTTTTTGTCACTGTTATATCACGTATGTTAAATCATAACCACATTTCACATTTGGCTATTAATTGCAAATGGGAAAATTTCTAACACTAGCAAATTACTTCCAAGATTAAAAAACAATTACAAACAGATCAAAATTCAACAGCATAGAACGATAGATCCAATTTTACTTAAATAGATTATCGCTTCTATCCGGTGGCACGTGTCGCAGCAATGTTAATTTGTTATATCTTTCCTACGTGTACTTTTGTTATTGCACCATGAAATCCTGTATTTTTATATAGTAGTACTACGTGCTTAAAGCATGTACAATAAGACGTGATCATTTGTGTTATTTTTAATTGACTAAGCACGTGATTTATCGTGACGCTAGTTAGATAACGAGTGATGTGTTCCGGCATATAAATTCTATAGCTTTGATTGTGATATGTATATATGGCGTATAAAATTCACGGTTCTTTTTTTTCAAAAGAACACTTTAATCAATTTCAAAACAAATGTGTGTACTTAACGTATGTGAAAAATTAATCCACACACATTTTGATCGATCCGAACAGAGTTAAAAGTCCGAAAAAAATAAAAGAAATTCTTTATTAACTTATTTCATGGTGTGTTACATTTCCGTGCTTTTGTATCAGGGTAAAAATTCATTCGTTAATGATTTCCACTTACACTACACTAAAAAAAGTATAACTTCAATAAAATATTAATGTAGATTCGTGTTCACCCACATCCTAATTCTTATGTAACTGGCCTGGATACATCAATCTCTTTATAACCGTGTGGTGTTTTGCGTCGGCAGGGCACGACTCGGACGATAGATGTGAACTCGCCGTCGGAGGGTGTGGGGGGGCGCGAGGTGGTGGTGGAGCGGCGCGCCGTCGTGCGCCTCGAGGTGTGCGGCCGCTGCGTGGCGGTGCGCTGCCGGCCCGCGCGCCGCCTGCGCCACGTGCTGCGCCCCGTGCTGGCGCGCTACCACCCCCACGCCCACCCCCACGCCCACGCCCACCGCGCCGTGCTGCGGGACGGCGCGCTCCTCCATCCCGACACGCTCATGCAGGTAAACCGCTTTCTCACTATAAAGATAAAATGCCTTCGCACTTCTCAGGATTCTCTGAAAACTTTCACCTAAATGATCACAAAATATAAAATTGACAGAAGCAAACATTGTGCGTTTTTGAATAATCTATATATATAACAGAATAACTAACTACTATCGATGCACAATTCAAATTACTGATGCTAGGACCGTGACAATTTACGTACAGATTCCTTTGTCGCTGATTTACAAGGATTTTTCGAAATTCAACCCCTAAAGTGGTGGAAGAGGAAGTGAAACTTTGTATAAAAATTCGCCCTTTTGAATTTATTTATAAAAATTGATATTTAGCAATTCATTTAGAAAGTCAAAAAAATATGTTGTGTAGTTGTTTAAAATTAAATAGATATCTTTTATACTTGTATATAAAGATACAAACGCAGACGAAGAAGTCGCAGGTAGCTGCTAGTATGCAATAAATAGTAAAAGTTTTTGAAATTTAATAAAAATCGCTACTCTACTTTCTCAGAATTAACAAACAGAATAATCTACATTAGATGGCGTTAAAACTAAATTTAATGTTAACAAAAAAAAACAAACATTTTAGACATAAAATATATCGTATGTAAAGATAGATGGCGTTAAAACAATAAAATTTAAATATTTGTTTTTTTTTCTTAACAGGAATTAGACGGAGCCCGACTACAAATAGTCGAGGTGACAGAGAATGGCGAGTACAGGAGCAGCGTGGAGTCGCGGATGGAGTGCAGGCTCGGGGCCGACCTACAGAAAGACGACGACACGGACTCTATGAGCGACCTCCGGCTACGGCTGCAGGACGAACAGGACGCTCAGGTACCGGCTCCAACCCTTGATACATTTATTGACTTATTCAGCAATGTAATGTATCAATTGGATTTTACATTGTGGTAGGGATTTTTCTAAGGTGTCCTGGCTGCAAGTTGAAAATCTGTCACCAAGCACATGTTGGTGTATTCCATCAGTTGCACTTGAGAACCGGACCCGCTCTAGACTTAACATGTTTACCATCTCAGACCATATCATCATTTAACATCAGATGAGATTATGGTTAAACGCTAAAAGTTGTAAACGATTTAAAAAACTAACCTCTAATTTCCTTAACAATAAAGATTGATAGACAGAATGACAAATTATTCTCCATGTAGCGGTTCCAAGATATCTTTGCATTTTAACATTCGATGAACTCAGTTTCATAATAATATAATTGTCTCGTGTAGAATGGAGTGAGCGCCGGCAGCAGCAGAGCCAGCAGCAACTCCTCCACGTCCGGGCAGGGGGGTGGAGGCAGGGTGCGTGCTGCTCTCAGACCTGGCCCTCCGCTGCATCACCATCCACCTGGTGAGGGATCAAACAACCTTATATTCTAAAACTTATGCGGTACATCTACTCTCGACTATAAGAGATCTGCGTTATACAGTAGCAGATTCTAAATCCCATCTCACCAATCTCAATCATTATAACAGGTTTTTTACTATGTATATGTATGCGATAGACACGTACTATCAATATTACATATTATGGTTGACCAGTTTCACCGCAGTTAAAAATAAACAGGCTTAAGTTTCTTAGGACCATTACGTTTTATGTTCCATATAGACAGTAAAATATCAAGTTCCCAAATGGTAAATAGTATATGTGAGCGATTAAGAAAAATCGATTACATAAGTCATAGAAGTAACTTGTCATATCCAGGATACAAATTAAAATAAGTACACCTGAACCAAATGGGTATAAAAATCGTAGGACACGAGGAGTGGTATGTAAAGCTCGGTAAAAGTGTAAAAGCCCGTCAGATCAACAGTGGTCAGATAATTCGAAAAAAAGAGCGAAGTGAATTTTAACATAGATCATCTAACTATTATAGTATATATACTCTATCGTCAGATCGTTTGAAAAGCGAAGAGTAATTCGTAGGTGTCACAAATAATAAGGTCATCCTCAGTGACACCAATATTGATGATCATCTCCTTCCTCATACCCATTTTTTAATTACATATTTCTTATGCAACAGATTTCTTGGAGAATCTCCGTGAAACGCAACGGCAGATGCTACAAAGCAAGCCAGAATCGAACACCGCTCCTCCCACTAATGCTTCCGGTACAACAGCAGAGCCAGCCCCCGCCCCCGCACCGCGCACTCCGCCCCCTCTCCCCCCAAAGCCGGCGCAGAGGTCAGCCCCCACACTCGTCTGAATTGGCCCACACCGGCGAATGAGGGTCATCCTGTACCCGTGGCGAGAGGGTCACCTTCGCTGCGAGAGAAAAACGAGTCTGTCTCCAGATGTTCGGATCATCCCCAACAAGAGTTGGAAAAATCGGTCGCATCGATGACCTCCAGCATCTCTGACGCGGGATTTGAACGAGGAAAATAAAGCGTTAAGCGTCGGTTTGAGACAACGTCCAGTGGCAGTTCTTCAAAGCGTGCTTGAAGTTAGCGGTGTGGGTAGAGACAAGAAAGTGAGCATTGAAAGAAGTGAGTAGGAAGTATAATTAATATAGATATATTTTTAATTACATAAAACAATATCAAACGTTGAACATGTTACGGTAGTACGAAGATGTAGCGATAGATGGCGTGAAAGTAAATTTACCACATTTAATGTGCCGCTTTAAAATACATGATAACAGAAATATTGCTCTTTTGCGTACACAGATATGTAGAATTAAAGGGAACTGTTATCAGCTGGTACAAATGGCACATTTATGATAATCGCTATCTATTTTTATAATCATTACGATGATGGAAAAAAGAAGATAAAATTAATATAAAAATGTAATTGTGCTTACACCACTTTGGTATAATCGTTATAATGATCTGGATCTTACTTGTATATCAATTTAAAATACATAATTAAGTTCGCTTGGTACAATTAAAGCATAGCGCAAGGTGAAAACGTATTGATGCGATATCGAAGTACAAATTATCTCTAATATATTTGTATCAGAGTATTATTTTACTGGAATGTATGGAATATATTATTAAGTTTTCCGCTTGGAAATGTGACGAGAGTCGTGAGCTATAGGATAATATATTATGAGACTAGTTTTCCCAACGGTGGAGGACGTCACGTGTAAATGCTTAGCATTGTCAATATATATATATATAAATATATTTAGTTATATGTATTTATATCAAAAATGTATTGACTGAAAATATTCTAACCTCGGTTTAAAGTTAGTCCGGATAGTTATTTTGCATTCTGTTTCGTTTACAGACACATAAATGCTCGTTTACTGAATTTTTGATTTTTTTTTTGTTTTTATTTCGGTTACAATAGAAATACAAAATTTACATAATATGGTCTGTGAACAATTAACAAAACGGGTTGTATTGTATCAAAATAGATTTCATTTATAGTAAGTCGATAGATAGACAGTATTATAACTGAATAGGTATCGCTTAATTCAAGTACTTGCAGTATCGAATTTAATATTCTAAAATTAAATGTACCGCTTTATATTTTGTAAAATACATATGTATTATATAAAGTTATTTACAATAAACTACATTTCAATAAATTATTCCGTAAAGTTGTACATAATCTAAATAATAATAAAAAAAAATTGTATTTGTACAAATGGAATGCCATATATTTTTTTAAAATTTGTACAATATCATTCCATACGGGAGCGTAATGTATTATTATTTCTATGTATTATGTGTATATAGGTTTTATGTAAATAATATATTTTGGTGCCTTCCATAGTTATATAAGACTGCATTAATAAATATAAATAGCTGTTCAAAGAAATCGATGGCCTCTGTCACAATATTAATTCGAATTAATATCCATCTACAAATCCTGTAATTTTGATATACACTCTGTAAAGCTCGTTTTTGATATTCCCGAATGGAATAAATACTACAGGATTGGATACAAAGTATCCACTAAAAGTATTGAATTGTAAAAATTAAGTTTATCCAAATATGTAAGAAATAAGTGAACTAACTTATGTTTATATTAAGAGAGTCCTAATATTGTGTATGTAATTTATTTAAAGAAAAAAAAGAACAATTAATTATATATGAAAAAGTAAATGATTTATTTATAAGAAAATTAAATAATTTTAAATTAATAATTTGGTTTTATTTCTAAATGTTTTTTTTTATTAATACTCTATCTAATTAATCTGATGTTTTAAATAATATTGTTCGAGTTATTAGATCATTTTTCATACAAAGTCTGAACTAACTGCATGAAGCATGAACTGCAGCCCGCGACAGATTTTTTTTAAATAAACTTTAGCTATAGGGCTATTATGTGTGTGGTGATAAATAATGGACTTTGGTTTAGTTAATAATGTTTATTTGTTTTGACCTAATTATGGTCTGGACGAGACGGGATGGCGTAAACGACTGACTCGTTATTGGACAGTCGGACCGCGATACTAAATGTGCGGCGTCAGCGCCGCAATACAATTATCACAAAACTAACTTTGCATATGTATCAATAATTAAAGTAGTGGTGGTCGAGTTGTTTGACCAGTGCAATTAAATTACCGTCGAAGTTTTCTGAACTCGCGTACATTTACTAATTTCAATTGGTAACAGTATCGCGGTACACGACGAAGGAAACCGCGAGGCAACCCGAACCTGAGAAATGTTCTTGTATACCACCGTACGTGGGGAAATATAGAAGTATAGATTTCTCAGAGTTTGAAATCGCCAATACGTGGTGGGCTGGCGCGTGGTGATAATGCTTATATAACACGGGATGAGGCCTACGGCCCTGCAATGGGTCTCTTACAGACTTATGGTCATGACTAATAAAAGGAAGTACTCGGGAGGAGAAGACGAAATAAAACGAGTAAGCTTTTTGTGCATGTGTAAAAATACAAACGATTAATGTACATTACCCTTTCAGCTGCTCTATAATAGTCACAGAAATGACATCGATCAATGGAGCTCGAACAGTCACATTTGTTGTTACCAAAATCATGTACAGTCCTCGCTAAATTAAATACGTCATATATTATACTAGCGGCCCGCTCCGGCTTCGCACGGGTATAAAATATATAGCCTACGTCATTCATTTAAAAAATGATTAAAATCGATCCAGTAGTTTCGATTTATTCATTACTACCCGTGGCCCGCAAGCGTTTAATTTGGAGTAAGCTCAAAAATAACAGTATTTCTCCACTATTTAATTTATGTTATTATACATACAAACCTTCCTATTGAATCACTTCATCTATTAAAAAAACGGCATAAAATCCGTTGCGTAGTTTTAAAGATTTAAGCATACATGGGGATATAGGGACAAAGAAAGCGACTTTATTTTATACTATGTAGTAATGTATAACATAGAGATAACTTAAGGATAAACAAATGACAATTTTAGAATCCTATAATAACATTGTAACTTTGTCTTGACTTTTATATGGCGAACTTATGGCTATATTTAAAGGGGCCAAAAAGATTAATCAGCACTGTATAATTTTGTACAAGTATTCATTTGAGAAAACATGTAGTTGGCATTAGCTATAAAAATTACAACTTTCCCACTTTGGTTTATAAAATAAAACACTGTACACTAATCTAAACATTTATTTAATAAAAGACTAATTATTTCTCTGCTATCGCTGGCACTACTTCGGGCTTCTCCGACTTCGTTTCCACCACCGGCTCTGGTTCAACGACGACTCTCGTCAATTTCGAAGGTTCTTTGGGGGGAGACCAGTCCGGAATGATTTTATCGTGTATGCGCCACGTTCCGTACAAATTGGATAGATGTTTCTCGAACACAATGTACTCTAGAACGTCCTTCGCCAGGATTTCGCTGCCGTGGAGCAATCGACCGAACCGGTCGTAGATTGCCAACTGCTGCCGCGAGTGGAAACGCACTGTCACCTGAAAACACAATATCATTAACACCCTAAACAAAATTATCAACACCCGTAACAAAACAACACAAAATATTAACACCCGTAACAAAACAACACAAAATATTAACACCCGTAACAAAACAACACAAAATATTAACACCCGTAACAAAACAACACAAAATTATCAAAACCCGTAACAAAAGTATGAAGCTATAAATACTCATTTGATAGTATGTTCGAACACCGCGGCGATCGACGTAGGTTCTAATCCTTTCAACTAAGTTGGAGCTATCGGTGAAGGAAAACATAATGATGAAACCGTAGCATTTCGGTAGATCTTTTTCTAAGCCCGCCTCCTGGCTAGCTCAAGTTAAAAATCTGTTGCCAAGCATTCATAGATGTGTTCCAATAGCTGCACTTGAGAGCCAGTCCCCCTCTGGGTTTAGCGTGTTTATCACCTCAGACGACATCGTCATTTCACATCAGGTGAGATGATGATCAATACGCTATATCCTATTAAGTGTTTAAAAAAATTAAAAGAAAGAAACTGAAAGACACGTTCTTCCATTCAGCCATGATTCTCAAGTGTTTTTTTTTGTTGTTCGTTATTTTGAACACTATATGAAAGTTCTTCTATGAGAATAAACAACAGGCTAAATCTAGAATTCCTTTCAAGAATGTTTGTGATATCCTTGATATATATATTACTTTAAGTTACAACTTTTTTTGTCAGCCACCAAATGTATGTATCAATGTATCAAAGCAGCTTTCACTTCGGAGCCGTTCCCCAAAAACACTGAGGTGTATAGTACTGTTATCAACATTTACAATAATAGCCAAAATCTTCATCTATCCTATATGGTGCTAGTATTTGAAATGTACAGAAGTTCTCATGAGGCCCACATAGCATATGAAAATATTACTGTGATGATACACACCTGACCAAATATATTTTCCTTGCTAACAACATCAGTACAACGTGCATGCACCACTCTCGGTGGTTCCAATGACTCCAAAAACTTCCACCGTATCGTTTTCAACCGTGAATTATGCCTGAACTCTGGGTACGCCTTCTCTGTGACGTACAACCTTAATGCTCTCTTGTCATCGTTAGTGAGGCTTTCATGCGCCTTTACATATATATTCTGTGCTTGCGTACAAAACTCTTTACTGTCAAAATCCTCTTCAAACGATTTTATTTTTCTTATCGCCATCATGGACTTTGACTTCTTTTCGAGTAACTGTACCGTTTGTTTGGCTCGTGTTGTTGATACTATCGAAGCTTTGCCGTCTCCTTCTGGCGGTATGTATGGCTCAAAGACACCACCTGAAAATAGTACCAGAATATCTGTTAAAGACACAAAAGTATAAATATATGTAAGTAGCATACAAGGTATAAGAGTTCCTCCAAATGTCAAAATAGAAAATTATTATGTGTAGGCTTTTATGTTTGTAAGCTCGACTTGAAATAACTTTTTAAATATTTTATCTATAATATTGTATGTTAAGTAGAAATGTAGATCTCGTTCAGTTCTTTAAGATTACGTCAATAATATGTAATACACCAATGTAATTAAATCAGTATTAATAGACAAATTTACGATTTTTACTTAAATACAGAGTGAGAAAGAGATAGATAGATGTAGTGTAACCTTCGACCTTCAGTACGCGGCGAACATCAGCTCCAGACCAATACAAGGGGGGGCTAGAGGGCCAAGAAATAATGGTTTAACCTACTGGATTTTCTGAATTTATAACAGAAATATAAAGTATATTAATTGAATGAATAAAAAGAAAATAAAGACAGTCACAGGGAAGAGACAAGTTTTTTTTTCATAAATATATAACAATTCATCAAATCATATGGCATGAATTTAACCACAACCCTTGTCAGCTAGTTAGTACATTATTATTCTCATAATAATTTCGGATCTTTCTCTCATTGGGTCTATAATTATTGATAATTTTAATGCAGAAAAATATTGTAATCTAGCTTTTGCTCGCGGTATGTCTCGTGTTAATATACATTTGACCTATCTCTAGGGAACAGTATGTTTTCTTTGACTGAAATCTCATGATGATCAGAGTTAAGTCGTTAAGAAGAGAAAGTGTAACAAACATAACACTCACATTTGCATTTATACTATTAGTTAGCATAGAACCTGACTTAGATAAGATAGATAAGCATCCTATGAGAAGTTCAAAGCTTTCAAGTTTCTATCAATTTATGTTTAACTTCTTCATTTAGTCTTTCATTGTTTTAATCATAATTATTAAATAGTCTAGATTATTACTTTCAATTGATTTTCGTAGGTATTTTATGTGTCACCTTCATTTCAATCCCAGGATTGTCACACACTAATACAAGGTGTTCTGAACATTCTTCTTAACTACGCAAACAAATTAAAAAGGCTGTGATCTTATTCAAGAATTGTCAGAAATGTCTATAGAGTTCCTAATCAGTTAACAACAAGGTGTTTACTATTTTCTTTTCATAGTTATATTGTCATCCAACTTTTAATGTTGTTCACCTGCAAATTAATTAAGGAATGATGCAGGTGGCATATTGCACTTATAGTGTAATACATGCAGTGTAAGATTCGACAACACTACATTTAACGCAAACAACCCTTATTATTTGTGATTCTAGTATATATAAATTAGTAACCTGTAGCAGAAATATAAAAAGGCCTCTCCATCCAAGGTCTAGGAGGCAATAAACCCTTCTCTTTCATCCTTTGTCTTATCCTCTCAGTTGACATTTTAGTCACATCCTCATTGGGATCAGGCAGTTCTATTTTGAGATACTTCTGTGCCCTCTCCTTCTTGAACTTTGGGTTGTAATGCTTTGTTGTTGTGGTACGTGATGGATGATGACATATTAGCACAGGAGTCAAGCGCAGGGAACCAAACTGAAAGTATACATTAGACTATACAACTTATATGTTCATATATATATAGTGTTCAGAGATACACAACTGAACAGCTCTTTAGTTATTATATAATTAATGCACTGCATGCACTTTTATCTTTATCTTTTGAAGCTTCAAACCACTATATCTAGGACATGTAAAGAATACTTTTATAAAACCACAATTTAAGCAAAATATTACATCTGCAATTTAATTTGTAAAATATTTACATTTGTATCATTGAGGAATTACAGATAATTTTGATTTTACATACAACCACAAAATGTGCTTTAAAATACAAACCAGAATAGGATTCAAGCACTGAATCAGATATATTTTATGCTCATATATTAATTTGTTTGTTGTTGTATTAAAGCAGGTTAAGCTTTAACAATGTATAATATATAACAAAGTATAATAAGTTGCAAAAATCCATGAAAACCAGACTTGAAGTATTATTTCTCAGAAAAACTTAATTATATTACTACAAATTAGCAATTTAAAGCTTCAGATTTCATAACTAAACCTCAGGAAACTAAGAGATGATTACTAGATTTGTATAGCAAAAAGTAAGCAGAGATATGATAATATTACATCATTAAATAAAAAAAAATTAATAAACATTGAAAAATCTAAAATATAGTGTGGATTCAATTGCATCCTTAGAGACCAGTGCCTTGTTTATCAAACATTACAAGGCTTGATTTACAAGCGTTTTCTTTTATCAATTAGTGCATTAAAAATGTGTTCATCATAACTACACATGTATTTTACAAATTAAAAGTGTAATCACTTGTGATACAAGTGAGTTTTCACACTTGTATATGTGATTTCATTTATCATAAAAGCTTTTGTTGCTTGTAACTTGGAAAACTTCTAGTGGCTCTAAAATTAGTTATTAACTTCCAAAATCAAATAATTTCATAAAAGTTGTATTTTTAACATTCACTTAAATAGTCATTGTACCATATTTTCTATCTTACTGGCATATAATTTACAGCACACAGATAATTTTGCAAATTAGCAAAAATTAAGTCTGTAAATTAAAAATACAAATTCACATAACTTGTATAAAATATCCTTGTATTTTTTAATTTGTGAATTAGTAGGTATGTATTTCTGGTAATCATAATATACAAGAACTTGTTAAAATATTCTTCGTAATTTGTAAGCTTGTAGATTTGCAACATTTGATAAACAAGACACAGAGGATAGTTAATGATGATCACTGGATTATTTCTTAGTTCGTACTAAAGATTTTTACAATTCACATACAATTACATACTAATTAATATTAATTTGATTTCATTAGTAATCCAATTGATAACAATATTAAAAAAATGAAAACATAAACGCTTTACTTAATTTAAGACCTGCGATGGCACCATATTAAACGATACAACCAATACAGAAAATAACCCACTCATTGAGAAGAGCTAGCAAGAAACTTGCTCTCTTTGCTAATGTATATTTTTATAACAACTCTAGAACTCATTGTTCACAATTAAGTTTTATATACAGAGAGCAATATATACCCTGCAATAAGTTTATCAAACTAAAGCTTGACTCATTTGAACTTAGTTTCTGATAAATTGGTAGTGTGCTGTAAGTATTTATTACACATCTGCACATACATATAATGAAATTATTGAATTTACTGAGCCTAAAACATAGGATAGCTAATTTTAGGTTGTATATTATTCAAATCATGCAGATATTTTACAAAATCTAGAGTAACTAAGACTTTTAAAATTAATAATGTAATTAATAATATTTATTACAAATTGAAAAGATTTTTTGGCAGTTATTACTTCTAATAGCATGTTACTTATCACTTACAAAATGTGTAATTAATTGATTGATGAAATTGTTCTTTGAAAAAATAAAAATAAATCTTTTTTTTGCATATAGAAATTACATTAAACACTATAAGAATAAGATAACTTAGGAAATCGATGTATTTTAAAAATTAATGAGTATTTTGAAAACTACTAAATGGAAATTTGGATACAATTTTATTTTCAAATTATGTCAATGATAGCGATAACGATGAAATATATTTTTTTGTGTTATGAATGAATATCAGAACTTTACTTACTATATACAATAAAGAAAAGATAAATTTAATCAAAAATACTACAGAAGGTAATATAAAATAATAACAGATTTACCGTAAAAGTTATTATATAACAAGATAAGGTAAATATATATGAAATATTTACCTTGGAAAGTATTGTATTTGCCATTTTTGTTATGAAATAGTTATTAAACATAAACACAGATTACCCATTTTCTAACCTAGAATACACAGACTAGAATATAATTTATAAACGTATTTTTTTTGTGAAGAGCGTTGACGTAATGCGTGCATTTTAAGCCGCGCAGAAAATTGTATAAATTGTACGACGAAAATAAAATTTTAACATAATGAAATGTTATTTTTTAAAAATAAGACTACTTTATTACAGCCCCATGTTAAGGTGAATTATTATAATTGTACTAATAACAAATAATTAATTCCGTATAACCATGTACATAAACTCTATGTAAATTTGATTTACAGAAGCACCATCCTCAAATCTATTTTTGACGAAAATCAGTAGTGCTTAAGCTGATGTTCTGGATGAGAGGGTTGTAGTTGGCGAAATATATTAACAGGCGAGGCACTCCATCTGAGTATAGAATATAATTCTCCTAGCTTATCGAGTCTCAGGTTTAGCAATATATCTGGCCTTATACCAAATACCAACAAACGGAAAAATTTAAAATCCAATCAATTTTAAAATGCAAGTATTTTATGATTGTTATAATATTTCTCCTGGCACATCGATTCTTAACATATCATACCATCGGTGGATATAATTTTTAATCGTGGTCGGTTGTTCTCTTTTTTATCTGTCATGTGTAGTACAGTTTTATGAAACGAAATAATATATGTAAATGCATCTTATAACTAATTATACCTAAAAACTAATTTGTAACTTTTATTGTTTTTGATATTAAAAATAATCTAATGGAATAGGTACCTATGTATAAAATGATGTGCTATAAGCTATAAAATTGAATCAAGAAAATTGTCTATGGTATTTTGTTTTTCTGCCATTTTTAGTCAAATATATTCCATTCAATTTATATTTTTTTACTAAGTTCTACAAAATAGTCAAATTTATTGTGGTGACTTTGAAAACATTATTGCTTTTATAAATACTTATTTTATGCGTTATTTTACGCACATAAATATCTTTGTGTATTTTAAACTTCTAGTCTGTTCGATTTAAAATAAGTTTTCATAGTGCTTTGGCTAGCACTCCGGTATTCGCAACGATTTTTGTTTATTTCTAATGAAAGAAGTAGTCTAAAATTGATATAAAAAATAGAAATATAGTATAATTAAAATCTTAGAAAGAAACTTTCCTCAAATTTTAATTGATCTTGTTGTATCACCGGAAATCCGGCGACTCCATACACGTTGTCTCTTGCTCAAGGGAATAGAGATCGTCGCAGCGTTTCTTTCTTTTCTGAACAGGCGCAGTCCTAGAGAACTCGCAAAAGGAGTTAAAGGCTCCTACATAACCTGTCAATATGTAAGTACAAATGTGCTGCATATATTTATTACATGTTAGGTAGTGGGTTTTGTAATTCGTATTGGTGTATTGAGTTGTTCGAGAATTCCCGTTGTTTGCTGAGTCACACTTTGTGTATTTTGTAACAAATCAAAGATAATCCTCTTGACCCTCAAGTTGTCGAGGGTTTTGCTCACATTTGAAGTAAGTGGAGCGTTTTTAGATGCAATAATGGCGAACGTTTACACTGGGTAAATTACTGCGTGTCTTGACTTTCGGCCGATGACCTTTGTCAATGGGTACCTTTTACCCCCCGTATTAATTGCCACGTGTTTTTTTTTCCAGCAATATATTGTATGAGTCAGAAGGTAGAAAAACCAGTATTATCGGGTCAACGGATAAAGACCAGAAAAAGAGGTGAGTTTTTTTAATTAATTTTTTTTTGTTAGATTTATTGTATATAAACATGATTGCGTTCATTTGATTACGGTCGCCTTGACCGTGGCGTTTTGAGAATTCAAAATTACATATACAACATATGTATGTAACGTTGGCACTAATCGCGCCAGCAATGTAGGTCACGTTACTGTGTGAAACGGTAAACGAGGATGCAGCCTTTATCTCTGCTAGATACCTCGTTCAGGTGTGTCGAAAGAGCAAAGAGGACAGTCTCGGAAGATTTAGCCAGTACTTGAAAATACTATTTTACTTATATTTGAAAACTTTAATATAAAATTGTGTAAAATTAATAAGAGGAATGTATTAGCAGAAGTTTGTACAATTTTGATTGAGAACTAGTAAAGAGTTGAAATATTGTTTATTTTTCGTATTAATTTATGTATCATTTCTATGATATTATGATGAAGCAAAGTCCATCTTAAATATCACATGTTAATATTTACATTTTTAAGTTTTTTTTTTTTCACAAAAATCTGTACAAATAGTAGATTTGAAATGTATAATTTGTTAGTATACTTTTTTATTCAATTTACTCAATATGGTGAAATATTTATTATAAATTTTAGGATATGTTTTTCAATTGTACAAATAATGCTTTCCTACAAAATCATACTTCTTAACTAGTGTTCATAATTGATTTACTTTGACTTGGGTAATTTGAGATAATGGGTGATGATTGAATTACCAAAACAACTGGTTGAAAACTGCAAGTAGTCTAATACTGTGAAAAGTGTCTTGCAAGAGCCTGTGCTTGGCTTGGCAAGTGTCTTGCCATATTGATAAATGTTAAATCATGACCAATGTAAAAAAAGATGGGTGGTGTTTTAGTGAAATGTAGTCTAAAAACTAAAGTGCATATTAAAAAAAAAATTAAATTCATTGTCAACTATCACTACAGAGAGATGTTCAAATGTTACTCTGTTGTTTGATATAATAAAACCATCTATTGCACTATTATTCGCTCTTATTTCCTTGCAGACATTGGCTATTCTGATTGTATGTAAAGTACAAATGAACATTTTAACATCTGCATAAAACATGTGTGTTTCTTCCATATTTATCAAAAGGCACATGTCTCTTATTATCGTGTTGTGTGTAAGGCATATTCAACATGGATTTTTTACTGTATTATTGATTTATTAAAGGACTAATTGCCGTATTTATGGTTGCTTACATTATATTATAAAATTTGAATCTAAGAAATTAAGTTATAGGAGAAAAATAACTTAACCTACAATCAGAGAGTGATGAGAAAGCATTTCTTTGAAAAATTTAAGGTCATAACAAGGGGTATAGCTGCACTAGATTTTGAAATGATTTATATTTAAAACTAATTCAGAGAAAAGGTGCAGACCATGGGTCTGCCGGAAAAAAATGTTTTGCAAAACTGTTGAATAAGTATTCTGTAGTTAAGAAAGTTCTTAAAGACCTATTGACTGCTTAAGCTGAGTTGTGTAGAAGCATTATAACTTTGAACACAAGTTCCTATAACACTGGTGAGGTACTAAGGAAATATTTTTGAAAATCCATCATTTAAGTGTCATTAAATATGTGATCTTCCTTGAAATATTGAAATCTCATCAGATATAATATTAATAAAAATTATCAATTCAGATCTACTATAGTTTTCAGGTTAATAAAGGACTGAACCAGAAACTAAAATCATGTGTGTTAAGCAGAAATGCAATGAAACTATTTCAGAAGTAGAATACTATGTACTTTTAATCGTTACACGAAATGAAGTGGCCAAAGGTCAAAAAATAAAATATATCTTGTTGGAAGTTGCGGGAGAAGGCTAGCGCGTTCCGAATCTGAAACCCAATCAATGTATGTTTATCTATCACATGATTGAATGGCTGTCTATTTATATTATATTAGATTTAAAATCGATAATATTGAAGCGTATTTTTATGTCGATGCGATGCTGATAACGTAAATCCTACCTAATATGGGGAATTGAGTGCGTTTATTACTTTTTAACTCCTTAACTACCAACCGATTATTATGAAATTTGGCATACACGTTGATTCTGTATAGAAAAAGACATATGGTACTTTCACTCCAGAAAAAGGACTGTTCCCGAGGGATAATTCTGATAATTTTACAAGATTTGATATTATTTCAGCAGTCGTGTATAATTGGTTACATATTATGGTATTATTGAAATCGAGTAACAAAGTCATGATAAGGAGACGAATATTTGTTCTTCGTATCGTGACCTTGAGTGTGAGCAATATTTGCTCTCCTTTCCGCACCTATTGGTCGTTGCATATTACTAGCCTGTTTGCACGTTACGATAACACTCGCTAACCATTGTCCTTGTTCATAATTATAATAGGCTTTTAATAATTAACAACAGAATAAATATATCTTCAATAATTTTGCATGCATTACGTAGGAGTAATGTATGAAATTATTTGTTACAATAATACCATAGTAAGATGCAGGCTCGGTCCAGTTGAGCCGCTAGGATGCATTAATAAAACGGATTGTATGCCATAGAATAAATCTGATGTTATCAAAATGTATATTATTGTTTACTGGAATTTCGGGTCGCTTTTCTTCGCGCGTGATCGTGACTAATATTGGAAAAAAAAACATTGTTTATTTTGTCATTGATTCTACAACTCAATTTAACACAATTTACTTCACGTTTTGACAAGGAAGTGTAAATTAAACGCGAAATAAGAACCGACGTGGCATGTCAATAAGGAAGTGATTTTTCCGCTTTATTTTTTTTTACAGTGATAAGAAGTGAATATGAGAGATAATGTTGTTTACGAAGGGCTTTAGTATATGATGTAATATATTCAGACGGGATTGAACTACTTGTGTAGACCTTGGCACATGCGGTAATTAATGGTGGAATAGATCTATTGAAATAATTAATTAATGCTTGTGTACTAATTTACGTTAATGTTTACGTACTAATTTAGGTTAACACCCCTGGACCGTACAAAACCATAAAGGTTCAAGTTCTATGCAAACGAATATAAACCTTATGAGGCACAGGTCAACAGACTATCGGCTTCATAAGCTTCAAAACATCCACCTGATTTATTACAAAACATTAATAAATAACAAATTATTTATTGTAAAATTATAATTTTTATGTAAAATGTATTTTGTCATTTGTGCGAACTTTTTATATTATTTACTTAAACCATGACATTGAATTTGTTTGTTTATTGATCGATTACGATATCGTGAAATAAAAAAAAATGAAATCATTATCCGCCATTTCGAGATCTGGCTCTTAAGAAGACAGCCGAGCGGTTAATGTTTATGTACTTTTTTTTACATAAATGCTTACGTCATTATTTTCGTGTTCAGGAACAATGCAAACGATCGCATTTGACACCAGTTTAGTTACTTATACCGACTGATTCTGATTCTGTCTGAGGTTAAGGTTAAGGATTTTTTTGTAAAATGTAGGTTAAAAATTGTACAGCACGATTGGAAAAGAGCTGCAATGGATTTAACATGTGTGAAGTTACTAGGCTGTGTCCTTGGAACTGCGTTCGTTCATTACGCCGTGATTATTTTCGTCTGTTAATTCTAAATATAACTAAAAAAAAAAGAATAAACTAGTTCTATTATCATATTATATACGTGAGAGTTTGTGATTGTATGTTTGTTACCCTTTCGCACAACAAACTGCTCGACTGATTTTGATGACACTTACAGTAATATAGTTTCTACATTAAAGTAACACATAAACTATAATTTATGAACATTTGTTTAAACTGGTCAAGATATAACAATTTATTATACATGTACATTAAAAAAAATATATTTCCATCTGAGAGCTACCTCGATGCGTACTGTGTATAAACCCTCTTTAATTTTTTTTCTTTTGTTTTTCGAACTGACCTACACTGTTGCCTTCGTCAGGCCTCTATAGTATCCACCGGAATACGACCCCCCTTCAAGTTACGCTAAGACAATGTATGTTATCATCAATTAAAGGCAGAGACAGATTCTTGGACGGCTGGCTAGTATTTTTTAAAACTTTTATACCCTATCAATTTTTATATTGTATATATTTTTTGGTTACGAAATTTCATTGAAATCCTTTTCATAAATGAATATCTATTTTTTTATTAATTCTAAAAGTGTTATGTCATTATATATATATATATTTCAAATTGTGCAATGGTGTATGTTTTTATATATAAAATGTCATGAAAACTGTCGAAGTCGTTTTTATGAACAATTTGGTTACACAGACGACAAATACAAGGCTTATTATTAACGATGTAGGATATGTGGTTTTAATAATATTCACTTGAATTGTAACATTGCTAATATCAATTGTAATAAATAGTCTGCCAATCGCAGTTCATTGCTGTTGTGTCACCAACAGACAAGGACGTTTATTATATTTAGTTAAAATTAGACATTAACACTTAAATAATAACTCTAGGGCCTAACAAAGATGACGGCAAAATACATATACAATTTTCACGTAGAGCTTTTTTTTTATTCACTATTACCTTGGGAAAGTGGCTTTAAATTATTATATTACAGTTTTGATGTGATACTGGTTCTCGGGAAGCGTGTTTTCCGGGGCCTTTTCCGTGAAGGAAAATATAGTGATAGTATCATAGTATAGTGCTACTGAGAGTGCAGAGAGTACAGAGAGCACTTCTAATGCCCGTCGGGGAAGCTACTTAAGTAACACTGACGCAGCTTTTTTTTCCCCAACTGACTACACTGTTGGCTTGTTAAGGCCGCTACAGTTTCACCAGACTACTCGGACGAAGAGGCGTGCTGTTTTTAGTACATTATGGTATAATACATACAAAAGCAACGGTAGCAATGAAATGTATCATATAGACCTAGAATTGTAAACTATTATTCATTCGTGAGTTACCAAAGAGCACGCAGACCAAGTCGAGAGAAGGAACTAGTCGTTAATTATTCATTAGATTAAATTATTATGGACAATTTGCTCCAACGCTTCAGTGCATTAATGTGTTCATGTATTTTTCCATACATTTATCCTGTTGATTGTCGGACACGAGCTATTAACATTACTATAGAAATAACTATATTAGCATTTTTAATGATACATACAAATTACCTAGCTGTCGTTATCCTATACATATAAAAAAAATGAAATGTCTGTATATGTATCATCAAAATAACACTTTTTACTGATTGGATATGAACGTACAAACGAAACTGATAACAAAAACACAATTTAAAAAAAACTTAAATCACAAATTCAAAAATCAGAAATGCGCTGACGGATAGTTACAATTACAGCGGGTGACATAGGCTATTTTATTTTAAACTAGCTGTCATCCGTGCCTTCGTCTGCAGTACTATCTCCAAAACGATTGGACTTATTTTCATGGGACTTTCACAGCCAGACGGCGAACGTTATAAGAAGTAATTAAAGTTTTTTTTTTTATTATTTTGGACTACCTTTTACCTGTGGCTTCGTTTGCAGTACTATCTTCAAAACGTTTGAACTATTTTTCACGGAACTTTCACCAACAGATAGCTGATCTTATAAGAAGTAATTTACAATTATAAAAAAAAAACGCATGCGGAGCTGCGGGCAACAGCTAGTTATTAATATGATGTAACATTACCGACTTATTACGGGGAGTTTTTTTTTCTGAACTTTGATCTATATTTACCTAAACATTACGTCTAAATCGATCTCTTGGACATTATCCATCGACCTGTATAAATAAACCAAGAGTAAACACATACTTCATATTCTAAATAAAAAGCGTGATATTATAAATCTTTGCAGAGATAAACACCGAGAAACCGGTTCATTCCTTACTGTGTCGTAGTATTAATAATAAGCGGGCGTGTGGTATACGCATTTAATTATGATAAACAATGACTTCAAGTATTCATTTGTATAAAAGAAATTCGATAACTAAATTGTCATAATTTTTCAAGGTTTCATTGATATAGTCTGCTTTACTGCCACTGGTATAGGACTAAAAAAATGAATAAATAACATGGAGATGCTTAAAGATGTCCGTGATAGTAAATTATACAGGAATCATGGTTAATATTATAATAGTGAGTTGGTTTACACCTAAAATGCTCAACCGATAATTATAAAACTTTGAAAAAATCCAAATCGAAAGAGAAATTACGTGTTCCCGAGGGATAGGTAAAATCCACATACTCGGTCGAAGCCGCGTGGAAAAGCGAGTATGAAATAAATTATTTCCTTCAATTAGATTACGAACAATCCGAGTCTAGACTGAAATTCATGTTATTTTCTTGATAATGCCATAATATGACAAGAAAACGTGTCCGAGGTCAAAGATTAAACGTGATTCAATATTTTTGGAAGATTCAGTATTATTGAAATTTCTCTATCACAAAACTATGACAAGCATAAACTTATAAATAAAGACTTCGATTAGTCGATGTTAAAGAAAAAAAACAAATTGTTTTCCATTTTTTTAATGATGGCACTAAAACTCGTCAAGAGCACCAGTGACAGAGAAGTTCATGAGTAATAGGTTAGCATGGTACGGGCATATCATGAGAAAATATGAAGGCATGAATCAAGAAAATTTTTGAGTTTGAAAGGGGACGGCTAATAGGGGTAGAGGAAGACCGTAAATGGTGTGCATGGATTGTGTGAGGGCTATGTGTATAAAAGGTGTGAATACTGAAATGACATCTGTCAATGGAAAAGGAAAATGTGTCGAGTTGTGCTTAAGTGGGATAATGATAAGATGATGATGAAGACTGAAATTCGTCAATATCTAATTATTTAAAAAGAAAAGGAAATCGGAAAAGGTGTGGATGGATTGTGTTAGGGAGATGTGTATAAAAGGTGTGAATACTGAAATGATATCCGTCATGGGAGAGTGGAAAAGGAGTGTGCCGAGTTGTACTTACGTGAGATAAGGGTAAGATGATGATGATGACTGAAACTCGTCAATATCCATCTACTTAAAAAAAAAAAACAAAATTAGTTAAGAAACCGAGTATGAAGCCGTATTTGTATTTTTTTTTTACCAAAATCATTAACATGATGAAACAACTGGCTAGAGTCCTGATCTCATGTGATTGACACAACAATCGTTCGTTCATATCTCTGATGAAATTAAAGTTCGCCTTGGTCGTATTGATGTCATGTTTGAAGAGAACCTATAGCGCCTGTTGTTTTATTTTCAGATGAGAAAGAGAAGTATGACCCTAACGGGTTCCGCGACGCGCTGGTCCAGGGACTGGAGCGCGCGGGCGGCGATCTCGATGCGGCTTACAAGTTCTTAGACTCGGCCGGCTCGAAACTCGACTACCGACGCTATGGCGAGGTCATATTCGATGTCCTCATCGCCGGCGGCCTCTTGCGTATGTAATGGATGAATACACTATTATTTGCTACACTCATCTTTGTTACCATTTACTGGACGCAAATTTCCTGATTTCCTTGTATTTTCCACTAGATTTATCTACAGTGTGAATGTTTGTAAGAGGTCGTTCATAAAATGCCTCGTGCAAAATTTTGCTTTTTAGACGACTCTCTTCCTCCTTATTTTTCTTCGAAAATCTTTTTGGCCGCTCGGACTATAGTCTGTAAAGTTCGGGTTTGTCCATAACATAGTCCAAGCTTAATACAAAACGAATTTAAAATATGATTACTGGATTCTAAAATTGATATTTATTTGCTATTAAATTCGGTGCTACACGTATAATAAAATACGTATTTATACGTAAATTTTGTGTTCTGTGTAACTGTATTCAGAGCTGTCAAGAAGATTGGTGCGGACTGTGTACACATTTTCTGCGACACCCCTGCTCCCATCCATCCATATCGTAGCACTAATGATAGATCCCTCCCTCCCCTACATGTAAAGATATATTGGAAAAATACTTATATTTATATGTTTATAAATATGGTAACAAAAAAAAAAACGATAGAAAAATTTGTAAAATCGTTTGCTAAACTGTGATAGTCACGTTTCCTTATATCCGTTGACTTTCCGTGTCAAGTAGGCGACATCCTCTCCGTCACCCCTCATTTAAAAGTGCGAACATACTTTATGAGCATGAACATGCCCCTAATATAGATTTGGCATATTATATATATATATATTCGTACTTAGTGCCCGGCGGGTCGGTGTCGATGGACGGTGAATCCCCCAAGACCAATACTTGCATATTCACCGCTAACGAAGATATGGACACCATGCGGAACTTTGAACAGGTATGTCGTTATTTATTATTGCTTGATGTATTCTTAAACTGAGTCGTTGTTCCGTCGGTGAGGGCCTAAACACTTTCACGTGCGTGGATTCCGTATAACCTCATAAGTATTTAAAGGTATATTTTTGAAAATGATGAAAAACATGGCTAGAGTCCTGAATACATAATTATGTGGAGAAATCCTTTCTCGTTCAATAATATCTGATTTAATATTTTACTTATAAATTAGTATTTCTTTGTATAATTAGCAATGTGTTAATTCGTGTTTATTCTATATAGGTTTTCGTGAAACTGATGCGTCGGTACAAATATTTGGAAAAGATGTTCGAAGAGGAAATGAAGAAGGTAAGTTGTATTTCCGTTTATTTTTAAAATGGTTTTTTTGTTAAATTGTTTGTTTTAGTCTTTTATATAGGTCATCGGGATAAACTTTTTAAATCTTTAGCACAGGGGTAAGCTCTACTGTCAGCATTATTCTGTAGTGTGACAGACTGTCGAGTGTATTCCATCTAACCTAATTGTATTCTATCTTGTTTCTGTTTATATTGCCACATGGAAATAGATGAAATTGTTAACAAATACATGATACGATAGTCAAGTTTAAGTTCTTTGACTAACTTTTTGTTTTATCTTTTTTTTTAACAATGAACTCGTTATTTGTTGTAATACTTTATTTAGGACATGCTTTATAAGAGGTCTCCTAATATTAATTGAACTGACATAACCATAGAGTAGATAACAACATAGACGCCTTAATGAACACAGATAATTAATACAACACTTTTAAGAATATACTAGTAAAGAAAACCAACAAATTTTTAAGAACAATGAAGTTATTGGTTATTTAGTGAACATGTATTTTCTAATAGTAGCTGATTCTAGATCATTGGAAAAATCTTACTAAGAATCAATCGAGTGAAAAAATAATTGGCAATCTGTGAAAATAGGAATGTCGATTTGACACGTTTGCTCAGTTTTTTCTAAAAATTATAGTTGTCACATTCACTGCACATCATTATATTTGTTGTGTGTTGTGATTGTATTAACCAATGACATATGGTTCTTGCTGTATCTAGTTTCATGGAGCTCATGTAAAACTTGCTTTGTGTCTCTCCAATATTATTTTATAGAAACACTACACCTCTGCTCAGTAAATTTACACTCTTGCTCAACTGTTTTTTTTTCTGTAATTGATCTAGGCACACAATTAGAGCCGATTCTTGTTACCATATGAGGATCGGTGTCGAAGTGTGCGACAATGTAATGCGCGGATACAACAACGGGAAACGTTTCCGTTATGTTTCCTGTATAATTATCGCACGACATTTACTAAATTCCAATTACCCAATTAGTAAATCCCATTATTATATAAAATAATTCCATGCTTGCCATGAGAATGGTACCACGGTTTTAATAAAGAAGACAAAAAAGCAAACGAACCAGATGTGTTATAAACAAATAGTGTTTGTACAAAACGTAACTTACTTTTCACGTGTTATTTTCAAAAATCAAAAATAATTTATTCAGTTTAGGCCCTGAGAAGGCGCTTATAAACGTCAAAGTTATCACCGGTTCGGTAAACATTACTCAGTCATCGAGAAGAACAGGCAAGAAACTTTCGATCTGGTTTATCTTTTCAATTAAAACTCGTATTTTGAAAACATCTTTATTAATTATCTATGCCATCATTTGGAAACAATAAATATCATTTTATTACAAGATATCAACGTCTTTCGATAAGATTTGAAATCGTACAAAGAATCTGGGGACACCTTTGACGGGAAATATTTATGAGTGAATAGTCATATTTTTCTGTAGTAGCGCAGCAAAAAGCCATGCATTTTAGGTAAGCATAAGACAATCTGAGAGTAACATCAAAATTGTCGTGTCGAATCAATCACCATGTAGTATTTTCAATATTGAACAATGTATATTGTGTTTTTTTTATAATTACAATATAAATATGTGTGTATTGTTGCAGGTTCTGGTATATTTGAAAGGTTTCGAGCCCCTGCAACGCATCAAATTGGCTAGAATGACTGCTCTCTGGATAGGTGAGTTAGTTTATAAGAAGAGAAAACAACTGTGCTAGGGAGACCTTCAGGACGAAGTTTCTAAAAGTAAAGCACCAAATCAAAAAAAAATTGGCTACACATTTATAAAACAAGTATTTGTGTATAAAAATAATAAATAAAAATAAGTAATTAAATTTCAACACTTTCAAAGTTAAGGTTATACAAATGATAGTACGTGCATGCACGTACGCACAAGCGCACGTACATACACGTATACGATAGAGTAAGGCAGATACAGAGAGGAAGTAGGATGCAGAGATAGAGACGGCGGAGCGTAACGCTTTTTTCTTATGTGACGAATTTTACCAATCAACTATTGCCGCAAGTCGCTTTAAGGAACTTCGTACCAAAAAATAATTAGCACACGATTAGAGCCGGTCCGCGCTCTCTGTGCGGTTCGGTGTCGAAGTGTGCAAGATTATCGCGTGTGGATCTTCCTCGGTCGATGTAACTCTGCATCGGCTGTTCACACTGGCCACACTACACATACTACTTGTGCCAAAAACAACCCCGTAATTGTCTATTAAGAAAGAGTAAAGTCACGGGAGCAATTATTTTATAAGCTATGTAGCAACCGTAAGCGAACCTTAGTAAAGCGATGTTTTCAAACAACTAAGCCTATAGAAAAAATTCTACCTTTTGTTAGTTTATAAATTTTTTTTATTATTGTGACACGGCAAAATTACGTCACTGCAGTTGATAAATAGCATAGACGAAAACAAAGTCTGTCATCGAAAGTCCGAAATTTATAGGCAATCGTAATTGACCTGAAATCTTTCGACAGTAGAACAATACAATGGATAACCCCGACGAATTAAAAGAGAGTCACTTTGACGGATATATGATCATGTGCAATGGACTAGGTATGCGAATAAATGTGAACATTTGTTGGTATTTATAGTTGTTTGAAAACTTAGTATAGTTTTTAACACATTGGTAATATCAAAATATTATTTAACAATAGCATAAATAAAGTTTTGTTAAACAAGGAAAGGGCTTTGAAAAATGTAAGTAGAATAAATGGAAAAGAAATCATGTGCATCATGCTGGTAACAGTTGGAGTATAAACACCTTACCACCCTTTGATTATTAAATATACACTGATTGATCCCAGAACACGAGTAAGCGCATCACTATGACGGCTCTTCCACCTGATTTTTGTTGGTTACAACCCACTTGAAGACAATTATCACTTACCTCTGTTATTTCCTATGACTGCTCTTGCTTAATGTACAATTAAATTGCCGGTCTATTGAAATCTACCAGGCTCAGCACGCAATCCGCATTTTGGATGATCTTAATTAATGGTTTAGCCAAAAATATACTTTGAAATGCAAGACTGGTTTCCGACTGCAGTGAATGAAAGATTCCTGGAAGATGCTTTCTGACAGCTTACCGCACTCTGTCATAATGCTATCGTTCAATTAAAGTACTTTTCTTTGTGAAAACTTGTTACTTATTATCTGATTCTCCAGTCTATTATCATGGTTTTGTATCTTATAATACTGGGAATGAATACTGCTGCCGCAAGGAAATCTGCGCATCATGCCAAAACTGAAATTGGAAAAATGATGACAAGTCTGGAGTTTCAACTAATTATGTCTCAAATATAAAATTCAATATTGCAAAGAACGACAGATGTGCCCCTTTTCCTTTGGACCGCAGTATAAAAGTGAGATCTAGTTCGGAGTATAGTCAAAGTATAATGTATGAAGACTCCAAAAGTGGTTATCGATAGATTGCCTGCAGTTATACTGCTAAAATTATACCAAAATATTTTTCTTTGTTGAAATTTTGCTTACTGTTTGATTCCTCACGGAACCATCTTTTCTTAATTCCTTGCTATACAGGGAAAGTATATTTGTGTAATTTTGTTTGAGGTAACGGATGCGTGCCGCCATCAGTGCTGCTGGTGTTGGTGAACGAGCACCTGCTGAAGGACAATCTGGCGCTGGATTTCGTGCTGGAGGTGTTCGCGACCGTGAAGCAGGAGCGCGGCGTCGCTTCGCTCATTGCGGCGCTCAAGCGGGGACAGCTCGAGGGCAGGTGTGTATCCTTAACATATGGCTAACAATATTGCTCTTAATAACCTAAGTCATCATATTAGCCTACGTGATATGGGCATTATCACCACACCAGTCCACGACTTATTGATGATTTCAAACTTCGGAGTTCTATTTTTTTTCCAAATACTGAGGTACTACAACAACATTTGTCAGATTCCGGCTCCTCACGATATTTTCCATAACTCTTAACCTTAAATCTAGTAAATAAGTACGCGAATTCCGAAAAATTCGCTGTTACATGCGAAGCTTCCAACATTTAATTGACATTCGACCGGTAATATTTTTATTAAAAACATGTATTGCATATTAATTTTTAAAATAATTGATAAAATAAAGGACATCTTATAATATCTTCAGTATACAGAGATATGTTTTAGTAATATAAATCCACTATAATCTTCAAAGTATGTATTGCATTGGGAATTGAACAAGAGAAAACGTGCGTTCATTTCAGTACACACATTGCAGAAGAGAAGCTTGTCTTTCCTAGACTTATTTATCTCTATTACCCAATCTCACTTATACATAGGCATGTCTTATTCTATCACGTTTATCGGCTTAATTTTCTTCTTTCATTCCTTTTTCATGTCATAAATTGAATACCTTATACAGAGGCTAAATATTATGATTCATCTCTACTATATTATTGCTAGCATATAGCAACTATAAATTATAGTTGTAAATATGCTACCCTGAGAATAGGTAATGCATTATTAGAATTAATTCGAGCATCAAGTAGTCAAATTTAAAAATAGGATATGTCATTGATTGATTGTTAGATTTTATTACTTTATAGGCAAAGGCAGATAATTCATGTTGTCTTTTGCTACTTTGTGATTTATGCATGATTTAAATTTGAAACATGTTTGTATACATTTTTTTTTTTATGCTTTTAAATATGTTAACCCTGACAGTCTAGATTGTATCCGTTTTAATTTGATATAAATTAAATCGGGAGTATGGTCCAGGGTATAATGAAGTCGTCATGTACTGGCTTTGTCGTACTATTGCGACACTGTCATTAATGGCGGTACATTTTTATTTTATACTAGTTATCGCCGATGACTCCTTATACTATAATGCTAAAATTAGTAGCAATAAAATACAGTGTATTGCCTAGTAAGCAGTAATTCATATGAGATTGGATAGCGTATAATTTTTTTTAATGGAAAAATATTTTTCCTGTACTAATTTTATATCACTGAAGTGTTGGGGTTAAGAAGTATCATTGTGTATAAAAAGTGCCCCTCAAAATGTATTAAATGTATGTGCATGTAATGCAGTTGTAAATGGTGTGGTGATGGAGCTAGAGTGAAATTTAAATGAACCCGCTAATATCTAATGTACGACGATTGCTCTTGATATTTTTAATTTAAAATATCTAAAGCCATTATAATTTATTAGATTATACTTGTTTTGGAATATCCAGAGATGACTTTATGCGTTAAATAACCTGTTGCTAAATACAGAAAAAACTAATTGTATGAGATTTACCTTACCTAATGTTCCACAGGTTAATAGTAGTATCAAGATCGAAGGGGATTTGGTAGGATTAGTTAATAATACTGTATTCTTGGGTATCACACTTGATTCCAAATTACAATGGGGTCCTCATATAAAAAAATTGGCTGGAAGATTAAGTTCTGCTGCATTCGCGGTACGTAAGATTCGCCAGCTTACAGATATTGCCACAGCAAGATTAGTCTACTTCGCTTACTTCCATAGCTTAATGTCCTATGGCATTTTGCTGTGGGGGACAGCAGCTGAGGTAGACACCATATTCTTATTGCAAAAACGAGCAGTTCGAGCAATATACAATATGGGACCTCGCGAATCATTAAAGACTAAGTTTCAAGAGTTCGGTATCTTAACTCTGCCTTCCCAATACATTCTAGATAACTTAATGTATGTTCGCAAAAACTTTGATAAGCTGGAGTTCGTAAAACACAGGCATGATTTAAAAACTAGAAACTGTGACAAACTGGTCGTTCCATGTTTTAGACTCAGTAAAACCAGTAACAGTTTTTTAGGTAATAGTGTTAGATTTTATAACAAAGTCCCAAAGCATATTACTGATTTGCCAGACTATAAGTTTAAGTGCCATGTTAAGCGGGTTTTGGTGTCAAAGGGTTATTATAGAGTGGATCAATATGTGAACGATGGTGATGTCTGGAATTGACTCCTCTCTGTGCATCCACTAAAATCGATTGTAATGTATAATGAATTTTAATTATATAAGTATATGTTAAAAAGATAAACCCGATCGAGTTTCTTGCCGGTTCTTCTCGATGACTGGGATGTATTCCGAACCGGTGGTAGTTTTGACGTTCATAAGCGCCTTCTTAGGGCCTAAATTGAATAAAGTATTTTTGATTTTGATTTTGATTTTGATTCCATAAAAAAATTACCCACGCCATAATTTCAGGAAATACAAAAAAAAAAGAAAATCATATTTTGTGCTGTTTCTCTTTTAACATAATTCATAGATAACTGTTAGTTTCCCTCTAGCAATAATAGCACACTATTAACCACAGTTCTAGAAATATATGGAACGTTTTTTCATACATTACATCCATTTTAGGGCAGAGAGGCATTATGAGACATTTGTTACCTCAATGTTCTGTAGTGTTTACATATAAATAATTGTTATTAAGTTATGCATAAGACGAGACACCATATGAATCACTTCACTTTTACACATCTCTATTTTACATATAAGATATTCGATATTAATTAATGGATAATGCAGGTTGTTGGAGTTCCTGCCGTTGAACCGACGCAGTGAGGACGTGCTGGCGACATCGTTCGCGTCGCGAGGACTCGCCGAGCTGCTCCGGCTGCATCGGGCTCAGGCCTCACAGGTAACCGACCACATCCATGACCTCACTAGTCATGGAACATTTGTGTCTATACTGATCCCTTATCAACCATTGAGCAAGACACGGTAACACAAATACAGAAAAAAAGTCAGCTCTGCCGACTTAAGCCAAAGGGTTTTGATAAATGTTATTAGGGACTATAAAAAGGCTTAAATTGCGAACAGTTGTTAAAAAATCTGTAACCGGCGCACTATCGAATTCATACTCAATGATGATATAACATTTTTTTTTAAATTGTCGACTGATATAGTTTATTTTAAGAGCACATTTTACATATTTTACCAAATTCATACATGAATGGCGCTTCGCCTTTTTGATACTGAAGAAAACTGGAGAGTTAAAATAAAAATATAGAAATATGCTTGTGTATGGTGAGTAGTATATGTTCATATTTAATAGTTGCCATTATGTGTTGTTCCGTTGCCAGGAAGCGCGACGGGAGCTGACGCAGGCGCTGCTGGACGAACTGGCGGAGGAGAAACCGGTGCGGGACCTCATCCAGGACCTGCGCGACATGGCGCTCAAACACTCTATACCCGAACACGAGACCATTGCTATCGTCAGTACCATCCGCTATTGTTTGCCTGAACAAATCCCGAAATCTTATGCAAGCTCTAGGGCCTTTGTGTGTTATAAAGCATTTTTAAGAATTAATTAAACTAGCTAACTTTGTAATACCAAGTGTTGGCAGTCGCGTAATCAATAGCTGCTATTACCATTGTCTATTGGCACATCCATGTGTATATACAGTCCGTGGCAATATTTTAGACAGCTTTGAATACGCAAAATATAAATTTAAGTATATTATATATATAACATCAAGACAACTTAGCGATAAGTATATTTTATTTCTAACTCTTAGGAAAATGTACAACTGAACAAAAAAAAAAAAGTATTTAGACGTGAATGAAGGCCATTTATAATCTAGCAATAAAAAAATTACAAATAAAAAATAAAAAAAACGGGAATTTAGAAGACGTTGAGCTTTTGTATGCTTGTATTGAATAGATTTGAATTCAGATAGCTAACCAATTTGTTTGTACTGTTGTCTACTCTAATATGGTAAGAATTTTACCTGCAGGTCGCTTTAACAATCGGGTAAATGCCAATTCTAGAATCATATAATTTTATATTTTCATTTTGTTTTGTATTAAACTCTCCGACTAGTTTATGTTAAAACACGAACTTGAAGCTACATTCAGAGCGTCCATAATGATTGTTAAACACTGTATGGGTTGTACGTATCAGCTTTAAAAAAACTGACCCGCTCTGTACACGTGATGTAAGGAGGGAAACTCCGTTGGCACTTTTCAATTCGAGATGATGAAACCTGATGACGAGTCGTAGTATCGCAGAACGGGAGTCGCGAACCTGTTTCAGCCGAGTCTTTCGGCAGTTACGCGTGTTCGCTTCACCTATTTGTGTATACACTGACGACATGGCAATCTGATCTTTTATATATTTCAATAAGTAAACTCGATTGTCATGTAGTGTAGTAGATGTGTACATTTGGTGTGTTGTTGTCCAGATCTGGCAGTGCGTGATGTCGAGAGGCGAGTGGAACAAGAAGGAGGAGCTGCTGGCGGAGCAGGCGGCGAAGCACCTGCGACACTACACCCCGCTGTTGGCTGCCTTTGCGCAGTCTGCTAAAGCGGAGTTGGCCTTACTATCCAAGGTAATATATACTAATACTTTGAGGGTTATTGGTTTAAATAACAATATAGTCAGAAAATAGAAAACAATAATTCCCGATCTCAGCAACAGCGCCATCTACCGGGTCCAATAATCATTAACTAGAAACCATAGACAAATATAAAAACATCAAAATCAATGAAGAAATTTAATGAGAAAACGTATTACGAACAAACATCACAAATTTTTTATATATTTAGGTTTTTTTTTGTCTGTTTCCTAAAATTATGCATTATTGGAGCATACACAACACATAGGAGCATAGCAACACAATTGTTTAAAAGTTGATTATGTAAAATGAAATGAATGTATTTTAGGTGCAGGAATATTGTTACGAGAATATGAGCTTCATGCGCGCCTTCAGCAAGCTAGTCCTGATGCTGTACAAGACCAACGTGCTGTCTGAGGAGGTGATACTGAAGTGGTACCGAGAGCCGAACTCCTCCAAGGGCAAGGTGATGTTCCTCGATCAGATGAAGAAGTTTGTCGAGTGGCTACAGAACGCTGAAGAAGGTAAACTGAACTGTTATTTTTTTTTTTTATAGATTGTTTATAGGATTTCATATACTCTTTCAGTGTTAAATGATAGCAGCTTTTAGAGATAATTGCTCTAGTAAATTCGATGGTTACTTGTTGTTGCATTATAATAACTAATGAGCTATACATAAATATGCACATATGGATATTTAAAGAACTGATGTATATGTTTCTTTCCTACAAAAGTTTATCTTGTACGAGAATCGCAACCCGCGATTCTTTTTTTACCATTTAAATATCGCTTTTCAAATTCAAGAAGGTCATATAATTTATTGATATTATTGTCATCTCGTAGTGTAGACATTTTCTATGCTTACAATAAAAAAAAATAAAGCAAAAAAAATTAAATGGACGCATAAAACCCTATCTAACACTACCGTGATGAAATTTTGATGCATGTTAAATATACGTTTTGTGATTGCAAACGTCAAATAAATAATATTACAAAATTTCAGAATCTGAGAGCGGCGAAGAGGAGGATTAATAATATTATAAGCGCAGCGAGTGAGACTGACAAAGCACGCGCCGTCCCACGATCAAGCATAATGTTACCCCCAAACACGCAAACTGACTGACACACAGACAGACAGACAGCCAAACAAACCGACAGACACGGAAATGGACGGCGCTGTTACGTTACCCGACCATATACTGCACCGCCCCCCTTTTAATAATGTATTATAAAAATAAATTGTTGTCGATGGCGAGGGGGGAGGGCGACACACATACTCAACATATAAACAAACACACATCTGTACGATTCAATTCATGGTTAAATAATGTTGATAAATACAATATTTTTTATTCAATTTTTTTAGTAAAATTCAAATAAACGGTGATAACACTCTGGTATTGTTTTCTTTATTATCTACCTCTTGTATTTACAGTTTGGTGAAATTGTATTTGTATACGCTTGATAAATAGTGGAGAATTATTGAGAATAACAATTCTCTGAATATGAATGAACAGCTGATACTTGTGATTTTATCGGCGTTGTTTATTATTATTGTAGCAATTTATTGTCCGTACAGAGAAGGGAAAATGTACCAATTTAAAGTAAAAAAATACTTTGCTTACATTATTTTTTTAGTGTTAACAAAAATTGTTATATTAGCTAACATTGACTAACAAGTGGAAATTGTATTTTTTTGTTAACACCAAAATTTCTGAAACATGAACCCAAAAAAGTTTTCCCATAGTATTTATGACGTGCTCGTGGTGGCAGACATCAATTTTTGTAAATTAATATGGACTTCAAATTCTAATTGGCATATTTTAAAATTTAAACCTAGGCTATTGTTAAGTCATGATAATTGACAGTGTTGGTGTATTCTTGTTTTGTAACTTGTATTTTAATACTCTATTTTGTAGGATATAATTTTTGATGCTTTGTTGCCATCTCGATTACAACGGTATAATCTTAGAAAGTATCGTTCTAAATTAGCGCTCAAAATTCGACCATAATATTGGGAACAATTATTTTTTTTCATCCACTTGTTATATAGATGTCATCTTTATTGAATATTATACAGGGGACCGTGAATTATGACGAATAGAGAAGGCTTTGCTTGTCGATGGTATGAAAAGAAAACTAATAAAATTAAAACACTAAAGTTAGTAAAAAGAAAGAAAATCGGCTGAGAAGAAAAGGTAATGCATATTTTATATTCGCCTATTTATACTTCTTTCAGAATCTAGAATATTTGAGTAAACGGTAATTTAGCTAGGTACTTCCACGTATTTAAAATGCCGTAAGGCTTACATTTTCAACTAGATGGCGTTGTGATAATTTTTTATTTTACGAATAATGTCTTAAATCCTGAACTGTCAAACCCATAAAGGTTTAAGGTCCATACAAACGATCTATGTAGACCTCACGAGGCACAAATCAACAGACTGTTGGCAGCATAAGCTTGAAAATTACCTGATTTATTAGAAAACTTTGATAAATAACAAATTATGTAATATAAATTGTAATTTTTATGTAAAATGTATTTTCAAATTATATTTTCATTTGTACGAACTTCTTTTTAATAAACCATAAAATTCACAATTAAAAAAAAATTAAAACATATCCACCATTTTTAGATCTGGGTCTTAAAAAATCATCTGAGGACTTAATTTACTGCCCAAATTTGGTTACGCATATTGAAGTATGTATTCGTTTTCTTAAAGTTATTCGTTTCGATTCAACAAACGTTTTTGCCTTTTTAATAATATATACATATCAAAATTGTGTGCATCAATTTTAGACGAATACAACATTGTAGGAAGAAACTAATCGCTATTTTGTAGAAATCAGTTTTGCCAATTTTCTTCCATCTCTATTTCCATCACATAATGATACAAAGCAATTCCTCGCTAAGTATTTATTGTAGAATATTCAGGTAAGGAAATACGTTAACTGACCAGTTCTACGATGTATTTTAAGTAACGTAAAACCTATATATTATTAACTAGACGGCGTTGCATCGAGAATCGATAAATTATTAAATGCAAATATCTAATATATCAACCAAAAATGTTATATAGCCTATTAAGTTATTAAATCAGTTCTATTTCGAAAGCTTGATGATGAGAGAGGGATGCAGTTCATCGGATTACTTCTTATGGATCAATAAATCTAATACGCTATACTTTTGCAAAGATACAACAGCAAATCATCACTACATATGATGAAATAAAGTCGTCCACCGCGCCTGTCTGTCTGTCTGTATATTCACGATAAACTCAAAAACTACTTAACGGATTGTAATGCGGTCTTCACCAATAGATATAGTACTACATGAGAAAGGTTTAGGTATAAAATTTGGCAGGACAACGTCCGCCAGGCCTGCTAATAAAATATAAAATACTGTTACGTGGTTTTTGAATCTATAGCGAAATAATAAATAAGTTATTATTATTGTTTATTCGCTTCTCGATTGTTCCATCACTTTAATGTCATTTAGTTATATACAAGGTCATATTTAGAAGTCACACACGTGTAAACTTATTTTGATATAATATATTCCAAATAAAAATTCAGAAAGTGCCTAAGCGTAATTTGCATTCCAGTATTCGTAAGGGTTGAAATGTATTAATATTTACGCTTCAGTTAGGAATATTGGTAACCGCCCCGTCCGGTCGTGACAATAGTCGAAGCGAATAGAAATATCGTTAAACCGTCGCCTTTTGAGATCGTGTTCAGTACTTAACAAATGTTAGATAGCGAAACGTAACGTGGTAAGAGGCCTTTTCGTAATTTACTACAAGCAAGCGCCTGCGGGTTCACACAGGTTAATAAAATTACTAAAATTATCTGTCTTGTCAACAATTTACTTTATAATTGTAGTAAAATCATGAAACTTTAACTATTTTATTGTAACAACATGTTATATTTGAAAACATTGTTAACTGCCTTATTTAATTGTAACTTTATCACTATTACTTAACCTAGATTTTTTTTTTGTTTTTAAATTACCTCTGTTAATTTTTTATCATCAGTAGTTAGCTCCTATGGATATACGTGTTCTTGTTTAGACTAAAAACAGTTTTCTATTGAAGTTATACTACTTTTGGCGCGTTAGGGAAAAATGATGAGAGTAAATTTTTACGATGCGCGCGCACACCGTCACGAAATACCGACACCCTGAAGTTAGCTATAGTCAACATTTTATTCAAAAAAAGTATATATGTATTAAATATCTTTTTTCTATTGTTAGTGTCGTTTTTTCTACAAACTTAGAATAAGGCGAAAGATAAATTTTTGAAAATATTTTTATCTTGTTACGCCAAAGAAGTATAACTTCTAACGCGTGTACATAATGTACACACACACTTTTTTTGTTTGGAAAATTAATGATTGGTATATGCTCCTTTTACTTTTATTTTTGGCAATTAATCTGCTAGACTATTACTGCCATTGTCGAGTAGGTAATAATATTACAGGTGTCTTGTGATAATTTTAATGTTCTAAAGAAATGGTGGCCCCCTTCTTAGAACTTTCGAGGTAGCTTTTATGGCATTTCAGAATTCATGCTCAGTGATACTAATTCCCATCCACTTTACTTGGGCATAATATCTGAACGATATTACGTAAAATACGACCAATATTACAAAATACAAAGTCAAACAACACAAGATTATGGATAAAATATAAAATTCACTACATGACATACTAAGATCCCGCCAAAAATTGCCTGGTGTATACATGTATGTATGATGTAATCAGTGCATTTAGATCTATCAAAAAGTTGTAAACAATAATGTCATTTTACACGTTTTCCTCAATTCTTCATTACTGTGAACATAGAACATTTAATTTATATCAATCTTACTCTTTACAGCGTATTTTAATGAGTATATAGAAGATGTCACACAATAAAAATGACATTTAATAAAAATCTTTTTTGACTTTTATGACCGACAAATGTAATGTACAAAATGAATCCAATATTATATACCTACGTCGCTTGGACACTATGACGTCATTTTAGTATATTTCAATGGTGCGAAGTCGAGGCAGATTCTCTCTACAATTCTGTCTTAATTATAAAATCCAATTTTTTAAGCATCAATAACTTGCCAAGTGTGTATTGTAATATATTCTTGATTTAAACAGCGGTTCTCTCAAATTTGTATTCGTGCCATGAAACTATACTTCGTGTATTATTTACTGACTGAAATAAAAACAACTTATTTAGATTTATTTGGAAAATAAAACATAATGAATAAACAAATTACACTATTATGTTCGTACATGGTTTTAGTTGATACCAATCGCCTTGGGGTACAATTTCCGCAGTATTCAATGAAGACTAGTTTAACGGCTGCGTATTATGCCTGGGCTTTATACGAACCCCTCGGGTCCAAGGACACTCGGCGCCAAGGTCGCTCAGTTGATGTTAAACCTATGGGAACACGTTCAAAGAAATAACACGTGTTCTTATTATTTATTAAACAATGCGAAACAGTTACGTGTAAGCTTTTATACTGTAGTTACACGTTTCTTAAAACTAAACAATAAAGTAACGTTAGTCTATTGATTAATGCTTAATAATGTTATTAAATGTGAAAGATGTACTTAAAATACAAATTGTTTATTTAAATAATCTTTAGGTGTTTTATTATCTACATACGTTTTTATTCTGTGTGCTATAGAGTTTTGAGGTTATAAGGTAATGTCATATGGGACTTCACCCATAACAGTGTCTACGATATAAAAGTTTTATTAATTAGCAGAATACCACGACTGTTATTTCCTATATAACTGTATTACCTTAAACTAAAACTGTATTACCTAAAATTATCATTGTGTGTAATTAAAAGCTGCTCAAGTATTCCTATAAGTAAACTATTAATGAAATTAATTCGACATCTTTTTTCGCCCGTCGGTATGTACATAAATTATAAAATTAATAGCGCTTTCCTCCGAATCTCACTCTTTAACTTCCAACATCGCCATTTAAATTTCAAATATCTGAGGGACACTTGTTATACATAGAAATACTTCTTTTTACCGCAACACTCCAAAACTGCACTGCACTGATGTTTCGTCAATTTTTTTTATACCACGATAGTCTATACTGATGGTAAGCGTTCACAACAGCCTATGGACGCTTGCATCACCGGAGCTGTCATATGCGCGATACCGACCCTGAAAATTACCCTGATAATAGTTTGTTTTTTATGCGTTTGGATGCAAACGAACAGACGGGTTATCTGATGGTAAGTAATCACCGCCGCCCATAGACACCTGCGACACGAGACGCATCACAAATGCGTTGCCGGCCTTTGAGGAAGGAGTAAGCTCGTTTCTTGAAAGTCTGTGGGTTGTATTGGTCCGGATACGCTGCCGCCGGGAGTTCATTGCATTAGGAAAAACGCACGCGAGAACCGCAGAGTAGACGACTTCCAACCATCGAGATGACATTGATGGAATTTCAGTTTATGGCGAGTCGTCCGGTAATGGAACTCAGCAGCAGGTATCAATCCGAACAGCTCTTCATAACACTCTCCGTGGTAGATTTTGTAAAGTTGCTAGATGATTTACATCTTTATACTCGAATATTTATTTATTTAATTAATAATCTAATTAATACAAATACTTCAATCATAATAATAGTATTCCATGTCGCCCCTTTTTAGTGGGGAGGTCTTTGTTGAGAACTAAAGTTTTTGGTTAAGAAGATTTAAATAAAAAATATTGACATAAGTATTCTTACTTCGCACATTACAATCAAAGAGCATGAGTTAGAATATACTAATAATTATTTTATAATCATAATAATTTTCTTCCTACATATAAACTGTTCAGTACTTGTTAATTATACTATAATTTAATGAGTAAAACCGATATAAAAATACAACTGATGAGAAAAACATATTTACGTAGAAATGAAATAACACATTGCACGCGTCGAATTTGTAAATAACGAAGCTAGAATTTTTACTTAACCATCGATTATCGAATTTAAAACTTAATTTTAAACAATGTATTCGCATACCTATCGCTCCAATCTACACCTTAAAGATGCCCTAAACTTTCGACAGCTGCGTACATAGGAAATAGTATTGAGAGACGAAAATAATGTCTTTTAATACGGCTGCACACCTGCGCCATTCAATAGCACGCACACTCAAACATATTCGCTTATCCCCTGAGATTTCAATATTGTATAGCAGATAAAGGTTCGCGTTGTTACGGGAGCGAGCAAAAAACTATTCATTGTACATCGGAGGTATGAGAGATCTTTTCTACGTCGACGAACAAAACTCCTCGTTAAGCTTTGATATCGCTTTTGTTATTATTTATTTTATTTTAAACGAATACGCACGTAATATGTAAGTAAACTTGTGTAATTGACAATTGAACCGAATCCATTTCCAGTTGGGTGATCGTGTTCCTTAAGAAAATGTCCGCCATCTTGGCGACTGTGAAGTTAGACGCAATATAGTTTGAAGAACTCACTGCCTGTACATTAATGTGCTTATTACTCGAAAACTACTGAAGCGATTTACATAATTCTTATTTTTAGTCATAGATGGCTCTTCAAACCGGGTTTTAGTATATTTTTGTGTTACATTAAGCAATATGTGGAACTATTTGTGAGGTTAAAACTAAATTGAATGAAAACAAAATTACTCCCAGTACATTCTAATACTACATTTTACCTAAATCATTAGTTATCAATAACTATAATCTATTAGAAATTTATTTAAAATACAATCCCTAAATAACCGCAGTAATGTAAATCTAAGTTTTATATTTAAATCATAACGACAGTTTCTACGTGACAATGCAAACTAAAACGCGATATACAAAATTTCACTTTTATCCTACTGAGTAATGGGTAAGTACTATGTACAAAATGGTACTGCAATTAGTTACCTACTTACCATGAAATGTAAAAAAAAACGCTAATTATTATTTATTTATTTATGCGAATGGACACGCGGTTTCAGTTTAAATAAACATATAATCATTTGTGTTATGATAAATATATCTTATAATATGTGTATTCTTCAGTGATATCTGCGCTTATTGTTTCTACATATTTGAGATGTTCTGGTTTACAACGAACTTTAGTATTTCTAGAGAGGTAGAATCTGTGTATTTAAGTATTTGGTAAAAAAAACTACACATTGCAGAGATTTTTTTACGTTTATCACCTAAAATAAATGTTTTAAAAATTTACATCAAAAGATCCACGCCTACTAATTAAGCATTTGCACGAAGTTCAACATGTCCAAGGTGATCGGGGATTATATAAAAGATTATTAAATTCTCCGAACAACATTTTTATGAAACTTCTTATTAACATCTAGGTAGGAAGACTATTGTAAATAATAAATACATTATCCTAGCTTTCACCGAACTGAGGCCTTGTATTCTCACAGACAATAGTTCCAAAAGCTGGTAAATCATAAAACCATTCACAATAAAACACAAGTAACGACACAAGCTATCCTTAAAATTACCGACAAAAGATAAAATTACAATTTACCTGCTGCCAAAGAAAGATTTAAACCGTTTTCGGGAACAATTCACACAACGGTACCAACATAATAAGCTTTTTGTGTTATATTTCCTGGACCCGTCTCTCATTGTATGGTTTGTCAGTGAGACGAATATTTAATTAGTTCACATTTTTATCCAAAGATGGCTGTACTATAGGTATTTATTTTTATCACTACATAGTATAAAACAATGTCGCTTTCTCTGTCCCTATATTCCTATGTATGCTTAAATCTTTAAAACTACGGAACGGATTTTGATGCGGTTTTTTTAATAGATAGAGTGATTGAAGAAGAAGGTTTATATGTATAATAACATAAATTAAATAGTGGAGAAATACTGTTATTTTTGAGGTTACTCCAAATTAAACGCGTGCGGGCCACGGGCAGTAATGAACAAATCAATTAAAACTACTGGATCGATTTTAATCATTTTTTCAATGAATCACATAGGCTATATATTTTATACCCGTGCGAAGCCGGAGCGGACCGCTAGTTTATTTATATTTTGGATATGTGATTGTTACAAAATCGGTAAAAATGACTAGTAAAAAATGTTAGCTGTGCACACGGCTGCACAAAATTATCGTTAATTTTTTTTTATAGTAAAGCAATAACATATTGTTTTTTAGTAACTAATGTCCGCGGATTTACTTCTGTTAATGTATATTTGAACTATCTCGCGAGACGAGAACTTTTTTGCTGGATGATAGATAATTTATGCCTTTTTCTGTACCCTTGGCAAAAACTATGCAGAACTTTATGATGGTCAGTCGAGTAGTTAATGTGTGAAAATGTAACAAACAAGCTAATATTAATGGAATTCTAAGTTGGTAAGGAATTACGTAGACCCGACGTCCCGGGTGGCAATATTGGTCACAGATTATACTGACATTATAATGTCACTAAAATATATTATAACTAGCTATGGCCCCAGCGTTGCACGCGTTTATTACGCAGAATTTATTTTTGAAAGTCAAAAATTTTGACAGCCTATCAATTCTGGTCAATGTCATATATACCACATTTTATTCAAATCTATTAAGAAAAATAAAAACCTACATAATTGTTTTTTTAATAATTCTAAAATTTTGTTGATAATATATCTTATCTATATCAACATAAATTTCAAAATTTCATAAAAATAGTAACAATATATTTATATATAAATGTTCTGTGCTTGTGTATGTGACAGAACTCCTTCTAAACGCTAGGACAGATTTTTATGAAATTTGGTGTAAATGTTGAGGCGGATTCAATAATGGTTTAGAATCACAATTGGACCCGGTAGATGGCGCTGAGATATGATTCCAGGATTTTTATTATCAGGGCAGGAAAACGTCCGCCGGTCCGGTTAGTATATATGTAAAATTCGAGATTAGTGAAAGTAGGAAAATGTGCAATAAAAGTACATGTACACACATAACTGTACATTTGCTGTCATCCTATAGTGTAGAAAATTGTTTTAAAAGTCATGAAGTTCTGGCCGCCAGTAAAAGTCGCGTCAAAATCGGCGCAACTGTTTCGAAGATTAGCCCCAATATACAAAAAAACACTTCGATTTTATTAATATGTACAGACAGAAACAATCTTTATACATGACACATCTGTGACGAAATGTTGACGATTACACAGTAATGATTCAAGACAGTAACCAACAGACAACAATTTTGCATTTGAAATAGACAGTGACATAAGTAGAGAAATATTCGTCCAACACGACAGGCGAAGGAGTTCATCTATACTGCCAATTCTAAAGTGACAAAGGCATGAATTGATCACCATATTCTTTTGTCTTTTCCTTATTAAAGAAAAGGCAATGGTACCTAGTTTATATAGCCAAATCAGACGTTATTTCAATATTATTTCAATTTGAACGGTTAAAACTTGCTCAAAGACATTGTATGTCTTTAATGTTATTAATATAGAAGTCGGCACCACGCCTGAAATTTTTACGTGTTCTTAGTATTCTTATATTTTTTACAGGTTTTCTTATATGTTATTTATTGTCTCTGTAACTGATACCCATGATCGTGTTTTTCTTCTTAAAGAAGTGGCCATCATGCTTATTCTATAGGATAGTTCAATATCTCCGGAAGTAGTCTAAATGAAGACACTACGATAATTTTCTTTTGTTTATATTTTTATTAAATTTAATATTTTGGCAACC
The DNA here is from genome assembly GCA_035772565.1 of Antheraea assamensis. Classification (NCBI taxonomy): domain Eukaryota; kingdom Metazoa; phylum Arthropoda; class Insecta; order Lepidoptera; family Saturniidae; genus Antheraea; species Antheraea assamensis. The sequence continues at coordinate 1,494,595 of JAQQSE010000001.1, forward strand.
AATGTTCAAGATTATTACTGCCAATGTCGAATAGGTAAGTATCTTGTGATTATTTCAATGTTCTAACAAGATGGTGGCTCCCTTGTTAGAACTTTGCAGGGAGTTTTTGTGTCATCCGAGAATTCATGCTCCGTGGTATTATTTCCCATCCACTCCAGTTGTGCACAATAACCGAACTATATTACGTAAAATGCCACCAATTTTACAAAATATAATGTCAAATAACACAAGAATAAGCATATAATTATGTTTTTAATTACCATAGCAGACGCATTTACCATCACGGGTTATTATTACTTATTAGTATAACATAAAGCAGTTATAAAAATAAAAAAAATTAGCGTCACACAACACGACCATTCAATATCTCATTAGATTAATGCTCCGTTTAGTGCAATGTACTTTGGTAACACAATTTGACGTGTCATCGTAGCATCATAGATTAGACATTACTTTTTTTTAATGGATTAAAAGTTGATTGACATTGAAATCACTTGGAAAGTTGACTATAATGCCAAAGATTATTTTTAATGAACATTGGCTTTTGATTTAAACAATTTCGGTTACTATGGTAACAAAAATGTCTACAGTCCTTGTATATGTTTTCAAGCATTGTGAATATAGATGAGTAGACTATTTTTTTTTTTTTTTTCGAACTGATCTACACTGCCTGCATTATGCCTTCACAGTTTCACCGGACTACTAAGGGGAGCGCTTAGGGCACTCACCCGGTGAGTAGACTACATATTTAGGTATAAGTACGTAATATTATTGTGTGGATAACATCGGGACAGTTTAAGGATAAATGGATGCCAATTTTAAATTAGTATAATGATATTTTAACTTTGTTTTATGTTAGTTAGTCTTTTGACTGTATTAATGCGTAAGCCCGAACTTAAAACTTTTACTCAGAGAGGCGAAAAAAATTGCGAAGATCAGTAGTTTGTGTTGTCAGAAAACGCACTGTAGCTACTGTGTACGTAGTGTATCTTACAAAGTAATGAGATACTTAGGTGTGTAGGACTTTTGAGGTAGGTTGCAATATTTTAGTAACAGAGCGACGGGGTAGGGTACTATACCCGATTGAATCGCGTTGCAACCACAACACATATGGTGATAACTTAACATCATAGTGACTTCTTTTACTTACCTATCAAATACTCGCGATCGTAGAATTAAATTACAACGTAGGTTTGAGATTTTATTCAATTTCGTAAAGGTAATTGTATGAACTCTCTATCTATCTATCTGTATATATAAATAGACAGAGACAAAATAGTTAAGTGCATCTTCCTTCTCGTTTCTTAACGGATTTTCTTTTAATTAATGTTATCAATAAAATTGGAAAAAGATTTTTTTCCTTAATTTTGAACCTAAAAATGAATTTATTATGGTCGAATTTTGACCAACGGACGAGCATTAGTATAAATAAAATAATAGAGATTTGGCATTGTGCGCGGATCACATAAAAACTACTCCATAGATTTCGATTACATTTCTTTAACTTTTTAAACACTTGACCCTCATTTAAAAAAAAAAAGATTTCTTTGTTTAACATAAAGTTATTAAAGTTTTAAGAAACTACGTTTTTTAATTACTACGCCTTTAGCGATATGTATGTTCTTGTCGTGGAGAAATGGGGCAAGCGGTATGGATTGCATGCGCATTAGCACGCAGACGAAGTTGCGGGTTCTATGTAGTATTTTTATTCATTATCCTTTTAGTATTTTAGTAGGGAATAATTACGATGCATTATAGAAAATAAAAAACACGCGGAACGGTACCGCGACATTATTTTCCGTTCTTGGTTTTTTTAGTAAGCTGATGAGAAAAGACATGATTATAAGACACCTAAAAAAAAACACACACTGTAGTAATAAAACATTGGAAAACGCATTTTATGGTTTACGCGGACGGGTTTTTTTTTGGCACATAAAAAGGCGTTGTGTTGACGCAAAGTAATTATGTATTTTAGCTTGTTTGAAACTTAATGCTTGGTCGCTTCACGCCTTATTTTTGTAAGTGGATGAACAGTTTTGTTAGCATAGTGATGACACGTTTGAGTTGTTATGGTTATAAGATAAACACTTGTTAACATCTCAGAAGACGGTTGTTTTTGGAACTACACATTGTTGGCTTGAAAGACCTTTACAACTTCGGCAAGCTCGGCGTAAGAATTTGTATATAATGAAAAACCATCCATGTGAAGTTTTTTTTAATATTATAGGGGGCAAATGAACAGGTGGGTCACCTGATGGTAAGTGATCACCGCCGTCCATAGACATTAGCAACACCAGGGGAGTCGCAAGTGCGTTGCCGGCCTTTTAAATATGTGGGCCTCCGGCGCTCTCACTAGCCGAACGAAACGCAACAGTGCTAGCACTGTTACTTCACGTTGGTTTTCTGTGAGAGAGTGGTACTACCCCGGGCGAGCCGACCCATTCATGCTGAAACCAGTAATAGCTTCAGCGTAGCTCTACCACCTACCTACTATACTATAAGTAACTATATGTAGATAATTTTGTGCGCGACCGTCCTCGATTGTGACAAACGTTAATGGAGCGAGGTAGCACGTCGTTTCCTTTCCCCACTACATCACCCGCCCCCGTTAACATCTAGGATACCTCGTCTCCGGCGACGTCTAGCGCCCCATAGGACGGTCGCGTACGAAGCTGTTAAACGAAAATCTTTTTTTTTTTGGTTGGCCTCTTCTAAATAAGTTTAATAGCTGCGCTCCAGATAATGTGATGTGTTTCTGGCCTGCAACTCATTGATAGAGTACGCAGCATGTAGACGCTTTGCTATAAAACTATACTCTTAAGTCTCATCTCATTTCGACAAAAAAGAAGAAAATTATAAATATGTCTATAAATGTGACACATTACGCATTGGACATCGTAAATTATATATTTGAGAAAAATACTCTCTAAAAACTGCAACAATACATGATAAAAATTACCATTCTCAAGTTGAAAATCTATCGCCAAAAAAAAAATACTGTTCATAACTGTAAATATGTATACTTATTATATGTAATGTGTGCCTTAAATAAATAAAAAAATAAAAAAAATCAATAGACTTAAAAAAAACTATCGCAACTGACTACGCTATGGGCTATTATTCTGATGAGCCATCACAGAATCATCGGACTAAACAGAAATATAATATACAAGAGTATTGTATATTTTAAAAATATCTACAGGGAAGTCTACGATGGTATATGTCTATCTCGTAAGGATAACCCACAGTAATCATTTTTATATCGTCATCAGACTCACTGCAGGGCAATAGGCCTCTTTTCGAAGGCAGGTATGTACATAATCACCACGTGCCAGCCCACGAAGTATTGGGATTTCAAACTCTGAGAAACTACAGTTCTGTTTTCCCACATACGGTGGTAGGTACTAGAAGAACATTTCTCAGTTTCAGGTTTCCTCATGATGTTTTCCTTCACCGTCAGTCGATAGTGTTACCAATTTAAATTAGTAAATGCCGAAAATTCCAACACTTAATTTTTTAGTATTGTAAATTATTAAAAAATGATGGCTTATCTGCCTATTTTATTTTGTCGAATATAGTATAAATCCCTATCCAGTTAAGCATACTTGTTACCTTAAAGATTTAATGGTAGACATCTTTGAAGTTATCTCAAATTTACAATTACACGTAAGAAAAAAAATGTATGTGGCTCGGGATTTCATTTAGCACGTCTGGGAGAAGAGTGGGACGATCGGTTTGTTTCGGTTTTGTAAAGCGTTCTCTCTGTCGCACAGTGTAATGACTACTATAGACAAAGATAACGTTATACGAAACCGAACTTTGCCGACTGTCTCAATCTTCTCTGCGACGCGACGAACCAAATCAAAAGCCGGGTACTATAGACACATATGATAGCACATTAGTAAATACCATGACATTCTTGCGAAGTATTACGTAATATTAGTAACAAGCATTAAACTCAACGGACAGACGTATTCGCAGACGTAAATATAACGAATAAAATATACTAATGCAGTACGTATGTATATAAAAGGTGTACAATATCGTCTGTGTTTGCGTAAACAATATTTTTGTATGCCCCATACTAAGTACAGTTATGTTGAAGAAACACTTTAATTGGAGTGCCTACGACCACAGTACAATGGTATACAGTTAATCTATTCAGGAGTTACGGCGTTGAGTTAAAATCTATTATAATCGGAAGAGATTACATTTCGTTCATTATATGCTTAGCATAATTCGCTAATTTACAATAAGTAAAAGTAAGACATAGATCAAAATAACGGAAAACCTTAATTTTTTTTTCTGTCAGAGTGAGAGATTTTTACAAGTGAATAATTAAAAAAAAAATCATCCAAATTTAAATATGACATTCAAAAACCGTTGCACTCAACATCGACTCTTTTTAAGTAACTTCGATTTATTCACAAAAAAAAAATTGGATACACTTAATTCGTTTTATCTAAAACGATCATAAATCACGTTTTAAAACATTTAGAGTGAGAGATTTATTATAATGAGTGACTGATAACACTAGATTTTAGATTATAAGTTTTAAAATCGTTGGACTTTAAAATGTATGCTTTTTGAGATATAACCTAATTTGTAATGTAACAACTGATTATTTATAGAAAAATAGCAAAAACTGGAAAAGTTTACGCGCTAAAAATGTTTTAAATTAAATTTAATTGTTTTAAATTACTAAAATATTTGATTAACACGCATTTTCAAGTTTCTCACGTATTTGCGACAGTTAAGAGAGTTTATACTACACAAATGTGAACAAAATGTGTCATTACACATTTCCAACTTAAACCTCAAGTTAACCAGCTATCTAAGCATATTATGGCGTTCTCTCCAAAAGTATAAGCCCTTTTAACTGTGCCAAATACGTCAGAAACTTAAAAATGCGTTTTTTCAAAGTTTTTACTAATTTAAAAGTACTAAATGTAGCGTACTTGAGAGCCAGTCTCTATTCCAAACTTAGAGACATCACCAGTTAACATCATGAGAGGTTATGGTCAAACTGTAATGTATAAAGAGTAAAACTATCCCCAGTGACACTTTATCAAGAGTGAAATAATGGACCTACAATTTTTTTTAATAGATTTCTAAAAATGATACTGTTTTTCCTTAGCATGTTTGTTTGTGTATGTGTACGACTATTTTCAGAAACTACATGACCTATATTTTTGTTTCCTTCATTAGGGTAATGTACCTATATACTTATTGGAAGGATTTTACATATTCTTTTATACTGAACTGTAAATACAACTAGCGGATTCCCGCCCGCTTCATTGGCCATTAAAAAAATGCGAAAGAGTCAATTGAATCCAAACATCCTAGTATGTAAACTGTACTTTTATTACATATACTTGTATATAGGAGATGATTGAGTTTAATGTAGCTCTGCAATGAAGTCATTTTTATTCTATTTTTTTTTGTTGACATACTCAACGTAGTGGACTGTACAAACGGCGTCAGTCATCGCTCCGTGTCATTTGACCCCAGTCTCGAGACGGGACCGCTCTGTACGCAGAAATTGATTCATAAATCTCAAACTGTTTACTATTTAAACAAGAGGAATGAATGAAAATTGTCTCTAATTTCATATACTACGTTACGGGGTTATTATTGCATTATCAAATTAAATGTTACAAATGGTCTAGAAATTTCCATTACATTTTAAACAGATAAAAAAAATACATTCTAATATTATAAATGCCGCGGATTACGACCTAAAAATGGTCATAAAAATTATAAAAAAAAATGTATAAAGATTGTAAGGAAAATATAATCCGTGTTCATATGTCTACGCGTAACTATTTTTAAAGCGATTGAGTGAAAGGTACAAAAGTTACTCTGCTGCAATGTCATCTAGTGGTGAAATGTAGTAAATTGTATCACATAAAACCTTCTTCATAAAAAAAAACACGCCTGCCAGCTGTCGTGATAATCGAAAAAGGGTTTTAGAATTTATCCAATTTGTAATATATTTATTATTACCCATTTTTATGCAATGTTATGGACCAAATGATTAATCAGGGCATTATTTTTGTATATAATAACATTCCCAAACGAGCTACTACGTAAATAATACTTATTTCGGTCATTTTTTTTTTATTTTGAGGTTATGAAACTATATTTTAAGGTTATGAAAGAAACTATAAAACATGAATTTTCTACTGCTAATATAAGTTTAATTATGATCAAAGGTAAATTGGTCCATAAAATATATGAAATTTGTTTTTCTGCCAAGTTTTCCAATATTCCGGCATGGAATACGGAAAGGTCACCAAAGCAATCAAATACAATTAAAATGCAAATATTAGCCAGCGTCAGCTTTGAATGAAAACGTCATGCAGTGAGAGCACCACATGTTTCAATAACATAATGTATTTTATTTATCCGCCTTACGTGTTCCTACCCGAAACATTTTCAGGTAAATAATAAAGGAAGACGAAGAATTGTATCATTGATAACAATGAATATTTTCATTTAAGTTTTCAGGCCGAAGCAAAAGAAAAAGGATCGTTTTAGCTTGAGTCAAAAAAAGATTATTCGTGGAAACATGTATTACAATATCGAAGGTTAACTGAGAGAACCGACGAAATAATATTTTCTTACAAAATGAGTTAAGCACACAAACTTAGATAAATGAAAATATTGTACTACAGGATTGTGTAATGTCTACAGAAAAATTCACGATTTCATACGTCTGGCTCCCAATAATGGTTTATTTGCGTCGATCTTTTAATCAACGTAGATTTAATTGTTATTAAATATTTCAGTTCCATTGCGTAATTCAAACAAAATTACTCTTTATCATTTAAATGGACGTCTTAGGTTATATTACAATTTAAAATATGCAAATGAAAAGTTGTGCGTGTGAATATACAAATGTAGCTCCTTTGATTTTGATGAACTGTATGACACAATATAAAAAAGCAAGCTGGAGCGGTTCACTAGATTTATACAAAAAAGCTATAGATTGTCTTGCACCAAAACATTATGCACCAAGTATAAATGTGCGTTTGGTACAAAGGTATACTTGCAACGACATGGTCAAAAATTGATAAATATCGACTTCATATATTTGAATATACGATAATTATTGATAACCAATATGAGGCATTGAGAACTATCTATAATGCTAGAATATTTGGTACCTTTTATTAATTATATAAGGTTTTTTCCAACATTCCTAACCTTTACAAAATAGCTATAGTATTTCCTCTTATTTGAAATTCCGGAATCTATGTTAGTGCCGGGCTGTATCTAAATAAGTTCTAGAGAAAAATCTGTCCATAATTTTGTTTTTTCTAATAAATTATATTATAACTTGCATTTCACCCAGCAGCTTTTACAACTATATTTGGTCTAAAAAAACATTCTGAATATATTAATAATATCGAGTTGAAATGGTTTATACATCGTTTATCAATATTATGAAGTCCTCCATATTTTTTAATTTACCTTACCGAATCGATTCTTTGTTTAAAAATTAGTCAAAACTGTACGAAATTAGACTTAAAGGACATGTATCCAGTATATCCTATTGAAAAAGAAAGTTCTTTGTTGAATTTTGGCGCGATCTTGGACTCTCATGTAATGTTTCAATTTGCTTAAACATAAACTTGTGTTATTTGATCTAATAGTAGTTGTATTTTGCATAATAAAGTTTGGTTATTATGAAACGTTTTAGAAATAATAACATGGATCATGAATTTAGACATGTCACTAAAATTGCATGAAGAATTCTAACCACCATTTTGTTCGAAAACTGAAGTCATCACAAGGCACTTTGTAATAATTATGCATTTGATATTTATCATGAGTTTTCAATATGCAACAGATAAAAATAAACGGTTTTTTATTTTACAACATTATTAACACCACAACAACGAATTCAAGAAATAAACAAAAAATTCAATTATATGCAGTTTAAAATTTTTGCTAATCAATTTATTTCCTACTTATTTGATATTTGTGTCAAGCTATTTATTCGAAATTGCGACTATCAACTTAGTAGATATCTTTTTTTTTTTTTTACCAAACCTGAAACTGTTAAAGAGTGTCTAATATCAAACGACCCGTTGAAAAGTGTATTCTGTCTATCCCCTGTGAATCCGTTTGATCAATTATCAAATTCCTCAGGCTTAGCGAAGTTTACCACTGCGAGTATAGTTTTCGATCGACGCAGCCTTATGTTAGGGTTACCATTTTCACTTTTAAATTAAGCCACTGAAAACGATTATTTTTAAGGCAGCATTTCCATTGCTGTGAATGATTATTACCATTTCCAGATCGTTTAACATCGAACTGCAAGAAAGTGCATTGTAAATAATACTTCATTCGCCTCTCATTCAATGTTTTGGTCACTGTTTATTTCTTATGGGCAATTTCCAGTATTGCATGCATATAATAGACAAATAAATAAATTTATAATCCTATTTTAAATCATTTTTGTTATTTTATGATTTTGTTACCTATTCTCCCTATTTCCTTTGTCATAAAAAGCAAAAAAATAAGAACTTCTTCCACTTTCATTACCTGCTTATGTTATACTTGAATGCAATGAAATACCAGGATAATCACGCTAAGCCAAGAATGAAGAATACGTTTGGCTCCATTGGTTAGTCAATTCTCTCTATGATATGTATGTTCATTTTTCAATGAAATACTACAATAATTATGAAAAAGTTAGGTTATTATCGCAAATGTACTTGCTTGATTCCTTAATTAAGTTTAATTAAATTAAGATTAGCCGATTTGGTGATAGATATTATAATAATTGCCATAACCAACAAAGTTTATCATGTAGGGAGAATCGAACCAATAAGATCTAGATTCAACGGTAGGGTTGCACAACGACTGTGGAACGAAAGTTGATAGTGATAAAATAATAGATAATTATTTGGTGAGGTGACAGCCCTGTGAGATGGCGAGGGCGCGTGGGCCGAGTAACGGTCGCCCCGGATGAGACCGGTTGACTTCCGAGTGCGGCCGAGCGGCGCGGCCCGACTCCGCCGCTCACTCGAACGCTTGCATACTACCACACACACACCTCGCACCATCGGGCTTTCTCGCGAAATCAACCTTCACAGATACATCGTCATTTCTTTGTCATCAGCGACATCGTATCTCGTTCTAACATCATCCCTATCGATGACACTTTCTCTTTTCTCTAAAATTCAAAATAATCTACATTCTTGCTTGATTTAGAAATTAAATCAAAATTACTTTATTCAAATTTTGATTTTTTTTTTAATTAGAAATAACAACCGAATTACTTTTCAAAATCAAAAATACTTTATTCAATTTAGGTCCTAAGAAGGCGTTTATGAACGTCAAAATTACCAGCGGTTCGGAAAGCAGCCCAGTCATCAAGAAGAACCGGCAAGAAACTCGGTAACATTAGAGGTTAGAATCGATTTTAGTGGATGCACAGAGAGGAGTCAATTCCAGACATCACCATCGTTCACATATTGATCCACTCAAATATAACCCTTTGACACCAAAACCTACTTGACAAAATCCACCTTTTTAACGTGTACAATCCTTGTCAATCTTTTTGGCCGCTTTGAATATAGACGAAGTTCGGGCTTGTGCATAATATGTCGAGAATAGAATACAAGCAAAGTTAAAATATTATTATACGAGTCTAAAATTGACATTTATTTATTATTAAGTTATCTCGATGTTACACATATACTCATTTGTACCTAAATTTGTGTTCTGCGCATCTATGTTCAGACTTGTCATTAATTTTTGGCTAGAACTGTAGTAGTTTTACAGAGACTTATCCACAGATAATGAAATTATAGACTATATAACTAGAGGAGTGCAATAAAAGTAGTGCTGTACAAAAATGAGTACATAGATATCAGAAATTGTCAACACCGATTCAATAAACATTCTGGTCATCGAGAAGAGTCGCCGAGAATCTCGATTGGGTTTCCTTTTTACTTGCATATATTTTTTTGAACAATACAAGAACATATAGTTCAGGGGTGAATGTAAGTAATGAAGAAGAAGTAATGGACTATCCTATAGTAGACTTTTAACAGAAAAATGTAAGTCTAGTACTTTTCAGGAAGATTTCTAGAAGGATAAACTTTGAAAAGTCCTTTGTGTTTTGAATTTACGGAATTTCTTGTAAATATGTCTGATATTAGACATGAAGTAGTAACACATCATTTTGTTAATTTCAGACAGCCGCTATTGTAATTTGACAAGAAAGATTCGTCATGATTTAAGGCGTAAAATAAATACAATTTAGTTTATATTTTCTTACAATAAAATTGCAAATATTCCGATGCGTACTGAAATTTAATAAATACTAGTTGCACGCCCCGGCTTTGCGCGAGTATACAGTACTACCAAGCCATTAAATAAAATGGCAACTGAACAACTGATGATGATGATGATGATGATTTCGACCGATTTCGGCCATGGCGACCACTTTGACCCCTAGTCTAAAAATCGCCACAGGACTTTTGCGTACTCGGAGTCCAGAAATGGAAGCGGTCAGATGCGCAGGATATATTAACGTGCACAAGTGTACACGCAAGACACAGGTGCACATACTCATCCTTGTTCTTCTAAACCCAGTGGAACGGGAACCGTTACGACCCGAGAAGCACTCAGATAGATGGTACAGTATCACGGTGAGAAGGTTACAAGGGGTCAGTACTATCTCACACTCCTTTAATCGCCTTTTACGATACCCACGGGAAGATATGGGGTGGTGATATTCTACTCTGTCGGCACCACACAGCTTAACAACTGATACAGCATACATATATGTACAAATAAAAGAAACGTAAATGTGTTACGGATGTTTTTCATTCCACGACTATGTCAGACTAAAAATATCTTATTAATCTTAAACTAGCTGTTATCCGCGATTTCGACCGCGTGTAATTTAGAAAAATAAAATTTGTTCAATGTAAACTTGTCAGGGCGACGCGCGAGGTTCTGGACACCATTCCTTTAGTGTATTATATTCGCGTGTACTCTACTTTTTTTTAAATAAAAGTAATCTACGTTATTCCTTATAACGTCAGCTGTCTGCCAGTGAAAAACCCGCCAAAATCGGGTTAACAAACAGAAAGAGACAAAAACAATTTTGTTTTTTGTTATAAGTACAGCATATAATTTGATATATCCTTAGTAAAATACTGTTCTTTTAATATTACACACAGACATTTCAACTTTATTTATGTGTATGTATATTAAAAATATCTTATTCGTCTTCAATAAACATGTATTATAATTCGTACGATTTGCATTTTAGGCGATTTTTACTATTCCGGTCTTTATTTTTCTACTTAATAATCATGAAGTAGATTCAAATTATATCGATCGAATTTAAACAGACAACAGATATACCTAAGGCCATAAATAACTTGTTTAAAACGAACCACTGTTTCCTATATCTTTTTAATAAGTAAATTTGTGGTTATTTACTGCGTTTATATCTTAAAAATGTAATCAATTGAAATCGAATAAAAATAAATATCTTATGACAGGACATTATATGTAAAACACATCCGAGTTTACATTTTTATAAATAAAAATAATAAATACTGGTTCTTTTATAAAATATAACAAGCTATTTCAGGTCGAAAAGTAGCATATGTTCTTCGAGACTTACTAATACTAGTACGAGGCGACTAGGTCTAAATTTCATTGCGATTAGTTCGATTATTTATTTGTGATAATTTAAAAAATGGGCAAACAGAGTCACTTTTGAAAGCTTTTTTGGGATTCTTAGTCTGTCTGGTTTTTACTTTTATTTTGACAGTACGACAACGATATAGCGAAGTTTTTATTTCTCCCGAGATGGCGAATCTGTGTTTTAGAAGATAAAACTAGGTTTAACAAAGAGGTCGTTCGACGCATTGTCGAATCCTGTCTACGAGGCTGTGCTTGCGATGAAGGAAAACTCTGTCATGAAACCACGGTTATAGTAACGGTTGTAGGTGGTAGAGCTACGCTGACACTATTACTGCTTCCAGCATGAATGGGTCGGCTCGCCCGGGGTAGTACCACCCTCTCACAGAAAACCGACGTGAAGTAACAGTGTTTGTACTCTTGCGTTTCGTTCGGTCAGTGAGAGCGCCGGAGGCCCACATATTTAAAAGGCCGGCAACGCACTTGCGACTCCCCTGGTGTTGCTAGTGTCTATGGACGGCGGTGATCACTTATCATCAGGTGACCTACCTGTTCGTTTGCCCCCTATAATAATTTAAAAAAAAAGTAAGGTTTTATTTAATGCCAATCTGACTACCACCCACGAGTTGGAAATTTTTCGCCAAACACCTGTGCGTGTGTTCCGGCAGCTGCACTTGAGAGCCAGTTCTCTCCAGGCTACGCTTGTTACCGTGTTTTAGGCCTCATCGTCATTTCACATCAGATGAGATATAGTTGAATGCGAAACCCAATAAAGTATGAAATTTTAACTAAAAAAAACGGACTTCAAAAAATGTACTCTGAAAAAGCACAACAACGACCGTAGTTAGGTATGTACGTAATTGCATTGTCATAGACCTCAGTAGTCTGGTGCAATTGTAGAGGCCTTGGCAGGTCAACAGTGTAGTCAGTTCGAAAAACAAAAAAGCTTTGAGAACCTATGGTCTAATGTGCTATGCTCTAAACACTCTGTGTAATCAATATTGGAACATAACTTAGTCACCGTCGCGTAGAATCTATTGTATACCTGAGCAAATAATAGAAATCCTACCAGACCTACCAATATTTCAAATACTATGTGTCCTCGAATAAATCGAATTGAGAAGCCCGTCATTTTTGAAGTAGGATGAAAATATCTTAAGAATATTCTTTTTTTTTATATATATTATAGGGGGCAAACGAACAGGTGGGTCATCTGATGGTAAGTGATCACCGCCGTCCATAGACACTAGCAACACCAGGGGAGTCGCAAGTGCGTTGCCGGCCTTTTAATATATGTGGGCCTCCGGCGCTCTCACTGACCGAACGAAACGCAACAGTGCAAGCACTGTTATTTCACGTCGGTTTTCTGTGAGAGGGTGGTACTACCCCGGACGAGCCGACCCATTCACGCTGAAACCAGTAATAGCTACAGCGTAGCTCTACCACCTACAGACATAGACATAGACTGTTTGTATACAGCTGAAGTAGCGAAATAACGTTTGTGTCATTCTGAATGAGGACAGTCTGTCTTTGTGATTTATCCAGAGTTATATAATGAAGAAGTGTAAAAGTTGCAGAAGTATGATTTTACGTCATAGGTATAGTAAGTTTTCTGAAGAATTCGACCGCCGCGGTAAAGTTTAAATGATGTTAATTTTGATTTTACTTCTAAATTGCAATAAAAATAAATAATTTCAGACGATGTTTTTGGTCATAAAAATATAGTCATATGTGTTATTACGCTGTGCCCTATTAGGGTGAACAGAAATGTTAGATCAACCTTTTTCATGTGTACAAACAAAGCTTATTCTTAAACATTATGTTTATAAATCACTCTACAGGTTTTTTTTACATGTTTTGTGTGATTTTTGTTACTGATGCATAAAATTAATATGAAAACCAACGGGAAGCGTTTTAGTGTTAACATTCTTTGTTTATTAGAAAAATTAATTGTAAATATTGATAATGAGAATGTACGTTGTAATTTTATATATCGTGCGTGGAGTAGTAAGCTAGCGACAGGTCGACGCAATCTGCGCGCGTGTTGTGTTACCAGACGAAATAATAAAATTTACTGATAATATAAATTTTTATCACATTCCTTAAAACTTTTCATGAATATTCTGCCTTCTCTTAGTGTTGTGCAAACGGCTCGGTTATTGACACACTTTATTCAAAATAATTTACTGACTGATGTAGTAAATTTATTAATATTCCTAATGCACTCACTTTATTAACATTAAGAAATGTCTATTTATTTATATTTTTCTTACTTATGTCTTGTGTCATTTGTTTCATAAAATCTTGGAAAATGTTTCATTGAGAAGGAGTTTTGAAGTATTTATGGGTCGATGACGTAGGTACCAATCTGTAAAATGATCTTGAGGTTTTGGTGAAGGAAGCTACAACGCTCATTATGAAAATCGGTTACCTAGCACCTGTACATGATTTCTAGTAGCTCCATTCTATCTAGAAACATTTTGGCTACACAAATAAAACCTATAAATACAAAAGGCTTAAATCTTCGGACGTATTTGGAAAAAGCTTAACGTCTGGTAACACTAATCGTACGCAGCTGCATCGACAGCTGTGCATCGCGTCGACGCGGCCGCGGCCGCGGCATGGCGTTGCACGGCGGCGCACCTATCGCATCAATTATACACTACATATTACAACGCATAACCAAATACCCATGTTTCGTAAAAATATCGATACATTTGAGTTTTTTTTTTACGCATCGGTATGTTAATAAAGTTCCATTCGTTTCTTCACACTTAATATATGTAGTAGACATTGTTTCAATGTTATTAAGCTTGTGTAAATTTTTAACTTTATTATATTTATTTATATCGTATTTAAACCTGTAGGAATTATGTTAGTGTAACCTTGTGACACAACATACATTTTCACTGAAAAAATTGACATAGTACAAAAAAGACAATGTTATTAATTTTTGAACATTTGTGGTTTTTGTTAAAAATAAAAAATTGTTAATCTTATCCTGGCTTCCAAGATACATGCTTTGTTTAGTTTGGAAGGCATTGTTAAAATTTGTCAACAATGACAAGATAAATAATAAATTTAAATGACAACATCGTTATAAAATGTACATTGCACTGCCATGATTTATTATATTATGTATTTAGTTTTATTTAAATATTATAATTCAGTAGCAAGTTGCAAGAATTAGTCATTCAATTGGTAAACATCTACAAGGAGTATTTTAACTTGACATTATCTTAATCGCATATCCACTAAAATAGTGACAAAAAGGCCGACATACTATTAAACAGATTATTCTAGACAGAGGAAAAAATAGTTACAAGGATAAAACATAGTTAAGTAGCATTAAATATTTACAAGTAATGAGATAGAGAGACTGTTGAACCGTTGCTCGAACGACTGGCTGCGACCCTCAAGTTGAAAATTTGTCGACTATCACCTACCGGTTTCTGCCGCCTCTTAACTGGAGCAATAGCTTCCTTTCTAGTTTTAGCATGTTCCATGAGCAAATGAAATTGTTGTCTGTCTATATATACATGATAAAAATATAGTTCCTTTGAGGTTTTGGACTACTGCACATATTGATATAGGACTACGGAGATGCGATGAAGAATTTTTCGTTGATAGTTCTAGGTTACATATGTTTTTAATTCGATTGACCGTTTGGCATTTTCTAATGACTGCCGAAACGGAGAAAAATCAGCTAATGTTATTACATAACTACACATACACTATTACATACATAACTTATGTTGATATATCTGAAAGCGATAAGTTCGATTAAAGTTTGACCGGCTATTATGAAAGTCAGGAAGTATTTTTCACAGACAAAGTATTTATTAATATTACCATATCTCGCTATTACTCTAAACTATATCTTATTGTTAATTATTAAGCTTCGTATTATAATTAAAGGTAAACGGAGTCGCGGGATCTTCTTAGTGAATTACCCATAAATATTATAAAATAAAGTATCTCACCTTATTTCTTCTAAACTACACTATGGATTTTGATATAGTTCTCACCATTATTTAGAGTTTTTCTTCTGGATGATTTATACGTGTAATATGTGTGTATTAAATCTATACAAGTAGGAGTACGGTAAGGAGTTTTTATTTAGTGATGTGTGGTTACATTGTAAACAAAAAAAAATCAAAAATACTTTATTCAATTTAGGTCCTGAGATGTCGCTTATGAACGTCAAAACTACCACCGGTTCGGGCAAACAACTCACTCATCGAAAAGAACTGGCAAGAAACTCGATTTGTTTTAACTTTTTATGACACAATTTTTTGCGAACGTACATAGTTACGTTCGTTTTTGGTGGATGCACAGAGAGGTGCCTGATTCAGACATCATCATAGTTCATATATTGGTCCACTCCATAACTGCCTTTCGATATTAAATCCCGCTTGACACAGTGAAACGGTGGTTGAACCATAAGGTTATACGTTAAAGAAATATACGACAATATCGTACTTACAGCTTTAAAATGCCTACGAAAAAGTCCCTGGTGGGATATATTATGTATATCCTCTAAAAATAATTTATACTAATTATTGTTGTTATTTACATATTATTAAAAAAAACAATCGGCTATTTGCGACGCTAATGTCACTAATATAATAATAATGCTTGTCCAATTAAACACTTTTGGTACATTGGCGATTTATTGTACGTCAAAATTGCATTTTACGCCATAATATTTTAACTGAATAGCTTATAAAATATAGGTTATTGAAATTACGCCTAATAATAAATAAAAGCAGTTCTTGAAATACCGGTATAAAGATATCGTTATTGAAAGTATCGTAAAACAAATATAACGTTTATTAAATACAACGTTATTTCTTAGAAATTTACAGTTAAATATATATTTACTGTTAATAACTACATTACATACAAATTTATTATATGGGTTAGAAAATACCGTTAAAAATATGCAATTTTTATGTTTACTAGGGTTCGTTCGGAACCCAACTTAGGGTTTTACCTCCAAAATTTTGGGGGATGAATTAGCGGGATGGTATTTTTTTGGGGTCTAAATATATTTAGGGATTTTTTTATTTACAAACATATACCCTAAGATAACCCAATCTAGACATTTTTTTGAACTCATTTTAATAAACAAATTATTATGAAGAAAAATATTTAAAAGTCGTAAATGTAGTAGAAACTGAAAAATAACAAGTGTAGTATTTTTTTACATTTTTAGAAGTAATTTATTCTAAATAGAAAAAAAACTATACACTTCTAGACTTCAGTCAACATTTGTATTTTTATTTATTTTGCTTCATGTTTATTTTAATGCTATTTTCGGATAATTGTAGATTGTATTTTAGAGTTATTAGCAAAAAGCTACGAATCCCTACAACTACTGGCCAGTAACTCTCCGCGACATGTTGAAAACAATCTTCTACTTTCTTCTTATGGACTATTTAACACTTTTTAAAATTGTGATTCGAAACAAAGGAATAGAATTATAGATGATTAGCTTGCGAAAAAATTCAAAACAGACGTTGTGGTGAAGTAGATTGACATTAGTTATGCGTAGGACAACGCACAGTCTTTCATCGGTTTGAGGAAAAGACAACGTTTTTTAAAATAACTTTAATCTAAGTTTAACTGTTGTCAATACTTGTAACGTTCTAATTACATTATTTTACTAAAGTAGTGTTATTATTTTTTACCGATTTAAGAAGCATTTAACGAAAATACCGTTATTACCGGAACTTTTAATGTGACTTGGTAACGCTATCAAACCCTAAAAGTAACAATGATTGAGTTTTGATTGATTGAATATATCAAAGCGCTAATCTGTATTACTGAAGCCACATAGGTTAGGGTACTTGTTGAGTATGTGTGTGTGTGTGTCTTATTATTCAGAGTTAATCTCCAAAACGACTGAACAAATTTTTATGAGATTTTTACTCGCGGTAAGAGTACGTTCCAGAGGATTATTTAAGATACATTTCTATGGCGTAAATATATAAAGTATTTTGTCAAATTATAATGTCATAGTCTGTCGTGTTAGTCATTAGTTCTTTACCGTCGATATCATTGCGGTATTCCATGTAGGTAAACAGTAAGTATAAGATTTGACAGAGGTGACTTATAATCGACAAATTAAAAAAAAACGGTGTGTGTCTGGTTTGTTTATTTAAAATTGTCTTGCAAGTTACGAAGACAGATGGCCAAATCGTTGATTTGATTCGACCGGACTCCAGATGGGATGACCAGGTAGGGCAGGCGGCGGGAACGCGCGAGGTGTGAGGGGGGCGTGGGTGGCAGATGCTCCTGCAGCTGTTGTCGCACGCGCTGCACCACGACGCACCTTTTGTTAGGTGCTTTTGTGTTTTTTCAATCCGCTTTTGTTGTATGATTGATCTGCGCCTAGATATTCGGGGAGACGGAGTTTATCACCTAGAGACGGTGGGCTTAACATACGCATTTACTGGTATGGAAGAAATACACATGTTTCTTTTTTACAGCACACAAGTATGTTTTAAAAATATTACAGTTTCTTACTATAATATTTACTAGTAGTCGAAATTCGTCAATTATGCGAGCTGCAACATTTTTTTTTTTTTTTTTTTTTTTTTTTTTTTTCGAACTGACCTACACTGCCGGCTTATTCCGCCTTCACAGTTCCACCGGACTACTAAGGGGAGCGCTTAGGGCACTCACCCGATTGTTTTTAGGCGAAACATCTCAAGGGCACTCGGTGCACCTCGGCTTGAGCTGTCGCCGGATTCCCGAACTAACTAAGCTAGCTAAGCTATCTATCCATACAATACTCATATATGAATTCGTGAAAAATGCATGTGTGACCATGCATGTTTCACGAATGTATATGTGTATTTGGTATCTGAACGAGCTGCAACATTTTTTCATGTGTTATATAGTTTTTGCTCGCGGGATCGTATTAATATAGCATTGTTCTATTCCTGAAGGACAATTGTAATGGTATGAAAGGTATACTATATCCTTTACTGTACTGCTGACAACGTGTATACAAAATTTCTTAGTTATCGGTTGAGTATTTAAAACGTGAAAGCGTAACAAACAAACAAATTGACATTACCATCTAAAATATTGATTAGGATTATCTGTATATTTTATTTTTTTGTATATTTTAAAAACTATATCGAAAATTGTAATAATTTTGTAGATTGTGGATGTAAGGAAATTGAAGTATGACGACTAGACATTTATATGATAAATATAAGCTATGCGTCGTCAATGATATGGAAAAAAGAACAATAAAACTGAAAAAAATCTGTTAATATACAGATCAGAAAAAAATGACGACTTTTTAACAATGTATTCTATATTGTAATAGAATAGTTGTTCCGTATTAAGAAAGCAAAATGAACAGGATTTGCAATATTGATTAGTACATATGAGAATAAATTTCTCCAAGTCGTGACAAGTTAACTTATCGTAGTGCGTCGCATACAAGAAAATAGTATAATAACGACACGCTGTGATGGCCGTTTTGACACATTACAATAGTGGCGTAAATATCGATTTATTATCGACAAAAATATAATCAAGTATATATACAGTTATCGATAAGAAATCAGTGTAATAAATTACTTCAAACGTAGTTATTAATTTATATCAAACTTCATGTGCGGGCAAACGTCAAAACGACCATCATAGCGTGCCGCTATTCTATAATATGTATTTATTTTGTTTCTTCTCAGTTTAGTCATAGTGAATTTTGTGTTCATAATTTATAAGGAAGCGACACTAGCATAACTAGTGCAGTCGAGCTTTATGGAGACTCTCCCATTCCTGCAATTTCTCATTTAGGCAGTGAGTTTAAATTTATTGAAAGAATCCAGGAGACAACTATAGTACAGTAGCATCCTATATTTTAAAAACTCAAGCCATCATTCTTAAAAGCCTTTGAACAGTTTCAGAATTCATCAGTGTTCTTACACCTATACAGTTATGTAGAGCGATGTTGTATAGACATTAGAGGGTGACGGGTCGTTTAACCGATGGAATGTCAATTCCATGTCCGCAAGTTCGAACCTCCGCATGTACCAGCGAATTTTTCGGAATTGGCGTACGTTTATTAATTGAAATTGGTAACACTGTCGGCTGACGGTGGCGGAAAATGTCATGAGGAAACCTGAACTTGAGAAATGTTCTTGTAATACCACCGTATGTGGAAGAATATACAACTGGATGTCTAGGAGTTTGAAATCGCTAGTCAAAGAGTATAATAAGTATTAGGGAACGCTAGTACGTCGTGAACTGGTGTTCAAGACCAACCTTATTTGTGTACAATTAATATATATTTTTCTTTTTATTCTTAAATTTGACATTGTCATGTGTCTTGTATAGAGAATTAAATTACTTCTCAATAATGTAGCTGGTCCTTTTCCTTTTCTATGCATCCGGAGATCCCAAAATAATTATTTACAACTGGTGTGGTGATTAAGCCTATACCTGCTTTCGGGAAGAGGCCTATGGCTCTGCAGGGGGTTTCTTACAGTGTCACTTTGTTTGTATTAAACGTATGATAATATTATTATTAGACACTCATCTTTACAGAAGAGTAATAATATTGCGGAGCCTCTTAAAAATAAAAGCTTAATTAAATCAAAATAATATTATCTGTCGTGCCTTAATACGAGACGATCATTCAAAAGAAATCGTTGTGAATTTTATTGACTCCGAATTAATGTAACCGATAGACTTTCAAATTGTTGCCATGTGCCGGTCGACAGTGTTGCCGATTTAGCTGCGATTCATTTTAATGTGAAATTAATAAAAAGGTTATCCGCTTCTATACATATACTTTATCGAACCCATGGAAAAGGAAACGCATTTTAAAAAGTCATTTTCAATGGGAATTGTCTAAGTGTTGCATGAATATAGTGTTACTTCACTAATCACTTTAGTTATCACAGTGTTGCCACTTCAAAAATAAAGCATATTTCACAACAATTTTTAAATAATTATATGTGTAAAGTTTTAAAATAATACCAAATTCATACAAATAAAAGACAAAGGTATTATGTTGTGCGCGCATCACTTATAAACAGGTGGATAGATTTCTTTTTTATTTGACTTCTTAGATATGAATGGTCCATATATAACAAATAAAGTATCACGATATCTTGATTCTACAATATAAATTGATCTAATATATTTTTTCTTTTGTCATAAATAAAGAAAAAATAATATTAAAAATAAAAATTATTAAAGTTTAAGAAACTAAGATTTATTCACCAATTTTTTTTTCCGTTCAGAAATAGCGCTAGGCGTTTTTATGCGTATGCGCAGGACAAAGCCAACCCAGTCGCCGGTGTCAGCTAGTTACCACCTAAACTGGCATCATTGTTATATTGACATGAAGCACTATTTATTCATTTTTGTTTGATATTTATTAAACGGTGATGTAAGTACTAACTGACAGTTTTAACTGGTCGTTTGGAAGATCGATTACATTAACGAAGGTTCCATGGCTATCAATATCAGTACGAACTTAAATACAGGATGTTTAGACTAATATTATGTTGAGTAAGCGACCACCAAGATTCATAGCGTTGCAAAATCGGAGACTGACTGAGTGGGCTGAGCTAGTTTCCCAGTAATTTCGGGCTCATTTCACGCTAGCGTTGTAAAGGGGTTGACCAGAGTTGTATTGTGGATTTATTTCAGTAATTTAGCAGATCTTCCGTCACGAGAGATAAATGTAAAATAGTGATAAATAACGTACTAAGAAAAATTGAATGATAGATATACGTTTTTATTGATTACTAGCGGTCCGCTCCTGCTTCGCACGGGTATAAAATATATAGTCTATGTCATTCACTGAAAAAATTATCAAAATCGATCCAGTAGTTTTGATTTATTCATTACTGCCCGTGGCCCGCACGCGTTAAATTTGGAGTAACCTCAAAAATAACAGTATTTCTCCACTATTTAATTTATGTTGTTATACATATAAACCTTCCTCTTCAATCACTCTATCTATTTAAAAAAACCGCATCAAAATCCGTTACGTAGTTTTACAGATTTAAGCATACAAAGGGATATAGGGACAGAGAAAGCGACTTTGTTTTATACTATGTAGTGATAAAATGGTCGTAATGAACAATCAAGCAATAAGCAGTCCCGTGTGACAGATTTATAGTACCCATTCAACCGTGAAGACTTAAATGTCAAACGATGCATTATTGAATATACTTATATCTGCAAAGTATTAACAATCCATCTATAAAATAGCTTTTGACGTATAGTTCTTCTAAATAACTCAATCACTTTGGATACAGTTTACACTATCATTCGGAGAATATATTCCGAAAAGTTTATATGTGTAATATGCATATATATTTACGTAAAGTACTCCCAAGGGTAACCAACAGTAACTATTTTTGAAGTGAAACTTCTTGTTGGAGGACTTTTTTTTAATATTATAGGGGCAAACGAATAGGTGGGTCACCTGATGATAAGTGATCACCGCCGTCCATAGACACTAGCAACACCAGGGGAGTCGCAAGTGCGTTGCCGGCCTTTTAAATATGTGGGCCTTTGAAATTCTAATCTCAAATCTTTTTGTGTGATAGTGGTAGGTGGAGACACTATGTCGGGTAGAGTGTTGAAGTAGTGGTTGTCGCCGGATCATCGAAGTTAAGCAACGTCGGGTGCAATCAGTAGTTGGATGGGTTACCGTTTGGGAACACCGTGTGACGTTGGCTTTTTGTTATACTTTTTATAAAGAAGTTTTCACTTCTGTCGTGTTTATAAGCATATACATTTTTTTTATCTTACTGATAATACTAAAAAATAATGGCTTATCTATGAAACTGTTACCACTAATATAGTATCGTCTCCGTATTTAAATAAACCATTTCGATATCTTGGAGGTTTATTCTATATAAATAAAATGGTAGGAGTCTGCGGTTATGTTCGCATGACGCAAATACCACTGGATAGATTTGGAATGAGTGTTTTAAATTTTAATTCTTACTACATTTAATGTAAATATTATTAATGTTTGAAGTACCTATGACTTTTAGAAACACTACGCGTTTAGCGATGTGTATTTCCATGCCGTGGAGAAGTAGGGTAAGTAGTGTGGTGCACATGCGTAAGACAACGCAAGTGAACTCGCGGGTGGCGGGTATTAGCTAGTATTTATGTAATTAGACTAAATCGATGAGTTGTAATCACGTCGTAGGAAATATTTTAGAATTGTTACATTGCTAATACTGACGATACCTTACGAGATACATTAGAATAATGTCAAGTTAATTTATGTACCTTAACACTAGCAAATTCCCGCCCGTTTTATTGGGTATAAAAAAATGGCAAACGGTCAATCGAATCCAAAAATAACCTAGAACCATCTACGAAAAATTCCACATCGAATGGTCATAGTCCTATTTTCGTATTTAGAAGTTTTATTTAATAGACATACACATATATATATATATATATGGAAGATTGGCAGCAGAACTGTCTGCAATAGTATATAGATATCTCATAAGGACAACTAACAGTCCACCATTTTTATCTTTAACAAAAACGGCTAATATGTTCGAACTGACTACGCTATTAGCCTGACATGCCTTTACAGTTTCACTGGACTACACGGCTCATATGTGAAATTGGGTTTACTAATATAGTATTACTAGCGTGTGTACGCGACTTCGCTTGCCTTGATGTAAATTTTATTTATACCTCGGAGTATACAGTATTGTTTTTCTGTATGAAACAAACAAAAAAAAAAATACATTTCTTATTAATAATATTCTTAAGGATTTGTTATTTAATGAATGTTATTTTTCATTTAATTAATGTTTAAAGGTAGATTTATTATTAGCGCAGTGAAGAAATCATTTATCTTGTAAATTGCATTACCTTTAAGCTCATTTGGCATTTTTACATACACATTGTGTTTTGTAGTCCGGTGAATATGTAGAGGCCAAAGTGCCAACAGAGTATGTCAGTTCGAAAAAAAAAAGAAAAATACACGGTGTGTTTTAATAGTTGCCTTACAGTTATGCCCTTTTAAATCAAAAATAAATACCATAACTATTCCGATATTTGGCAATAAAAATTGTACATTATTGGACATTATAGTACCGGGCTAAATTGGATACTAAAAATTTAATTAACTAGGAAAAGACACAACGTACACAGTTCTTTGTATATTTTTAAAGCGCTGTAAAACGTTAAATTTTAAATTAAAATACCCATAATTTTGTCACTAAGAATTCAGAAATAAAACTTAAAATCAATTGGAAATAGTAACAATAGCTAACATCATAAGTTGTTCACGAAAAATTTCAATGGAATAAGAAGTTTTATGTTTTCTGAGAACCGACGCTCCGCGCGAGGCCACGGTGCGTCTGATGTGTATTTACAGAATTTTAAATACAATAACATCCTTACTTACCAAACAATAGAGTCTAAAAAGCATTTGACACTCCTTTTATATTGTCGAAGGTGTATATCGCTTCCTTTTGTTCTAAACTGAACGAAATTCGCAACGTTATCCAGGTTTTGTATTGGCAAAAAATTAAGGACTTCAGAAAGGCAGTGTGGTGTATTTTAGGCCTTTGTCGCTTGCGTTTTGTTTAACACAAACTATTTTGGGAGTAAATATAGTCGGAAATTTAAATAAATATGTTTTGAGTTAATAAAAATAAAATAGGGTATTTTTTAGGTTATATAAATTTCAAAGAATTTTACCTTTTTGGCCTACAATAATTATTAAGTACCTAAGACTCTCGGCGTTTTGTTTTTCCTTATTGGAGTTTTTTTAAATATCATTGTTATTGATGTATTTCATACAGGATTATTCTATTTTTAAATATTTTCTGCTTTTTTGTTATTAATGTAACCCTATATTATTGCATAATCGAATAAAATCAAATTATTACCCAATAATACTAGCAATCTAATGAATTGCTTAAGGGAATTACCATCGGGAACTTTACCTATTCAAAAATAACAGGATAAAAACCTATGACGTCATCAATGGGAATTTTATTTTTTTCACACACAAACCAATGAACACCCTTACTTTTTTATCTACACCAGGGATATTCCAGGGTGCAGTTAAAGAGATCCGAGATGCTGCGATTTTTTTTTTGTGATCACTTTTTTATTTACCTGAATCTATTTTAGATTTTATATGCATAGTAGTGTAGAACCACTGTTCGTGTGCCTAATAGAAATGACTTTGTCTAGAGTTATAATCGTATCTATAGTTTTTACTAAATATTAAAAAAAAAACTGTATTGACTACTGCCACAAAGTAATGAAAGACTTCAATTCAATTATTAGAAACATGCCTTAAATCCCACGTGACAATTGTTTATATCGCCTTAATCTTTTTACAAAAAAGAAGTAGCAAAATTCTAGATCTATTTCAAGTTCTATATTTAGTATTTATAATTATTCCAATACAGAATGATAAATAACCTTTTTGTAATCAAAGTACTCCATAGTATGCAACCGAGTTTTTGGCGGGATCTTAGTCTGTCATGTAGTGGTTTTTATATTTTATTCATAATCTTGTGTTATTAGACTCTATATTTTGTAATATTGGTGGTGTTTTACGTAATATAGTTCGGTTATTATGCACAAGTGAAGTGGATGGGAAATAATATCACGGAGCATGCATTCTGAGATGCCACCAAAACTCCATGGAAAGTTCTAACAGGGGAACTACCATCTTGTTAGAACATTATAATTATCTCAAGACACTTACTTGGAAAAATCTTGTTACTTGACGCTGGCTAGTGCACAAACCGTGCCGGAGCTAAAAAATAAAGAAGAAGAATCTGTCATGTAGTGGCTTTTATAATTTATTCATAATCTTGAGCTATTTGACTCTGTATTTTGCAATATTTGGTGGCATTTTACGTAATGCACTTCGGTTATTGTGCATGAGTGACGTGAAGAGAAAATAATACAACGGAGCATGAATTCTGAAGTGCCACAGATACTCCCAGGAAAGTTGTAACAAGGGGGGGGCCACCATCTTGTTAGAACATTAAAATTATCACAAGACACTTGCGATATTATTACTTACTCTACAATAGCAATAATAATATAGAGGATTAAAACCAAAACCAAAAAAAAGGTCATAGTATTCTTTTACTAAATGTAAAGTATTTTTTACATTTACAGATACAATTACAGAAATAATTGTACTATAGATAATAAATATGTTGGTACAAAGGTTAAAAAAAAAATCGTAAAAAATGAGGTGACTTTATTTATGCTACAACTTATTGAATTAATAGTAGTGATTGTCTACAGATAATATATAAAACAAAATTACTTTTCGTGTCTGTTTGTGTGATCTCTTAGTTGTTCTAAAGTACGCAACGCATTTTGATGCAAAAATAGTGTAAAAATGTGAGAAATCAGATTAATTTAAAATAAAACATGTTACTATGTTGAAATATACCAAAATGTGACAGAATTCATCTATATATTAAGTTCTATGGATAGTTGTAACGTTATTTAGTATTGATATATCGAAATGTAATGTAGTAATAATTGTAATTATATCTGTGATGCCCCTCGTGCCGCAGGTGTTCACGGGTGGCGGTCATTACTTACCATAAGGTAACCCGTCTGTTCGTTTGCCTCTAATCACATAAAAAAATGTAAATATAGTAAAAAAGTAGAATTAAAAATAATAAAGCAACTTTTTTTTAAATAAATCCGAATAATTTATATTCAAAATACAAATTTGGAAAGATCTCATGGGTGATGCGAAATGCGGGGAAAGGGGTCGAGGGAAATCTCACGACATCTCATCAGGAGACGACGGAAAGGGGTAAAAATCCTCAAAAACGCCTCACGTGATTAATTAACGCCCCTTTACAGTATAAAGTAACTTCAATGAATATCTTAGTTATCACAGATATAAAACTGTTCATACCAAAATGGGCCAAACTCGTTGATACTTATGAGACCAC
Organism: Antheraea assamensis; assembly: GCA_035772565.1. Taxonomy (NCBI): domain Eukaryota; kingdom Metazoa; phylum Arthropoda; class Insecta; order Lepidoptera; family Saturniidae; genus Antheraea; species Antheraea assamensis. Next base: position 1,521,243 of record JAQQSE010000001.1, read on the forward strand.
ATTTTTCCCTAAGCGAAGACGGGCGGATCGCTAGTTCTATAATATATTACATTTTACGTTATATGTCTTGAATTAATAAATTAAACATCTTCCGTGTCCTCATAAAGTCATTCTTTTAGCTAGTTTTTGTAAGTTAATGTATAATATATACATTTTATATGCTAATCTTTACAAATTATAAAAGGCAGCGTCTCTCTGTGTATCCAATAGTATGTTCATAAATCAAAAACCGCAGTAACGACTTATAAGATTCATTTCTTAAATCTAACTCTGTGCCCATGTATTAATAGGTATCATTTTGGTATATTAATTAATATATCGAACGATTTACAAGGTTAAAAGTACATTAATTTGACACAAAATGACTCCAGTACGAGTTCATGCAATAATTTACGTTAACAATTAAACTAAAACCAATGTACTGCAGCAGATTAAAGGAAATTAATGAAGAAACAATATATTATATAGTAGTCTACTTTTTTGCATTTTGCTGGAGTGGATCCGTGGGCACAATTAGAGTATAATAAATACCCATTTATAATCTGTTTATTGAGTTCAATTATCTCCTGTATAAATGAAAAACAATTGCGCAAATAAGCACATCACTTCAAATCAGCTGCATCTTTTTGGCTTATTCATTTTTTGTTGTTTGTTATTGTCAGGACAGTGTTTTTATGGAAGAAAATGGTTATAAACTTGATCGGAAAATTAAAAAAAATTGGGTTAGGTAGATCTTTCAAAATATTGACAGAATTGACAGACTAATTTTGGACGACAAGATAGATTCGGCGTTCTTCAATTGCCGTTTTATTTCACTTCATGGTCGTAGTGTAAAGCGAAGATTTGTTCCCATTATGAGCGCGAAGTCGAAAGGGGCAGCTAGTTTTTAGAAATTATATAGATTATCCGGCGAAAAGTGCGGTTGTATTTAAAATTTAATAAATCAAATGCCAGTCAAAACTTCTTCAGCGTACATATGGGTTATATATCGGGAATTATTGTCGGATACAATGCCTGTCGGGTTAACTTAGTTAGGTGCTTAGTAATACTTTACGATTTTCGTTACACCCCAACCGAATGTCTCGGATACGCTTTGGAGTTATAAGGTTCTTAATTCAGGAACTGTGTGTTCTTATGTCATCATTGCAGTTTACTAAAAGTAGCTTCCTACTTTCCAATTTATTACAAGTCATTTACCCTAACAACTCGTGCCTCATGTAGTAAAAATACAATAAATTATACATCATAATATGCAAGTTCATAACATGGTGACTCGACACTATAGGGACGACGTGGTAACAAAAACTTTTTATTCCATTCACTTGGCCGTTTGATGACTAAAATGACGTCATAATTGTCCCATAAATATAAAATTTATCACCACGTGGCCCGTGCGTCCTTTTTTATATAGTATCAGTATCGACCTATGGATTTATTCCTCTATTTAGATGAGTAATCTATGGTCGAATGCAGGCGCAGGCGCAGGTAGCGGGCCCGGGATGGACGGTTTGAATGTCGAATGCCTCAATGTTGTCAGTAGCAAAAATTGAATTTCCACTTTTCCTGTAACGGTTTTTTTTCCTTTTGATAATTATTTAAAAAAACTAAAAGATTTTTTTATAAAACACAATATTTAGTATAAAATTACAATCGTTATGTATTAACACATCTCGTTTCCAAGAAATACCATAGCATTTTGTAACGGTTTCTTATTTTTTTTCGTTCTTTGTATTTTTACTTTTTATATTACTGTACTTAAATAATTGTTTTTATGTTTTTTACTTTTCATTTCATTACGAGTTAAAATAAAATAAATATACTCAGTTGTTATTTACATAATTTATGACACTTAAATTACTTGGTTTAAGTAACATAAATTATGTAAATATTTTTTTTTATGTTTCAACAGTATGACATTGTGTAGCCATACTGTTAAAACTATCTATAAATAAATATATGTTTTTACTTCAGTGTTGATTTTAGTTACATGATCTAAATTAATATATTTGTTAATGAATGTATGAATGGCCGGCCATCTCGACCGAGACAACTTCGAATCGAACAAGGCGAAAAGCTCAAACACGTCATATGATCGACACGTCGATCGTTATAATGGCTAAACGTGTCAAGGAGCTTCGCTTTCTAATTGTGTATCAGTGTCACCAGTTTTACCATGTGTTGGGTGAAAATTTTCTGCTTGACAACACAGTCGGGAAGTTCAGGAACCACTTCCCAGAACGATAAAGGGCCAAGGGGTGCTGAGGGACGAGCGGGCGGAAAGACGGCGCGACAGCTGCGCGCGCGTCGTTCTCCCCGCGCAGCCGGCACTCCGCAGTCAGCGCTTGCATGAGATGCACGTTTGCGCCACTCTCTCCCGCGAAATACGCGCGTAACATTCCGTTGGAGTCGAGTGCGTGAGTTGAAATTTTCCAGTTGACAAACGGAGCGAGGTGCACCCGCAGGAACAGGCAGCAGCGCGTCGAGGCGAAGGACACAGGCTGGGCGCGGCGCAGGAACGGTCGTCGTTTCATCGGCGTCCTTTGTCCGGGAGGCCCGTTTGGCTAGGCGGTGACTGGCGCTATATTCGGTTTGTGTGCGATATTGCACCAGTCCCGGCCTATCCAAGCGGGCCCGGCCGTCGGAGACCGCTACTCGGGCGCTCAGCATCTGCGGCGCGCGATCCCGTTACCCGGCCGGTCGGTCGTTCACTGCAGTGGCCACGCTTAGGACGTGATTCGGTGTAAAAGTTTGTGTTATAGTATCAAATTGCACCAATCCCGGCCTGCCTTTGGTCACCGTATCTCGTGGATAACCGGCCGACACACGTGCATCCTCAGGTAATTTTAAAATGCAAGCTATACCTACCATGTATACACTTTTGTCTGTGAAGTTTCACAACAGGCGTTGTGTAATTGTAAGGTTTCTTTCGCCGACACAATGTATACGCCGTTCAAACGGTTTTCTGTTATTTATTTTGTGATAAGTTCGTTTTAAATGGTTGTAGAAAGTATTCTTCTGTGTAGTGAATCATATAGTTTCAATGTTCGGTGCGAGGTGAGTGAGGTAGACGCACGAGACCGGTTTCCCCGTAAATTGTGAGATATAACTATGTAGCAGATTTACGAGTTACGTCGGACCGCCCGAAACGAAGGACGTCCCACGGAGATTGTTTTAAAGTACGTCGGTCTAGGAACAGCTGATTTCTCATTCATGTTTTATTTATTTTAAATGCATAGTCATTCTATCTCTTGCAAATTAAGTCGATACATTTGCATTGTGCAGGATGTTGTATACGTGTATAAAACCTACAAACTGGTTAGGCATTCACTGCTGCGAATATAGCACAGGCTTACGCGAAAATAAAAAAAAAAACAATGTCTCTGACGTATAGTAAAAAGTATGAACCTTTACGACGATTTCTAATTAAAGAATTGTAATTGTTTTTGTTACTTTCACCGTTTAAATGAAAGATAACGCAAAGAATATAATCATTACATACATACCTACATATTTTTTATGACATATTGATTTCTAACTATACTTATATGTTTTATACGATTTAATGGGAGATGTATTTCTGGTTAGTCTATCTTTTTTTCCTTCTTTTTGACCCTCGGTAACCGAAATATCTTTCTGTGTCTATTGAAGTTACTGCGTTAAGGAAACATTTTGATTCGGTTTTTCCTTTTGTCCACAAATCATTGAATAAATACTTAAAAGGACAATTAATTAATGATTTTGAAACGATTATTACGAAAAGAAGTGACGTTTATACAGGAAATTATTTATTCATTCAGGTGATTTTCCAAAGTAGGTTAGATATGCCCATATTTATGGTAGTTCGTTTTGCTTAGAGAGAACAGTTAGAGGTCAAAAGCTACGTGTTTGACCCTCGACTGTTCTTAGATTGTTATAGATGATTTTTTTTTCGTCTACAAATATTTTCGAACAATGTTTTTTTTGTTATACCTTATTTATTATAGTTCGATTGTATTATTTAAAACTATGGTTTAACTGACTTCAGCGTAATTAATCGCAGGTAATAGAGACAAGATATATTTATATTCATTTTGGCAAGGCTCATTTGTCTTTCAGTATTTTATTTTTGTTCAAGTTTTCATAATTTTTTAGGAATAATTGTCATCAATTTTATAAAGAGATTCAAACTACACGTGCCTGTTATTAATTCGTTTCGGCTTGTGCACAATAATTAATCAAAATAACTTGAAACAACATACGAGGAAAGTAGTTCGTTTTGATTAAAAATTAAAAACATTTACTGTGAACTTATACTTTCCCGCCAAAAAATCGACGTCCATCTTTATTTGGCCCGATTTTTTTTTACTTATTCGAATGGATGCGGTCGGGACAGTTTTATTGCAGTTACACTTTTTTTTTTATATTACCAATGTATTTGCAGTTTTCGTTTATATACCTACAGCTCTCGTAATAATAGGCGAGAATTTGTATAAGTAAAATTAAATCAACAACAAAGCTTGTGTAAATTACAGGGAACCTATGACTCCGGTCGTCATACACTGACCCACGCAGGTTATTAAAACGGACTTGGATTTTTACAAACTTTTGTATAATAAAACACAAAATTAAATCAAAAATTAAAAAAACGTAAACTATACAAAGAAGTCGATTAATAAAAAAAGAGTAGTCCGGTGAAATTGTAGAGACTTGCCAGGTCAACAGTGTAGTTCAGTTCGAAAAAATAAAAGAAAAGAAAAACTAATTTACAATGGAAAGTGAGTATTCAGTAATATATACAATTTTAGGTTGTAAATTACAGAGTCATCATCATTCATTCATCATTGTAAAACTGTGACGTGTATTTTCATTACTATTTCCGTTATATATTTAATTAGATTTTGATTACAAATAATGTGAGTGAATATTCCGTTAGTTATGTTTTATATTACCGCCGAAATATATACTTATATATATATATATATATATATGGAAAAACTGGGTTTTTATTAAAATAGCGCCCTCAATACAGTGAATTGTTAGTTGGCTTTGAAAACAGCTTTACGGTTTCTATTCTAATATGGTTATATAAATAATCTCCCAAACGGTTTTAATAGAGTTTGACGAGCTTTTTTTGGCAAGTACCATGAGAATATTATTACAACTACACATCATTACGTTTTCTCTTTAGGGGCTAAGAAGTGATTATAAAACTTAAAAGAGATAATCGGGCACTGGCCAGTTATTAGTTGGGCATTTTTTTTTGTTCGAATTGACATACATTGTTGGCTCTTTTGGCCTCTACAGATTCACCGGACTACTAAGGGGAGCGCTTATGGCACTAACCCGATTTGTTTAGGCGATCAGTACAAGGGCACTCGGTGCGCCTCGGCTTGAACTGCCGCCGAATTTCCCGATCTGACTAAGCTAAGCTAAGTGTTAGTTGGACATGCAATATTCGTTATTATGGTTTTATTAGATCCGCCTCTTTTTCTCACGGCGGCGTATTCGAATTTTATCAATTCCACGATACATGCAATTACAGTTTTACAAGTAATTATTTGAGCACCTTATTATTGAATAAATAAAATTGTACATTTCTAGCTCTTATTCAATAACAGTGCTACAGCTAGATTGAAATTGTCGATGGTAAGGTCGTAGGATAATATTGCATGTATGCAAATACTGTCAAATGTATGTTAATTATAACCTTTCCAACCATCGGTATGTTTCGTAACTTAAGCCTGTGCTTTGTACTTAAGCATAAAGTAAAATTAACACGTATTGCAACAATAAAATTTGAAAAGTCTTATTCTCTAAAGCTTATAATTTGAATTATACTAGTCTACAATGGAAAAGTATTCGTAATAATTTCTTCTTAAAATATCGATATTTTCTACAGAAGCAAAACATAAGACAATGTCGTAATTTTACTAAAAAATAGAAGAACAGTATGACGTCTGTTAATTTTTGCTAACAGTTTGTTTTTTTTTGTTTAAATTTTTTTGTTTAAATATTTGTATAAATTTTGTTTAAATCACTAGTAGAAAGGCTACTTTACCTGAGGAATACTGTTTTAAAGACGAAAATTGTAGACCAGTCACCAGTGCTATGAATTTGGCGATTTAAACCCGAAAATTAATTAAAATATATATTTATATTACTAAATTACATGTGTCTGTGGTATAGTATAGATTACCTACGACTACTGGGGTTGCCAACTTTTAATAAAGAAATAACGTGTCTAATCCTTTCTAAGGGGAGATATAAAATATATGCAAGAAAAAAGTGTATTTCATATTTAAGTTTTTTAATAACTTTTTTGAGGTTTTAAAACAAGTATAAGTAAAAATTGGTTATCTTTGAAGATGTCCTAACTACTTTTACAATATTTAATTCATATAAACTAATAAAGGGGCGTCAATTAATTACGTGAGGGGGTCAGGGGAGGGGTGTGGAAGAATCACGGAAGTGAGTTTCTTTGTTTATTACATTTTTACGCCTTAACCTTGTCATCATTAAATTTTGCATACATTTTATCAGCTAATTTATATAGGGTAGCATTTATAAAAAAACGTTTTCCACAGGATATAGCAATTATACATTAACGTGAGCAAAGCAGCTAGCAAAAGCTAGTTCTCTATAAACTTACAATCATAAGGAACAAGACGGGGTAGAAATGTGGGGCGGTTAAATCTCTGTGGCAAAAATTGTTGACAAACAAATGACTGTATTTTAATAGACCGGTAATTTGAAAACCGATCGTGTTACAACACCCTGAGGAATAACTCTGGTACAGTGTATTAACTTAGGGTGGTAGTTAGTTAGCCATGTTACCACCACGCTATATTTCCATCAGGATGTTTTCCTTCACCGAAAGCTCCGGTTCCTTTATCACGCTAATATATAATTCTAGCCGTGAACGAGATAAGTGATGCTTACTGTTAATATTATTCCATAATATACGAAACAATTTACATAAACTTAAGTAACGCAGGCGTAATGTTTAATTATATAATCGTTTATAATTCAGTTTAAGAGGAACAAGAAATACGCTTCTTTCTTACGCATTTGAGTTTTAATTCTTTTTTTTTCTGTTTATTGGTCCACTAAACTGACTACGTCATCATCATAATCTCAGCATACAGAGGTCCACTGCTGGACATGGTCCTTACCATACGATCTCCACAGCGTATGGCTCTGTGCCGCCTGTAACTAACGGCTCCCCGCAACCTTAATTATGTCATCGGTCCATCTGGTGGGGGCCGTCCCACGCTGCGCTTTCCTGTACGTGGTCGCCACTCTAGGACTTTTCTGCCCCATCGGCCATCAGTCGCTCGAGCTATGTGCCCCGCTCATTGCCACTTCAGCTGTGATATTCCGCGAGCTATATCGGCAACTTTAGTTCTCCTACGGATCTCCTCATTTTTGATTCGATCACGTATAACCCCAAGCATAGCTCTTTCCATAGCTCGCTGGATGACCTTGAGCTTTAACTTAGAAATTATCAATATTAACAAATCATGCCATGATTGCACTCTTCTAGATGTGAACATTGCATACAAAATACTGCGTTTACAATTTAGTAACAGGCTTTGTAGCGCCGTCGTAGTAAACTTATCGAGCGGAAGAATCAGCGAAATCGATCCTTTATTGTAGACTTTATATCATTTCTGTTACCAATGTATACGATATATGAAGAAAATCACAGACACTACGGTCAATTTAATTTACACATGTATATAAATAAGAAGAGAATAAAATACCCTAATCTATAATTATTTACTTATGATTTAGTACAACTCTCGTCAATTTTCTTGACCGCTCTGAAGATAGCTTTAAGTTCGCGCTACTATATAAAACAGTCTGGAGTTTTATACAGTTAAGTTAAAGTATTATTATAGGAATTTAAAATTGGCAGTTATTTATCCTTGTCTATCGATACAAAATGTATAACATCGGGTAGACATATATAACACGTATTATTACCTAAATTCGTGTTGTGTGCATCTATATTCGGAGCGGCCAAAAAGAATGGCGAGGACTTGTTATACATGAACGGCTTTAGTCGCGCGTAACTATTTGTTCTCTGTGTGGTTGTTAAATATAGTGTATACTCTTTATAACATACTTCGTAATATCGATAAATTCCCGATAACGTTGATATAACTTCTAATTTTGATGGTTTGCTATAATTAAAATCTACCTTTTACAGCGCAACAGCCACTCTATTACGAAGAAATACATTCACAATTTAGACGACTGTAAATATTTCTAGTAAGTATAATTTAAACTATATTGCGACATTTGACTGCTTTGAACATTAATAATGTAGAAGCGGAATCGAAATGTGTTGCTATTTCGGCCGCTATGACGGCGACAATGGCTTAGTGGGGTAGGCAGCAAACTACCGGTGGTACGAAGTCTTACACCGCTGGATCCTCTCTCACCAATTACAGGGTAAAGAACGTTCTCACTAACCTGATGGCGGTCTAAGGCCCAGACCGTGAAGCTCGAGCGCGTATCCGTCGCAGCGCCGTCCACGCGACACATGCACGTGTCAGCCGTTTAAATGATATTGTTCAGCACCTGTCTGTGCAATGGCTTTGCATATTTTGGTGTTATTGAGTGTTGTTAAATGGAGAAAATGAAAATTGCAGGTAAACTAACCGAAGTCAAGTAGTTTTCGACATTTTAAAAAGATTATCGTTAAATCAAGTGGCGTTTAATGGATTTTACGCTACATTATCAGAATTATTATTTATGCTATTACTCTTCAAAGGTTAAATAATTGTAATTAATTACCAATAGTACGTGTGCCTTACTCTCAGTTACTAAATACACCAGACAGACCTATCTTATTAGCCGTAAGCCATCTTTGAACTTTTAACACGGAAATAGTGTCGACGAACAACTTTGTTTGTTTGTACTGAATTATATTTAAATTATCATGTTCATGGAAGCAATAATAAACACCAAAACAATAGAGTTCGTTGTATGGAAAGGAAATGGGCTGGACACGTGTCTTTTATTACCGATAACAGATAGACAAAGACCATAACACTATGTGACAGGCCGTATGGATATAGAAGTACAGGTAAGCCGAAGGCAAGATTGAAATATGAATTGCAATCTAATGCATGCAGGAGCTGGCAGGACATCGCAAAGGATCGCGACGCTTGGCTTTCTCTGCAGGGACTTACTCGAAGAGGGGTCCACAAAAGTTAATTTAATGTTCACTATATTTTATGTTAATATTAACAACATATTTACCATTTAATGAAATAAACAAGCTTTTTTATTTATTTATTTTATTCAATAAAAGCTAAAAATAATTCTACGTGAATTACTCTCGTAGTTTAATATAATAGACTGTAATAAAACTATCATCATTATTTTTCGTTACGGAATCACACCTGAGTAGATACAATTTTTTTTATTAACCTATTTTTTTATGGGTAAGTGTCTATTGTTTTTCTTCCTACTTCATCGATCCAGCAAGTCATATCAGAATTCATACTCCGAGTGATTATTTCCCTTGTAAGCACATATTAACCAAGATATGTTACGCAAATAACAGAATAAACCCAATATTATGAATGAAAAATAAAATATTAAACTACATTGCAAACCAAAATCCCGCCAAAAACTCTGAGAGCAGAGTTTTTGCCAAAGAAATGATTAAAAACCTTTTAATTTACAGTACAATAAAGTATATAATAATATCTAAGGTAATCGATAAAAAAAAACATTTCATTACATTTCGTTAATCATCTGCATGAATCGTGAAATTTAAAGCCGCGCAAATAATATATACATACAGCTTATCTTCATAAGATTAACCCACCTATCCCATACTGAAGTATTTAATCTGTGGTTCGTAGTTATCGTGCAATAACTACGAAGCCGCCATGCCTCGCGAGTCGAGCGGAAAGATGATTCACTAAGCAAGTTGAGAAATGTGACCGTTATGATTTAAATTGCAACAGTTGTCATGGGGCACTCACGGATTGCGGTACTTGCATACCTCGGCCGGCTTGTAGCTAATTTTTTTTTTAACATTTTCATATTTTATCTGTTGAATTTGCGCGGTTTGAGATGTTCATCGATATCTTTGTTTTGCATTTATTTTCCTCCTCTCGCAATCAATCTTCTCTGTTGACGGTTATTACTTTATTGACGTGTCTCCTGATAACTTCAGCGTTGTCATAAGGTGGTGGTCCTCTTTTTAGAACTTTCTAGAGAGTTTTTTGTGATTATATTGATTGTGATATTTAATTTTCCGTGTTATTTTTACGATAACCAAACTAAACAAGATAGAATGTCACTAAATTTACAATATATAGAATCATACAAATAACCATAGATTATGTATAAAAAAAGCAACTACATGATAGACTTAGAGTGAAATTTGTAGACCGTACTCAACCTTGTGTAATGTCTTTAATTGTAAGAAATATAATTGAATCATGCATGTTGGTTGAAAAAATATCGAAAAAACGAAAGAAACAAGTCAACGTACAATGAAACAAACAATGGTAGCCTTCTTGACATTTTTACTATAAAAGAGCAGGCCAATGACAATTAAGTACTACTGATAATTTAAAAAGTGTAGACGTGCTACTGTTATATTATTTGCCATTTTTTTATTATCATAATATCGAAGTTTATCATAAGTCGTCGAATTTGATGACTTGAACTTAGCTCAGCACAAGCTAAGTGAATGCTATGTTTACGACAATAAATTAAAATTGTGGACTTACAAGGCTGAGGGCAAGTGTGAGTGCGCTCTATAAATTTACTTCTAAGAACCCCGCCAAAAACTCTGATGTCTTTGTCCATGCCACAATAATGATATCTACCTTTTTGTATCTTGTTTTATCTTATTTATGATTTCAGTGTAGTTTTTATAGCGGATTCATCTGATATTGACGATGTCACCGATGAAAACAAAAAAATCTCGCTGCCAGAATATAGAGAGCTTGACAAACAGATACCTATACATTATGAAGCACGCGAGAAGAACTATAGGAAATGCAAAGCTATCAAACATACGAACTACCACTCTAGTTAATCATTCAATAAATGGAAATTTTCAGGTAAATACTTTTTAATTAATTCAAATTTAAAATGCGTATGACGGAAGTTGAACCTGAGTAATATTCTTGTCGTACCTCCGTATGTTTGAGATAATATATTATTAGGTATAACTTTTCTGTGCTTCCAATCCGTCGATATGGGGTTGACGTAGTTATTATGCTCTACCTTGATCCGAAAGATACATGCTTAGCCCAGCAGTGGGATTTTTATTATTATTCTATTGACATCAGAGGAGGTCTTGAGACGGTTCTGAGCGGTGGGACCGCAATATATGGCATAATAGCGAGGTGGTGAGTTACGCCAAAACTTTAAAAATGTGATAGGTCGTCTACACAAAATTGAAAATCAAAGTACCAAAATAAGAACTATTAAATTCCTAAAAAGGGCCATCTCAGTCGTCTGGGTGTAAGTGAACTTTACTGTTTTAACTAGCATTGACAAATGAAGTCCCTTCACGAATAAGCGATGGGCTATCTGAGGCGTTAAATTGAGACTCCACACTATTTTAAAAACTTGATAGACTACCTCTAACTGAATTAGTAATTGTCTTTCCAGAAACAGTATACTTTTATATGTAATTATATTGGTAATTATGTTTTATTGAAGTGCGACCACCATAGACATACTGACCTTTAGATTAGTACGTTTGGGGATGAATCAGTGTACGAGTATATATAGGTGAAGAAAAGTTTGAAAAGCGGCGATTTATATTTATCGGCGGTCGCCGTGTTTTTGATTGCAATGTGTTTATCAACAGACACAGTGCAGTCACCTTGTCGTGATTCGACAGACAAGTTTTATATATAACCTTATTGTAGTGTAATGAAACTTATATTATTCAACATCGAAGTTTCCATCTGGTTTCAGCAAAGGTAATTTTGAATGTGCCCTCCGATAGGTCAAATACGTTCTAGATCTCGACAACAGCACCACCTAATGCGTCCAGCAACGAATTATCAAGGTTATTTTATAATTACAACGATAATATAAAAATGTTCATGCAATTTAGAAAATAAAGTGGAAGTGGTCGTACAGTAGTCAAAATTCGGCCATAATAACAAAGTATTGTCGGTTAACGAAGTATCGATTACACGTGTTGAAATGTAGATATTATCTGTATTTCTCTTTGATATATTTTTATACTGTGCACACTGTACTCAGTTTTGTACAAATATTTTAGGTTATAGACGTAATGAGGGTGAAGTATGATGGATAGAGACTTATAAATAAAGGCATGACTCGTCGATAGTATAAAAAAATTACCATTTCCATATTTTTAATACTAAATCTCGTCAATATAGCTGCTAAACAAAAAATACTTCAATTATCTTAATACTTAAATGGGAACTACAAAAGTGAAGATAAAGGGAACATTCATTATAATTCAGTCCATGGAGACTCGTGCACGGTCTCAAGAGTGACTCAATTGGTATCAAGAAATCCATGTGATTTACAGTAAAATCATATGAGACCCTTCAACTAATATCGCCTGAATAATTGAAGGTCTATTCTCCTGCTTTGCGGCGTTCGGATAACCTAAATACGATAACGATTAATATTACTAGAAATGTAAACTGGGTGACATAATTTTTCAAAAAATAAAGCGTCGTGGAACACATTTACCAGCTGATAGTGTTACCAATGTAAATTAGTAATCGAATATCCTGTTAATACTATAAGCGTAAGTTTTGTTGTTGATTGATGCATGAATGTTACCCTTCCACGCAAAAAACTACTGAACGAATTTTGATAAAACGTTATAATAGTACAGCTTATACATTGGAAAAAGATATAGGAAAAAGATACAGACTATAAAGTTATTGTTTAAATTTATTGAAGCATAGCTGTAACTAGTTAAGTATTAGTAAAAATTTCAGCAAAAAAGTGCAGAAAATAAAAATAAAGATGTAAAAAAAAATGGTTGAATACTTTACTAATATTATGGATGTGAAAAGGTGTTTGTTTGTTACCCTTTCGCGACTTAAATAATCGACCGATTCGAAGACATCATAAAAATTTGCATACACGTTGTCAGGGTACAGGGAAGGACATAAGGTACCATACGTCCAGTAAAAAAAATGTACTGTTCCCAAGGGACGGATCATATCTTCATTAATTCTAGTGAAACCGCAGGCAAAAGCTAGTATAACGATAAATTTCAAGTAAATTGGTTAAACTCATCATCATCATGAGAGGTACATCATTGTGCGCTACATAAACCGTCAGTTATAAGAAGGTAATGTGTGACGTCATCATTTATGCAGATGCAAAGGCAGACGAAGTCGCGGGCAGTTCTAGTAGTATAATAAACGCGTGGTTGTTGAATATGTTATATACAGACTGTTTTTGAAAAGAAAACTTCTGTAGTCGCACTGAGCGATTCTTGTTAGGGAAAATCCTTATGAGTACGCGTCACCGATGATCTCGACATGCTCGTGACTAGCGGCGCATATTCTATTTGCCTGTGTACATGTCATATTGATATACAAAGCTTGTACAGCCCCCCATATGTTTACTCAATTACTAAACTTTATAAAAATGTATATTATTATTGCTCGGAGTGCCAGTAGATGTGAATACCAAACTAATGATAATAATTTCAATTTATGAATTATCAAATTTAAATAATTCAGACTATAATTGATTTAAAAAATCGAAAAGGAACACAGTTATCCCATTGTTTTCATTTTTCACTTTTGTCGGCATCTCCTTATGACTGCCTCTTTTTTAATTTTTCCAATTTTTCCAAACACCATCGAATGAGAAATTTTCACTCACTACCACCCTTTGTGGGGAAATTAGAGAATTGTGGATTCTTTACCTGTACACCAAGGTGTGGGCATGGCGATTACGAGCGTCACCTTCACTCGGCAAAAGGTCTTGGAGACTATATTTCATATTACGATAGATTAATAATAATAATTCGTACATTTCTCACGATCTACTGTTTCACTTTTTATATAAACAATAAAAATAACGATATGCTCCGTGTTTATGATAATTTGTGCATACGTTATTAAAAGTGAAACATGGAGAACGGTCTAGTGGTTTCGGTGTCAAGGCCTCAGCTCCCCTACCCTGTTGCTGTTCACAGTCGCTTCGACCGTGTATTTCCGTTGCCCACGTGTTCATTTACCGAGTATTTAATACGAACAAATTAAAACCTGCAGCGTCGTTAAGTCTACAAAAGCCGCTATGTAATTAAAAACATTTTATTACGTAGGAACTTTTACATTTTGAATGTATGATGACTTAACGAATGTTTTCCGAACAGTCTCCTTGATATTTGTATTTAAAGCGGGCTTCGCTTCGTAACAATTTGTGCAGGTGCTTGTTGCAGTTTATAACGATTTATAATCAATATTAATTAAGACCGTAGTCCTGGATGAAATCAGTTAAGGATAGAACACTAGCTTCCGACAAATACTTTGAAAAGTCTTTCTAACATCACCCATTTCTTATGTTGTTTTGCGGCAAATCTTTTGAAATACTCGTATCTACACAGCAATAACTATAATTTGCTGTCAAGATATTCCTCACCTTTTGGCCTTAATTTGATTGTAATCTTAGAATACAACAAACATTCGGCTATTTATTTACAAACTGTAAAGCAAAGTGTCATCCATATTAATATATTGTACCGCAAACGGACGGCAAATTGACACCAACAGTTGAAGGGAAAACTTTTAAAATTATTAATTTAATAATTTTTAGTTGGTGGTAACAAAAATAAACTGCTATTTATCTATTACATATAATTTTTTAAAATGTGATAATTTTACCACAGAGTATACTATTGTATATGTTGTATGTATTGTAATATTTTATACAAGTCTATTCATTTATTTTTTTACAACTGGTTCTTTCCAATTTTTCATGTCAATTTAAATAACCTCCATTTGCGACAACAGCATTGTGACATAAATTTGCAGTGGAATGATTTTTATGACTATTTAAAATAACTATTACTAACATAACAATTACTATTATTTAGTCTATGGTTGTTGTCGAGCATTTTATTTTTTCCCGCTTTTTTGATAAGTATACTGTAACTGATAATGCTCGTGAAAATTTTCATTGTTATTATGATTTTTGGCAGAATTTTAGTGTGTTATACAGTGTCTTTTATTTCTTTACTCATAATTCTGCGTTTATGGCGATATGTTAGTAATATTGCTGGGTATATTATATTATAGTTTTTGAGAAATAAGTGAAGTGGACGGGAAATAATAACACGGAACATGATTTCTGAAATGTCAAAACTTTTTGGAAATTTCTAACAAAAAGCCCACCATCTTGATAAACAATTTGTAATAATTACTTTGTATAAATGATAATCTTCAATAACGAGAATTATCTGTTAAAGTAGGACTGAAAAAAAATTGTTTATAAAGATTTAGGTAATTACTCCAGTCAGCCATTTTGCTTTTTCTAATACTAATACTGAATCTGTGGTTTATAAGTACTCATCATCTCTTACCCTTCTCCAACTTAAGTGGGGTCGGCACAACATGTTTTGCTTTTCCACTCTCCCCTATGAGAATTCATCTCAGTATTCCTTTTATACATATATGTTTTCACACAATCTATCCAAACATTTTTCGGTCTTCCTTCACGCCTATATACGTCCACCTTCATACTAACAACTTTTTTTTTCTTTTTATACTTTATAGGTAAACGTTTTGACCGGCAATCTCATCTGATATTAAATGATGATGTGGTCTAAGATGGTAAGTCACGCTTAACCTAGAGGGTGACTGGCTCTCAAGTGCAGCTAGTTGCCGGAACACACCAACAGGTGCTTGGCGACTGATTTTCAATTCGAGGGTGGTAGCTAGCCAGACGGACTTAAAAAAAGCTCTACCACCATGCCATGGTTTCATCACGATGTTTTCCTTCACCGCGCGCTCCGACTTAGTTGCTTGGATTCGAACCTACGTCCTTAGACGCTGTGTCCGAACACACTACCAACTGAGCCATCATCGCATTTCTAGTTACATAAGATTCATCGTTCCTCATGTAATGCCCATACCATACAAACTTCCTCTGGTATACTCATTCCTAATCCTATCCTTTCTAGTTACACTGCACATTCATCTTAACATTCTTTTTTTTTTGTTTTTCGAACTGACCTACACTGTTGGCTTCGTAAGGCCTCTTCAGTTCCACCGGACTACTATCTCTGTCGCATGTAATCATCTCTCATCCGTCTATTTCATAGCCTAGCACTAAGATCCATAAATAGAAAAATTATTCTAAATGTGGTTTTATAAATACTATGATAGGTAACGCAGGGAAAGAGTATTACTTGGTATATTGTTAAAAAATGAATAATTGTCATCACAATTAAACATTACATTACATCTAATAAAGTGTTTTGAAGTGAAACTCCTCATGGGGGGGGCTTTGAAATTCTGAGCTAACGAGAAGTGGTGGGGGTAAACACTGTGTGTCGGGTAGAGTGTTGAACACAACGGTTCTCGTCCGATCACCGAAGCTAAGTAAGGTCAGACGCGGTCAGTATTTGAATGGGTGACCGCCTGGGATGACCGCGCTCTACTTTTCATAAAGAAGTTTTCACACCTTCCGTGTGGTGATGAGCACACGTACATACTTTTTTTTTTAATAAAACGCTATATATTGATTATGTATTTTTTTATTTTCCAATATTTCTCAAATAAATCCTCTTTATTAATGCGTTTTATTGAAAATGGCTTGTTTAGTTAAAATGATGGTAATTCTAAAGCCTCGGCTATCATGTGATTAGGGATAGATACTACGAAAGATCTTTATGGAATTACTGATCCTATTCCGAAAGTGTTTTCTCTTAACATATGGTAATCAATATTTATTATAAAAATAGCGCGTGTAATAGATAGTATAAATTCTCATTCGTTCGTATATAATTAAATGACAAATAGAATTATATTGACAGATACTAGAAGTGTGTTTAAGGTATACGACACAGTACCGGTTTTAAGATTTATCTTCTTACTGTAGCTTTTCCACTTTACCAAATTTATAGTAATGTCTTTTTTTTTACATAATTTATTTCCAAACTATGTGTAGCTTCTGTTTTATGATATCTAAATAGAATGATATATAAACATATGTGAATACAGAATCGGTAAATATGCTCTTCACTCAAATGGTGGCTATATCCGGGAATGGAACCCGGGAGCTATCGGCTTAATAATGGCGCTTAGTACCGTTAGTTCGGAGGCGTGTAAACTATTTTTCCGATTCTTTTTCCATCAATAATCTGTAGCACTAATAGAATTTGACTACCAATTCTATTAGATGTCAAACGACAAAACGCAAGTCCAACTTGCGCAATATTTCGATAGTAATGTACTGGGCCGAATTCAAAGAAAGGAAAGAGGCGGCATCATCTCTGGAGTTCCTGTACGAGGTGGCCCACAATACGAATAAAATGATTTTTTAATGAAACTAAAGTGACATCTCGAATATGAGTTATTTTATGGTCCAACGCGATGGTTTCCTTTTAATTATTCCGTCACATATATGTTAAGCGGCTACTCTAATACAACACCGTTTCTCTAGAAACTAGAGAGGTGCAAACAAGAATGTACACCACAGTTTAATCCATTTCTTCTCAACCTAGCGTTCGTAACGTGTTCAGGAAATAAAAATCTGTGGTAAATACACGAAACATCTTTGTTATTTATGGCTGTTCTTAATTTGAAAATGGAAAATGGATCAAGTAATAGCAACATAATAAAATAAATTATTAACCAAAGACATTTTTTTCTTTTCCATTCCTAAGAGTAAGAGGAAAAAAGTAAAATATAAAATAAAGTATATCTTTTTAAAACGTGTTTTATTGAAATATCAATTAAACATATCTATATAGTAAAATATAAGTGAGTTAGGCTAACTGTTTTTTTTTGTTGCGTGTGTGATTGTCAAGGGGACAAGAGTTGTAGGCATATAAGGGAAATGTTTGGAAAAGCGAAATAATTGGGTTAAAAATCTCTCTTGTAAAAAGTAAGTGACTGGGACATAAGACAGCAGGTTTACCTTCAAAAATATTTTCATAATTGACAAGTTGGCGTTCAGTTACCATTTTACGAGTAATTTATGAAGTGGTCCTACTGTATCGGGAAGATTCAGTCTTATTTTCTCAGTTAAAACACCCGTGCGAAGCCGGGACTGGTCGCTAGTTTCATATAAAAATTTCTTTTCTTGGTCAAAAGTAACACTATCACCAGTTGCTCCTAATAACATTTTACGTCTGGATTATTTCTGTGTACATGAGTTTGATTAATTGTTCCATTCCTCATAAGTTACAGCGACTATTCGAAAATAATAGGTTATATCAAATTAAATTGGTTTTTGTTTCGTTTATCGCTTGACGTGTATCGAATTGGTGAATTATTGTGCGTATTAGAATTCACGTGTGGTCAAAGACCTCTAGGTATGAGCAGCGTTAAAGGTCGTTATCAGGCAAAATTATCAATACGAAAAACATACTGTTATGACATATGGAAATTATACACATATTTCGAATCTTTGTTCGATGATGGCTCAGTTGATAGTGTGTTCGGACAACGCGTCGATCCTTGTAGGGTTGATTTTTTGCAACGGAGTCAGAGCTTTCGGTGAAGGAAAACATCGTGATGAAACTATAGCATGGTGGTTGGGCTTTTTCAAAGTCCGCCTGGTTAGCTATCGCCCTCAAGTTGAAAATCTATCGCCAACCACCTGTTGGTGTGTACCGGCAGCTGCGCGTCAGAGCCAGTCTCCCTCTAGGCTTAGCGTGACTACCATCTTAGACCACATTATCATTTAATATCAAATGAGTTTGTGGTCAAACGCTAACTTGTAAAGTGTAAAAAAAGATTCCTCTCGATGATTGGATTGTTTCACGAACCTGTAGTAGTTTTGACGTTCATAAGTGCCTTCGCAGGAGCTTTTTTTTATATTATAGGGGGCAAACGAACAGGTGGGTCACCTGATGGTAAGTTATCACCGCCGTCCATAGACACTAGCGACACCAGGGGAGTCAAGTGCAAGTCAGTGCAAGCACTGTTACTTCACGTCGGCTTTCTGTGAGAGGGTGGTACTACCCTGCGCGTCGGGCGCGCCGACCCATTCATTTTGAAACCAGTAACAGCTTCAGCGTAGCTCTACCACCTACAAAACCTGCTTAGCACAAAGTTATAAGCCATAAAAATGCTTCAATTGTAGACTGATAAAAACAAAATAATATTACAAGAACTTTTCTCTTTAAGCTGTTGTATGTTTTTCCACAATCTCACCTGATGATAAATGACAATGTAGTCTAACATTATCAATAACTATATATACACTTTACATAAACAGATATAATTAGACAAAGTCCTACGATCATGCTGTGGTATCATTGATGTTTTCCTTCAACGAAAGCTCAAGCTTGTTGCAGAGATTCAAACTTACTACGATCGACAGGGTCTCCGTATGCGCTATCACTGAGCCATGAGGATGTAATTGTTTTTAATAGTGCGATCAAAACATACAAACTCCAGCTTTATATACTGTATACTAAGTTACTAATATTTATGCATATAAATAAAATTGGAGTGTCTGTTTGTAATATCAAAATAACGACTTTTTTACTGATTGGATATGAACGTATACATGATACCGATAACAAAAATACAATTTTTGTCTGTCTGTCTGTTTGTACCGGGTAATCTCCGAAACGGCTCTACAGATTTTGACAGAAATTCCACTGACGGATAGTTAAAATTACAGCGGGTGACATAGGCTACTTTATTTCAAACTAGCTGTTATCCGTGGCTTCGTCTGTAGTACCATCTCCAAAACGATTGGACCTATTTTCATGGGACTTTCACTGACAGATAGCTAACGTTATAAAAAGTAATTAAAGCTTTTTTATTTTGGACTAGCTTTCACCTATGGCTTTGTTTGCAGTACTATCTCCAAAACGTTTGAACCATTTTTCACGTAACTTTCACTAAAAGATAGCTGATCTTATAAGAAGTAATTCACAATTATAAAATAAAACCCACGCGGAGCTGCGGGCAATAGCTATTACTTAATAAAATTCTTAAGGCTGACATACAGACGAAGTACAAATTAAACCGCGACGGTCTAGGACCAATAATTTTTTCTTCTTCATCTTACTCTTATCGCACTAAAGTAGGGTCAGCACAACATGTTTCCTTTTCCACTCTCCTGTCAGATATTATCTCAGTATTGACACCCTTTATACACATAGTATATTTCACACAATCCATCCATACCTTTTTCGGTCTTCCTCTACTGTTATATCTGTTCACCTTCATACTCGAAACTTTTCTAGTTACACGATTTTCGTCTCTTATATTTTAATATGGCCGTACCATGCTAACCTATTACTTCTGAACTTCACTGTCACTAGTGCTATTTTCGAACTTCTTCTCACATATTCATTCTTAATCATATCGATTCTAATTACACCACATTTTCATCTTAACCTTCGCATATTTACCACATGCAATCTTTTCTTATCCGTCTCTTTCGTAGGCCAGCACTCAGATTCATATAAACAGAACAAATAAATTATATGCAACTCGAAGAAAAGTGAGCTTTTAGTATTTAAAGCGCCTAAGCAGCATACGCGCAGTGTTCCACCAATAAGTCTCAACGGTGTAGTGCTAAATATGGTAAATAGCTTTAGATACCTCGGCCACATAGTCATAAGTGACGACGAAAATATAGAGAGGGAGCGCAGGGCATTGTCTGTGAGAAGCAACATGCTCACCCGCAGGTTTGCTCGTTGTACAACTAACGTTAAAGTAACCCTTTTTAAGGCGTTTTGTCAATCGTTTTACACGAGCGGCCTGTGGGTGTCATATACGGGGCGAGCTTACAGTATCCTACGTGTTCAATTTAATAATGCCTTTAGAATGCTGTAGGGACTGCCTTTGCGCTGTAGTGCGTCGGGAATGTGCGCAGAGGCTTGCACAGATGGTTTCCATGCCATCATGCGAAAGAAAGCGGCCCCTTTACTGCAGCGCCTTCATGGTAGTGATAACAGCATTTTGAAAATGATCGCTGCCAGACCGAACTGCCCCTTCCAGAAACATTGGGTGGGGACAGTCATAAAACTCAAAAATAGATAATCTGTTCTTAACTAATAATACTAACCTAGTCACGTAAGTACTATTTTCACTAAAACTAAAAAGTAAGTACTAACAAAACTATGGACTGTATGTAGTCTGGGAATAAAGTTTGTTTTATGTATTTGTTTTTTATAACGTAGGTAAACATTATTGCTTGAGATTTTTAAAGTAATTCTTTCGAGAGCCCAAAATAGGATGATCGCTAAGATGGTATTTATTGAATATTCCATTGTTTACACGCCAGGTAATGTTATAAAACATCATTACTTAAATAACGTTTATTTGTCTCACTTAAGTATTCTGCAAACAGCTGAAAATAGAATCAAAGTCACACCGAAATTTCTACTTTTCTCTTGTGGTTAACATAATTTTTTAACTCGATTTCCTTTAACGGTTTTGCCACCAATTTGTTATACTTTGTTTTCACGTTCTATGTCATAAGTTTAAAAGGAAAACTCGTGATAGTTGCTCCCATGAGGTTTTATCTATCGCAAGAACTGCTGAACCTTACGTCACGGAACGGTTTTTACAAATATGCGCGACTAATAGATAAACAAAAACAAAAAAAAGGAAAACAAATCGAAATAAGCGATTGGTCACGGCAATTATACGAAACGCTATCATTTAGTTGCAAACAAAGGAGAGTTGCGTGATTTTGGAAATATTAAGAGCTAATTTTGTTACGCGTCTCGTTGCGTTAATGGCGTACAATGGCCTGCGATTGGTGCCGCGGGTGGACGACCCTAATATCGATAGGTTGTTTTTTTATAAAAAGGCTTCAATAAAATCTACCTATATAAATACTTGTGTAATTATTAAAATTAACCCTTTTTGGTCTTTAATGTTCATCCCCAATCCGCTGTTTAAGTACCGATAGAAGTCGCGCCAATGAATGTGAGATTGAGATAGGAGCCACTATAGCCAAGTTTGTCATGTTCTGGCAACATTATTTGAAAGAGCGACCGCGCTATAGAGGCAGCCAATGCAAAAATTTTATCCGAGGGTCATAATATTAATTAAATAACTAGTAAAACATCATCAGTCGTGTCCTTTATTTGTTAAATTAAAGATAATTAATTCCTTTAAAATTGTTAAACTTAAAACTCAACCAACCAGTGTTTTGCGCTTCCTATTTCACATGACAATAATTCTTTACTCTGCATCTTTCAATCCAATCTTACGTTATTTTCTAATACATTTATTTTATTTATTTTCCATACTTTTAGATGTTTCTCGTCTTTTAAAAGTAAAGCGTAAGTGCCTCTTTTGCCAATATAATTTAAATCCCATTTTTTTGTCACATTAAATCGTCTAATTATTTAATAATCTAATTGAAAGTAGAATTTTATAAAATTAAGGTTTGTTTGTAACCTTTGGTAAAAATTATTAATAATCTGTATGTAAATACATGTATTTCAAGTAGGCCGACAGATTTTACAAAAGAATTAATACCTTCCTAGATCTGATTTTATTAAAGAAATAAAGTATAATTTTATTTAAAAGTGGCAATTTCACTTTTATCCGTGTCTTCGTAACTGCTTCAGAACCAATAGTACTACTTTGTGGTTTAGTATATAAGCACAGCACCGTCAAGTGTGACTGTCTAGGTTCGATCCCCAGAGTGGAGCCCTCGAGCACGTTGCTAGCGCGATACAGTGACACAAAATTTACTAACTAACTACATCACACTGCACACTGCACTCAACACACGTGGACACATAATAAGTACATCGGTCGTAAGGGTTTTTTTTCTATTCGTTTTTTGGTTAGTTAGCCTTAGCCAAAAAAAAAATTAGACTCGAAATACATGGACACGTTGGTATACATGTATTGTATGTACAAACCTGTATATGTATTATTAGTTTGGTAAGTTGGTTAGTTTAGTCTGATTCGCGATTGTTGCATTCAAGGCAACAGTCGAAGCCGAGATTTGGCAACTTTGGCATCCTTGAGCTGGTTGCCATATGGCGAGTGGCCTAAGCGCTCGCCGAAAAAGAACGGTGATGTTATAAAGACCCGTTTTGTAGGTGGTAGAGCGACGCTGAAGCTATTACTGGTTTTAGTATCAATGGGTCGGCTCGCCCGGGGTAGTACCACCCTCTCACAGAAAACCGACGTGAAGTTACAGTGTTTGCACTGTTGCGTTTCGTTCGGCCAGTGAAAGCGCCGGAGGCCCACATATTTAAAAGGCTGGCAACGCACTTGCGACTCCCCTGGTGTTGCTAGTATCTATGGACGGCGGTGATCACTTACCATCTGGTGACCCACCTGTTCGTTTGCCACCTATAATATAAAAAAAAACTTGTGTCAGTTAGAGTGTTGATAACACCGGTTCACGTCTGATCTCTTAAAGTTAGGCAACGTCGGGCGCAGTCAGTAGTTGGAATGGTCATCGACTGGGAATACCGCGAGACCGCAGGTTTTTGTTGTATTTTTTCTAAATTAAAATGTTTCCCTGTAATACAAAAATGTCACTTCAGTCATGTGCCTCTACGACACACCGTTTTTTTTCAAAATAAAGCTTCTTAGATATTGCCTGGTTGATTTGATATCTAAATATCCGCTATAGAATCGTCTTGTATACCATATTTATTACTTAAATAATGGAAACAAATTAAATAACGTAATGAAGGATAATTATAAGGATGAAATAATTTAATTCGACTAAGATTGGTGTCTGAGATGTCACGTTTAACATTTGTAATTTGTTTTGTCACGTAAAAGCAAACACTATGACTTATTGTTACCATAAATGTTTTCTTTAACATATTTTAAAATATCAGACAATAACCATGTGACATAAAAAAGAATCATAGAAATCGAATAAGTACTCTTCAAGTAAAAGTATATTGATAGACAGAGAGACGTTACCTTTCGTAACATGGGAGAGTAAAAATACAAGGTAACAATAGGAACAATTTGAAGTATGTAGAACAAACCAGTACCTAAGTAAGGTACATAGTTGTCGAGTTCGCCATACTAATGGTGACATAAAAAGCGATATTAACTGAGCATGGATAGTCATTATTGCCCTGGCGTAAATACTTATGGCTATTTTCAAGGGGATAGGGTGAGGCGTGGCCTTGGAAAAGGAAAGGCAGACTAATTGTAATAGTTTCGTCGTAGTTTCTGTCGGTACATATTCAACCCTGGCTATATATATTTGCTTGTGTTTTCTTTTAGGTTAAGATTCCAAATTACCTATTTCAATATGTTATGTAACAAATGTGCAATTTTAAATACAATGTCTGGTTTCAATGAATGCGATTAGATTAGCGGACCGCGGCGCGGTCGAACGCTAGTATTTCATACAAAATTCATATGAATTTAATGAATGTACCATTGTTCTCTATAAAGTAAGCCTTGATAAGTTGCGCATGACTAATGGCTATTCTTAGTGTAATGTATATTTTTTTCTATCATGCTTATTAATAATTCTTTGGTAGCATGTTCGATGCCTTAGTCTTTGGTGAGAGAAGTTATATCACTATTTGCTTATAAGCCTTACGACACCTGGTGGACAGTTAAAGTTAAAGCGGTAGCATATAAACCTCTATAAAAACATTTGGGGCAAATTTTATGGTGATCGGATTTGAAGTTTCTCGAACTTAGATACTCCACCCCTCGCCTCATGTTAAATGCCACGAAACCTAGAAGATAAGCTGCCAGAACACACCAATACGTGCTTGGTGAAGATAAGCTGCTTAGAAAAAGCCCTACCACTATCCTATAGTTTCTTCAAGATGTTTTCCTTCACCAAAACCAGTTAATTTTTGTATTCGAATCTATTGTCTGTCGACGTGGAGTTCTAAGATGTTACCACTGAGTCACTAATAGCGTTAGTTATTGAATAAAACAAGTGGTTCATAAATATATTTTATTCACACGAAATAGAGTAATTTTTTTCATACAAAATGACACAAAATAATCTCTATTCATTTCATTCTTAATAAGTAAATATATTACCTAATTGTATTTGAAATTGTAAAATCTAAAAAAATGTATAGCCCTTCATTATAAAGATTTCATTCAGTAGACATAACATTCAAAATCATTCGAGAAGTTGTAATGGATTATTATAAAACACTTTTATACAAATCTATTGAAAATTATCTTATATCAAAGATTTATTTTAATCGTTTACATTCATGCAATTGTATATGAGAATTCGATAAAGAAAACTTAGCTTAGAAAGTTATTTTTAAGAATTCCACGGAATAAAGCTATAAGTGAAAAAAGTTAACATCATAGGAGCGTAAAAAGACTATGTTACAATTAATCACAACATGGCTAAAGAAGTTTTCATGCTAAAAAAGACAGAACATAGGAGTTTTATCTTAATTAAGAAACCTGAAAAAATAATTGACTTCAATGAACATGGCGTTGAAAACAAATTTAATAACAACGTAATACACTTTGAGTACATGAATAACTAACAATGTAATAGTACACAGGATGAGCGGATAGATGGCGTTTAAAACAAATCCGACAATAGCATATTTTTTTGATGAAATGATTTCACTATCTAGTGCCTAGGGTCGAGAACGTGTCTCATAGGGTTCCTTCGGCGAAAAAAGGCCCTACTAAAATTTATGAAATACAGGTACCATATTAATATTAGAATGACGCTAGAGGGTGTAATTTACAAACCTTTTAAAATTGACAATAATTTATACTATATTAAATATTTGTAAAATTAAATTAAAAGTTATCGATGAAGTAAACTTTACTAGATTTAATTAAACGATCGAAAATAAATGGTATTTTTTTTTTTGGTAATCCGTCGTCTATTCTGGAAATTCCGAAAGAAGTACAACGCAAAATGTGCAAGATTAATTTGAGATTTATTTTTAAACAGTAGCAACTGTTTGTTTTAAATATTTTTGAATAAAATTATAAACAACGACCGTCGTTAATTGGGATATTAGTGCGTTTCTACAGATTTCACCGTCTTGTTCTAACAACGCCATTTAAATTCTATACATTCAGAGGGACATTTTTTATACACAAAGATACTTCATAGCTCAACATTTAATATATCAAACATTTTAGACGAGTACAATTTAGTATCACTTATGAGCGGATAGGTGGCGCTTTTGAAATAATTTCACATGAGATCCCCTATCAAATGTTTCACTTCATAATAAAAAACCACTCGATGACCTTACGTCACCTCACTACTTTCCGTTTATCGATACTCGTGGATATATTAACGTATCGACGTTTAGTTCTCATTCTACCCGCCGCTACACTATCGAACACCCACTTCGAACTGATCTCTCCGAGTTTCACACCTATCGTCACTTCAGACTTGAGAGCTTGGCAGTCATCTTTATTCGTGACATCATTGTACTGTTCGCCGTTAATTAGTACCGCGCCGCAAAGTTCTAGAAGGTGTTTCGCCGAGTTCCTTTGTTCCGCGTCCTCAGTGAGACGAACGCGGAGGCCGTTGAAGACATCGTAGACGTATTCGGAGCGATGGAGCCTTAAAGCTGATCTCTCGAGACGAGCTTTCTGTAATAAACAATTAATTTTAATTTAGGGATAACATAAAATAAATATATATATATATATATGTCGATAAATATCCAGACCTATATTGATATTATATCGAAAAATCATCAAAAATTATTGACAAAATTTCAAAGCAGCAAAGCCCTAACCGTAGCTTGTCGGAATAAGCTTTCTGGAATAACTATTGTGATGAAAGTTTCTTGTATAGGGGCATGAAAATGCCATGTAGGTATTCTGCGAATAATTTGTAACCACTAACAGCTAAAAATCACATGATTAGTACTTATTACTTTCTTCCACAAAAGGTGTGATTTATACACTCCATCGAGATGGTTTTTCACATTTTCCAGAAGCTATAATCAGCGAAGTGCGTTCCCCAAAATATCGATATAAGTGATTATTACTACCTAACCTGAGCGATTTTCCTCAAGTGGTGCACCTCATACCCGAAGTGGTAGATCCACCTGCCTCGGAGACGAGACTCGGTGGCCCACTCCGAGCGCAGCACCCGGCACCCTCGTGCCGCTCCCTCCAGGGCGTTCACGGTTCGAGGCTTCAGCGGTGCGGTTTTCGGAATCACATGAGATGACTGACACGTACTAATGCCTGGATAAGAAAAAAAAAGTCATTCCAAATACATCTGTGAGATTCGATAAAGTCGATAAAACCATCTCAACGATTGTATTCTTCTTCTTCTTCTTCTTGTTTTGGCACCGCAGAAGCATTTGCCAGTGTCAATGTTTTGTTTCAAGAGGAATTATAGCAGATGTTTACAAATAATATGAGTTTATTAAAACGTAGGAAGTTCCAAGTAAGTGTCTTGTGATAATTATAATGTTCTAACAAGATGGTGGTTTCCTTGTTAGAACTTTCCATGGAGTTTTGGTGGCATCTCAGAATGCATGCTCCGTGGTGTTATTTCCCATCCACATCACTTGTGCATAATAACTGAACTATATTACGTAAAACACCATCAATATTACAGAATATAGAGTCTAATAACACAAGATTATGAATAAAATATTAAAGCCACTACATGACAGACCAAGATCCCGCCAAAAACTCCAACGATTGTATTAATGACAATTAAATTTACAGTAACAAAGTTTAGTCTTTATAGAAATACAGAGTGAGAATGATGACGTCACTGAACTCTCGTCCTATTTATAAGATTGACAGTCTGAGCCATGATACGATAAACTATTAATGACGTCACATCCGTAGACAGTCTATTGATTGTCTTTAAAAAATATGTGAAATGTATGAATGGAAGACATTTATTTGTCCGTTTATCAAATTAAAAATTAAAAAAAAAATTGGACGTAAATATACAAAATACCTTCTAAGGTACCATAAACGGAGGCTTAGTCTCATGAATTATCCTTGAACGACCAACAACGTGGATTTTAATGTGTGTAAAGTGAGTAAATATTGTCATAAGACCATAATATAGTTAATAGGAGGCCTTTTTATAATACTCATCTGGCTAGCTACCATTTTAAATTTAAAAATCTCCAAGAATCATATGTGGGTTCTGGTTCCTATGATAGCAAATTTCGCTTTAGGCTCACCATATTTACTTAACATCAAATGATTCTGTTTCATAAAACATTAAATATATAAAGTACAATCAACAAAAAACTCTTACTTATGATTTAAAGTATTAACAATATTAACTTTGTTAAAAAAATCTTGTCACAGTTGCTATATTCTCGTTACAATGGTAATAGCAATGACTAATCAGTCACTGTGTGAATATTATTATTATTATATAAATTATTAATATTTAAATATGTAATAATGACATTTTGCAAATCTCTAATTATTATTTGTTACTTTTAATATCACGAAAAACACAAAAATAATTAATATATAATGAAAAATAACAATTTGTTATACATTTTTTGGTTTTAATTTTTCGCGTATATACATACATGTTTTAATTATACAGAAAATAATTATATATTCAAAATACTAAATTCAGTGTACTAATAGTTCTCAGCGGGCACCATTAGTGCAAGGAGACTGTAAATGATATTGTAACGTCTGTGATATATTCCGTGATTTTTCTCAATGACTATTTATTTAGCACCTGTGATATTCGACGTTTGATTTCCATCTGTTGCAGCACTCATACAGGAACCGAGGAGCACGTGCGTCGTCCTCTTATTGACGCGGTTCTGGATGCGTCCACCGAGAACCTTCACAGCTTCCGATACCGTCTGCCTTTCAAAATTGTTCATCCCAGTCAGAACCTGGAAGTGTTCATAAGAACAATCTGGTACCTTACTCTTTCTACTTTCGTAAGGGATCCTAATGATTCCCTTCTAAATTCTTATCTTATTATGACTTGTTCTAATAAGAATGGGGCTCATTAGAACTTTCCAGAGAGTTTATCTGACATCTCAGAATTTGTGCTCCAAGTTATATTATTGCTTACCCATATGCCTTGTGCACAGTAACTAGGATATTTAACGTAAGATGTCACCAACATTATTACACCATTTTCATAAATATTATGAATAAAAAATAAAAATATTTTTCAAGGTAGTACAATTTACAATACATTTAATTTTTCACAAGACAATAAGGATAGGTATCTTAATCATCATAGTTTCCAGGAAACACTCTTAAGAGTATGTTCATAACTGCTTATGACCTTAATAAAAATTGTACAGTCAGCAAAAAAAATTGATAATTTACACTAACTATTTTTTTTTAACTCAATAGCCTCTGTTCCTTATAAGCATCAAAACGTTATATCATTATAAAAATTTAAGTATCTATTACAATTGTCTGAAATCGTAAAAGACTTTTCCTATATGTCGCATAAGAAATAAATATTTTATACTGCTAAGGTCTTATAGCCCTAATTTTTTTAATATATACCTATAATAGGTATAAAAACGTAGGCCATACCAGTGTCTCATCACAAAATCACCTGATGTTAAATAATAATGTGGTCTGAGATGGTAAACATGCTAAATTGTGAGAGGAGCTGGCCTTCAAATGCAGCTGCGGAGCACACCAACAGGTGCTTGGCGATAGATTTTCAACCTTACCACAATGATTCAGAAGAAAACCCCCCCTGATTTGACAATATATAAAGGACCAATTGGTATATAAACACTAGTAACATGGTTTGTATTGAAATCTTTGGGCGGAGAGAGGTATTAAGTACTGAAAATTTCCATACATGTTTTGTATGGTGTTACAATCAATTCAAATGATATTGTTAATATCATTCACTTTGAGTGTAATCTCCATTTCACACTTGCTAATTGTACACATAACGCTTGCCTGCTCACATGTTCTGACAACACTTGCTCACCGTTGTCATTGCCAATGATAATAAAGTATAAACAACATCAGGATAATGACGCTTTCTATTATTTACTATCCACTAACTACACACCCCGGCTTCGCAAGGGTGTAATAATGCTTCCCTTTATAGTACAACCATGTAATGAAATAAAATGGCAAATGGACTGAACGTCAATCTGGTAATTCTGTTAATATTTTTGAAGATCTACTCTACTTCTGTCTCACTCACTCATTCACTTTTAATATGCAGGCCATTCAACCCGAATTATTCACTTTTTCCTATGGTTTTACATACTTTCTTTCATACAAATTTCATTCAAAATTCTTTCATACAAAACTTACACCGACAATTACAAA
Source organism: Antheraea assamensis (assembly GCA_035772565.1). NCBI lineage: Eukaryota > Metazoa > Arthropoda > Insecta > Lepidoptera > Saturniidae > Antheraea > Antheraea assamensis. Next base: position 1,551,644 of record JAQQSE010000001.1, read on the forward strand.
CATTTATTTCACATTTCTCAAGTGATGCGCTTACATATGTACATTCACTAATTTTTTTCAAATTGTACAGATAAGAATAATACTTTAAATTATTGGTTTTAAAAATTGAAACATCATTTTAAACCGATTGGTTTATATTACAGTAAATATACATAAAGGGAACTCACGATCCTTGGAGCTTTCGAGGAGGCGGTGGAAGAAGTCGTAGGGATCTTGGTTGTGCAAGCGGTCAGCAACTTCCTGGCTATCCGTTCAGCGAGGGCGAGGTCACGTATCTCACGTTGTGTCAGTTTTATCCCAGGACCTTTCTTCTGAGTCCTCGGAGGCTCCTCGTCACCTGGCACACATTAATGGTTACATCATGGATGATGTCATACCCTTTGGATCCCGCCAACGTATTCATGGGCCTGAAAACCTTAAATAAAACCATGATTACCGGAATTATCCTCAGAATCTTCGCTGGCGGCCTCCTTCTGTGTGAACAATTTTCTTCGAGACTTCTTTCGCTGCGATATTGGTTTTGCAGGTAACTGTAATGGCGGTGCTCGTTGAAGTGCTGTATTTATACGATTTTCTATACCTAGAAATTTATAGAAATATCAAAGACCAAGGCAATGACATCAATCCAAAATGTAAAGTCGTGGCGGCTTAGTGGTTTTTCTGGTGGAATATCAATCCAATGTCCGCTGGTTCGAACTTCGGCATGTACCAATGAGTTTTTGAGATGTTAAAAGTTATGTATGCGTGCACGTGCAACGCGCCCTATAAATATGGTTGCATAGAGCGCACTCGGAAGACAGGGCGAGTGCCCTAAGCGCTCCCCTTAGTACTCCTGTGAAACGGTAGCGGCCTCAACAAGTCAAAAGTGGACTCAGATCGATAAAAAAATCACTCGCGTCATTCACTCTCGAACCGCCGGACAGTGCAGATCTCTGTGTGACGTCGTTTCGCTGTCAGTTTAATAAACGGAGCTTTAAAACTACAAGTGAAGTTTCGTTTGTCAGCAGGGCTGACGTCACACCTTTTAAAAATACTACGGAGGTTCTTCAATCGTCATATATATTGTAAAATAGATTATTAATAAGTGATCATTTGTTAGCTTATAAAATACATTCACATATCACGTATAATAAATTAACAAAAGTGATGAACTGATAACTTCTGAAATAACTTAACAAAAGTGATAGAATAATAACTTCTGAAATAAATTAACAAAATTATAACTTCTGAAATAAATTAACAAAAACGATGAATAACTTCTGAAATAAATTAACAAAAGTGATGAAATAATAACTTCTGAAATAAATTAACAAAATTATAACTTCTGAAATAAATTAACAAAAACGATGAATAACTTCTGAAATAAATTAACAAAAGTGATGAAATAATAACTTCTGAAATAAATTAACAAAATTATAACTTCTGAAATAAATTAACAAAAACGATGAATAACTTCTGAAATAAATTAACAAAAGTGATAAAATGATAACTGTAGAAATAAAATAACAAATGTGATCAAATGATAATAACTGAAGTAAATTAACATTAGCCATAAAATGTTAGCTTGTATAATAAATTAACACAGTCTTACTCGTCTTGTCAGCAGATTTATCCCGAGACTTATCTGTGCTCGTGTCGCTGGACCATCTCAAACGTAATTGTTTAGTATTTTTGTTTTCCTCGCTATCGGATAGTAAGCCGACTAATGGTATATTCTCCATGTCGTACTTTTTCTGGAATCAGTTTTTATAAGAGTATGATAAGTGTAATGTAAAATAGAATCGACGGCGAGAATCGAGAACATTGCATTCGACGGCTATATCGTTAAATATCTGTATATGATCATACACTAAGTTTCAATGGAGTAATTCATAGAAAACTAAGAAATGAAATGATTTAATTCTACAAATCATAGTTATGAAATTAGCTTATTTATATTCAGTTATATAATATATTAGTGATACATGTGACTTCGTCTATGTCGTTTATCACAACAATATATGTTATGTACAGAGGAAAATATTAGCATCACACTGTTTGCCCCATTTCTCCACGGTAAGAAAACAATCGTCTTTGGACGCGTGGTGCTTAAAAAATCTTGGTTTCTAAAACCTTAATAACCTTATATTGAATGAAGATATCCTGATAGTTCTTCTTTTAGATGATTATCGAGTTTCTTAGAAGTAAAATTAAAAAAAAAAGTTTGAATACAATTCGACAATGATTCATTAATTTTTCAAGTTTCAATTTAAAGAAAACGAACGATGAAACGGAGGAAGAAGGTGTACTTAACAGTTTCTTCTCTACTTATTTATATATAGATATGATAATAAAAATAATAACTGACTAGCAACTGCCTAAGAGTCCTCGGAGAAGGAAGGTCTGAAGCTCTCGCGGGGGCGGGGAACGCCTGCTCCGGGAGGCGCCTCCCCGCCGCCGCGCACCCCTCCACCCACAGCGCCGACACCAGCCGCGACCCCAGCGCCCGCGCCTGCGCACGCGTCTCCCGGCACCCCCCTGGGACCAACACACACCACTACACGAACTGCAACCTTACTAGACTTCAGTCCCCACACCACAATCTTGCTCAAAGCAAGTGGTCCAAATTGATAACACCCTAAGTCTCGAGACTACCAACAAACACCACATTACATGATGAAATCTGTACAGAGTTTGGTCTCCTCACCATAATCTCACTAAAGATAAAGTGACCCAAATAGGTGACACGGTAAGTCTAAAGACTGCTGTCTGACACTAACAGACAGCACTATATACATAGTGGAACCCGTGCAGAGTTCTTCCACCATACCACAATCTCTCTTAAGGTCAAGTGACACAAACATATAAACTAACTTGCTTTCAAGAACATCAAACCTACGGGAAGACACATATACAGGAACGCATATGCACAAGAATACGCACATACAGGAATTTACAGATATTTAAACATACAAGAAAACACAAACATAAAATTTTCAAAATCTATCCACTAGTTTTTGCCTCAAGAGACCTCTATCAGTTTATTTATATATAATAAAAAAGTACTTATTCAATTTCATAGGCGTAAATATTGTTACAATAATTTCTTAATTTTTTAGATGACCAAATGTATTTAAAATGGACTAATTTTCTTCCAGAAGTTTCCTTTTCCTATTCTTTTTCTATTTCCTAATAATTCACTATTTATGTCCAAGAATGTTGTGACATTATTTGAATAATTAAGTATATGTTATTTAAACCTAACACCCTCTAACCATGAGTACTGATTTCGAGACTCATTTATTTACTCCATAGTTATGTTGTTACTTCAGTGTTAATTAAAAAAACAACAAATCAAACCTTGAGACCATATTAAATGTGTGACAAGAGGGTTCCATGATGGTACAACAGTCGCCCCGAGAGCTGTAAGGGCAGCCCTGAGTGCGAGGGCTCGAGGCTCAGCACCAACATCCACTACAGCTACAACACCCCGGAGTACTTCGCTTGTCGCCGAAACATGCTCTTTAATCTGTAATTTAACAGCATTCAAATTATTTTTTTAATTCTTCTGTACCCTTCTGCATACTAAATATACAATTTCTAACAACTCTTTATAAAAACTTAATCATATTGTTAACTTATTCAATGTGAACCCTAAATCTAAATACTAATATGCTCCATTCTTCTATTCCCCATGGGGCTCCATCATTATTAGATATACGTGCACCTACAAACACATACATACATACACATAAACAACAATCACAAATAGTAGTAACTCAAGATCAAGTTTTTTTTTTTTATAAATCCTCTCAACTTGATCTTCACATGAAATTAGTATGTGATACTGTCTCATGACTTGTACTCGAACGTGAGCTAAAATTGGTAACATAAGTGACATCTTATTTTGTATTTAATAAATTTTGTAATATTTTGAAGATAAGTGACTATTATTATTATACATATAAGCTGTCCTATAAGATTTATTATCAAGAAGTGGAAGTTAGTCAACAGTAGTATATTTAGAAGAAAACATGAATCCGCTAATTGTATAGAATACATGTATTGTCCCAGTTTAATGAGCTAGTTATAGGATTCACACTAGAGTGCAACTGTTGGACTTTTTTTTAATACATTATAAGTTAACGTTTGACCACAATCTCATCTGATGTGGTTTAAGATGGTAGTCACGCGAAACCTAGAGGAAGACCGACTCTCAAGTACAGCTGTTGGAACACACCAACAAGTGCTTGGCGACAAATTTTCAACTTGAGGGTGGTAGCTAGCTAGGCGGACTTAAAAAAAACCCTACCACCATGCAAAATGGATGAGAAGAGCATGGGTGTCACTAAATGTGCATTAATCAATTGAAGTGGTGATGAGTTAGTTGATAAAATGTTCAGGCATAGCATCAGACGATGTAAGTTCAAATTCTTCTAAGCTTTTAGTGAGGGTAAAAATCACAATGAAACCATAGCATGGTGGAAGCACCTAATCAGAGCCAGTCCCATCTAGTTTTAGCTTGTTTATCATCTTGTAATACATTCTCATTTAACTTTAGGTGAGATTGTGATCAAACATTCAAAAGCTATAAAGCATACAAAAGTAAAGAAACCATGTGACAGTAATTTAGGTAAACTCAATATTCGCCTCTTCTAAATAGAATTTACTGAAAACGGCTTTTTCAGAAAGGATATATCCTATTGGTAACAGACTACCCGATACCCATTATATAGTCTGCATTGTTAATAATTATAAAAATCCATTTTATGTACAGAGTAAAAAATTAATGCTCCACATCCCTAGCTCCATTTGTTCACTGTTAGAAAACATATTTTACTGATGACATAGTACTTATAAAAACTAAGTTTTTTCTTTAAACTCAAATTACTTTATATGAAATGAAATAATAGAGATATTGCGATTTTTTTTATAAAACCAAGTGTCTAGAAAGTAAAACTAAAAAAAAAAAAATTGAAATATATCTTCTTATTTTTCAGTGATGCGCGCATAACGGCAGACCTAGATTATTTTATTTATAGAAAGAAATAGAAGAAGAAAAGGCTCAGTTTTCCATTAGCGTCCGTCGAGTTGGTAGTTGATATTTTTTTTATAGATAGATTACATTAATATAAGAACACACACAAAGTTTCACAATGCGGAGACGCGTAGTTTTTGAGAAAAAAATTATTGAAAATCAATTATTTTCACAATATTTACGTAATTTTTACCACAGGTTATAGCGAAATATCGCCATTGAACATTTCGTTTTACTTAGGGTTATGTTGTCATAAGTTACGTGAAATTTTATTTTTTATAAATTTTCATAAATATTTATTTTTTATACTTGTTTCAATAGTTTTCATACACACATATATTTTACAGTTTATGTATATTAAATTACAGCATTAGTTTCATTACGAACTATTAAAATTAAAATGTGTAGAGTTTATGACTCGTAAAGGCGTTCAACCGGCTTGTGAAACGAAACGTAAAATTGACGCCATTTTTGTTGTTATTGAGATAACAAATAAAATAGGTTAGGTTCGACTTATGTCAAAGAACCTGTTTAATTGACCTCAACTCCACCTGGGCCGAGTTTGTCCTACCCCTAGAGTGTTTTTAAAGAGCCGGAGGCGCGTAGGGAGAGCAGCCTCCGCCCGCTGTAACAAATCGTAGGCATTGGCCGAGCCGGAGCGGCCGAGGCTGGTCGCCGAAGGCGACCAACAAGCCGAGGCTGCTGAGGCGAGGATGGATGCCTGGGATATGTTACGCAAGGGCGTCGAGGCTGCTCTTCCCGCAGCGCCGGAGACGTCGCAGAGTCAAAATAGATACAGAAATTCGGAAATTTTCCTCGGAATTAAAAGTTTAAAAACTCGAAAAGGTGGGGGCTCCGCAACTTTTCCTTTTAAGGGGTGTTAGTACTGATCATCCCCTTCCCTCCTATCCCCCTCCCCACCGTCAATTCGACGGACGCTAATGGAAAGTCGTACCGAAGAAAAACCTAAAAATAAAAAACTCATTGGTCATTAAATTCATTGGTATCTACATAAAATTTGATGATACAAAATTAAAGAAAAACTTACATTTTGCACCTCATTCACAGGTCTCAAACACAGGCCAGACTGCACGCCTAAAGATTTATGTTTCTTTTTGCCTTTTATTTTTTTTGTTACAAATCTTGGTTCTTTCTGTTGATTAGATTTCGCGTCCAAACCTTTCAAAGCTGACCACTCCTCTCTGAGACGTATTCTCTCCGCAACAGCAGATCTCCGCTGAAATGTATTTGTAACTTAATTTCTTATTCTTCATGTTTCTAGGACACTAAATAAGCACTTTACTTACCAAACCAGCAGCACTTCTATTCTGATTCATCGTATTAATCTACAAATACTCAAGTGTTTCTAGCTACCTTAATATTACTACGTAATGATAAAACCACATTTCTTTACCTGTTATTGTAACAATATTATGAATCCTGCTTTAAAAAAAATTGCAATCGACCTGTCCAAACTTGTTTATTATGTTATCTGTACTATATTATGACATATAGCATTGCCAATACTAATTGATCAAATTCCCCAAATATAAGAAAAAATGAAGTCTTAATTCCCTTAAAATAAGAATAAATACCCAGCAAGTTTATTAAAATAATTCTCAATAAGAAATAAATACTACTTATTAAGGATAAATATATTTAGGTGGAACTAACGTGTGTATGTATGCACCGAATGACAAAAATGTACTTAAACATTTTCTGATTTTATATTTATACAAATTGAAATCAGAGTTCAAATAACATGCGTTTTAATTTATTATTTTCGCTGGTTCAATCAATATTATTATCTTAGCTCGTTAATTTAATAAAAGCATATACTATTAGAGTTGCTCAGGAGAACGATGGTGGAAATAACATTGCATATGTACGATAGTCGTATTTCGACGGCTTAATCGTAAATATGGTTACTGATTTATTGATATGTTGTTATTCGGATATTTGTTCACTATTTTACAATATAGCCTTTAATTTATAAATTCACGTTTTAGTCAATTATATTATCAATATATAGTTACTATCAAAGTCAAGAAAGATTTTATCTATTCTGTTTTGATATTTGTTGGTAATGAAAATCAAAATTGAAAATACTTTATACACACTATTCTATGGGAAGGCGCTTATAAACGGCAAAGCTACCACGGGTTCGAAAAACAACCCAGTCATCGAGAGGAATCGGTAAGAAACTTGATGTATATAATATATCAAATATTTTATTGTACGCAGCCCATGGTTTTTAATGTTTATTTCATATCTATTAAGGATAATAGAGATATATGTGCAGATAATATAGGTATTCTATTTTTATAATGTAGGCTTCGCATTTGACCTAAGTTTCTAATGATATTATGTGATGATATTATAATACTTAAAAATAACATCATAAGCTCAGAGGGATAGGATTTTGCATACACACATATGATTGAGAGAGAGAGACGGAGATAAACACAATTATCCTAGAATATTACAAAATGCCCTATTTTTATGTCTAATTGAGCTACAATTTCCCGCAGTTGTCAGAATTCCTTCGAAGTTGGCAACACTGCTTATATTTTTCGTATCCATTGTAATGTCAAAACATAATGTTGCGAGGACCAATAAATCGAAAGTTAAAGTTGTGTTTTAAAGAATTATATATTTGTTTCTTTTTTACCAGGAAGGTTTCTTATTATTGATGCAGTTTAAACAACATTAAAATCAGTCAACGGATATGTCTAGACTAAGTTATGGTGTTGGGCTCTGAAAGTGCTATTTGTTTGGAACGGTTATATACATTTTTAAGATGAAGTTTGAACTTCAAAAAGGCTCTTTAATGTAAAGCCTTCTTTTAATGGTTCTATGGCTAAACCTAAATACGGACTGTACACAGGTTGTACGTCAGATTCTTCTTTATTCTGAGCTAGCTGCGATGCCAAATACAAGTTCGGTCCCATTTCACCCCGTGGTTCACCAATCTCTTCTAAATCTTCAATGTCATCAACAGTGGATTTAGGAGGCTGCAGAATAAAAATTCTTTAAATTCCATATTCACATCAGGGAAACAAGAAAGTATCTACTGTCTTAAAATTTAAACATTTTTTTTATTTTTCATTGGTTAACCTTCTTTAGCTGAGAATACAGGTGGAAATGGCTCTCAATTGCATCTGATTGAGTATACAGACAGGTGCTTAGAGATAGAACGTTAACTAGAAGCTAATAGCTAGTCAGGCGAGTATTACTATATACTTTACCACGTTGCTATATTTTCTTTTTACTTCAAAGCACGTGTTTATTTATAAATTAACCCGTATTTTGAACAGAAAATTTATTTTCAGATTTTGTGTTTAATATAAATACATGAAAATTATGCATACCCCATTGTCCCAGTTGATCTCAACACCGAAAATTGGTTTCTCAGTATAAGCTTGATGAAGTGCTTGTAATTCTGTTAATAATGGTTGTAGTCGCTCTTGTGGATCTGCTCTGAAACCGAGCATATAGCCTCCGAAAGATTGGCGTATGACAAAAACTAATGCTTCTCCGAATTTTGATTCCCGAATTGATATCTATAATGCATACTTTTTGTAATATTGTAAGTAATTAAATAATAGTATTATTCTGGTTTGAAGCAAAAAAACAGTGTGTCGTAAAGATACACGATAGAAGTGAAATTTTTGTATTACAAGGAAATGTTTAAATTAAAAAATATAAAAATGATGTACTAAAATGGTCACAATTGGTCCAAGTACTGACCACAGCTGTCGTTGCTTAATTTCGGCGATCGGACGAGAACAGCTGTTTTCAACACTCTACCCGACACAGTATTTACCACCACCACTTTTCGTCACACAAAAAGGTTGCCGATCAGAATTTCAAAGCCCTCCCGTAAGACGATTCATTTCAAAAGATATATTTTTGAAATTAATCACAAGACTCTATACAGATGATTAAATACTTACATTTTAATTTATTTTAATTAATATTGTGTTGGTAAAAATTTGCGTTTTTTTGTTTTATGACATAAACGTCTAGACTTTGTAAACATGACAGTTTATATTTTTATGCTCTGCATCTTCAATCTAAAAATGAGATATACTAACGTTTTCTATAGTAATATATGGCATCGAGACATTAAAAGCCTCATTTACGTCCGCGTACCAAACCACTCGCACATTAGTCACGACCATTGTACCGAGATTACCAGAGTCACTCGATAGATTCCAAATGCTGTGCTCACTGAGGCCAATCTTTAATAAAAAATATTATAAAGTTAATCTAATACCATGCAGAAGTGTATATTTGTTTATTTCTATTCAACTGAGTACCAATGTATGTAGTATTGTTGTTCGCAATGGTAATGATATCAACGTTCAATAGATGGCGTATAAGTAGCCCTCTTTGTAGTCCGGTGAAACTGTAGCTGCCATAACAAGCCAACAGTGTAGTCAGTTCGAAAAAAAAGCGTATAAGTAATTCTAAAAAGGAGTTTTGTTTTCAATAGGTACTAAAAGAATACATTAATTATTGGCTGTGATGTCATATAAACATACACATACCTTTTCCAGAGGTAGAACTTTAAGTTGCTTGTTGTTAACAATAGCGGATCTTAATTTTAAGTCTCTGTACAATCTTGAGTTAGCGTACGCTCTGTAATAAATGTGTACGATTTAATCTAAAAAATAAAAAATCAAAGTGACAGGTCTCTTGTTTATACAATTTTTAAAGTTTAGAAAATTTGTTTATACATGAGTAACTTTTGTAACGAACGTTATTTTTAGCTCCTTTCATAGTCTTAGAGAAATCCATAGTTCTATATTTTTACCAAGTATTTATCTCAGGTTTGGTCAGTCAATATTTGCCTTCACCTTCAATCGGTAGTGTTGCCAATTAAAATTATTAGTGTATACGAATTTAAAATTCACATGTCGCGTTGACCAATAAAGTTAGAGTAAAACATATTATCAAATACATAATATCCGGGCGGCATCTGTCATACAAAAGTCACCGACGTGACTGGAAGAGATAAACTCGTGTCCTATCTCGTTTTAATAGTAGGTTTTTGTACAACTTCTCCTTTCCACTTCAGAACCACACGAGCGGGTACGCGTCTCCACAGATTCACATTAGCAACCTTCTCGGCAAGAACGAAGAAGTTCGAAAATTCTTATCTTTGTCGTACTGTGAAGATGTGGAATCGCCTCTCGACTAGTGTGTTCCCTCCATCTTATGATATGGGGTCCTTCAAACGAGGCGTGAAGAGGCACTTTTGCAGGTCGGCATGATGACGACGACTGCCGTTGGTATTTAACATCGACAGTCGCCGTTGTTTTTGGACTGTCCCGTGCTTACCATCAGGTATTGTACAGTCATTTTGCCGAACTTATATATAAAAAAAAACTGACTTTTGAAATTTAGTATTTAATTTATCGTTAATGTTTGTTTCCGAACCTGTGAGATTGAAACGGGATTAAATATCGAATTTGGAAAGGCTAATTGACTAACGTGTAATAACTGTCTTTTTTTTTCCGTATGGCCTCTGCCTATGTAGGCAATTTCGCCAGTGTCAAGTGTGACAAATACACGGTTTAAACTTAATTGCCAAATATTGTAATAAGTCGTTAGTCGATTAAACTTGTCACTGTCGATACGAAAGGGTAGCAAAGACCACTTACTTGTGAACGTCAGTGACGGAGGTATAATGTCTAACGCATTTGGGCAATAAGTTCGTGAATATGAACTCGTATCTGTTATTTCTGTATGAAGCTAGAATGTTTAGAGCCTGCGTTGTGCCTCGGAGACCGGAGTTAACGACTTTTGTATTTGTCGCGTACACACAACTTAGCCCTATAGCTGAAATTTGCAAAATAGCATATTTTCGCGACTGCTCCTCATCAAAATTCCCCTTTCATTTATAATAGTGATCATACAGTAGTCGAATTCTGATCATAATTTGATTTTTTAAGTTCTTTTGTCAAAAAGTGTTCCTCTTTACTTATATATGCGAATGTGTACAGATACATCATTACTCATTAATTTTCGATTTATTGCACTACATAACGTGTTGAATTCACAATTTGTTGAATAAATAATTTATGTTAGGGAAGTTGCATAAGTTGTTTTTAGCGCCATTGCCGTCTATATATGGTAGGCGCTATTTCGAAGTTAATAGGTTTTACGTATTTGGTTAATGGCCTATATAAAATAAAAATAAAACAACTAAATGAATTAATATGGGATCCATAATTGGGACATTCATAAAATACAAATGACATGTTATATGTAGCTACTTTAGTCATAACCTTTACTCAGAGCGACTACTTGACCACAGACCAATGCAAAGCTTTACATGTTTTACATTCGGTATGAACGTAAACAATTAACATTTTATTTTATTTTATATATTTGTAATGCATACTATACGTAAATACAATTACACACTATTACAGTATGGGATTCTTCTAGAGGGAAGTTATCTGGTTGTTAAAAGATCGGCAACGCGCATGTTGATGTTATAAGCGTCCATACACTGTGGTGACCGCTTATCATCAGGCAGCCCGCATGATGGTTTGCCATCATCGTAGTATAAAAAAACATTATCCTTCTACAATTTTTCTCCATATAAACTTGAACTATGCCATATTTCACACACATCTTTTTGCGCACAATGTGCTTACAAAATGGCACAATTTTTTTTCGGTATTAATATATAGAGTTATCTCCTTTTCTCTTTAAAAATGCTTGTTCTCGGTGCGAACAACTCCTATGTCCACACATTTAACAGGCATAAATTTGCGGATAACACGGGTCAATTATCGTGTATTGGATTCGAATTTATAACACTCAGTTTCGTATCGACGAAACTACAGCTTAAACCACTGCGCCACCTGTACAGTAGGGTTTGATTAGGCTGTCGCCCCATCTAGTGGAAACCCTCACTTATTCCCACGGTAGTGAAAAAATACTAACATAAATTGATTCTAGGCGACGACCACGAATGCCAAATGATTCTGAGGTTCGTAACAACCATTCTCCCTTTAGTCCCGCTGTTCCCCTTCGTATCTTCAATCGGTTCGATTCTGTCGAATATCTTCTCACCGGGTCTTAATCTGAGATGTCTATGATTACAAACATTATTCGATATTTCATATTCTAATATGAGAAGAAAATGTATACTCCACGCGATTGGGCAAAAATGAAAGTATATACTACTAGCTTTTGCCCGCGATTTCAATTGCGTTCGTTTAGTTCTGATCTAACCTTTGGAGACAATACGTATTTTTTTATATGAAAAGTTCTTAATGTCCTTTTCTGTACCGACAACATGCATGCAAAATTATAATGATGATCAGTAAAGTAATTAAGGCGTAAAAGAGTAAGAACCGAAGAAACAATCAAACATTTCGCATTTATAACCGTACATAATTTTTATGTCACCTAGATATTGAATATCTCTGAGATGCTATAACTTTTAAGGATTTTCTAAGGAAAAAATGGAATTTATTCAAATTTTTTATTGATAACACCAAAGTTTTTCAATACAAAAAAAAAAATAAAGTAAATCGGTTGAGAATCAGAGTACGAAGACTTAATAACTCTTTTGTCCCTACCTTTTTATATACAAATGTGTATTTTATAGACGAGAATATTGCATAGTAACTTAGCCTTCGATAAAGATTTAAAAAACAATTGGTAACTTCTGAAAAAATACCTGAACGGTAAATCGAAGAGTACCTGACGATCCTCCCAAACAGCTCCCGATTTTGTTTTAGACATTTTAACCACTAAGAAAAACTGTAACCGAGTTAACTTTTGATGCGTATTTGTTTCGTTTACGAATGCGTAACCATGGCAACGCAATATAAATGTTGCAAACTTAAAAAAAACGACAATGGAGGAGAATACAACTATGTCCATAACTGCTAGTGAGTTTTTGGCGGGATCATAGTCTGTTTTATGTTATTCGACTCTGTTTTGTAATAGTGGTGGCAATTTACGTAATTTAGTTCGGTTATTGTGTACAAGTGACGTAGATGGGAAATAATGCAATGGAGCATAAATTCTGAGTTGTCACAAAAACTTCCTGGAAAGTTCAAACAAGGTACCACCACCATCTTGTTAGAATCTTGTAATAATCACAAGACACTTGTAGTATTATTATCTACTCAACAATGGCAGTAATAATCTTGAAGATTGATTGCCAAAAATAAAATTAAAAGAAAAGATTCTGTATACAATCACAAGTGAATATTATTGAAGTTTATTCTACAGTAATTTTGTTCTCTTAAAATGGTTTTCTCTGAATTGATTTTGGGTTGCCTTTTGTTTTGTAACTTACGTGTACGTACTTTTTATTTCTTGTCATTACGATATAACTCCAGGAATAGTTTTACCAATTGAATTTTCAATTAATTTTTATCTTTGTTGAATTTTAGCATTAATGCTTAGCCTTTATGATACGGCGTAATTATATATAGTCTATGATACTATGAAAAGTCTTTTATCTGTAAAAGTCTCGTTAAAATCGATTTTATCGTTACGGAGATTAGCCCTGATAAACATTAGCCACTTTAAAAACAATATATGTATATAATGAAAATATTGTCACTTTGAGCCTCGACCATTATTGGCAAAGGGCTATGACCATTTGATGCGGAATTTCTCGTGGATGGTTCTAGGTTATCTATTGTTTAGATTCCGTTGATCCTTTTCAGTTTCTTTTTCAATTAAAAGTTTATTAAATTAACAGAATCCCGATATTGAAATAAGGATGCTATAAATTTAATTATCCTGTTGAAATGGGCAATTTGTATGTTGTTTTTACGATTGAATAGCTGTCCCTCGAGTGGTTAGTGATTGATAGTTATTTGAGAAAGCTTTTAGTAAACACTCATCAGTTTTAATGATTCGTTAGCAATGGTTTGTCAAAGTTTTTGTAACTTTTATTTATGATGTACCTATTGTTTATATTTTTTTATTTGACAGGGGGAGGGGATAACTATACATATTCTATATTTTCCATCAGCGTCGTTAAGTTGGTGTATAATATGATTTCATTTTGCCAAACTAGTAAAATAAGTAAAAAAAAACTGTCAACTTACTATTGATACAGTTAATACTCTTTGACGCAAATTGTTCAATGCAGTGTATATTCGTTTGAGCACATAGGTTTATTTGAAGTCACTTTCTATATCAATTCTCTAGTGCGATTTGAAAATATGTTTTTGCGCCAGATAGTCCTTTATTTGTTTAAAGGCATGTATGCCAGCACGATTGCGATGTTTATCGATGGATTTTACAATTCATGATCTTCTTTGCTGTTGAATTGCTCTGTACTTACAAACAGGCATAGCACAGCCACTTTGTCGTGCTCGGTTAAATAAAATAAGTGTTTAATATTTTAGTTGTAAGACTTCTTAAATTTAACATTTGAAATATAGACATTACGCCAATCGTACGGTCTAGTTCTAAATATTAAAAAATAACACAACTTCATTTATTAATTTAATCAGTAAGATTTATCGATAAATTAATATAGTTTGAGAAATACTGGAACGTGATAAAGGAACGCGTAGTTAAAACGAAAACTGTGCAACCATTTTGACAGATTCTCTTAAAACAAAATGGCGGATAACTCTGTTAAGCGCTGTCATTTGATTTAAGAGCCGTTGAGTGCTCCTCACTATTTAAATTTACGAAAATATCTTAAAGTGTCATTGAAAATTAACAGATTTGCCATTCACAGTGTCGTGTTAATTGATTTTATTACAAAACTCGGCTGTTGGTTGCTGGGGAATTAAGGAAAGTTTTTAGTACGGAAATTATGGTTTGGGTGTTTTCTGACAAGAATGCTTTTGTTAAGCATATTTTGATGAAGTAGGTAATAATTAATAATGTTATCAATTTAAAATAGTAAATATATGCGATTTTTGTAAAATACGATGCCAGGGTTCGAATTTGAGGACAATATAATAGAATCAGTGGTACGTTTGAGTACGTTAATGTAAGTTTATGTCATGGTTGGTTTTTTTTGGAGTGAAAACTTTTTTCGACCTGTTGTGATTCGAAAATTGGATGAAACGAAAATGTGACATTTAAAACAGAAAAACATATACATCTATGGAATTTAACGTGCGAGAGAATAAGATAGAATACTTTAGACAGTGTTACTTATAGTCGCGCTCTCTTCATTTTGTATTGCATTTCCTAATAACTCCGAGAGTTTCCGAGAGTTGGTGTGTGTATTACGAAGCCTTGGAAAAAGACATCATAACCGGCGTGGTGTGTTACATAAGTTTATTACTCCTACCGTGTGTGAACTGCATACATGTTTGTTTTAAATATGGCAGCTGCCTATGGATGCATTTTTGCCAAGGTTTAATATGACAGGTCCACGTTTTAAACGTACTTTTTAATTATTCAGTGTAATGAAGAGTAACATAAAATTACGCAATAGAGAACAGTCACAAAAAAGTTGTGTTACAAATTTTCCGCAGAAAAATGTTTTTTTATGATGTAACCTTTAGAAAAAAGTTTAACAATATTAAGTCTTTATCCTTTCTGGAATACAATTTTATATTAATCTGAAAACTAAATTTAAACTGGTCTAGTAATTCATCGAAGTAGGTTACTTGCGACTGATTTGAAGCTTGAAAGGAAAACGTCGTGATGAAACCATAATTGGTGGTAGAGCTTTTCCTAAGTTCGTTTGGATAACTACCACCCTCAAGTTATAGATCTTTCGGCAAGCACCTGTCTGTATGTCCTAGTAATTGCGCTTGAGACCCAGTTCCTCTGTAGGCTAAATGTGTTTAGCATTTCTACATCGTTATTTAACATCAAATGGAATTGTGGTCAAACTTTAAAACCTATGGAAGTGAAACCCAATATTTTTTTAAATCGAAACACGACAAAGTGACTGCACTTTATCTGATCGAAAAACAAAATGGAATTCAAAAACAACCACCAAGATATTTACAATCCATCAACAGACACCGCTATAACGTCGGAATGTATTCTCTTGTCATTATCATACACTATCTCTGAAACCTGATACACTAAGAGAGAGACACTGCGACAGTTTCATCACCATACGCATAGTGGCCATGATTCAGTCGCGTAGAGATCCCTTTGATCACCTTTTGGTGCTAGCTTGGTGAAGCACCAAAGTCAAATAAGAAATCCGTCGCTAACAATTTATCACTAATATATCAGTAGGTAGAACTATGAAGATATTCGAGTACCACGTCGTACCTTCAGCCGTAAAGTCATTTAATATAAAATAATATTGACCTAGATCTAGAAAACTATGGTAAAATAAAATAAAAATTGTGTTTAAACACACGGATGAGGACAGTCGCCTTAATAGAAACGAGTATAGTAAATAGTGAGGAGCGTAACACATCCGTTGCCCCTCTATATCTACTTCCGGCCGGATGTACACATCAATTTCCTTTGGAGTTCGCCACGCTCCAATCGTTGGAAAATTCTTGGAGACTCAAATTGAAAATCTTTTATTTTTTAAACAATCTATATATTTTTTTATTATTGGAAAATAAGTAATACATCGAAATAGCGACTTCGTTTGGGTGCAATGTTCTAATGTGATGTAATAAGTGTTTACACCATTTACATTCATTTTTTGGCGGTTCACAGTTCATAAAAGTCGAAGAAGCTACGTCAGAATCTACACATGAGTGACTTCTGCTGTTTGTTGTTTTGTATTTGTTGTAAGTTTAAATCTATGATAACTTCTAATTTTATTGAAATGTTATGCTACTAAGGGTATTTTGATCTATATTTAATGTACTAGGCATTTATAGTATTAAATTAGTTTATGATTAATACTATATATGTCAAAATAGCGTTAACGTTAATATTTTTTTGAATAATAGTAAAAAAAATAATGTTGAGAAAAATGTTTTCGATGTCGAGATTCGAAAAGCCGTAATAATACCACGGAGCATGCATTCTGAGATGCCACCAAAACTTCATGGAAAGTTCTAACAAGGAAACCACCATCTTGTTAGCACATTATAATTATCGCAAGACACTTGGCAAAATCATGTTCCTTGACGCTGGCTAGTGCACAAACCGTGACGGAGCCAAAAAAATAAAGAAGAAGAAGAAGAAAATGATAGATGTATGCCATTGTGCGCGCATCGCACAAAAACTACTCGATAGACTTCGCTCTTTATCTTTGGTTTTACTTCTTACACTGGTCCTTATCTAAAATAAAAGTCACGATAACTTCCATTAAATATAAAGTTATTATAAAAAACTGCTATTTTTATTAGCACTACGCGTACAACGATATTTTGATGATATGGACAAATGAAGCAAGTAGTATATAAATAAATATAATAACGAACTTTTCTTTGTTAAAATCTAAAGTTAATATAAACTTAATAACGAGCTTAGAATGTTGAAAGAATTTAAATCTAAACAAAAACGAAACGCAAGCCGCATCATCATCCAACGTTTTTACGAACATTGAGATGTTTAGTGAACCGCCCCTTCGACTTACAGCATCGGGGAAATGAAGATAAACGCTTCGACTGTCGGGTGGCGAGTTATATTTTTTTGAATAATAGTAAAAAAAAATAGTGATGAGAAAAATGTTTTCGATGTCGAGATTCGAAAAACCGTATGTTTTACTCGGATTTTCATATTTATAATAATGTAATTTCTTAAATATGCTTAGTGAAATTATTGCGGTGTCCCTTGGTAATAAATAGGTCTAAGGGTAATTGCTAACTATCAAGAAACTATTGTTGTAAGTAAGATACAATTTTATATAGAAATGCTATTTGTATTAGACATATATTATCATCATCTTACTCTTATCTCACCTAAATAGGGTCGGCACAATATGTTTTCCTTTTCCACTCTCCCCTGTCAGATGTCATCTCAGTATTCACACTTTTTATACACATATCATTTTTCACACTATCCATCCACACCTTTTTAGGTATTTCTCTACTCCTATATCCGTCCACTTTCAAACTCAAAACTTTTCTTGTTACATGACTTTCATCTCTTCTCATGCCGGTACCATGCTAACCTATTACTCCTCAACTTCTCTGTCACTGGTGCTATTTTCAAACTTCCTCTGATATACTCATTCTTAATTTTATCCATTCTTGTTACACCACACATCCATCTTAATTTTCGCATTTCTGCCACATGTAACCTTTTCTCATCCGTTTTTTTCGTAGCCCAGCACTCGGATCCATATAACACGGCTGGTCTTATTATAGTTTTATAAACCTCCCCTTGAGTTTCAACGGAATTCGTGGGTCATATTGTATTAGACATAATATAGTATAATCAAATTTTCAATCGAATTGAAAATCAAATCGAACGTGGATATAGTGGATAAAAGTTGATTAAAGGAATCACCAATCGAATAGTACATCTAATAATCATTGAAAAATTATCAAGACATTTTAATTATAAAACTATAAAAAAGTCCGAACAAACAAGCAATCACTATAAACTGCCGAAGCGTGTATCCGTCTCGAGATCTCTATTTGAGCGTAAAGCCGGGCCGAATTTAATTTTATCTGATTGTCCGCCCCCTCGGGGACGGTCGTAAAGATGGTGTTATAACCCGAGTTTTACAATGTCAATGTGGTACTTGAGAACTTCAAGGTCCCAGGTTTGGTACAAGTCACCCGTTATCCGGACTAATATTACGAACAATTCCAATGAGTTTACGAAGTCACATTATATTGAATTTATTGATTCAAAGATACCTTCTGACCGTAATCTCACCTGTTATGTGACGAACTAAGCCAAAAAAGGAAACTGCCTTTCATCTACAATAAAAAAATAAATTAATATATTTCTGTATTTCATTGAAACTGTGCACTAAATACAGAATTAGCTTCCGCCAAATCATTTATGAGCGGTAAGCTCTACCACAAGTTGAGATGACAATGATGTCGCAGTTGAAAAAAACTGGACGGATGTCATAGACGTTGTTATTTTTCGTGAAGACAATTCTGGATTATTCTATATTATTGAAAAGGAAATATAATTCTCTTACATATATGACAAAAGATAGACATGTGACAAAATTAAATTACCGCTTATATGTATTTATAATATATAAATAATTTGGTATTATTATATTTGCGTGACAATTTAAAAATATTTATGTTGGTTTGAATATTGAGACCATACTATTGACTGATTAATTGTGTACTATCAACTCACTCTTCATACTATTGATTAGTTACTATTGACTTTATCCATTAGCGCGTGTAAGTGACGCTGGACGGATTTTCTGCGAATTAAGAACGCAATAAAATGCAATTTTATTTTTCTTATGTGTCATACCGACCACATGGATCATAGGGAAATAAGTTTTTGTTCATTATAAATGTTCGCGTATGGCGCCTGCGGTTCTGCACACTGCTTGTTTTTTTTGTTATATTACTTACGTGGAACCCCATTTTTTCCAATAAAATAAAAGTAAAAAGTCTTAGTTAATCCTTATAAGAAGGAATATCCACCAGTGAAAGTCACGTCAAAATTCGTCCACCTGTATCGGAGTTTAGTCGGATCAGAGGGACGACCCACACGAACTTTAAAAAATTGGATTTTTTATTATAATGATAATAATAATAATAAATATTTATTGCCAATAAACTTATCCTAAGCTTACATACATTAATAAAATAACAACACCTTTCTATATTATATATCTGTCTAGTGTATTTCTAATTCACAGAGGTTTGTCTATTAGGTTAGCAGCGCTCGTTTATGTTTGTGTGTCTGTTAGTATGTGGTTGTGTTATGTTGTTTCTTTTGTTATCTGTTGCCTATGTTTGTTTCTTATATAGTACCTTTTAAGAGCTCTTCAGTATTATGATAAGAGTTTGAAGCCATGAATGAATCTTGTGTTTTGCATCTCGTATGTTACATTCCTTGACATTGCAGTATTTGTTTACTTTGTTATATAGAAAAGGATGGAAAAGAGAATTAAATCTTTTTGCAACTGACGATTTTAATGACGATTTATTATTAAACATTGATTAAAAAGTTGTTATTTTAACATTACAAACGGACACTTCAATTTTATTTCTGTATGTAGATTATGTAAAGAAAAAATTGTGAAGTATATAAAGTAATTCTAAAAACGAAATCCATTCTCATTGAATATAAGAAAAACCTTTCAAAATCACAACTAAAACGATTCAAACGGAAACTTCAAAATACTTTAATACGACGATAAAACTCTCCAAATTATTGATTATGCGTGTATAATTAACTTTTCTTGCATTGGAATAGAGTTAATTTTCCAATATCTGTATGTTTTTTTTAAATTTGTAAATTTTTCCTAATTGTCTTTTATAATTAAGTGGAACGATTTCGGAGGTAGGCGAAGTTGTAAGAACGTCGGGTTCTTAAAGTGTTCAAGTAAGAATTTTAGTTGTAACTTTTTTCATATTCGATTTTTTTTAAGCTTCCATGAATATATAATTGAGCACCTGTTATTTGTGTTTATATAAATTTCACGATTGGTACGTGGGTTTTCAGTGTATTCATGGTAATTAGGCGTGTTGAGTGTAAATATAATGCACTTATTTGTTTCGAAGCAATGAAATTTAAATATTGTAGTGACTCCGGAAGCGCCGCTATAGCGTGACGTCACGGTGCTGTTTCAGGAAGTACCGCCATAATGTAACGCAATAGAGCTATCAAGCAAGTCATGCCACTGAGTTTTTGCCGGGATCTTATTTTGTCATGTAGTGGTTTTTATATTTTATTCATTATCTTGTGTTATTAGACTCTATATTTTGTAATATTGGTGGTGTTTTACGTAATATAGTTCGGTTATTATGCACGAGTGAAGTGGATGTGAAATAATACCACGGAGCATGCATTCTGAGATGCCACCAAAACTCCATGGAAAGTTCTAACAAGGAAGCTACCATCTTGTTAGAACATTATAATTAGCACAAGACACTTACTTGGCAAAATCTTGTTACTTGACGCTGGCTAGTGCACAAACCGTGACGGAGCCAAAAAATAAAGAAGAAGAAGTCATGCCACTATTCCCCCGCCAGTGGCGTAAGGACTAGCGATAGAGTAGGGGCAACCATCTACTACGAATAAGAAAATAATTTGTACATCCAACAGGTAATATTGTTATAATTGGTGAAGTCTTTTTTCCAATTAAAATAGTTCACGATATAAGGGACGTTTAATTTATTGGAGTAGAGATTTGTTCCTCCGCGTGACACACTTGAATGGTGACTCTTTTGTTTTAAAATTTTTCTTTACATTATCCGTATTTGAAAGTACATATCAGACAGATAAAATAAAGTTGTGTGTAAACAGACGTGGCAGCAGCCTATTAACTCCAATTGCAAGTAGCAAAATGGGATCATATCAACTAATCTGCCGTGTAATGAGAGATTGAATTAAAAAAAAAAAGAAAGGAATATGTAATAGTATTTTTTGTTCACATATGTATGAGCTGGTGTTCTTAAATTTACACTTAATTAAAAAACCGAGAGATGTACTTTACTAAACGTGCCGGCTGCAGATTCTGCGGTTTTTTCTCCGCTGTGTTCAGTTAGACTCGGTTTTTTTCCGTACGCTGACAGTATTATTTGATACGTTAAGTTATAAAATATGGTATATATATAAATATAGAACTTAGAATGTATTTATTTACCATTCATACTCTAAGAAGCGACGGTTAACGTGCAAATTCTGTGTCTAGTCTATATGACTAAACTGATAGAGGTCTGTCGTACGTAAATCACTCATAAGCTATCGAATAGATTTCGATAACATATTCTTAGTTTTATTAAAAAAAAATGAATTCTCATTATAGCTTAATTTAATATGAAGTAATTATAATTTTGTGAAACCACGATTTATCACTATGCGTTCAGCCATGTGTTTTCTTGCCACGAAGAAGAGGGGCAAGCGGTGTCGCGCTCATGTTTTGTCCCCTGTACATCGATGAAATCAAAATCATGGCCTAGTCTCTGATTTAGTTACTAATCTGATTTTTATATATGTATATACCTACATCTGACTTTTATACTGAACTTTCTATAGTTTCTTAAAGAAAAATATGAATCTAACTATAAGTATATTACTATGTCTGAGCTGGAGTTCGGTAAACTCCTTATTTCATGTTTGATCGCTTTATAGCTATAATAAATAATGTTTGTTATATGATACGCATAAAAAGCTTGCTGTAAAGTAGATGAGGATGATTTTTTTACTTTTTTTATAGTTAACAAGGCGCGGTTTGCATATCTGCCAGTGTTAGTATTTTATCATTTGAAATGTTATTATTTTCAATTAAATTTTAACTTTTTTTTAAATATTTGTGGGAATAATTTCAATGTTGTATAGTTAAATTTGAATAAAGTTGTAGAAAACTTGCTAAATCTTTTTTAGAAAATACCTCTTTGAGAATAATTATAAATAAATTAGACCACGTGTAGGGTATTCAATGTTATAAAATATATTGCATAGAATCATACAATTGAATCTATATACTGATAATGTAAAATCTAGAAGATATTATTGTATTCGTTTTCATACGCTGATCTATGGAACTACCTTGGACTAACCACATTGGAAAAAATATTTTTGAATTTTATGTTATACTAGTTGTTGCCCGCAGCTCCACATGCATTTTAATTATTAATTGTAAATTACTTCTTATAAAATCAGCTATCTGTTAGTGAAAGTTCCGTGAAAATAGGTCCAATCGTTTTGGAGATAGTACTACAAACGAAGAAGCCACGGATGACAGCTAGTCTAAAATAAAGTAGCCCATGTCACCTGCTGTCATATTAACTACCCGTCTGCGAAATTTCTGTTAAAATCGGTCCAGTCGTTTCGGAGATTACCCGGAACAAACAGACAGACAGACAAAAATTGTATTTTTGTTATCAGTGTCGTGTATACGTTCATATCCAATCAGTAAAAAGTCGTTATTTTGATATTACATACAGACACTTCATTTTTATTATATGTATAGATTCAAGGAGATAACATTATACTACAACCCTTTAGAAGCAAAACAATTACGATGCAAAGTATAAGTGAGAAATGACATTGCTCAAGCCAGAACGAAGTAAATAGTGCGGGTATCGAGAATTTGGGTGGCCGCGCGATGATAACCGAGCGTTACCGAAAAGAGTCGAACTGTGACTGCCTATCAGTGAGGTACGATGTCGCGTGGTTCAGACGCGTTGTCGGGTCCATACAAATGATTTGTGCGTTGTAGCTTAACTGTGTTGACGGGGATTCAAAATTGTAGTAATTAAACGCGAGCGAAACCGTTGTTCACACCTATATATATATATATATATATATATACAAATACAGAAGACATCGCGGGCGGACGCAAGTAGTTTAAACAATTAAGCAATTGCCCTAAATGTTCACTTGTTTAAAATGGATTAGCCCTTTGGTTATTAGGAACTTGAAATTAGCGTCCGATAAATTCCTTTGATGTGCGCAAAAACCGCCGGCCCAGTTATCGTGCATAACGATAATATCTTCTCACATCTGCATTTAGTCTGACCATAGACAAAACTTCGTGCCGATACACGCGGGTATGGGAGTAGCATAAGGATGCAGGTTTCCAAGTGCAAGCATAGCAGCGCTGATTGTTAGACAAAGCCTGCTGTATACACAGGCACATGGACGAAACTTACACTCAAATTTCAAATAAATATAATATAGGTATACTAGCGGCCCGCTCCGGCTTCGCACGGGTATAAAATATATAGCCTGTGTCATTCACTGAAAAAATGATTCAAATCGATCCAGTAGTTTTGATTTATACATTACTGCCCGGAGTAACCTTAAAAATAACAGTATTTCTCCACTATTTAATTTATGTTATTATACATATAAACCGTCCTCATCAATCACTCTGTCTATTAAAAAAAACCGCATTAAAATCCGTTGCGTAGTTTTAAAGATTTAAGTATACATAGGGATATAGGGACAGAGAAAGCGACTTTGTTTTATACTATGTAGTGATGCATGCTATAATATGCAACCCAGTACTGCCCATATACAGGATCCATATGCTGGATATAATATATGAAGAACTATTTTAAAATTGCATTATTTTTGGTAGACAACTTAAAAAACGATTTCATTATTAATTCCAAAAGGGGGTGGTTGAATAGTTTTCTATAAAATACATGTATTGTTACTTAAACTGAAGTGAGTCAATCGGGAATGAGAGTAAACAATTAAAATTCAAGCCCGGACGACCGTTACCCAGGGCCGGTGCGACGGTGCTAACTTTTTTTTTTCATTAAAACAAGAAAATTTGAATCGCCGCGCGCCATCTGGTTTCAAGCTGTATAACTCACCGACCCGATGGGACAGGGGTCACACGGCGAGGGGGGAACGAGGTCATTTCTATAGTAAATTACGAGCTTACACCTTATAGAGAAAGTTAGGGTTTTATTGTTAAAAGGGAATAGGGGTTGTTGGCAAGTGATATATCGTTGTATTTTACGGGCAAATCCAGCTATTTATCCTATTCTATTCCTATTAAGCCTACAAACGAGAAAGTTTGTGAGGATGGATGGATGGTTTTTCACGAAAAAAATTCTCAACGAATCTTAATTTAATTTTACATAAATATAGCTTATATATCAGAATAAAATACAGATTATAATCTATAAATATATAATGTTTACATTAGCCAATATATATTTTGATTATCGCTACCACTTACCAGTTTGACGTGGGTGAGTCACAGATATGGGTTTTTATGTATATCAATGGGATAAGTGCATGAGACTTGGAAAGCGCTACAGGATCACGGTTTTAAATTTGTATTGGATTTATCATAGGTTCCAGCAACCTTATAGGTTATAGGCGTGAGAGTAGTTATTAAAGCGAAGGGGATAGAGATACGGGGTGGGGGTGGTTCCAAAATGGTCGGCAAGACGACTGTCCAGTTAAATTGGCCCGTTAGTGAAACATATGCACTTGCGTTTCTTTGTATATATAGTTTTACTTATTAATAACGATAAGTATTAAGTATGAAAAAAACCTGTCGTACGGGAATTATCTCGGCATGTTCTGCATAATGCTGCTCTCAAGCACTCTTTTAGCAGCATACAGCACGGCTTTATAAAGGGTCGTTCTACAGTATCTAACTTGGCAGTTTTTAACGAATACTTGACAGATTTTATGGAGAAGGGACTGCAGGTCGATGTTATTTATACTGATTTCAGTAAAGATTTTGACCGTGTCGATCACGACATTCTACTTCACAAACTTTTTTGAATCGGTATTAGGGGTGACCTTCTTAGATGGTTTTCATCGTATCTTGAAAATAGGTCTCAAGCGGTAGCTATCGACAGTTATGTTTCAAGCTGGATACCTATTCCAAGTGGCATACCACAGGGTTCCCTTTTAGGCCCGTTACTTTTCACTATATTTACTAACGACATTAGTACGTGTATAAAATTTGCCCGCTTGCTATGTTTTGCAGACGATATGAAAATATTCAAGGCTATTGAATCGCAACTAGATATCTACCAAATTTAACAGAATCTGCGTAGTCTTGATGATTATTGCTTGAAAAATAAGCTCGACTTAAATCCATCGAAATGCTTTTCGGTTACTTTCACTCGTAAAACTAAGATCCACATTTCTAAATACTACTTGAAAGGCATTGAACTATAGAGACAAGATGTCATACGTGATTTGGGAGTCTTGCACGATTCAAAATTACTGTTTGATACGCATATTGACAATATTGTATTGTAAAAGCTTTCAGGGCGCTAGGATTTGTGATGCGTAACGCTAAATACTTTAATAACATAAAGACCTTAAAGATATTATACTGTACTTATGTTCGTAGTCACTTGGAATATGCATCGCAGATCTGGAATCCTAGATATAATTTTTACATAAATCGTTTAGAAAATATCCAGAGAAAGTTCATAAAATATCTATGTTACCGGTTACACTATACCTACGACTCCAATAATTACGATGTATTTTGTAGGAAGCATCATTTGTTGCCCCTTGTGAAGCGACGAGAAGTAGCAGATATAATATACCTGCTCAAGATGACCTCTAATTACATTAATTGTCCTGAACTTCTGTCGAAGTTATGTATTACTGTCCCGACCAAGCATTTACGAACTAACTGCCCTCTATCGCTGCCAACCGTTTCCACTAATTACCGTCAAAACTCATTTTTATGGCGAGCTAGTCACTCCTTCAACAGTGTGAGCGAGCTTGGTGATTTTGATATCTTTAATACTACTGTGACTACGGCGATAACATTTTTAAATAGAATGTTCTTTAATGATGGCGATTGCTAATTATAATAGACTTTTTACATTTTTTCATTTTTCATAATTAGTTTCGTTTATTGCCTACATAATATAAGTGATTGTATTTTGTTGTTTTTTATTGCAAGTGTTTGTATATTGTTTACTTATCGGCGAGGACTAGTAAATGGCTTAATTGTTTTTATTTTAATTACTAATTACTGTATGTTATAGCTGTTAGTCCTCCAAATAAATAAATAAACCGTTACATTTACGTGAAGGTGATATAGTTCGGTGAAACTGTAGAGGCCTTACCAGGTCAACATATTTGGTGACAGTCGAAGTTCAGGCGCGCCGCGCGCCCTTGTGCTGGTTGCTTATATAAAATCGGGTGAGTGCCTTAAGCGCTCCCCTTAGTAGTCCGGTGAAACTGTAGAGGCCTTGCCAGGTCAACATCGTAAACAGTTCGAAAAAAAAAAGTTGAGGTGGTGTATGGTGTCATCATTTATAATAATGTATACAAACGCAGATGAAGTCGTTGGCATCTACTAGTTTTTAATATTTATTATGAGCAAAATATGGCTGTCAAGGTAAAAATCTAAAAGGCAAACGAAGAAGAAAGAAAAACAAAACGAAAAGCAAACGACACGCGTTATTTCCAGGTGGTCACCCATCGAAGTACTGACTGGGTCCGACGTTGCTCTTAACTACGGTAATCGGACGTGAGCCGGTGTGTTCAATACTCTACGCGACACAGTCTTTACTCCTCACCAGTTTTTGTCTCATAAAAAGGGTGAATTTAAAAGCACTCCCATAAGAAGTTTCACTTCAAAAACATCACACACAATATTGCTTATAGAATCAACTAGAAATAATTTGGACAATGTAGTCCGGTGAAACTGAAGCGGCCTTAACAAGTCAACAGTGTAGTCAGTTCGAAAAAAAAATTTGGGCAATCTTTTTTCCTGGAACCGATTCCAGTATTGCCTGACAGCCAGTTATTGAAAAAAGATGTTCAGCAGACACTGATGCCGTCTAAGATAACCTAAGAGACTTGCGTAAGTAATATATATATATATATATATATTTAAAGTTAATGAATGATTTTAAAGTTGAACATATTGTCACGACCCGTCCAAAAATACACTTATTCCGAACACTGAAGATATATCTGCATCATTCTAGAATTCTCTCTAGATATCACGAATATGCTCGTTGTAACAGATAAAACAAAATGATGGCTCATCGATGTATGTGAAGAAGAACACACATACACATACACACACACACTCACACACACACACTGCTTATATAGCTCCCGCAATTGTTGATAAACAAAAAAAATTCTTATGTATAAATAAATTTCTTTCAACACAAAAGGGTATTTTGATTATGCATCGGCGAAGTAATATTTTTCAAATTTCTTTCCTTGTTCTATCAAATTTTCTAAATATCAATAACGGTTCTGTTGATAGAACGAATGGTTATTCGATAAATCTTTACATGCCTACTCTTATAGTTATCTGTGTCGTAATAAACGATATTTTTAATCTGTTTCAGAACTTATACAGTTTCTTCGAGGTTGGCCCTACTGTTACCACTGGCACCATCTTTTGTGTTAGTTACATGAAAATAAAATTTACTTTGACACAATAGACGTTCAGTATTATAAAAATATCCCAAACAAAGACCAAATTTCACATGACAAAAGTCGTAGATAAATAACGAGTACATTTTTTTTAATATCCAGCCCGATATCGGACGCTTTTGTGGCCTCTTTCTGTTATTCTGACAGTTTTTTTGTCATTCTATTGAAAAAGAGAGAAAAAAGCAGCAAACATTGTTCATTGTCTTGAATATTACATGTTTACTTCCATTGCTCATTCGGTAGTGAGAAAAGGAAATAATAAAAAAATTTAACCGCTGACATTTATTTTGCGTTAGGGTTGCCGCTATTGTGTTTGAAAGATAATCTATTTCATTTCGACCTTCATAGGTTTTTTTTTTCTTTTTATTTTAACGAGGCTTCAGTACATCCTTGATGACTATGACAGCCTCGTAAGGTGACTCCGTTGGATTCATATATCGTTAAAGTTGATTCTCATATTTAGAAATTAAGGAAACAAACTTATAAATTTTCCGAGCCGCATTAGACACGGGGTCTCCTAATATAATATTTACTTCTCCAACTCCCCTCCAGGACTCTAAGAGCTTTTTTGACGCAATTTTCCTTGGTCCGGCCACATTCCCACAACATATGGTGAAAATCATCCGTAGATACACAAACTTCACAAAGTACCTTCATAGGTATAAATGGTTTAAAAAACACAAAGCCACTTACTGCTTCTGAGTAATGAAGATCGGTATGGTAACAACAGGGTGGTGAGGTCTAATGTGGATAAAGGAGGTGTATTATTTGACGAGTTTTGGCGTAGTGTAAGTCCAGCAGAGTCACCAGAGTTTAAATATTTAAATGCAAAATATTCGAAAGCATACAGAAAATTGAAATCATTTTTCGGTAAGAAGAAATTGTTTGTTGTACCTTTTCCAATACAATACATATATAGAAATCTGTCCTAGTAGTTCTTAAAATATATACTTACTGAGAAAAATTAGAGAATAAATATAATTTTTTTAAATTTAGATTACGGGGAAATTTTATTATTAGTTGTGAAAATTTGCCACCCTATAAAAAGTGCCACCAGACGAAAGGCATCCACAACCATCTTCAATACTCTATGCTTCTTTTTTATAATATGAACAAGCCAGGTCTAAGTTTCTTAGAGAAACAAAAAGGAACATATAAGTCCTACTCGCAAAAACTTAACGACATACCGTTCGTCGCTATAATGCACCCCGAGGGTTAGACGATAGGAATAAGCTAACACATCGAGTTTTTAGCTGATCTATCGACAGTCTAATAAGTAATCGACAGTCCGTTACACCTCGTCCGTTGAAGCAGTGGAACTCTGGTACGCAGAAAGACACCAGAGGGGATGCTGTCCATAAAGATCTTGATCATCAGATAGATGGGTTGGTAGAGATACGCTGAAGTTATTACTGGTTTCAGCATGAATGAGTGCTGCATCAGTGAGTGCTGGAGGCCCACATATTTAAAAGGCCGGCAACGCACTTGGGACTCCCCTGTTGTTGCTAGTGTCTATGGACAGCGGTGATCACTTACCATCAGGTGACCCACCTGTTCGTTTTCCACCTATAATATATTAAAAAAAGGATGGGTATGCATCACTTAGAGGTCCCTTACGTCGCACCGTATATTACAGTTGTTGTGCATTGCTAATTTACTTCAAAAATAAATTACTTGGTAATATTTACCTATTTAAGCCCCACACAGAATCTAGTACCAAGGGCATAGCTAACTCTGTATCATCCATACCAATGACATGGGGACCTCGAGTTATACGGGTAACAACTTTGTTAGCAAACATTTATAATAACAATTTGGAAGCAATAATGGAAATAACGATATTTTTCGTGGTCCCACGATACAATTTAGCAGTATAAATTTCACCTATTCATTTTCGATACCAAGCCCCTTCAACCCTGGCTACGCTACTGTCTCCCACTTTAAATAAATGTCACTTATAAATAGAATCATGGCAACCCTATTGATAAAACAAATGCACGAAGACTTTGTCGCGTCGGTGTGACACCGCGCCGCGCCACTGCGTATTTAATATCACCGTGTTTAAGTGAATTAAAATAATAAATTACACCCTAGTGATGGTCGCCGTTTGACCTCAGCAGAGAAATGGCTTGGACTCTAAGACGACATGCTTCTCGTTTCTCATAATAAATCATAAATATTACTAAGGGAGACAATTTAAAGAGAAGCACGAATAATAAATTACTGCTTCTATTTTCTTTGATGTTGTAAAACTAAAAATACGGAACGAATATTCCAGGTCAAAATAACTGTAAATTACAGTAATTGGCATTACGACTGATTTTCAATTACTGTCCTACAATACTCTACAATATATAGGTACTATTTCCAAAAAACATTGAAGAAAATAAATTTTTTTTACAAAATAAACGCAAATGTAATTTTAAATTTAAAATGCGTGCGAAAACGCTTGCCCGTGTCATGGCGTCTGCTTATGACGTCATGATATTGACAATATAAGCAACGAGTACATAACGAGTGAACTACAGAGTACTTTATGTCATAGATTAGAACTTAACGTGAATAAAGTAACAAATTAGTTATTTTGCGTTATAAATATGAATGATGAAGTGTATAATAATATATATAATAAAAATATCAACAGCCCTAGTACAAAATGACGTTTGCTGACGCGTGACGTAATTCATTCTGATTGGTGTTCAACATAAGATGGACGATTGCTGTATTTTATAGTTTTATTTTATTAAATAAATTATCAATCTCAACCTGAATATAAAGATAAATACATTTTTCCTAACCTATTCATACGGCTCTATGGGATAAACAGATTATTTTTGTTATTCGTGATTAATGTCATCATGCCAATTGTATATTTTTTCTCTCCACTTTATTATGTTTAGGCATCATGGCCAGAGTAGCTCCATACTGAAAACGATTTTCATATAACCTAAAAGAATTTGCATTCTAACAAAGCGGTCCAATCTTTTTGACCGTTCGGAATATCGATGTGCATAACACCAATTTGTTTATAAATACGTATTATACTATATATATATATATATATATATATATAAATATAACACGCCCGGGAGAT
Organism: Antheraea assamensis; assembly: GCA_035772565.1. NCBI lineage: Eukaryota > Metazoa > Arthropoda > Insecta > Lepidoptera > Saturniidae > Antheraea > Antheraea assamensis. The sequence continues at coordinate 1,582,696 of JAQQSE010000001.1, forward strand.
CTGAAAGGTGAAAATTAATTTTATTTTAACATTAAAGGGTGATCTTACAGCTAACAATAGATTAAATATAGAACTAAGAACATAAATAAGCCCATTTAAAAGCTCAGACAAATTTAATATTTGATTGTATACAATTGTACAAATGTGATTGAAAAACACGCAAATCAATAAAATTACAATATGTGTATACAGTGGGGTAATCGAGACCGTACTATTAACCAGCCGATTTGTTCTAATGACCTACTGTTAATTGAGTATAGAGTAATTGTTACTATTGACCTTTGTTGAATTACTGTTGGCTTGAATAATAATAGCCAATCTTAACGATATTTACCTACTAATTGACTAACTTCTATTGACTCGATTTCAAAGAAAGGCATTAACTAGGCATGAGGCTTACCACAGATAATAACACTGTATACTGAAAAGGCGTATTCGCACTGATAATAAAACCGTTCACATCTCTGTTCGCATGTTCTCAGTTGCATTTTTGTATCTACGGTTTAAAGTGTTATCTTTTATTATTAACTAGTTATAGTTCATGGCTTCGCTTGTGTTGATGTAAATCTGATCTATTCCTCGGGGGCAGCATTTTTTTTTGTTTTTTTTTTCGAGCTGACTACACTGTTGGCTGTTAAGAGCCGCTATAGTTTCACCGGACTACTAAGGGGAGCGCTTAGGGCACTCACCCGATTTTATAGGCACCCAGCACAAGGGCGCACGGTACGCTTCGGCTTGAACTGTCGCCGAATATTCCGATCTAACTAAACTAAACTAAGCTAAGCTATGTATCTCATACACATGTATATTTCACGAATGCATACATGTATACTGTATCTGACTACTGGGTTTTTTTTTATGTATCGTACCCTGTATACTTTATTGTACTTCTAACAAAATGTTTTAGGCATACAAAACAATTTCGTATTTAATTACTAAAACAGCTATATACAGTCATTTATCATTAATTTCGTACTTACAAATCAGGCTAAGTTCGCGGACTTGATTTACAATCAACGAGAGCCAACGGTGTAGAATCCAATTTTCCTGAGAATTAACAAAAGTAAATTTAAAAAATTTCTAATTTTTATGAAGTATATAACGTTACAAAAATTACTGGTAACACCAAAAATATCTTTAATTTGAAGTTTGTACAACTAACAAAGTTAACACAGAGAATGAGCTGAGAGATGCCGTCTAGAAATGCTTGTACAATTGGATGTTATTATTACCGCACCATCAGATGTTTCATATGAAAATGAAAAAAAAAAAAATTGAAATTATAACCAAAACTGGTTAAAGTGAATCAAACAACAATCTCCGTCATCTTCATCTCAATTATGAAGATTAAACAGAATTATAAAGTTCACACGATTCTCGAGTCTTTACAGATTGAATTTTAACTTGTATAATAAAACTAGAGTTCTCAAAGCTTGTTTTTTCGGCGGTTGCCTTATTAAAATATGCATACGACGGTGGTAGTTATAATAAATTGTTAAAATAAAACAAAATGTGTGATCAGGGGAACGAAGTTCTTTACGCTTTTTCGTCAACTCAGTATGTAATTCGATATGGAGATTTACATTGTTTATATTTGTATATTTTCGTTACGTAAGATAAAAGCGTTATGCCATTGGCAAGTGATTCTTTGTCGCTGTAATCCGTATATTTCTCTATCATTTTTCAATGCAGATGATGTAAGGAATGAAATAAAAAAAATGATTTAATCATTATCAGCCTATAAGAGACCCATTGTATGGCCATAGGCCTCTTCCGGAAGGAAGTTAAGGATATAAACACGATGCCAGCCCACGACGTCTTAGCGACTTCAAACTCTGAGAAATCGACAGTTCTATGTTTTCCCACATACAATAGTACTGCAAGAAAATTTCTCAGGTTCATGTTTTCTCAGGATGTTTTCCTTCACCGTCAGTTGATACCGTTACCAATTTAAACGTACGCGAATACCGGAAAATTCGTTAGTATGCGCCGGGGTTCGAACCTGCGGACATTGGATTGGTATTCCATTTATCATATATCACTACACCATCATGACTATTTTAGTGTAATAATAATTGAAATTTAATATTTTAGAAATAGGTACCTATTTATTAAAATTTTACTTTTACCGGCCGTTTCGCTCGCATTAAAGAAGATTTGAACTATCTCACAAGAATGCTACATTTTTCTAAATTAAAGGTATCTTATGTCCTTTTTCGTATCCCTGAGAAGAGGTGCATGCAAAATTTTATAATGGTCGGTTGAGTAGTTACACCATGAGGGCGTAACTAACAAACACACTTTAGGATTAACAATATAATGCAATGTAAAGGAGAAAACATTTTTTTTTATATTATAGGGGGCAAACGAATAGGTGGATCACCTGATGGTAAGTGATCACCGCCGTTCATAGATACTAGCAACACCAGGGGAGTCGCAAGTGCGTTGCCGGCTTTTTAAATATGTGGGCCTCCGGCACTCTTACTGACCGAACGAAACGCAACAGTGCAAGCACTGTTACTTCAAGTCGGTTTTCTGTGAGAAGGTGGTACTACACCGGGCGAGCCGACCCATTCATGCTGAAACCAGTAATAGCTTCAGCGTAGCTCTACCACCTACAAAACTACATATACTACATTGCACTGTAAGGGAGAATTAAAAGCGTATGTGAACGCAAAAATATGAAATACAGTATACGTAATAAAGACATTCAAATATCATCTGAAAAGCAAAGCTGACGTCGGAACGCAGACATCCATATATATGAAAGAGTAAATTTGTTCAGAGCCTACTAGTTAATGTACGCGGAAGTTACCTGAATCGAGCGCTAGAATAATCAATTAAGTGAATACATCTGCCGGCAAAAGTTCGGAACGAGTACGTAAATTCTGTTTGTATTTGAACATCTATCTATAGTGTAGTCTAGAGATTAATTAAATTCGTCAAAAGTTCGTTTTTAAGGTTCGTTCGTTTAAGGCATCCAATTATACGCTTATAAAAACAAAGTAATTATTTTATTTCTGACTAGTTGATACCACCGACATTATCCGTATTGTTCATTATCTTAACAATATATTTTTTGTATAAAGGGCAAAATCATAAGAATATTGAGGGCAACAATATAAATTTTAACAAAATTTCTTCGGAAAAAATGTTATCCGTTTTCAAAATTTTCAAACACATATAAATTATTCAGTTTAAGTTTTGAGAAGGGTTTATAAACTCTAAAATATTATTACCGGTTTGGGAAACATCCTATTCACCGAGAATTGCCAACAAGAAACTATTAGTTTTATCCTTTTTTCTAAATATTTTTAATACCATTATTCGTAATCATTTATTAATATTTTTTTCGTAAATACAGTGAGGGCTTTATTACCAGACATCGGTATTGTCCACGCAATTATCTTCTGTATAATAAAATAGCCTTTCGACAGGAAAGTCTGCTTGAAATGATATACTTTACGACTATATTCCTACTTACAAGCCTTTTATCCATCTTACACCAAGCAAACCTGAGGATGGCTAATTTATATTTATATGTAGTGTTAAAATTATACTCATCGTTTACAAAAACTGAAATGTTTAATTCTTTTTGAAAAGTGTTATTTAGTGATTCGTAAGGCCTTATGTTCTAATTGCTCGGATTGCCAGTTTTTGTCATATAAATACCTCAGCTGTTGATTTGAGTCTAAATTAGTTAATGAGGTGTCTGATCCCGCTACCTCTGAGCTATCATCATTTTAAAATACATTAAAATCTATGAGCCCTGTAGGTGGTAGAGCTACGCTGAAGCTATTACTGGTTTCAGCATGAATGAGTCGGCTCGCCCGGGGTAGTACCACCCTCTCACAGAAAACCGACGTGAAGTAACAGTGCTTGCACTGTTGCGTTTCGTTCGGTCAGTGAGAGCGCCGGAGGCCCACATATTTAAAAGGCCGGCAACACACGTGCGACTCCCCCGGTGTTGCTAGTGTCTATGGACGGCGGTGATCACTTACCATCAGGTGACCCACCTGTTCGTTTGCCAACTATAATATAAAAAAATATATATATAAGATACCAGTAAATGTAACCTGACCCCCTACAACGTATGCTCATTACCCCCAATAAGATTTAAACAAAGCAATACTATAGATACGACTGCGGCGCAGTTTCGCTCCCCTGGCCGACAGATGGCGCGGGCGTGATTGATGAGCTTCTCAAACCTAATTATAATACGGACGTTTATTCTTAAAAAAAAAATTGCTCACTTTACAAACTTTCGCGTGGTTTTACGTGAGGGTACCTGTGTAATAAATTCTTACGAAATTTTATTAGGTAGGTAGGTGACTTCCCATAAATTCTCGAAGATATAATGTATGTTCATAAAATATATCTTCTTTTGGTTATTCGGTTTTAGGTTATATTAAGTTCTAGATTAAGCTCTTTTAAGTCTTGTTCGCACTAGGCTAGTAATTTGGTCGAGTACCGAGTAATTTCGTAACGAAACGTGTCTGAACAACAATTTTGTAGGTGGTAGAGCTACGCTGAAGCTATTACTTGTTTCAGCATGAATGGGTCGGCTCGCCCGGGGTAGTACAACCCTCTCACAGAAAACCGACGTGAAGTAACAGTGTTTGCACTGTTGCGTTTCGTTCGGTCAGTGAGAGCGCCGGAGGCCCACATATTTAAAAGGCCGGCAACGCACTTGCAACTCCTCTGGTGTTGCTAGTGTCTATAGACGGCGGTGATTACTTACCATCAGGTGACCCACCTGTTCGTTTGCCCCCTATAATATATAAAAAAAATATCGAGTAGATTTAAATCATTAGTCGAGTCAATCCAGTACGTTCCATTTTATAGACGAGTAGCGCCTCCAACGACGCTTACTCGTTCATCTGCTAAAGAAGTCCGAACCTGTAGTTATACTTGAGTTCATTACTTACCGCAAAATGCAGTTTCGTTGGAGCGATTGTCAGTAGCTTTATTAGCTTATTTATTTTATTGCGTTGAACGTTCATCTCAGCCACTATACTATGCTATATATACAACGCGTGGCTAGTCTGGAGCGAGTGAAATACGTCACGAGCATCTCGAGGTCATCAGTGACGGGAACCCATAAGTTTTTCCTCTACCAAAAATCGCCCAACACGCTTAAGAAGTTTCTAAATTTTCTTTATTGATCACATTTAAGCTCCTCGATATTTATTAAACAAAAAATAAAGAAAATCGTTTGAGAAATAAAGTAGTAGTAAGAAATAAAATTTATCTCTGTCTGTTTATATATAGAAGAAGATATTTCAATAAAACGAAATATAGTAAGTAATGACGTATTTGTACACATTGAAATTTAAAAAGAAACTATATGCAAGGGAATTTTGGTACATCTTTTGACGAAAAATTTTAAAAAACATTTTACATTAAAATTAAAAAAAAGTAATGACTTGTAGTCGAATTTCGCAAATTGTAGGAAGAGCACTAGTCTAATAAAATATGCAATTTACTTCTTTAATCAATAATTGTATATTAAAAACAATTATATTCATAAGCCTGTTAACTACAGGAGAATATTTTGATTCGCTTAATATAAAAAAAACTTAGTCGATTTTAGACCGCTACATTAAACTTGTTTTTTCGTAAGGCTTCATTTATGTACTAACTTAAAGTAATTTCTTATTATACTTAACCTAAGTATGCTGACTTAAGTGTCTGGGTAAATCTTCCCGCGGGAGCGACGCTAGGTAAACTTAACTGTGGTAAATCGAACATGCAGGAGTATAAGTAACCCGATCAAGCTTGTTAGTCTTTTCGTTTAGTGTGATGTTTTCTGAATGTGGGAGTGGTAAGGTTTTAATTTTTATAAGGCCCACTCAAGGGCTTAACTTATTGTTTATCTGTGTAATTAATAAAACAAAAAAGATTTATACAAAAAAAATATCGTTCTCTATTTGTCCTTCATAAGTTCATTTTTTTAATTGTAGTACGGCAAAGTGACCACGCTATATCTGATGTTAAGCATAGTACAATCCAAAAACAACGGCGACCACCAAAAGCCAACTAATCCATCGCCTGTCGCTGCTATCCTGTCGGCCTGGTAAATGTCTCTTCACGTTACGCTTGAAGGACCCCAAGTCATAGGAAGGAGGGAACACACTGGACGGGAGATTGGATATCGTGATCCATTGATCGAGTTCCAATCAAACTTTGGCGTTCTTGTTGTGCACACGCTCGTGAAGGTTTCGGAATTAGTGCAATCAATAAGAGGTAGACGGCACGCGATTCGTTATATTTCAAATACAGCGAGAACGAAACCGTACGCCACTGTTGATACTATATCATTTACATAGGAATAATTAAAATATATTTATGTGCTGATGATGATGCTGATGATGTTCTTGTCGGAGAAAATGCTGCCGAGGTTCAGAGTAGGCTAGGGAAATGGCGAGAAAAACCGGAGAATGTTGGTTTAATGATTAGTGGGATGAAAACTGAACATTTGTTCTGTGACTTTGGAGATCCATCCAGTTTTTGTCATATTACCTTTAACGGTGTATTCTTACCAGCCTGCTCCAATTTTCGGTACCTCGGCTCATTAATCCAAAACGACGCTGGAGTAGACAAGGACGTGAGGAATAGAAGAAATGTAGGGTGGATGAATTGGCGAAAGGTGTCTGGGATAGATTGGGACCCATGAATGCCATTCAAACTTAAGGGAAAGTGTATAAAACTGTTATTAAGCCAGTCATGCTATATGCATCTGAGTGCTGGGCTACGAAAGAGACGGATGAGAAAAAACTACACGGGGCAGAGTTGCGTTGTGTGGTGGAACTAGAATCGATAAGATTAAGAATGAGTATATCAGAAGAAGTTTGAAAATAGCACCAGTGAAGGAGAAGTTGAGGAGTAATAGGTTAACATGGTGTGTATAAAAGGTGTGAATACTGAGATGACATGGGACAGAGGAGAGTGGAAAAGGAAAACATGTTGTGCCGATCCTACTTAGGTGGGATAAGGGTAAGACTTTATTTGAATACAATGAACGTAATTCAAAATTAAAAAAAATAAACACGGACTCTGCTTATCACTTAAATATTAAAATCTTACCGTAAATATATAAGATCCATTTATTGCAATCTTTCTCTTAATGTAAACAAATGGTCGAGACAATAATGCCTAATATTAAATACAGCAGTTGAATGGATTGGTTTCGAGTCAACGACTAAGGATGTGGTACAATTATTTTTAATCGATATCCATGTATATATAAAAAACAATATAAATTCGTTTGTAAGTATTACCTTTATAGATGTAAATACTTTTTTAGTATATGAATGAAAGAAAGAAATGAAATGAAAGAAATTGCTTCAGAAACTGACAATATAATTTACTAATATTTAATAGTACAAAAATTGTAATCTCTCGTGGAAAAACCGACAGGAGGAAGATCGTTCTTATGCTTTCAATTTAAAATGTAATTTATACTGTTATATTATATCGTTGCATAAACTTTATTATTTAGAAATGATTAAGTGAAAATAAATTAAATTTAAACGCGAAATTTACCGAAAATATTAAATGCACACAACACATAAGTAAAAAATCTATATTTTAATGTCCGGTTAAATAAAGTGACAACTAACAATGTGAAAAAACCTGTGTGGTTTCAAGAAACCACGATACAAGTGTAATTTTTTTTCGGATCGTAAGCATTTATCTGAAAATTTTTGGAAAATTGTTCGATTTAGGGTATTAAAATCGTGTTTTAAATGTTTTTTCAAAATTATCACAGTATTTATTTAAACTATTGAACCATTTTCAACTGAGCTATGGCGCCGAGTGCCTTTCACTAAACCCATACTTCGCGGCTGTAATGCAACATGTATAGATGGACGAAAAGAACTGTAGCGATGTAAGTTTGTATTTTTATTTTATTAATTTCATAAATGTCCATCACAGCTGAAAATGTATATTAAGCAAAGAAAAAAGAAGTACAATGTATGCAATACGCCAATTACGAAGTACACAATTATAACAAATTTTATTATTTCATAGTGAATAAATTGCTTTCATTAAAAAAAGTTAAACTTAAAAATATTAACTTTTTAAAGTTGAACTTAAAAGATTATAATAATTAAATTTATGCATTATATCGATAAATCGTTTTGTAGTATCACTATAGAAGCGGGGATCGAATCTCTGAACTCGAGTACGATCTGTCAGCGTTGATAAATATTTAAACGTCCCGCCATATTTACATCTCCGGTCCATCGATAAAGTATTCAAAGTTGTAGGCGGGGGCTGGTGGAAAGAATTAAAACGATTTGGATAACCAAATACAACAATATCTAAATGGATTAATTTATTATTACTATGGGGAAAACACTGCCTGGTGGTAAGTAATGATGACTTGATGATGAATATGTTAATGAAAAGATAAACCAGATCGAGTTTCTTGCCGGTTCTTCTCGATGACTGGGTTGTTTTCCGAACCGGTGGTAACTTTGACGTTCATAAGCGCCTTCTCAGGGCCTAAACTGAATAAAATATTTTTGATTTGATTTTGATTTTGACTCAATGATTAGAGGAGCTGGAACTTTCGGTGAAGAAAAATATCGTGATGCAACCATGGTGGTAGAGCTTTTTCGAAGGATGGTGGAAGCGAGCAAGCTACCAACATCAAATTCAAAACTGTCGACAAGCACCAATGGTTTATTTTCATATGAAAAATATAAAATATTTTTTTATTAATGTAGCATGTTAAAGTGACTGCACTTTGCCTGTTGTTAAACACAGTACAATTCAAAAACAATCGCGACCACCGTGAGACAGCTGATCCTTTATTCAGCTTCATTTGTTCCCACATATATTGAATATAGATTAAAAAGAGTCTGTGGTAGTAGGAATATATCTAATTTGTTTTCAGATTTATATCAAAGCGTCTATATCCGCGATATACCACAAACGCCTGTAGATAATTTTAGCACTGTTGATTCTTTGCATAATATTGGTCATTTGAGTCTAACCAAAGCGGTGGTGGAAAGAAAGACATTCGTAGAATCGATAGTAACAAAGATGCCGATGTTGATAAAATACTGTAGTACCACAGTATGTAGGAAAAATATGGAACTGTGAATTTCTCGGTGTTTGAAAACGCCAATACGTCGTGAGCTGTTGTGGTAATTATGCCCCTACCTTTCTTCGGGAAGAGACCTATCGCCCTGCAGTGGGTCTATTACAGGCTGGTGATGATAAATGTAGAAGTACATACACCGTATACAATAAAATGTAATAATAATTACTACGCAATTGTCATAACATGTTTGAAAATATTAAATTTCGTTATGTGTTAAATATGCTATGTAACACAGATATAAATCAATATTTTTTTAAACTAATGTAACGGGGTGTTACACTTCCGTTTCTTGTTAAAATTACATTCTTCTACATTTACGTATAAAACCAAAAGTTATATTTTAATATAACTTCATAAAGTATATAAACATTTTCACCTTATATACCAAATATTTATAAAGCAGGTATAAATATATAATATTACATGGCGAGAAAATAACACTCATAAAGTGGTAGCAGGGCGCGCGGCGACGTCCCGCGGGCTCGCTGACACTATTAACTGCCCACAAATCTTCGGATATACGCCCTATCTCCGGCCCCTTATCGTCGGATTATGGGGCCCTTCGGCTACTCTACCATTCGACAGATGGTAACTCGATTCTCGGAAACCCGTTGAGATATCTTTAGAATTTTCTTGTCTTTTCAGAAAACTGAAAGACTTTATTTTACTATGTCAGTGTTATTAATTTTCCGATAAACATTTTTAAGGTTTTGTCAATGAGGTAAATGTGTCTAGTTATGAAAACATTTTTTTTTGTCATTCGGACGCACTACAAAGGTTTACTTTTTCCGCGAGTTGTAAGAAATCTTAGAGAATGATATTTTATTTATTTATTAATTTAAGCCCCTGAAGGTCGGGTTGGATGATTGAAAATTGACATGAACTCTGCTAAATGGACACAAATAAAATAAAGTGTTTCATAGCATTAAAGCAAAGAAAAATTAAAATAAATTATACATTTAAATGTTTCTTTTACCAATTACAATCCTGAAGCCAGTCCTCAAAGGTTGAATTGTTTTAATTCTTAACAAAAGGGGAAAGAATTAATACTTCATTACTTCGTGTACTGGCGATCTTGCAAAGTCCAGTTTACTGAACACACTTATGGAGAAAAATAAAAACAAGTATATCGATAACTCGGTTATATGCATTTGTTATAAGCAAACCATTCTCATAAATTATTTCATATTTTTTTATCTAAAGTTTGGTAACGATTTTACTGAAATTATGCATATTATCTTGTCTTAATGCTTGCGTGTACTAATAGCCGAACAACATTCGAGATTTGCTGTTGACTGAATCTGTTCAATTAAGTGAGTAAAATTTACCAAATAAACAATACATTACTAGTGATATTCTCGCCTGAGCTAAAAGAAAATTTGTGGGAAGATAGCTCAGCCTAAATCGCGAGTAACAGTTAGTATACAATAAGATATTTTTATGCGATGGGTATCGCTGGTGCAATTAAACGAACAAGAAGAAATTAGACTCCCTCCACGCAGCTTCAAGCTAACCAGTTTTTCTGAGTTTGAAAGATTAAAAGTTGCCCCCAGTTTTAATCCGGTCCGTCGTGTCGACGCGTCTTGATTTATTAGATATCGTTGGAAACTAACACAACACAGACGTTGCAATGCAATCTTGTTGATTAAAAATAAGAGCTGTTTTTATATTTCCCATGTAAATGAAATCCCATTTGTTTATTGTGTGCTATGATAAGGATCAAATCAAATCAAATCAAAATTACTTTATTCAGTTTAGGCCCTGAGAAGGCACTTATGAACGTCAAAGTTACCACCGGTTCGGAAAACAGCCCGGTCATCGAGAAGAAGAAGATGGTAATACACTGAGACTTGAAAGAGACTATCAGATGTTGTTGTCGAGAGTTGAATGTGATGCTTGGCAATATACTTTCAATTTCAGTATTAAATAGGATCATGCAAGTTCTAGAAATGAACATTTCTCCAAGAGATTATATCATCAAAATATTGAAATTTGAAAATGTGCGGACGTCAATACTGGAGCCACAAGAGTTACTACCTACTTATTACTAGCCCTTCACTGTTCTACATTACCAAGAGCCTTTACTAGCAAATTTACGAGATACAGCCGCTAGCTAGTGTCGATAGCTCGCTAATGGTACACTATAACTTAGAATTTATGATTACCTTAACAGCTTAACAGAACTACGATAAAACTTGCTAAGTGCTAATAAAGTGGGCAAGGCTGTGCTTACCCATGGAATGGCATAATTCCAATAATGTTATGTGATATGCTCAAATGTGAATTCAGGTTATAACTTAGATCCTGTTTAAGCTTCGACTGCGTGGGTATCATCGCTTGTTCGCGATAACTCATGCTGCTGTGTTCTGGCCCGAAGGGTGTGATTGTTAACCTATACCTGCATAAGAGGCGTTTCAACGTAGTTTTCAGGAGTACCAGATACTTTTAAGGGTAAGGTAAGGCTAAGGTTGTAGCCTGCTACTTGAATTTTGACGTCCATTAGACTAAATTTTCATTCGCTGTACCATACAACGTAAAATAAAAATTGTGTCGATGAGTTGAATGTCTCAAAATCTGTGTTATATTAGTTTCCAGATTTACCATCTGGAGGAACACAGTGTTAGGTAAATCATTCGACAACGCTAGTGTGCGCATAATAAAGCTTCTAGGGAACCTTACAGTTGTCGCCATTCTGCCCGGCTTTAGGGTATGTGAATGAGCAACCAGCCAGCGGTGGAGATGCGAGTTTGCAACGATGATGAGGGCATCATACCAAAAAGTTCTTCAGAACACTCTCCGTTAAACATGGCGTAAAGCACACATGGAGACCTAATGTCTCTGCGAAATTCTAATAACTCTAGACCGCATGTTAATTCGGGATCATCAACAATGCGTCTCGCTCGCTTTTCCACGGGGCCAAAGGAGAAAACTTGTTGGCAGGAGCACCAGCCCCGTTGTGTGAGTAGTACTCTATATGTGGACGTACTTGTGCTTTATAGAGCATAAGCCGTTGCTTTGGGGTGAAGTACTATTTTGACCCGTTGAGGATACCCATACCCAGGTTTTTAGCCAACAATTTAATAAAAATTAGATTTAATCACAGTAATTATTGGGTTATGGTATGGCACATGAAAGGCACATATATTGTATATCGATGGCAGGATACATTTAGAGAGGAATCTGAAAAATATCAAACTCCATTTTGTCTTAAGTTTCCTAACACTTGTTTGGTAATATGGATAAGTAAAAATATAATAAAAAGAATATATGCATGAGGTCCAGGGGCTACATTTCTCAATTAAATACCAATGATTATTAGTGTTGATCCAGGGGAGGATTCTAAGGAACGTGTTAACGTTATTGTTCCGCGGGGATGGAGTAACGTGCTAACTGCTAATTGGAACTGTTCCAGTAAATGTTACTGTTTCGTTACATGGAATATAGCTAGACGTGCAGGCTCGTATTTAGGAATTTGTTTTTCAAACATGTAACACCAGTGATCCGCTAGGGGTTTCCGTAGATGTAGTAATTCTTCTTAACTTATTAGTCGTATATTAAACATACGAAAATTCCATTGCTTACTTTAGAATGATTAAGAGAACACAAAGATAGACGCGAAGAAATCGATTTTCTTTCATAATATTTATTAATGAATGATCGTCTTTGATAGAGGAATAACACGGCTCGACTCTGCGCACTACGCGTCGTTATGCGTTAGGCAATTAATTTTTTTTTTACTTGGTTCCCAAATCAGACATTAACCCATTGTAATGCAGATTGTTAAATCTGTAGGTAAGTAAATGCTATTTGCGGAATGAGACATTTATTTGTACTCTTAAAAGTAAAAATGGAATAAACAATTATCTGTACAATAATTGTTGGTAGTTCTTTGACCTAAGAATGCTTTGCGATTATAGTTCTGTTGTCGCTTCATATATTCATCTTGATGTCTAGAATATAACTGTTATCATTCGTATCGCAACCGACTTATATATATGATACAAATGGGATGTGGAAATCTCTAGAAAGTAATGAAAATCTGATTTCATCTGAGCTATATTTAAGATTCGTTTTTTTTTTGTTTACAATACTCGGCTCGAAAAGGTTGCGATATGCACGTATTCCGGATATCAACGCGTCACGTAAGGAAAAAGCGTTATTTTCCCTGCATGCGACTTTCTGCCTTTGTCTGACTCTTTCTATTAAAAACGAAAGCGTACGAGTGTTGAAATTCAAGCACTGAACGTGTGGATATTTTATTGAAAGTTATTTATTATATGGATTTTTTTTATAATTCACTATTCCGTATATATTTTTTTATAAATAAATATTTTACCTAAAATATTAAATGTAACTTTTTGATTTGATTTCCTACTTTACCTTACTTCATACCTGACGTGATCCTCTGAGGGTACACGCTTTTATGAGTGGTTTTATTATATTCATTTGGTGTATTTATTTTATTGGAATTTTGAATTGTATATAAAAAAATATATTTTATTTTGACTAAAAACTTTTGCGAGTACCAAATTCGTACCTGATTAACTATTTTATTTCCAACAGAACTGTCTACCGAGTTCTGCATTCGATGCGAATCCAATCTGAATATTTCATTTTGCCAAATCGTTTTACATTGTCACTATTCGAGTGACAATTGGCTTGTGAATGCGCCGTGAAACTTTTCGCGTTTTAATACAATAGGTATGGTATGCTTTAAGGCAATTGATTTTGTATGTCACCGTGTATTTTTGAAGTGAAAACTTCTTTAGCCCCGGTTTGATTTGTTACTCGATTAAACGGAAAAAAACGATATTATAAAGAGACAAACATATCTACAGGATTTAATGTGCGAGAGACCGAGATACATTATACAGTGTTTCTTAAATTCGTAGTCCTCTCATTGTATATTGCACTGCCTAATATTTGGTCTCTGGTACGAGCGTGTGTGTGTATGTTTGGGTGGGCGTGTGAGTGTGTGCCTGAGTATTATGAATCCTTGGGAAAAGACATCACAACCAGCGAGGTGTACTTATATTTTTATAAGGTTTAACTTCTTTCGACCGAGTAATAGGCACCTACATTTGTAATCACGGGCTTGACAATTTTCTAAGTGACATAAGAATACTTAGAAAATATATTTGAAAATTTATTTTATTAGGTTAAAAGTTGATTTCTTTGATACTGCCTTTTGGAAATACCATCATGCAAAGTGTTAGAAAACCTATAAAATACATCCTCGAGCATTGAGATTTTCTTAGAATTATCTCTTGCATAATTAATGAATTGAAAATTGTATTACTTCTTTCATGCCTAATAAAAATTACATATATAGGAAGAAAAGAATGTATATATTTACACACGAGAACTACCACTCTATAGATGTACTACTATTCACAGTTAATTCCTTAAGCATAATATAACTATAATAAAATACTGTTCACAGATCGCAATGTGCACTCGGTCGCTGTACTCTCGCAGATGGTCTCCAGCTATCGTTTTTTACTCCAATTAAATGTAAGTTGTTAGGGACTATCTGCAATTCGTTAATATATTCACTCTAGAAAGTTCGAGAAGCGGCTAATCACCTTGATTAGTTATTTAACTATTTTGATACATCACTTGTTAGTCGAAACATACATTTTACTTTCAGAAAATATTAATCAAAACTATGAAATAAAGAATGAGATCTTAAGCTTTTAGAGTACCTCCATTGCTTTTGTAAGTGTCCTTCTTTTGGTTGCAACAGTATGTATAATGGAATTTGAGACAGCTGGCATTTGATTTACTTTTGATAATTGCAATTTAACTTTTCTTCTTGTGGTGATAAGTAGCAGATATAAAAGCAGTCGATCCAATTTTAGAATATCACTGAAGAAATAAGGCAGGATATAATACACAGCCTTATGGGACACTAGTGTTCACGAGATTGGGATCCGAGCATGCATTGTTGACAACGACTTTTATGCTCCGCTCCGTAAGGAAAATGAACAACCAATTGCGTAGTTTTTCGGAAAGCCCATACGAAGTGAGCTTGGAGAGAAAAACATTGTGCCAGACCCGATCAAAGGCCTTAGAGAAATCCAAACTAGCGGTCAGGGCCTCCCCGTTGTTTTGGAATCTGTGTGTCAGAAAGGCTAGAAGATCATCAGTTGAGCGCTCTTGTCGTAGACCGTATTGATGACCATTAATGACCTAGTTCTCCTAAATTTGTATACACGCCGTAAGGAGTACAGAAAAGGAAATGGATTTACCTATCCTATAGAAAAAAATACAGTTACTAGGTAAAATAGGCGCTCACAGAAACTAGTTTTATATAAGAACTTCCTATATATTATAAATTCATATACCCGGTCCCTCAATATACTAATCGATTTATATCGATTCCCCAATACTTTACGACTCATGCGTCAAAATGACGTCCTGTATAACTCATGTCAAGTTTCCATAATGTCCAACACGAGGCGGATCCTACGAGTCACATCAAATGCTGAAGTGTTAATGGTTCTTCACACTCGTATTGCAGATAATGAAGCGTTTCGCACTATTGTGCGATGAAATTTTGGAATGTTGGAGCCGAGTAAATTAAATTTAAAATAGTAAGAACTATATATTGTTATGTCTAATTCCATACTATTAATGGCAGATGCTCGCGGTTCCGCAGGCGTTTTTCGTTCATTACGACGAAATGAGTATTCTTTAAAACTATTACTGATAGTTTTTATAAGCAGTTTTAAAATCGGTTGATGGTCAACATGTTTTGAAAACGTTCAATTCTTATACTTTTATCAATTGTGAAGCGAAGAATTGATATATGGTTCCTGTTTACATGAATTTATGGAAATCGTTTGAATTTTTTTTTTTATTAACGAAGTTATACTTCTTTTGGCGCGTTAGGGAAAAATGATGTGAGTAAATTTTTACGATGCGCGCGCACGCCGTCATGAAAAACCGACACCCTGAAGTTAGCTATAGTCAACATTTTATTCAAAAAAAGTATGTATGTATTAAATACATTTTTTCTCTAGTTAGTGTCGTTTTTTCTACAAACGTAGAATAAGGCGAAAGATAAAATTTTTGAGAAGATTTTTGTCTAGTTACGCCAAAGAAGTATAACATCTAACGCGTGTACATAAGTACACACACACTTTTTTTCAGAACAATTATCGGTAATTTTTATGATTTACCAATTTCATAAAAATTTGTACTTTCCATATATACAATAATTTGTATTGAGTCGGTTGAAAGTATTATTGAATATTTTATAGTGTATCAACTTACAAATGATATATTAGGGCTCGTGAACAAAATTTCACCAAAACTAGTGTTTTTTTCTAGTTCTTTAGTCTAAAACGCGGCAAGTTGTAAGTATGAAAACGGATAAACACGAGTGTAGAACACACCTGGCGTCCGCCATCGCCGACGTCAGCCCGTCTCGGCGCACCTTTCACGATTTATGACATATATTGTGGGTCACCTCATATGCCCAAGGGAGGTTAAAGTGTCGTTGCCTCGAACATAAACGTACCACGGAGCTCTCATCCGTTCCAATACTCGGTTCCTAGCAATTTTCGGAGATAATCTCACGTTTTATACAAACAAAATCATTGTATTGTTGAAGCTCAGTGATGTGTTTTTTTTAACGTGGTTGGTTATCTTTGGAACTATAAGTCTGATTAAGAAAAAATACCTTTTTGTAATATATAGTGTTTTATTGATGACGGTCATAAGCTATTTCAAATTACGCTACGACCATCAGGTGCGGTGTAATTACCATTTTTTTTTTGTTTTTTGTTTGTGGAACTGCCATGCCCTGTTGGCACTATGCACTCTATAGATTCACCGGACTACTAAGACGAGCGCTTATGGCACTCACTTGATTTGTTTAGGCGATCAGCGCAAGGGCACACAGTCCGCCTCGACTTGAACTATCGCCGAGTTTCCCGATCTGACTAAACTAATCTAAGCTAAGCTATCTATGGTGGACGCGCATTATGGGCGATATACGGTGGACGCCGTCCGCCTGGTCCTGCCGCAGTGGTTTGATAGGAAGTGGGGCTCCCTGGCGTTCCGACTGGTGCAGGTACTGACTGGCCATGGCTGTTTTGGCTGGTACCTGCACCAGATCGTCGCAGGGAGCCGATCGCCGCATGAACGAGTGCGGCGCTGAGAAGGACATCGCACAGCACACTTTGTTCGAGTGTGCTGCGTGGAAGGTGCAGCGCCGCATTCTGGCTGCGGCTGTAGGAGGAAATCTGTCGCTTCGGCTGATGAGGGGAGGTAGCTGATCGTGTACACAGTTACCTCCCTATTAGGACGGAGCCCGGCGGCCACTTCCGCCGGGCTGATCGCGAGGGGCAGCAAGGGGATAGCTTAGCACGGTCGCATGCCACCCCGACTTAAAGCTGTGGACGGTACACCGTGGGGTTTTAGTCCGTGCGAATCGGACATAACCCATTCTCTCCCCCAGGAGGATGGGTATCCATTAGGGATTTCTCCACGTTAATAAATTTTTTTTTATCTCATACATATATGAATTCGTGAAAAATAATTCCAACCACTGTGTGTACCTATGTGTGTACGTGTGTGGGGTGATCTGTGTATGTGTAAAACTAGCGTGAGTCACTGTATTCGCGCGAGTAACATACTCGAGGGCTCCACACCGAGGGATAAATCTAGGCTCGAGTTACTACCAGAGACAACGCGACGAGTGTGCGGGATCGTATCTTCACCCCCCACTCACGGCAGCGTGAGCAGAGAGAGTCGCGGGTGTGCGCGCAAAAAGGCATCTTTTAAAAGGACATCGAATGAAAAAATTACCGTAACAATATAGATCGGAAAGTACGTTACCTGAGAACGCAGTAATAGTGGAGGCGGGTCGCGTCGCGCGTTGTGTGGATTCGAGTGCCCAGGACTGTCTCGACAAAAATGAAGCATAGTCGAGAAGTGACGAACTGTGAGTGCCTTGTCATCGACGCACCGTGCCAAGCCGGTCAATCTGTTCATACAGTCGTACACATAGAATACAGTTGTTTATAGAGATAATAACATATAATTTTAAAAATTGAGCGCGAGTGAAGCCTCCTTCCTCTTTTGGTAAATAATAATTCCAATCTATCGGAAACATATATTGTTCCATTGTCGTGTCATTTGTTACGTTTGAAACATTGTCATGAACAGCAGAAAAGGGCTTTTTCAATTGTGTATTTTTTATTTGTGTTTTGTGTCAAAAAGGGATTTCGATTACGGCGTGTGGAAATGTTTACTTATATGAAGGTAGATTCAAATACACATTTACGTAACTGTCGAAGCCGAATATTAATATGAGGGTGTATTAAATTGATTTCTTTATTCGGCTGCTTCAAATTGAAACAGATTACAAATATTTGTAATTACTTGGGGTTTGTGGTACATACGAGATTAATTTTATAAAAAAATGTATGGTTTTATGAAACCACGATGCAAATGAAGCATTTTTTATATCTTAGACATTTAACTGAAAATTTTCGGAAAATGATTGGATTTAGGGTTATTAGAATCGTGTTTTTTATCTTAACTTAATAATTGGGAAGTCGGAATGATAATGGGAAATCAATAGCAGATAAGTATCCAACTATACATTTTTATTTCAACGTAAAAAAAATTATAGCCGCATTTTAAAAACTGACCACAATTTTTATTTAAATCATTGAATCAGAATAAAATAAATTAACATCTCCTTTCTTTCATTAAATTTATTTACTTTTTCGAAATACTATTATCAACTGTTTGTAATTTCTTTCTTGAATGTTTTTAGCTTTTATTTCCGAAAACTTGTAAATGGCCGTCATATAACTATATACTTTTTGATTTATAATGTTAATTTAGTTGTAAGTTTTCCGAAAAATTGTAAAATAAAATAAATAAAATTGAATCATTTTGAATTGAGCCATGGACACCGCCATATTTGCATTGGCTGCTCTGTTGAGCGACTTTTACTTTACCCCTACTCTGCGGCCGGCTGTAATGCGACATGCGATAAATGGACGAAAAAAATTGAGGCGGTGTAAAAAGTTTCACTTGAAAGATTATGTAATAATCCCAAAATGCTGTACAAATCACGACTGTTGCGTAGAGAGCTGACCACGCGCCTTAGTCGCCAGATATGACACCTCACTGTCATAACCATTCACAGTTCGACCGTATCGATATCCTAAAACCCGCGCCTCCCCAAACATCCCGTCGCGGCGTGTCGGCGTTATTTCTTTCGTTCGTTTAGTCAAAAGTTTCTAACCTATCTATTGTATGGTCGTCGTGTCACTCTTAAAAATCGAAGCTACATACTATCACTCTATCATTTTTCACAATAAATAGTTTATAAAATGCGAAAATACTTTTTTTTACAAACAATTTTTTTGTTTTTTAACTATAATATTGTATCTCTGACGGAATGCGCTAAAGCGTAACAACTATATAAACTAAGAAATTTATATTCGCATTTATAATATGGATTGGGAATGTACATACATTAAAATACTAATAAAAGATTGTACTAGGAATTTCCATTAATAACGCCAGGAATAATGATGTGAGCACACTGTAATTCAGGCTTATCGATGTTGAGTATCAATAGAAATTGTGTTCGACGCGGCGTGGCGTAAATAAACCATGACCCACTGCACACCTGCTGTGGCGGTGTACGCAATCTGAGAAATTGGATCGACTTATTAAAATACAAGTGAAGCACGATTTACGATCGTCGATAAGGACCGACATAATATTAATACAAGAAATAATAACAAATTGGTCATTCCATTGGTTGTTTTAGGCTCACTAGGACCGGTAACAGTTTTTTAGGTAATAGTGTTAGGTTTTATAACAAAATTCTAAAACACGTTACTGATTTGCAGGATACTAATTTCAAGCACCATGTCAAGCAAGTTTTAATGTCTAAAGGCTATCACAGGGTGGATCAATATGTGAACGATGGTAACATCTGGAAATGACGGCCTCTCTGTGCATCCACCAAAACCGAATGTAATTATTTATAACTATGTTTTAAAAATATGAGTTACAATATGTTTAATGAAAAGATAAATCAGATCGACTTTCTTGCCGGTTCTTCTCGATGACTGGGTTGTTTTCCGAACCGGTGGTAACTTTGACGTTCATAAGCGCCTTCTCAGTATCTAAATATTTTTGATTTTGATTTCGATTTCAATGTGTCGTTCTTTGTAGAAAAATGTAACTAATTATTTGGAAAGTGAGTCATAATTCTCAATTTATTGTACACGAACCATCTCGCTGTTTATTTGAATGAGTTTTGCAATTTTTCGGACCACTAGCGAGCCGAAATTATTAAATATCGAAATATTAAATTCTGAAAAACGGAAGACAAAACATTTCGTTATGACGGTTCGTTCAAATTCACATTTAGACATGTCAGACTAAAGGTAGGTGAAAACTGAAAAACCGATTATACTAGGAGATTACGATCGTCAATAGTAAGGATTATGATGTAAAGAAGAATTAAGACAATATTGTTTTTTAACATTTTTGAGATTTATATTTGACAATTAGTTCATAAGATAGATACAGTGTTCGAATAGGCTATCCATTGAGCTATCATTGCTACACCTATTTGACATGCTTTAACCGTTGTTGTTTGTTTTTTTTTTTTTCGAACTGACTACACTGTCAACCCGGCAAGGCATCCACAGTTTCACCGGACCACCAAGGGGAGCGCTTAAGGCACTCACCCGATTTTATGTAGGCAACCAGCACAAGGGCGCACGGCGCGCCTCGGCTTGGACTGTTACCGAATATCCCGAGTCTAACTAAGCTTAGGCTAACTATTATTTCATACATATATAAATTCGTGAAACATACACGTGTACCAAGCATGTATGTTTCAGGAACTCATACATGTATCTTGAATCTGACTACTAAGTTAGTATAAGCTAACTCTGTTCGAGAAAAGGTTCAAAATAAAAATAAAAAAAAAACAACCCAACCACTATGTGTACCTACATGTGTGTATGTGCACGTGTGTGGGGTGATCGGTGTTGTGTGTCAAAAACTAGTGTTTGAAAATTAATTCAGTGTCACTGTTGTCGCGCAAGCAACGTGCTCGAGGGCTCCATTCCGGAGGATCGGACCTCGGCTTGAGCCGCTACCGAGGGGGGCCTAGATGAGTGTACTGGAGCAAAATTCACAGTCAAGCCGCGGCGGCGTGATCTGTGATTACGCGGACGTGGGCGCGCACAGGCTCTGTTTTGAGGGACGGAAGGGTACTGGAAGTTAGCTGCCGTTATTTTGTCGGGAGGATCTGTAAAAATATATCGCGGACGTCTTTTGTAACGCGGCGCATCGGGTACGGTGTTGTAAGTCGCGGCGGATACCACTAACGGACTGGGATGATTTGCGGCTTTCTCAAAATAGCTACTAGTGAGTGTCCTAACGTACTCCCAGATAGACGGCATCTCCAGGTCCCTGTGGAGGTCGACTCTCCGGATATACCAAGGGGCACCTACTGCCCTACGAAGAAAACGATTCTGTAGTTTTTGCAACTTTTCGAAGTTATAACTTGACATATGCGCGAAAACGGGACAACTATATGTCAGAATAGGACGGATACACGTCTTATACAAAGTAAGCTTATGTCTGAAGGACATTTTACTTTTAGGACAAACTAATGGGTGCAAGCGACCCAAGACCATAGCGGCCTTGTTTCGAACTCTATCAGTATGCGCTTTAAAAGTGAGGCGCCTATCTAATGTAACTCCTAGGTATTTGACCTCACGTACCCAAGGAATCTCGGTTTCGTACAGCCTGAGGGGCTTTAGATACTTGGGTTGCGGACGATTTACGGGGTCGAAAAATATCGCGGCGCTTTTTTCGGGATTAACCTCTATTCGCCATTGACGATACCATTCACCGAGTGTGACGATGGCTCGATTGATGCGATTTCTAAGAAAGTCCGGCCGCCAACCGGAAGCGTAGATAACTGTATCGTCAGCATAGCAACCTACCTCGATCCCCGGGGACCGAGGTAGGTCACTGATGAATAGGTTGAAGAGAGAGGGCGCAAGAATAGACCCTTGGGGCACACCTGAGCGTATCGGGTGGGGCGGGGATAGCTCACCTTCCACTCTATAGCGGAAAGTCCTATCAGTGAGATAATCGCGGATTATATGTACTAAGCTATCGGGTATGCGAGACTGAAAAAGTTTATAAACGAGCCCGGCATGCCAGACCTTATCGAAGGCCTTGGCAACATCGAAAAAGACTGCTATCGTACGTTTCGGTTTAGGTTTATCCGGGTTGACCTTCTTTTGGGGATCTTCGTTAAATTTAGAAAAAATGTACTCCGTGAGGCGGTGTACTTGATTCGTACATGAGTGATTACCTCGAAATCCAAACTGCTCAGGTGGTAACAAATCTAACTCTGAAATAGAGGTCTGGAGACGGTTCAGAAGGAGCCGCTCGTATAGTTTGCCTAATGTATCGAGGAGACTGATAGGGCGATAACTTGTGGGAAGCGTAGCTTTTTTGCCCGGTTTGTGAATTCCTATCACTACGGCCTTTTTCCAGACGGCTGGAAAGTGACCCTGGGACATGGCCGCATTGAAGATGCAGACCAGGAGAGCTATAATGTGGTCAGGAAGGAGCTTCAGTACCTCGTTCCTGATCCCATCAGGACCTGGAGACTTTCTAAGCTTGAGACGCTTGATGGCGGCCGATACTTCATCGAAACTAACCGGGGTTAGGGTATCCGCGCAAGGAGATGCGAGAGAACGCTCTACCGAGGATTCGATCGATCCAATATGGATAGGGTCAGTGTTAGCAGTGTTCGGAGAGCATTGCTCCTCTAAATTCGCGGCGAGACATTCCGCTTTGTCTATACTATCGAACGCGGGAGGCAACCCAGGACCTCTGTCTAATGGGGGCATCGGTGTACTGAGATCTGATTTGAACTTTCGTGCGAGTGTCCAATACGCCACGTGGGATGGCTGGATCTCCTTCAAAAGTTTGTCCCACCTGGCGTCTCGGATTTCCGAAATACGTTTTTTAACTAATTTACGTAACAAACGTAACCGATTGCGATTATCTACGGACGGGTAAGTGTCGTAGGCTCGAGTCGCAGCGTTCTTTTCCGTGATCAACGCTCTCACGTCGTTGGGGAGTATAAAGCGGCGATCATTCACCGCTTGTACTTCTTTCGAGGTCTCCCTAACGGCGGTCTGAAGAAAGTCGACCAGGGAATCGATAGCCTGATCCGCGTCGGTTTTAGACACCAACACGTCCGGGATTCTATTTAAACTAACCGAGGAAGGATTATCTTTAAAATATTTACTAAGCTTCGTGTAGTCAGCTACGCGCGCGGGCTGAAAATCGATGTCGGAACTAGAACCTAACTGTAATACTACAGGACGGTGATCAGAGTCGAGTTCGTGTACGACTTGTATGAGTCGTATCTCAAGCGCGACGTTCTTTAACAGAGCTACATCTAACACTGTCGGCCGACAGCGATCCTGATAGTGAGTGGGTTCCGGCGGGGCTATGACATCAAAAACGAGATCATTACCTAGCTTGTCGAGAATCACCCCGTTACGAGAAGTACTCGAACTATTCCATATAACGTTCCCGCTGTTGAGGTCCCCGGCTATAATGACCGAATTCCCTAAAGCGAACAACGCCTCTAAGTCGGACTTGAGAAGCTTTTTATTCGGTGAAAGGTACGCGGATACTATTATAATCGTCTGATGACCGGTCATGCCTAACCTGCACACTGACACTTCCATATTGGAAAGAACGGGCGGCTCTACCGGCATGCAATACAACGAACGTTTATAATAAATCAAAGTGCCGCCCCCGCGGGTGACACGGTCGTTTCTAATTATACTATAATTCGCGATCGCGGGATTGCTCATCTTCGGTTTTAAAAGCGTTTCTTGAACTAAAAATATGTCTATCTGTCTATCACGTAGGAAGGCGGCTACTAACTCTCGTTGTGTTCGAAGATTTCTCGCGTTAAAGAACGAAAGACAAAGACCACGCGGTTTAATTCTATTTAACGACGCGAAATCTATTTATTACTATTTACTGAGGCGCGGGCAAGGCGTTGTATCGTCGCAGCAACGCCTGGGAATGAAGAGACCGCATTAAGGAGGCCGATGTCCCTATTGCTGTTAACTATTTTATTGAACGCGACGATCTCCTGAATATCGTGTTCGAGCAGTACCTGTGTCAGCCAATCAATACCAGACTGGGAGAACGAGAAAGCGTGGGTAGCCTGGACAGGCATCGCTCCTTGTGGCTGGGACTGGGCCTGAGGCTTGAGAGCCTGAGGCTGTGGTTTAGGAGCCCAGGGCGCTACGGGCGCACGCCAGGACTGGGGCACGCGCGGCACAGAGGGTGCCTCACGTGGTGTGGGAACCGGCGCTACCGGGACACGGGAGGTACCCGGCAGGTCAGGGAAGGCCTCCACGGACATGAGAGGTGCAGGCGGGGGACGTGCGGAGACAACAGGCGCCCTACGGGCTTGTCTCGCTTGGCGGGGACGTTGTGTGCGTGGCGCGCGAGGACACCCGCGATAGTTCGCGGGGTGACCTGCGTTACCGCAGAGAACGCAGCTCGGGGGCTCGGGAGTGTCGGGAGTGCGTGCGCACTCCTTCGTAGGGTGATCCCCTAGGCACTTAACGCACCTGGGACGAAGATGGCAATTGCGGGCTGAATGACCATAACTCTGGCAGTTATGGCACTGCGAAGGAGTATGGGACTTGAGAGGGGCCTCAACAGTGATGCCGGTGAGGCCACAGACAGAGGTGAGGCCGAAAATAGCCTTACCCTCTTGTGATCGGTCAAGGACGACCAGGACCATCGGGTAGGGGGCTTTGGTACGGGGGTGGTACATCCTATGTACCTCTCGGACAGGGAAGTCTTGCTCCTTAAGGGAGCCTGAGACGTCATCGGTCGATAACTCGACTGGGACACGCCTAACTACGACGCGAAGGAGGCGTTCTTCTTCGAGCGCGAAAGTAAAATAAGCGAGCTTCCTTTCACGGAGAAGAGAGGTAAGCTTGCGGTGATCGGTGGTGGACGAAACTTTTACTTGAATACCTGCAGGCGTATTCAAGGCTGACGTGTAACGGATGTTCTTCTCGTTTAACCGAGTGGATATCATCATCCAGGATGCCTTGTCTTGTATAGTAACTGGGGGCGGGGTGCGGGGCTTCTTAGCCTCGGCTTCAGAACCCGTAGCTCGGGCTTGAGATGAAAGAGCGGGACTGGACCTACCTGAGCTAGTCGGCTTGTGATTGGCTGAGACGGATGCACCCTCTACTTGCGGCTTCTTATTTACCGGGTATTCCGTACCCGATTCGGAATCTGAGGCATGCGAGATGACGGGAACGGGCCGTTGCCGCTTTCGGTTTACGGTTGTGAAACCGTCGTTCGTGATTACGGGAGTCGCGCCGGTATCGAGCTCCATGTCGGAATCAGAGCTAGAGCTTGGGATGGGAGCTTTAAGTACTCCACATTCTTCCGGGATTTCCTGAGGCAGAGATGACGCCAATGACGCGAAAGAATTCGCGGTCGCCACACGGGACACTAATACAACATTCTCGGAGGACGCGGTAGGGGCATCGTTGACGAATTCCGTGAATAACGATGGGGCGCGAGTAGCGACAAGATGTCGCAGCCTATCGAACTGTTCCTGTATTGATGCCATTCCGTAGCTTGACGGACAAGGTGCGATACAAAATAGCCTCCCTGCCTGAGGGGCAGGGGGGTCCGTGTAAACAAATTATCGGAACACTCCACTCGCTTGTTGTCACTGTTAACTTTAACACGTGTGCCGCACTAAAAAGTGCGGATTACGATCACAATAACAATCGCACAAAACAAAAATAAAACACTTCACACAGGTGCGTTTCTCGGAAGTAATCGAAGTTCAAAAACACAATAGTATCGAGCGATGAATCACTCGACCGTACTGCGCACCTGAACAACAATTAATTAGTTCGCGGAACAACATCTGGCGCGCAACGGACACGTCCGTACACGACGGCTGCTGGGTCGGAACTCGTTGTTGTTTGTGTTAAGATATGGCAATATAATATTGTAACTTATTGTTGTTAGATAAGTGGCAACACTACCTCCCTGTTCTGAAATGTGTCAAGATATGCATACGTTATATGAGTACGTTGTGATTGTGCACCAAGAAATAAATAATTTTCTCTACACAATTCAGTTTATCATTCAATGTGTCCATGTCCAAACTGTGGTTTAAGATTATGGACGTATAGAAAAGTTCCCGGGCTTTAGAAAACATTTGCTTCTTTTATTTTTGATGATTAAGATAAAACTAAATTTCCGTGTAAATACGTACAAATTTATAAGCAGATAAGTGACTAAAATATGTACACAGAAGTGTATTTAGATAAATTATTAAATAATTTAAATTACGATCCATAATGTCTCGCGGAGGTGCGTCGGTCGATCCTCATTACGGTAGCATCGGGTAATCACTCGCATTAAACACAGGCCGCTGTTCTATTGTTATTCAGCTCATGTTTCCACCTAGCTTTGAATGTGCCTCCAGACTACGCTATTTCTAGGTTTTGCGGAACGTTCAGGATACCTACCCACCGTAAATTTGAAACTTTTGAAGCGTAATTTCAAATTCGGCTTTTGCGCACCACGGGAACGTAAACGATCCACCGACTCCGATTCGAATAGATTAAAGGTGTAGGAAGAAACATGACGCTTTGTATTTAACTTTACATATAATTAAAGGCAACAAAATTAACATTATTTTTTTTATACTATAGGGGGCAAACGAACAGGTGGGTCAACTGATGGTAAGTGATCACCGCCGTCCATAGACACTAGCAACACCAGGGGAGTGGCAAGTGCGTTGCCGGCCTTTTAATATATGTGGGCCTCCGGCGCTCTCACTGGCCGAACGAAACGCAACAGTGCAACCTCTGTTACTTCACGTCGGCTTTCTGTGAGAGGGTGGTACTACCCCGGGCGAGCCGACCCATTCGTGCTGAAACCAGTAATAGATTCAGCGTAGCTCTACCACCTACGTGTTTTTTTCTTAAAGTATTGGCGTGTTTCTAGCTAGCTTTTGGTGTATATTTTGCAATTATTCTGAGCGATTCACACGATGTTTGTGGTCGCGATTTAGTTGGATAAAGTTTTAGTTATTTCATCAACAAGGAGACCGCAAATAATCAAGCGAAAACTAAAAAAAAAAAACACTGTCACCATCCTAAGGTCTACAAAATATACATACTGCTATGTCTGACGCGTAGGCATACCATACAGGTACAGATTAATATTTAGCACTATGAATGCCACGCCACTTTTAAAGGGATTGCCCGCGACATCGTTATGAATTGTCTATTTATACTATACATATAATGTTGCAATATATTATCTGCATTAGATAAATATTACAGTATATATTGATGTTTGACATGTTGATTGTAATGGGGTTCATGTCACTCCCGTGGGGTTGGAGTGTGATTTCGCGCGACTTTTAAAAATGTGTTGTCAATATACAAAAAAGCTTTCGAATTCTTTCAAACGAACCAAAGCTTTCGCGAAGGAAATGTCGCGATGAAACCGTAGCATTGTGTAGGGCTTTTTCGAAGTCTGCCTGGCTAGCTACCACACTCAAGTGGATCAATATGTGAACGATGGTGATGTCCGGAATTGATTCCTCTCTGTGCATCCACTAAAATCGATTGTAATGTATAATGAATTTTAAATATATAAGTATATGTTAATATGATAAACCCGATCGAGTTTCTTGCCGGTTCTTCTCGATGACTGGGACGTATGCCGAACCGGTGGTAGTTTTGACGTTCATAAGCGCCTTCTTAGGGCCTAAATTGAATAAAGTATTTTTGGTTTGATTTGATTCAAGTTGAAAATCTGTCGACAAGCATATATACTTAGATGTGTTTTGGCATCTACATTTGAGAGCCAGTCGCTCAAGTTTAAGATGTTTACCGTGTCGGATCACATTTTCATTTACGATCAGATGAGATTGTGGTCGAACGTTGAAACTTGTAAAATGAAAATAAATAAACAAAATTATTTGAAAACGATTTATGCTATATTAATTTCTTCACACCATTTAATTAACGATAATGGTTATTGAAATGTGTAAATATTTACATTTGTTAAATTATGGATATCTCTGTCAATCTGGGCGCGCCGGTCACCGTAGACCCACCCACGTGGCATTTAACTTGTTAACTGTTCGGGCGATGTCATTCGTTTCTTTACTATCGAATATTCGAATGCGCAATTGTCATGCTACACACAGCAAAAACAATATAAATAAATCAAGATTTAACCCTGTGTTTATAGAGCTGGTAACACTGATTATACCGAGTCGATAAATTATAGATTACATACCACCTGTCACTAAGTTCAGACACAGTAGAGTATCGACAGCTGGTTGAATTTCTTTAGAGTATTTTTGAGAATTAAAACAATTCATTGTACATATAATTACGCTTATGGTAACAAGCTAAGCGGCAATGATACAATTTTTTAGAGATAACTTTGTAAAAGGATTGTAATTGTTAAGTAGTATTAATATGAAAATTACAATAAAAGTGGGTGTGTGGTTATGATCACGCGATAGAAGTGAATAGACAATATATACACTTGAAATACTACATTATCTATCTATCTATTTCACATTGTATATATTATTCTACTACTTCAATACATAATAATAAAACCGAATTATTGGGACGACACACTCCTTGGTAGACATTAAAACGTAGATGATGGTTGACTAGACGACAGTGCGTCACCGAACCGAGTGCGTTTGATGTCGAGTCAAACCGAGTAAACCCGAGTTAGCTTCACCGACTCAATCGTGACGATTCACTTTTGTTCATTATTCAATACGTAACTAGTAAAGTTCTTGTCAATATGTTTGTCCGCTCTGAATATCACCGAAGTTCGAGTTTGTGGTAATACCGCCAAGAGTTTAATACAAGTTAAAACATTATTATACGAATTTAAAATTAGCATTTATTTATCCTTAAGTTATCTCGATGTTATACATACAATATATGACGTATTTATACCTAAATTTGTATTAAGCATATTTATATTGAGAACTAATACGAGATTATTTAATTATGAATTCCATGATTCAAACCCATCATTATAATAATATTTGATATTTGATATAACTGTTAATTTTCATATGAAATGAGAAATAATTTGTAATTTGTGAAAGCGAGGTGTGGCATACTATGCCACAGTTATGAAATGCTCTTGGAAAAGAAATTGTACCACCATTTTACAATTTCAATAAATCGCTGACGCTTATGTTTCACGACTGTCGACTATACCGTCGCACCACGTGTGGCGATAGAATATACGAGCGATGCTCGCGCGCTGTTAGGCCTGGTTCAGAGTGTCAGCGGGCAAGGGTGCTTGCGCGGGCGCGTGTAGTTAAATATACGTATACGCCGCGAGCATTCCTAGTGATGTTAGTGGTGTTTGCGTATATTTGAACTAAACGCGCACGCCTGCACTCTGAAACAGAAGTAGGTGGTAAGAGGTAGGTGGAAACAGACCTTGCATATCCACCGTGATGCTAGCGGCGCCTACTTACATTTGAAATACACGCACCCGTGCAAGTATCGGTACCCGCTTGCATTCTGAAACAGGCCTTACGTTCTTACTCGCGGACAGACTACGTTGAAGGTTACACATATCGCGTACGCTAATTCTTACAGTTATTAATTTATTTTCCTAATAATTCGACTTTATTTGTCTTTTTAACTTGTTTAATTGCTTCCTGATCTACGTAATACAGTATTTGTGCTCGTTCTCTTCTTGTGCGGATTTGGGTTAATACCTATATGCCATAGAGGTAAAATGGTACAAAATGAAGTGACTGGTTTTACGGTACTATGGCTTAGGTCTGTACGCCTATCGATTTTGGGATTTGGCATAGAGAGGATTATGAAGTGTGTTGTTTCTGAGTAATCTAAAACGGCTAGGTGGATTGACAAAATGATATCAAAATTAATCATCTATTTTGTATGAGTTTAGGTTTATACAGCTGGTTGGTACAGCTTTAAATATTATTAAAACGGTTAAGGAGGGAGGTAGTTCCACCTTCCAAAAAATGTTTGAAAATAATGCTTGTTTTTGATGGAATCTTAGTTTTGAAGCAATGATGGCCCAGTTGGTAGTGTATTCGGATATGGCGCCGAAGGACGTACTCGTAGTTCGAATCTAGCAACTGAGTTGGAGCTTTCGGTGAAGGAAAACATTGTGACGAAACCACAGCATGGTGGTAGGGCTTGAAGAGTGTAAAGCAAGGAGAACTAAGTATAAGCAAAGAGTGGATAGTCCGGTTAGCAAGCGACACTGGTTTCGCGGACAGAGCATGAAGGCCGACTGGCGCGGGGGATCGGATCGCCGCCCGCGTCGCTCCGACGCAGTGCCGAGAACCGGTTTCGCGACTTTGTTTGTACGCGGCTCCATTGCACAATGACACAAATGTATAGCTTGAGTGAATCAGCTGCATCACTTCCCTCCAGAGACCGTCACCACGGGCGATAAAACTCAGGAAAGCGTGGTACGCGGCCTGAATGCGTTCATTCTACGTCCTCCTGAACCTTAGGGTTTGGACAGGGATCAGGAGTGGGGTTGAAAGAGGGAGTAGGTGTAGAGTTGCAAGGTGAGGAAGTAGTAGGGTTCAAAGATGAGTGGGACAGTATATAGGCTGGCTTGAGGCGGTCTATAGCTACAGTAACACTTTTCATAGATTTTAAATATCTTGTCACTACGCTCAAGCACTTCGTAGGGGCCAGTGTAAGATAATTGGCTTCACACACCGCAGAACAACCGCATATCATGCAGCTTGTAACGGGCTAGTGGAACGGTTCCACAGACAGTTAAAAGCAGCGATCATGTGCCATGCTGATTCCAACTCGGTGGACACGTTACCTTTGACATGTGATGTGACAGATTGATGTTCAGTTGTCATTCTATTTTATTATATAGTCGTACTGTAAAGTGAAGATATGGTCTTTTCTATATTGTATGTCCGTTCGAAGCCGGGGCAGGCAGCTAGTTGTAATAATATATGCAATACGTAGTAAGATAGTTGTAATAAGAATTGTAAGCGGTCACAAAAACTTCCCTGAAACTCATAAAAAAGTGCATCACCATTTCACCATTTTATGACAGCACTGAAATCATTCGAAGTCGCTAAGATAAAATCACGAAACATTAATATATTTGATGTTGTCAAAAATAATCTGGTTACGAAAACAGAATAACCAAAAACGAAATTTATACGTTTCCACACAACTACCTACACCTTTAGCTATATATAAGCGTGATATATCGCGATTGAACATATCTTTCACCCCCAATCCCTTAGGTACACTTAACGCGATGTAAAACGTGTCAAATTCAACCTATAAATAATGAGATACATTAAGGTTACGTGACTCGAAGGGACTTGACATATAATGGTGTAATTACGCAATGTAATTAATTTGCTTAGTAGCAAAGTACAGTGCATTTCAAGAATAATGGCCACTGTTACGAGATAAACTTCTTTTAATACAATAATCACTGTTGCCCATGGACACCTGCGTCACGAGGGGCATCACAGATACGTTGCCGGCCTTTGAGCAATGAGTAGACTCGTTTCTTGAAGGTTTATGGTTTGTATTGGTCCGGAAACACTGCCGCTGGGAGTTCATTCCAGAGGACTGATGCACGTAGGAAAACGCACGCAAGAACCGCACTGTAGATGACTTCCAACCATCGAGATGACATGGATGGAATTTCATTTTGTGGCGAGTCGTTCGATAATGGAATTCAGCAGTAGGTATTAATCCGAACGGCTCTTCAGAGCACTGTCCGTGGTAGACCTTGTAAAAGACGCAAAGTGATGCAACGTCCTTACGAAGCTCCAAAGTGTCGAGCCCTAAGGAAAGCACCCGGTTCTCGATGATGCGAGCCACTGTTTTGTCTGATGCCAAAATGCTAGAGAGCCGGTTGTAGTTTTGCAATGAATGCCACGTTGCTTAATGATAGACAGCACCCTAATCTCAATTGTTATTATAAATGTGAAAATAAAATTGTTTTCTATGCTTTCAAGCCTTAACTATTCAACCTATCATTATGAAATATTGCATATACATTGCAAGAGCTAAAGAAAAGGACATAGGCTAGCTTTTAAATGACTATTTCATATATATTTTTATGTAACGCTGGTTAGATATTAATAAACAAAAGCTTCACTTTTCATTTTTTTTTGGTATTTCTAAATAGAATTATTGATAATTTTATTGGTCCCCGCTTTTAAAATGATAAATATACTTCCTGTATATGAATGTTTAATTAAATAAGGCAGAAAATAAATAAAATTTTCGTATTAAAAATGAATTTGTTCCGAAATCTAAAATTATTATTGATAATTTTACAGTCTATCAACTGCGGAAAGAAAATGTTCCGTTTCACAAATTTACATTGAAATCGATCAAGCCGTTTTTTAGTTAAATCCAGCATATAACCTGATAGATAATTTATTTTATGCCATATTTGCGCACAGTTACGGAATTGCGAAAGAAAAAATAACACATTTATTTGACTAAGTTTCAATGTTAGGAAAAAATATGATAACACTAAAGTTCGTGCATATCTACTAAACAAACCATAAACAAAGAAAATCGCTTAAGAAACAGAGAAGGACGAGGTTCGTAACTGGTTTGTCTCTGTCTATTCATACATAAAAGTAGAAAACAGAGAAAATAGTGCCGTGTACGCTCTATGTGATGTATGTTAGGTGTACCCACCACTAGTACTGCAAGTAAGGTCCAGCTATTATACAAATTCGCCGCGCCATAAAGAATATTTATGAAGCCCCTTCACACTGTAATTACCTAAGGCCGTGTTCAGACAATTTATATGCAAAACAGCTATTGTAATGTACGCGTTACCTGAGAATAGAACATAAATATCGGTTCTCGAGACAGGCTTCGACTATGTTATTGGGTTTTACCTAAATATATATTTTGACAAGTTATATCAGCGACTTCGTACGCCTATTTCAAGTATTATAATTGGAGATAGGAGTAAAGATCTTCTTTGCTAGAAGACCTGGTCATGTATTAAGGCCTTAAGGACTAATAAGGTCCAAATCAAGTAATAAGGCGTCATCTTTTGACATTTCTACTACCTGCACTGTGAACTGAGCTTGTTTCGAAAAATTAAAATAATCTTTTTTTGTGCAACCGATTTTGATGAAATAAAGCTCACATGTTATCCCAAACTAGACTTAAGTTACCTTGGATAATACTATGAAAGTTCGCTTAATTGTTTTCGATATTTTTTATTTAAACAGGCAAACAGACTAACAAATATTTTAAAAATAGTGTTGTTATATTTTGTTAGATTCCTCTAAATCACCCGTAATCAAGTTTGGGAAAATATCTGAAGACTGCTTTTTTTATATTATAATTAAAGTGGGTTTATAGATTTGAGGTTAACTGTCGGTGTGTATTCTTTTATATGTTTATATTATAAATTACATTGTTATTTGATAAACAGTTTATTCTTATTGTTTTTGGTATCTTACTTGATTCTGTGTACAGATATATAGAAAAATAACTTTAAAGCATGTTAAAGTTTTTTTTTAAGTTAAAGTAGTGTAACTTCTTACGTGCGTACATAAGTACACACATACGTATTTTTAGATAAGGACCAAGTATCTGAAAAGTAAATCTAAAAAACATGGTCGAAAACTATCGAGCAGTTTACCCGTGATGCGCGCACTACGGCAGACAACTAACATTTTATTTATATAGAAGATAGATAAATTATTAATATTTCTTGTTTTCATAGTAGAACCATTTTTTAGTTCAGTAATGTAGAAGCTTGGGGAAGGTTTATTCCCAAGCGATCCGGCTAGCTTTGTGCACCGAACCATAAGTTATTAATGTTTTTATATGCTGAGAAGTTTGTAGTTCTACATCTACCTAATACAAAATGGTCTTTTTTCATACTATATGGTGGCAGACAAGCGTGCGGGTAAGCGGTCACCGCAGCCTATGGACGCTTGCAACACCGGAGTTATCACAAGTGCGTTACTAACTCTCTAATATCCTCTAAACTTCCCTGTTGAAGAACCCTATGCTGTAATCCCCTAGAAAGACCTCAGAAGAAAGCTGGTTCTAGAACCGCAGAGTTCGTGGAAGGAAACTTCTCTGGAACCGGACCATTATTTCTTAGATCATTAATTATGAGGCCTCCTTACTATACTTTACTTAAGACAAGCGTTTTATCACCAGCCGTGAATCATGTATATAGTCTGTGGTAAGCGTTCAACATAAAAAAAAAGTGTGTAATCTGGAAAATCAGTCAGTTTTTTACGCTTTATCTTTAACTCAGAGTGGAGAGAGAGAGACTAATGTTGTGTTATTTGTAAACATTCTGTTATAATCCGTCTTGAAACAAAACATCGACACTGGCAAATGCTTCTGCGGTGCCAAAACAACAAGAAGAAGAAGAACTCAGAGTGTAATTCAATAGTAGAGGATGTAGATTCTTTATATTTCTATATTTTCATAACGTAATAGAAAACTTTTTTTATTTTTTTTTATTATAGGGGCAAACGAACAGGTGGGCCACCTGATGGTAAGTGATCACCGCCATCCATAGACACTAGCAACATCAGGGGAGTCGCAAGTGCGTTGCCGGCCTTTTAAATATGTGGGCCTCCGGCGCTCTCACTGACCGAACGAAACGCAACAGTGCAAGTACTGTTACTTCACGTCGGCTTTCTGTGAGAGGGTGGTACTACCCCGAGCGTCGGGCGAGCCGACCTATTCATGCTAACACCAGTAATAGATTCAGCGTAGCTCTACCACCTACAAACCTACTACGTTATGTTTTCTCAATGTGATTCTCTCTGTAATCATCTGTATGGCTTTATTTATGAAGTGAAAATTGTTATAAGACGGGTTTGATATTCTGATCCGCAACCTTTTGCAAATATCCAAACAAGCAACTTTTTCTAAACATTGTGTCTGGTAGAGTGTTGAAAATGTCGGTTCTCGTCCGATCACCAAAATTAAGCAACGACGGGCGCGGTCATTTCTTGGATGGGTGACCGCTTGGGAACACCACGTGACGGTGACTTTTTGACATATATTATTTATTTATATATAAAGTAGAGAATTATACATTATTAAGAAATGCTAAATAAAAAAAACATATTTTTTAATTAAATTGTACAATAATTATGTTAAAATTTGTTCGGTATTGAGGTTATACAACCGGCAGCACACGATCGAGGATTGATGGAAATTTCTAGAAGAATTGAGACGTCTAAACACGACCTTTTACTAACACAATAAATTCAAGAGAACATGCAACAGTAAACGTTTGAATTCTACCTCTCTTTAAAGCACGTACGTTTCTCGAGCTTGTAATAGGTCTGGAGCAATATACCTTGACTTGGTTGTAACAACTAAGGCAAGGAAACGTTTTACAAAACAACATCCGCTGGATTGATTTAAATCCGCGTCGGCTGTAAAACTTCACGGTCGTTTCTTGAATACGAATGTTGGCTTAATTTTTCGAGCGAGCCGCTAAAATGGCGTTTACAAATAGTATTTATATATTCTAACTGTGAACGCGTAACTTGAAAAGTTATTGTTAAAATAATTTTTAATACAGCTTCTGTAAACATTACATGAGTTATTTAAAAAAGGGGCTTAGTTCCCGCGAAACAGCTCGTGTTAATGTAGTTCTGATGTATTTAGCTTCGGATCTAGGAGAGAAGTGGGACATACCAGGGCACACGATCCCGGTGGCAATTTAATTAGAAGTGAAAATAAAAAAATAATGTGATCTATGTCTATAAAAATGAATTACTGTTCGTTTGTCTCGTTAAAACTCGACAATGGCTGGACCGATTTGGCTAATTTGTATCTTGAAATATTTTTGGAAGTTCAGGTTAAACGGTGCAAAACATAATAAATAATAAGTAAAGGAAAATATTAATAAAAAAAAGACAATTCATTTTTCTAATACAAAATGTTTTGATGTGTTTTGTCATTTTAAAAATAGAACATTGTCATTCGTTTGTCAAATATTTATAGGTGCGTTCAGAAATTTGCCTGTTTCATAGCTGTAGTATGATGTCCGATCTGTTTGGTCTGTTTTGTTGGAATACAGAACAGTTCTGTTTCAGTAATAAAAATAGTTCATGAAAAAGCTTTAAATTGATTACTCTATGGCATTTATAATGGAAATATTTTTTTTTTTTAGGTTTGACCACAGTTGAAACAAATATATGTAATTAATACGAAGTTCACCGGTTCAACTAGTTAAAAATAAAAACAAACAAACTGGCTAGCATACGGAACCCTGGCTGGCTCATCGTCCACTTGTAAGAAATAGGCAACATAAAGGCCCACACCATAAATCAACTGGTGTACCAATGCACTAGTGAACTTATAGACTCAGCTACCAATATGACATTTGCCGTGTCAACAATTGACGTATTTTGCATTGACTCGCTATTTTTTCCCGGATATACAATTTCATGTCACACAAATTAAAAAAGGTTTCAGATAATAGATAATAAAGACCCTTGCGGTCTGGCAGTTAAATTAAACTGTGATTTGGACAGTGTTTGGTGTCAGTATCGATTTTTATAGACGTCATCTAGTGTCAGTATCAAAATTTCGATTTTTTTCATCTATGAAACAAATAATTATAACTAATAAATGTATATAAGGGAGAATAGTTAATTTACAAAAGTTTAAAACAATAGGTCCAGTATAGGAATAACTTATATTCCGTGATATTTTGATTCATAATGGCTCAGTCGGCGATTATGATTGTTTATTCCATAATTAACTGACAAAGACGCCGTTTTATTCAAAGACTGGTGCTACAAGTGTGTCACACCATTGACTGTGCTATTTGGTTGCGGCCGCTCTTACGTCAAATTTCATTAATGCAAAGTTCGAAAGAATAAAAAATAAGTTTCCAGCTGCTCAGAACGGATACGAATACAGATTGTATTGTCCTCACAAGGAATATTAAGTCGTAAGGATAGGTAGATATTATAGTAATTTATTTTGCAAATCCTCCGTGTAAGGCACACCGGCGAACACTTTCCGAATCTACGTAGGCAATGTTGTCGCTACACGCATATAGTCAAGTTCACAGAAGCCATTTAATTTTTTTTTTGTACATCAATTAAAATAGTTTTAATGCTTAAATAAGTGTTCTGTCCAGAAACAGATCTCCACAATGAACGACTATTACATTAAAAAAAAATAAACATGCTGAGCTATTGCTCCCATGAGTTATAAGAACACTAGCTAAAATGATGCTGCTTACTTAACAGCGTTTTCGCGAGAACTTGTCCACCACGAGCGACCAAAAAACGATGTATTACAAAAACAGCGTCTCTTATGGCCACAAGTAAAACTAATCGTACTGCGGCAGTTTACAAAGTACGTGTAGTTTACAGTCGCGTGACTTAGGACCGCATTTTTGATGCAATTTTATGTTTGAAGAGAGTTATCATCGGAAGGTTAAAACACAATGAACTCTTTTAATGTAAAAGAAGTGTCTAAATGCTAAGAACACTCTTGTCATTTTGTTGCTGACAGTTTATCAAACTTAAGGAAAATTTGTAACTCTCATCACATTACTGTGGTTATATTTCAAAATGCGCTTGTCAAATTTTAGCCGTTCGGTATGCTTTAAAGTTTTTTTTATAATTTTACCTGTATAAAATTTGAATATTACAAAAAATATATATATAAAAATCTTATGAACGACAAAAGTTGGACTTCATTCACGATGTACAATAAAAGAAAATTAAAAAAAATGTAATCAAGCCATTAAAATTGGATTTACTTAGTTTTGAAATGTAACGACTCATTTTTTGTTGTGTATATTTTTAAATCGGTGTTATCTTCTAAACTGTTCCATAAAATGATATGTTTTAAAAGGTAATTTTTTTCTATATTAAAAACCCAATACATTAAAATATTTAATTGCATAAGGGTTTGTAGAAGCCTAGACTGGTTCGGACAACGTTATAATAAAACTCGGAATAAATTTATTGTTTTTATAGGCACAAAAAAGTTTTCATTTGTTCCACTGACATATATATCAAATAAAATAAATTAAAAACATTTCGGCCAGTCTGCGTAAAGGTGGCATTTTAAAGTCATGGAGTTACACGATTCCCTATCAAGCAAAGCGTACCGGCCGCGTCATCTTGATGCTTCGACTATAACGTGTCTTCTTCACGGTAATTGGCTCGGAAGAGTTTGATGTAGCATTGATTGGAGTAGTGCTTATTAAATTTTCTGTTCTTTGGAGTTTTGTAGGTGGTAGAGCTACGCTGAAGCTATTACTGGTTTCAGAATGAATGGGTCGGTCTCTCACATAAAGCCGACGTGAAGTAACAATGGTTGCACTGTAGCGTTTCGTTCGGTCAGTGAGAGCGCCGGATGCCCACATATATTAAAAGGCCGGCAACTCCCTTGCGACTCCCCTGGTGTTGCTAGTGTCTATGGACGGCGGTGATCACTTACCATCAGGTGACCCACCTGTTCGTTTGCCCCGTATAATATATAAAAAAAAGTTTATCCAACCCATATCTAGTGATATTTATACGTTTAATAAATGATAAACAATATCCAACACTATTAGTCCTAGCTCCACGAAAATAAACACACCTAAGTGTTTGTTCCTGGAGAGGGTTTTATATATATTTATGCATTTAATTGAAGATTTAGGAAAGTTAATAGATTTCACACAATTCTATATTGAAGATGACATAAATGTTTCGTTGTATAAACGGTACCAATTCAATATCATAGACTGGTAAAAGGAAATTGAAGGTCCCGCTATAAGGACGCGGTGCGAGTTACTCTGTACGTGTTTAATTTTGTATAAATTATTTTGGTTCCTATTATTACATCTTGTATGTGAACCTGATGGAAATCTATACATATAATACAAAATGAAGTGTCTGTATGTAATATGAAAATAACGACTTTTTACTGATTGGATATGAACGTATACACGATATTGATAACTAAAATACAATTTTTAAAATTATTGTCTGTCTGTGTCTGTGTATATGTTCCGGATAATCTCCGAAACGGCTGGACCGATTTTGACAGAAATTTCACTGACGGATAGTTAAAATTACAGCGGGTGATATAGGCTACTTTATTTTAGACTAGCTGTCATCCGTGGCTTCGTCTGTAGTACTATCTCCAAAACGATTGGACATATTTTCATGGGACTTTCACTGACAGATAGCTAATGTTATAAAAAGTAATTAAAGCTTCTTTATTTTGGACTAGCTTTTACCGATGCCTTCGTTTGCAGTACTATCTCCAAAACGTTTGAACCATTTTTCACGGGACTTGCACTAACAGATAGCTGGTATTATAAGAAGTAATTTACAACTATAAAAAACGCATGCGGAGCTGCGGGCAACAGCTAGTTAATAATAAATGATTCATTAGATGGGATACAACGGGGTTTTAAAAATAACTTATCTCAAACTTTATTGATACTTCCAGAGATCTTCATCCTCCTGCATTGAAAGTTGTATAAAGCACGCCGAGGAGCGTCCGAGCAGAGTTCTATTAAGAATATAGGAGTAAATACGAACTTTTTAAAGAAGTGGTTTAAAAACGGACTGCATCATAGAGTGTCAATATTACTGTAGTGTAAGTGTGTGATAGTGAGTCTCTTTGTTTTTTTATCTGTACGAGTACAATACAAATTTCTCCTGAAGCAGAGAGCGCTTAATTTAACCACGGGCTGAACAATGTACACTTATTTCAATGTAATTAATTACCTGCCTTTTTACACTCGAAAATTGCCGGTTTTTATTTTTAAATTATGTTTTGGATAAATACCCTCATGTTGCGTCGAATTACATATCATATTTTATAACATTAAACCGATAAAAACCCCACAATGACTAATTACCGTCTGAAGGTTTTAATATTCAATAAAAAAACAGTTTTTTCACTCCTCCGTAAAATGATTCAAATTGACTTGCGCGGTATTGTTTCCTAAGCGATGTATAATATATTCAATGTAGTGTTTCAACAGCCCCCAGTTATTGCTACATAATCTAATAGCCGCTAGTTTTCTGTCCCTTGTGTAAAAATGTTCATGTGTTGACGTCAGACGAGCACGTGCTAGCACGCGTGATTTGAACTAGAACCGCACGTGCATTACCTTTCTCCTTGTTTATTTTAAGGCGCACGATTTCTCACGCGCGAAAGCCCTTTCGTGCGGGAAAACGTGCGTGTAAAGCCAGCTGTGATCAAATAACACTCATAGAGTAAATAGTATATGTCGGTGCGATTATCAAAAGGCGTTGACTGTACTAATGTACTAAACAATTATTGGCTTGTGGTGGCTTGTTAATATAAGTGTTTTGGCTTATCAAAGGTAAAGGATAATTGGACACTTGCACTCACCTCAGTCACTTCGACACTTGGAATCGTTCCCTGTCTTGTCTCACTTTCTAGAGTTTTATATTACAGTTTATTTTCACTTTTCATTGATTTTAAGGGAGCACTCGTTATTTTTGCTTTTTCGTATGTGTGGCAAAGCTCCGTTACACAGATGTCGCTAGTGCCGCGTGAATCGTGAGGTCGTGCGTTTTGTTTTACGCAGGGAAAGGATAGAAAGGATTAAGCTTGTCCAATAAGCATTACTAAATTAATACAAAACAGATGCTTTAAAAGGCGGCCGACTATTAGGCGAGATATGTTGTCATATGGACTTTAGTCAACGGAAGAATTAATAATTAAAGATAGTGTTCTCTACCA
This sequence comes from Antheraea assamensis, assembly GCA_035772565.1. Taxonomy (NCBI): domain Eukaryota; kingdom Metazoa; phylum Arthropoda; class Insecta; order Lepidoptera; family Saturniidae; genus Antheraea; species Antheraea assamensis. Next base: position 1,623,700 of record JAQQSE010000001.1, read on the forward strand.
TTACCTTAAAAATCTTACCAATACCTTGTGATGTTGACAATGCGATGAGAGATAGATGTAGTCTATGGTACCTTATGTTCTCTTTAGTACCTCTGGCTACGCATATTGAACATTTTATGATAGTCGGTTGAAACGTTGAAGAGTCAAGGTTTAATAAATAAATTAATCAATTACAATAAAATCACATTGTATTGTATCAATTATAATAAGACCAGCCGTGTTATATGGATCCGAGTGCTGGGCTACGAAAGAGACGGATGAGAAAAGATTACATGTGGCAGAAATACGAATGTAACGATGGATGTGTGGTGTAACAAGGATGGATAAGATTACGAATGAGTATATCAGAGGAAGTTTGAAAATAGCACCAGTGACAGAGAAGTTGAGGAGTAGTAGGTTAGCATGGTACGGGCATATTATGAGAAGAGATGAAAGTCATGTAACAAGAAAAGTTTTGAGTTTGAAAGTGGACGGATATAGGAGTAGAGGAAGACCGAAAAAGGTGTGGATTGATTGTGTGAAAAAAGATATGTGTATAAAAAGTGTGAATACTGAGATGACATCTGACAGAGGGGAGAGTGGAAAAGGAAAACATGTTGTGCCGACCCTACTTAGGTGGGATAAGGGTAAGATAATGATGAATAAAATCACATTGCCGTTTGTTATAATATTAGTTACGATTTACTAAATTAGTTGATATAAACGCTTACCGCTCCGCTGAGGTCGTCGCTAGCAGTCGGGGCACGGATATAGGTATTTGTTTGTACATGTGCGGTGGAGGAAATGAAACGGAGGAAAAGCTTCGCGGCCAATAGTACGGATTGTGAGGGTACTGCGGCATTTAGTGAATCTACATGAGATTGGAATACCTTCTTGTTTTTGTATAAACAATATTTCTGTATAGAGGAAGCGTGGAAAATATTCTCTTCATTTTGTGTCTTTAAATAAAGCTTACGAATATCTATTTTATATCACAATGCCTTTTTAATGTCGGCAGAGCGTTTTTGATCGATGAAAAGGTTTACAATACAGTGATTATGTTTTTTTTTAAATAATATCTGAACTAAAATGTCTTTTTTAGTAGTTTTAGTTAATTTGTTTATAGTAATAATCGATTTTAAATACTGCAAAATGTATCGGTAAATAGTCATTTTGTGTCAAACTAATTTATTTATACTCGTAATTTTGCAAAATATGTACTAAAATCTAACTAGAGAATACTATACTATGATTAAAAATACTGTAAATTGGTTCAATAGTTTGTCGAAATATAGGAGAATAAACGGACAAAAAGACAAAGATTTTGTGTTTGATAATAAATAAGGATTGATGTACTTGTATTTCTCAGTAACAGCTTTCGATGGAATCTACATATATATATTTATTTATTTATTTCTTAAGTTTATCGAGATTGGTATTTCAGATTTTTTTTCTTTTGTTCCCCAATGTACCAAACGAAGCACGTTCGTTAAATTACTCCATATTTTATCAAAACTGCATTATAATTCGTCAGTATTCACAAAATTTAAGTTCTTTAGTATATAATATGAAATTTAAAGCGTATTTTCCTATATTTAATACTTAGATAATTATTTATATTTATTAAACTGTCCAACATTTAATGAAGGAATACATTATTGTACTTTTTAGTTCGTACACTGGCGAACAAGGCATTCCTTTCCAGCTAAAACTAATATTACTGTATGCAATGTGAATAGTATAAAATATTAACAAGTAATTGAGATTAACATTAACCAGGACGCCATTATTTGGTTGTGCATATGTCGAATTAGAAAACTATCTAGATGTTTCTAATAAATATTTTTGAAACCTCAGACCGCTGTAGCTACAATACAATTATAAAGAATCTTTTTCTAAACAGAAATAATAGATTTGTATCAAAGTTATGTTTTTATGTATTTATTTGGCATACATGGTTATCTTGCGGTCCCCAAAACTTATTGGCCTACGAGGGTCTGATCCTTATTAGGGCCCCTTGGATTTACCCCGTTCGTATCTCCGCTTTTTCTGTCATGTGATATGAATTACGTTGTAGAAAATAATAATATAAACAGACATGACTGCCATTCAATACGCACCAAAGATAATCAAATTAGCTATGGAGATGCTACGGCTGAAACTTTGCAGGGCGGCATGACGGTGAGGAATGTCATTGTAATCTATCACGTATAGCCGTTATTTCTGGAATATGTGCTATACTTGCGTGCCCATACCTTACACTCACCAGTATGCTTATGTATTGGCAAATATAAAAAAAATACAATAAAAATATAATACGAGCTTAAAAAAAAAGAAAGCAAAGAAGTTAATATTTCAGACAATAACCCCATTCAAACTACCCAAATTAATTCAAAGCCATCAAAAATAAATTAAGCATAGACCCTTTCACACCCCTATAGTGTTTAGGTCATACTCGATGAGGCCCACCTGGTGGTAACGTGGCATCATTCTGACGAGTTAATATAAAACGAAATTCGTATTAAAAAAAATTATGTGTTTATAACCAAAGCGAACTTCTTTATAAAAAGTACAATAAAAAGCCAACGTCACGCGGTGTCCCCAGGCGGCCACCCTACCACCACGCCATGTTTTTGTCACGATGTTTTCCTTCATCGACAGCTCCGGCTTATGCACAAGGATTCGAACTTATGTTATTCAACTAACTATAGAGTCATCACCAATTCATTAATAATCAATAATCTATTCTTTTTTTATTGTGGAATTCATCAGCATCGTCATCTCAGCCTACAGAGGTCCACTGCTGGACACATTCCTCACCACATGATCTCCATAGCGTACGGTGCTGTGACGCCTGTAACCAAAGGCTCCCCGCAACCGTAATTATGGAATCAGTCACTTTTTACCCATACCATCAGCGAGTGGAAGTTTTTCGTTCTACGTTTATATTCGTCATACTTCAGATTTTTACTTGAAACGAAAACATTCTGCCTAGAGGAATCAACTAACATTAACTAACTTGTGGTAAATGAAGAGAAATCGACAGTTACATATTTTTCCCATATATAGTGGTACTAGAAAAAGATCCCAAGGAGCGTTGATATCAAACGCGCGCGGCCGATTGTACAAATTAAGCCAAATCATACATCACAACATGGCAAACATGTTGTGCCCACCCTACTTAGGTGGGATAAGGGTAAGAAGATAAGATCTCTTCACACTCTTACGTCTACAATCTATTGTGCAGTACAATACTCAATACACTTTGTAATATTAAGATAGCTGAAGAAGAAAGGAAGACAATATGGTATCTATCTATATATTACACACGAAGAAAATCTTTGCACCCTTTTTATTTTGTTTTGTTTTGGCTACTGGACGACCAATAGTAGAATTAATTACGCGTAGTCAATAAAAATCGTTCTCGAAGTTTCAGAAGCCTTTATACCATCAACGGACAACCCATATAGATGGTATCTCTCATTGTCCTTAAAGGTTGAGGTATCTAGATTCCTCTATGAACTTTTCTAGTAAACAATGGAAATTCTTATGTAATAAAAAGTTATTTCTTCTTGTTGTTAACTCTATACATATGTACCTATATTGAGCCTTTAATGAAACTCATTCGTCGGATTCACTGAGCACTACGTTACCAACGAAGTTTGTAAAGCCGCGCTATATTTCTTGGTGAGATGCTAATTAACGTAATTTCAATGTAATTTCGGCTTTCGTTAAAATTTTTGTTTGCCTTTCATCGCTCACTCCCTTTTGTTTTCATCTCATTTGTTCAGTACAGCTTTTTCAGAGTCGAGTAGGCTTGATGATTGAAATTAATACGGGTTAACTTTGATTAAGTTTTATTTTAAGTGAAAACTTCTTTAGCCGCGTTGACCAATGTTTGGTGGGGGAAAAACTTATGCGTTCGCGTCACCGATGACCTCGACATGCTCGTGAAGTATTGCGATTGTGCTAGACTAGCGATGCGTGGTATAATAACCAAATAATTACTGTGATTAAATCTATTTTTTATTAAATTGGCAGCTATAAAGCTGGGTATCCTCAACCGGTCAAAGCAATATTTCACTCCAAGGCAACGACTTGGGCTCTATAATACACAAGTACGTCCACATATGGGGTACTGCTCACACATCTGAGCAGGTGCTCCTACCTACCAGTTTTCTCCTTTGGACTCCCCTGCAAAGGCGAGCCATTCGCATTGTTGACGATCCCGAATTGACAGATGATTTAGAGTCATTAGAATATCGCAGAGACATTGGATCCTTATGTGTGCTTTACCGCATATATAACGGAGAGTGCTCTAAAGAACTTTTTGATATGGTGCCTTCATCACCGTTTCAAAGTCGTACCACCCGCCGTTGGCTGGTTCCTCATCCACATACCCTAAACCCCAGTAGAATGGCGACATCCGTAACGTTCTCTAGAAGCTTCATATGCGTAAGCTAACGTTCCGGAATGAGTTACCAAGCACGGTGTTCCCCCAGATTTATGACATGGGGCTCTTCAAAAAAGGATTGAAACACGCTCTTCAAGGTCGGCAACACAACAGTGATGCCCCTGGTGGTGCAGTTGTCTATAGGTGTCGTAAACCATTTAACATCAGATTATAAAAAAAATATATATTAAATTAGCTTTTTTGCTAGTCTTTGCTAATTGCAAAAATCTTTTACCATCAGATTCATTTTGTACCGTTTGGATAAGATGTACTACTCTATTTTTAATTAGTCAGAGAGTAAAGTGTACGTATATACCAATCATATAGTTCTTACAAATAACTGATTTAAATTACTCGTCTGATTTTGTTGCCAAGCATAACACGATTGTACAGGCGACCCTATCTTTTTATATGCAGACTTAATTAATTCCGTCGGTTGGCTTCCAACGTTGGTCGCGACCGGCGAGTCACTCAGCCCTACTAGCTGCCGACTGGCTTTTGTGTTTATATTTAAAAAATTGTATAAGTTACTAATTACATCTTGCAATTTGCATATCGTAAAATAAAATTCAAATATATAAATAACATTGTTTCAACTTAAAAAAAACCTGCTTGACATGGTGCTTGAACTTAGCATCCGGCAAATCGGTAATGTGCTTTGGAATTTTGTTATAAAACTTAACACTATTACCTAAAAAACTGTTACCGGTCCTAGTGAACCTAAAACATGGAATGACCAATTTGTTATTATTTCTTGCATTTAGATTATGTCGGTCCTTTACGAAATCTAGCTTATCTAAGTTTTTACGGACGTATATTAGATTTTCAAGTATGTATCGGGAGGGCAGAGTTAGGATACCGAACTCCTGGAACTTAGGCTTTAACGATTCGCGAGGCCCCATATCATAAATTAAAAGTGTATCTCCCCTATATAAAGTTCAGAATAACTGCTTTCTGTACTTTGTGCTAATATATTTACGAGAAAATAAAACGCGTCAACCACAAATATCTTATAACTTAAACCCAGTATTTAGGTTTACTGCCCCGTAGCGTTATATCGCTCATTGATCATCTGCCGTCCCTTGTGTATGAGATTCAATGTTCTCTATTTCATAGCCTCGTTGTCTGGGTATTAAGCTCACATTAATTGTACACTTATTTTCCTTCGGGTTCGTCTGTGTTTTTGAAGGCGTACACCTTTTGGCGCGTTAGGGAAAAATGATGAGAGTAAATTTTTACGATGCGCGCGCGTACACCGTCACGAAAAATCGACACCCTGAAGTTAGCTATAGTCAACATTTTATTCAAAAAAATTACGTATGTATTAAATACCTTTCTTCTATTGTTAGTGTCGTTTTTTCTACAAACGTAGGATAAGGCGAAAGATACAATTTTTGAAAAGATTTTTATTTTGTTACGCCAAAGAAGCTTAACTTCTAACGCGTGTACACAAGTACACACACACTGTTTTTTAAATTCAGGAATACCTTCGTTCACGTTATTAATATAGAAGTTTAGTTTAAAATTCACTGATAAAACACAGTTACGTACGTACGTCGAATCATATACCTACTTGAATAAGTTTAAGCTTTCGGAGAGACAAATATCGTGATGAAATCATATCGCGGTGGTGACTTGTTTTCAAATCCCTATCTAGCTAGCTACCACTCTTAGGTAGAAAATCTGTTACCAGGGGCTTATAAGTGTGTTTCGGCAGTTGCTGTTGAAAGCCGATCCTCCTCGTTTTAGCGCGTTACCAGCTTAAACCACATCGCCACTTAAAACCATTTGAAGTTACCGTCAAACACTATAAATTTAAAATAATGAAATATACAATAGAATATAAACATAACAAAACTTCATTTGTTTTAATGTTTATTATTAAAGTTTAGGTCTTAAAGGTATAAAGTTTTGAATTACGGAATAACGCATTGCAAATATTATCTGTTTCGTTATTTCTTTTAGTAAAGGACATTTGGTAAGAACAAGGAGGAAATATGATACCTTCAAACGTTTCTATTATATTTCCTAGAAGCCGAGGTTTCGATAGCGTTACATTTTTAAATTTTCATTTACAGTCTACGTAGTTAGTATATCTGAGCAGATCCTTTAGTCGAAAACACGACAGTGTCGCGTGATATGGTGATTCGCTGACATAGGCATTCACTCTTCGGAGTGTCTCGGTAATGCTCGGTTCTAGTCGGACGGGTAAACCTTCCTCGGCTTCCGGTACCCCACACCGCGCTGTATGGTCTGCCCGTACTATCACTTCGCCATCGCTTAGTATATATTTTTGACGTATAATTTCTATGGTAATTACTCCGCTCCCAAAGGCTATAGCGTGGTATTAAATAACCTATAACCTACTTCAATAAATAACTTATAATATACAAAAGTAATTTCTCATATTTGACTGGTAGTTTCAGAGATTAGCGCGATCTTACATACAAATAATATATTATATATTTAATACTGAAATATTAGTATGAATTATTATTTTGTCGCAACTTGTTCCGCATGTTTTTCGGTATCTTTAAAATAAAATAGCCTACACCCTTCTCCGGGTACTCAGCTATATTTATGCCATACACTAATTGGCCTAGTGGCTTAGTTATGAAAAAGTTACATGCGGACACATAGATGAGTTACTTTCGCACTTATAAAATTGAAGTGTAATCGGTTTTTATTGCACAATAGAACCTCGATAATTCAAAAACTTCCAGAACTCGAAAAAATATTTTGTTCCATTCCCTCAAGTCCCAAAACCTCCATTACTTGAAATCCCTACCATCTATAAGCTGAAATGATCAGTGAATCCTTACAAACTATTTTGGTACATATTATGTTCCCCCATAAGTCGAAAAAATAAATTCGACATCTATATTTGGAACATAGTAGGTCGTACTATCTAAATCATTTGAAATGCAATACCTCTATAGTTCTATAAACAATAAGTTCGAATATTCCCTTAAAACAATCCCCCTGAATCGAAATACTTCATAAGTCTTCAACTCTATAACTAGAATTTTATGGCGTCTCTTTTGAAGTTACACTTACAGGGGTGCTACAGTTCTATTCTAGTGCCTGCATTAATATCGATACCAGACACACACAGTATTGAGAAAGTTGAGATCCCAGAAGTTGGTTGGTTACTTCCTGTAAACTTTCGAACACAATTTACCGACACTCCGACTGAATATATTATCCAACTTTTAAATCGAAATCTACTCGCTACTCTGGTCACATTTTTATTACTCTATGTCCCTGTGAGTTTATTGCTTGTTTCATTCAATACCATCGTGGACCGCAGTAAACGATTTTCGATACAAATTATTTAAATATATTAAGTACCACATCAGGGGTAGAGACCCTTTTAACCGACAGCGTTGTATATATGTATGTCCATTTAGTTGGCGTTCTCCTGAACAACTTGATGCATTGTACTCGTATAAGGTATCGTTAAATTTACTTAAATTGTAGTGGTAAGGTCATGACTGCTTAACGAGGTGATCAGGAGAGAGACATCAAGGTCAGTGACTCTTTGCTCACCAGGGGTTACACAGATAATGTTAGATAATCACTACCACTTCAGTTCCAGTTCCAGTTTGATGTGGATGAGTACAAGACACTTGAAAAGCACCACAGGTTCACAGTTTTCTTATTTTGTTGGAATTGTGGTAGGTGGCAGCAGCCATCGTGTAGGTACGCTCGCGAGAGTCGTCGGTAACAGGAAAAAGGAAAGGGATGCGGGGTGAAAGGGGTGTCAAAATGGCCGGTAAAACTATCAAAAACAAATGATCAATTTGTGATACTCACCTGCTTTGTGTTTCTTTGTATGGATCTAAGTGAAGGTTATACAAAAAATTGAACCAGTATCATATAAAGTTTGTGTAGGCGACGAGCTATAACGGCGTTGGCATTAGGACCAAGTAATTACGCTAAAATCATAAAGAGATATTGTCTGTCGCGACAAAATTTATCATTAATCATTAAAAATATGAAAACATTGAAGTAAGAAAGCGGTGTCGATGAAGCATGTGAAGGGATAGCGTGTGAGGGGTCGAATGAAAACCTCGCAGAGCAGTCCCGAAGTGCTGCATCGATGTAAGAAATCGTGCGTTATCCGACATCTCCATCACGGGACACCTCAGCCGGGGCGATGCGCGCTTATAATAGGAATCATTAACGAAAATAAATTAAAGAGGGATTATAATTTGATGGGGTATTGTAGTATTGTAATCTGTTGTATGGGATTTATGTGTAAAAGTGTAACTTAGTTACTATTTACTGTTATATTTTCAATTTAAAAATGTAAACGCGTTTATCGAATTAAAGTATATAATCCACCAATTAATAATCAATCTGAACTTACTACTATGCTGCATGTGTGAAATACATGTCTCTAATTAAAAATAACTATGGATTTTTTTTCGAACTTTGCAGCTCCACCAGACTAATACAGAAAATATAATTATACAAAATATATTTTGTGCTATACTGGACAAGCGGTTTGAAACAAAAACTCTGCGACATTTAGGAACTTTAGTTAGTGCGGGTCTCGGAGGCGACCGACGTAATAATTATGGGTAATTAGTGTCATTAGCCGTGTCCATAATGAGCGTTAAAGGTGTATTCATATAGAATATATGTACATATTTCATTTCTAAAAAAAGGATGCTTTAATAATAGCATATATGTAAGTTTATGACTTTTACAAACAATAAAACAACAAAATTGTCGTTGGACAGGACATAGACTAAGACAAAAAGTAGAAAAATTAATCTGAGAGTAAAATAGTGGTATCCAAGTGATGTGAAAAGGAAAAGAGGTAGTATCCATGTGGATGGGTAGATGCTATGAAGACGATAGCAGGAGGCACGTGGATTAGAGGTGCAAGAGGTAGGAATTTGTAGAAATCCTTGAGAGGTCGACGTCAAAAGACGAGTTGAAGCGGTTGCCGTTGACGTATTTACACAATTATTAATTTTTTTTTATATTATAGGGGGCAAACGAACAGGTGCGTCACCTGATGGTAAGTGATCACCGCCGTCCATAGACACTAGCAACACCAGGGGAGTCGCAAGTGCGTTGCCGGCCTTTTAATATATGTGGGCCTCCGGCGCTCTCACTGACCGAACGAAACGCAACAGTGCAAGCAATGTTACTTCACGTGGGTTTTCTGTGAGAGGGTGGTACTACTCCGGGCGAGCCGACCCATTCATTCTGAAACCAGTAATAGTTTCAGCGTAGCTCTACCACCTACAACAATAAAATATGTACAATAAGAAAAGGATTTCAGCAATAAAAGCCTATAATCATTCTCGTTTTTCTGATTATTACCCTTTCACTTAGCTTGCAAGGTTTCTTCATTTGTTTTAAGTGAATTCTTGAAAGCTGAATTAGAATCAGTTCTATTAAACCTACAACTTTGCAATTTTACATGTTAATTCAGGTCTGACGACGATATGCGAAAACAGAAAAAACCGAATTAAGTTTTATAGCGCAGTGCAGTATAGTGAATTTTTTTAATCAATTATAGCTTGCATTATATAAATTTCATAATTTTTTTAATTCAAATGATTAACATTAGTCTGGTTACAAAATCTGTTGCCACTCCTGATTAATAATGATATACATTTATATACAGCTTAGAAAATTCAGACATAAGCTACATAAGTTCAATACAGAATATCAATATTACATGTACACAGGCCGCTGTACTACGCGTCGCTAGTAAGAAGCAAACGCAATACTACACGAGCATGTCAAGGTCATCGGTGACGCGAAGCGTTAAGTTTTTATTTAACATTTTTTTTTATTTTTAAATCGCTCAACGTGGCTAAAGAACTCAACACATAAAAAAAAGTGTGTGTGTACTTATATGCACACGCTTTAGAAGTTATACTTCTTTGGCGTAACAAGATAAAAATCTTTTCAAAAATTTTATCTTTCGCCTTATTCTACGTTTGTAGAGAAAACGACACTAACAAGGGAAAAAAGGTACTTAATACATACATACATTTTTTGAATAAAATGTTGACTATAGCTAACTTCAGGGAGTCGGTTTTTCGTGACGGTGTGCGCGCGCGCATTGTCAAAATTTACTCTCATAATTTTTCCCTAACGCACCAAAAGAAGTATAACTTCAAAAATTATCAAATTATGTCCAGTAGTTTTTAAGTAAGCACACTTCTAATATTTTATATACACTACATACTAATATTTCTAAACATTTATTCCATGTTAGTGATGTTATTATAAGGAATAATTTTATCTATAATTGAACTTGGCGTTTCGTCGCCACATAAAACCTTAAACGAAAGCAAATAAGCATCGTAAGGCCAACACGACCGAATCTAAACGAACAGTTCCAATTGTTTTCTCAAGCAAAACTGTAACAGTAAAATATAAAGCTTATGAGCCGGCAAAACCCCGGTGATCCCTTCCGTGACCGACTGTCTACTCGTTTCCGGGTCTATTCAATCCGGCCGGACGGATTCGAACGGTGAATCGTAGAGACAACAAACTGACGTACGGTTGACGTGATGTTTATTTTTGAAGCGTTTCCATTGTTTACAATCACGCGTAAATAGTTTTAAAGGGTTGGGGCGTTTGTGTTGGGATACATTAGTAGTACGTTAATGGATAATGTGAATTACCTTTTATAATTAATGGTAGGGTGTAATAAAGATTACCATATACCTTGTCTACCATCAGCTATTCCATGTTTTAGGCTCACTAGGACCGGTAACAGTTTTTTAGGTAATAGTGTTAGGTTTTATAATAAAATTCCAAAACACGTTACCGATCTGCCGGATACTAATTTCAAGCACCATGTCAAGCAGGTTTTAATGTCTAAAGGCTATTACAGCGTGGATCAATATGTGAACGACGGTGACGTCTGGAAATGACGCCCTCTCTGTGCACCCACCGAAACCGAATGTAATTATTTATAACTATGTTTTAAAAATATGAGTTATAATATGTTAATGAAAAGATAAACCAGATCGAGAGTTTCTTGTCGGTTCTTCTCGATGACTGGGTACTGTTTTCTGAACCGGTGGTAACTTTGACGTTCATAAGCGCCTTCTCAGGGCCTAAACTGAATAAAGTATTTTTGATTTTGATTATATTGGTACGCTTGTCTAGTACTTGTAAGGTATTAAAAAGCATTGTACTAATGGACAAAATTAAAGATTAATAAATCCTAACTAATGTTATAAATGTCAATATGATTTAGTCTGTTTGCCTACAATTACATAAAAAAAACAATATTCGATACTGTTACTACCATATAGATAATAAATACAGATAACATATGAACACGTGAAGAAAAAGTTCTGTTTGTACATGATTTTCTTTTTCTCCTAAATATCTGAAGGGTCACGAATATGATATTTTAAAATATAGTATCTATATAGTTTTAGTTCATAAACGGCTTCATCTTATTTACGAAATTAACACACTGGAAGTTCATGTAATGTCTCGAGAGATATGCTAATAGGCTATTAGAATTATTAATAATGCTTTTAGATTTAGTAAACAATGTTTTTTTTTTTATCTACTTAGTAAACGTTTTGACCACAATCTCATCTGATATTAAATGATGATGTGGTCTAAGATGATAAGTCACTCTTAACCTACAGGGAGACTGGCTCTCAAGTGCAGTAATTATATATATATATATTATATTTTCAAGTGATATTAATGGTATTGCGTATATATTATGTTATCCCATTTATTCCCAAGACGACGAGGGTACATTACATAAATATAAACCTAATCCGCTGAAACTCAGAAGGCTTTGCCAGGCTAATAGTGTGTAGGTCAGTTCGAAAAAACAAAAATTAACTAATTACAACAAAAAAAAAAAAAATACTAGCTACTTATCTAAAATAAGAAATTAAATGTAATTATACTATAACAAAAATTAAACGCCATATTGTGGCACAGCATTATACAAGCACCGATATTCAGGGCTTCAGACAAGGACTATCGCATATATCTGCCAGTGTTCTCATTATTCTGTTGGGACTGTCGCGAAGTCTACCTATGATGCAAGCCGCTCTCTTGCATATGATTGCATAAAAATCATCAACTTAAGCATAGCGGTGTATCCTTACCAGCCTGCTTCAGTTTTCGGTACCTCAGTTCATTGATCCAAAACGACGGTGTCATAGACAGGGACGTGAAGAATAGGATAAATGCAGAGTGGCTGAATTGGCGAAAGGTGTCTGGGGTAGTTTGCGACCACCGAATTCCGTTGAAACTTAAGGGGAAGGTGTATAATTCTATGATCAGACCAGTTGTGTTATATGGATCCGAGTGCTGGGCTAAGAAAAAGACGGAGGAGAAAAGATTACATGTGGTAGAAATGTGAATGTTAAGATGGATGTGTGGTGTAACAAGAATGGATAAGATTAAGAATGAGTATATCAGAGGAAGTTTGAAAATAGCACCAGTGACAGAGAAGTTGAAAAGTAGTAGGTTAGCATGGTACGGACATATTATGAGAAGAGATGAAAGTCATATAACAAGAAAAGTTTTGAGTTTGAAAGTGGACGGATATAGAGGTAGAGGAAGACCGAAAAAGGTGTGGATGGATTGTGTGGAAAATGATATGTGTATAAAAGTTGTGAATATTGAGATGAGATCTGACAGGGGAGAGTGGAAAAGAAAAACATGTTGTGCCGACCCTACTTAGGTGGGATAAGGGTAAGATGATGATGATTAAGCATATGCAAACGTGTCAGAAGCGCTACAGAATCGCGTCAGCCCTAAGAATAATCGAAAGGTTTTATTACATTGTAGAATCAAAGCGTTCATAGTCCTTTGACTGTGGCTAACACATAGGCTGCTCGTGTAGTAACATTGGCATTATATAATGGATACATTATTTTATTACAAAATTAATAGTCTGTCATAATTTTTAATAATACTGCCGGAAATCATAAAATATTCGTAAAGATAAAATTATAAGAATAATTAATTCTTGTCTAATAGACGCGTATAGGACCGCGCTAAAGGACAATTAGATGATATTCGTGTAGGTTTTTTTTACTCTATGAAGTAGCAAACATACTTTCGTTCCACGTAATGCTAAGTATTCCCTCTAAGCTAATTCTACTCATTATTTCAGATACGGCCGCTGTGAGAAAGAAGGGCGGATCTAAGTAAATAACAAATCGGAGGAAAGTCGAAAAGTCTTCTGTGCTTTTAGCGAAATACGTCTAACTCGCTTCTTCTATATAATTTTAGAAGAGAAGCTCATATGCGCACAATAATGATGTTTTGTCCTGGACTATTTTATTTATGTATACACTCATATATATTTAGAGGAAAGCAAAAAAGGTGGAATAATAGAAAATCTTTTCTTATTTCTTAATGTCCATACGTACCAGTATTAAGTAATTTGAAAAAGATTTTGAATATAATTTTTTTATTGACGACTTTTATTTGTTTTTTTGGCTAACTGTTAATTTCTTTAATACGTAGTGTATGAAATTCTGAAGATTCTTGATGTTTTTAATAAATTTAACATTAATTGTGATTGTTTTTTTTGACATTTTTTTTTATTATCGTGTGAAGGGCACTTCAGAGTTGATAAGTTCGAGTGATATTGCCGTTAATTAGCGTTCATTCAATAAAAGTTACTGGGCGTTGCTCAGGTGTCTAAAGTTGTAACTTTCATTGAAAATGGTTATACTTACAATAAAGTGGTTCAAACAGTACAAGTGTTAAAGTAAATGACTTTTCGCAATCTTAAACGACACAGTAGAGAAAGTTACAATCTAGTAGAAACCATGCCTAGACCCAGACGGTTTTGACAGCGGGAGAAGGTAATAATAATACTAAATACTGATTGCTTCAGCCATTATGAAAAAAAAAGTCTTTACAACAATATTAAATTTTCATTATATTATGTCGAAATTCCTTACAATAAAAATACTGATATTAATGCCTCTAATCTGTTTTTATTCTTCGTTTTCTAATCTTTTTGTGTTCAAAAATGTTAATTGATTCTATTCAATTAATTTTAAAAGCTTATATTGTACAAATAAAGTCTGTTTTCATGTTAATTTTCCCCTTTTTTATTGCGTTCCTCTAAATATGTCATTGAGTGTAGATTAAAACAATAATTCTTCAATAGATCTCGGCAAGGATTAAGCGGTTCGATATGTCATATCTTTAACTTATTGTGAAACTGTAGAAATACACTTGGTCATTGTATTCCCTTCTTCATGTAATATTGGATTTTTCATCAGCATGATAACTGTCGGTGGTGACCGTTGTTTTTAAGCGTATTATACCTACAGTTAGATTCAGTGTAAGAAGTATTTTGTCGAGCTGTAATTAAAAAAGTTCAAAGCATTTTATTCCAGAGTTCGCTTAGTTGATAGCGTGTCCGGACACTGCGTCGATCGACTTAGGTTCGGATCCTTGCGACTGAGTCGGAGCTTTCGGTTAAAGATAACATCGTTATGAAGCGATAGCGTGGTGTTGGGTTTTTTTTTTAAGTTCGCCAGGCTAGCTACCAACCTTAAGTTGAAAACCTGTCGTCAAGCACTTGTTGGTGTGTGGTAGCTGTACTTGAGAGCTAGTTCTAGGTTTAGCGTGTTTATCATCTTGGACCATATCATCATTTAATACCAGATAAGATTGTGGTGGAACGCTGAAACCTCTAAAGTTTTTTTTATGTTATAGGAGGCAAACGAACAGGTGGGTCACCTGATGGTAAGTGATCACCACCGTCCATAGACACTATTACAATTAGCAACACCGGGGAAGTTGCATGTGCGTTGCCGGCCTTTTAAATATGTGGGCCTCCGGCGCTCTCACTAGCCGAACGAAACGCAACAGTGCAACCACTGTTACTTCACGTCGGTTTTCTGTGAGAGGGTGGTACTACCCCGGGCGAGCCGACCCATTCATGCTGAAACCAGTAATAGCTTCAGCGTAGCTCTACCACCTACGTATAAGCCTACATTACCTAAAGTATAAAAAGATTCTAATTTCGGTCCACAGGATGTCGGGTAACACAGACATATTGCATGTAATGTACTCGTATAAGTATAGCGGGGTTCTGAAGACCGATATTGAGTAAAATTCCAAATTAGTAACTTTAACAGATCGACCGTGACACACCAATAAAATATTACTAACCGTTTGACTTGTGACGAACGTCTATATTTTTTTTTTTTTTATAGGTAAACGTTTTGACCACAATCTCATCTGATATTAAATGATGACGTGGTCTGAGATGGTAAGTCACGCTTAACCTAGAGGGAGACTGGCTCTTAAGTGCAGCTGCCGGAACACACCCACAGGTGCTTGGCGACAGATTATCATCTTGAGGGTGGTAGCTAGCCAGACGGACTTAGAAAAAGCCCTACCGCTATGCGAATTAACTAACTTTTATTCGCGGCTCCGTCTACATGTTTTTATCATTGTAAATTATTTGAATTAATAACATGTCATAAATTGTATTGTACTCTGAGAAAGTAATTGAGGTAACCAAATATAAAAAAAATCATTACTTAAAAATAATTGCATTGATAAATCATACAAACATATCAATTGTATTAAAACACTTCCTTTTTAACCCGATTTCGTCTAGGTGTTTTTCTCTATATTCATAATGGGATTCATTATGGCGCTCACCAGGTTATAGGCTAATTTTATGCAAAATTCCACTAGAATAAGTCAATGTGCCTTATTTATAGAATATAACCGAAATAAAAAGGCATTGTTCATATGTCTCTCTAACCAACTAATATTGACCAGCGTCAGGGCATTGCAAAATGGTTGTGTGTAGCTTCCATGTCGACGCTACTTGAAGCGATCGGAAATTTGAATCGATTGTAATTTATTTATCATTTTAGCTATTATTTTATGCTAAAGTTTAATGTTTTTTTATATATTTACTAACTATTGTCACTAACAACCATATGAATAATACCTTTCTATTTGCTCCAGAGGAAACCTGGGTGAAGTATACCTACAAACAAGATTGAAGTATCTGTTTTTGTCCGGGGTAATCTTGGAAATGGAAAAAACCTATTTTTACAAGGCATTATCTAGGAGATAGAAAAGTGTTCAGGGTGTTATGTAGGTTAAATAAGCTCTCTAAATAATCTCTAAGCTTTTATGGGCTAAGGTGTTATGGTAACATTTAACAGAGATATCTTAAAATCGATTAAAGCGTTATTGGAAGGTAATAAGCACTAAAGGCGAAGGAGGGGATCAATGCTTTGCTTATTTTTGATGATATAGGGGGCTTTATATCAATTATGCAATAACAAATTTGGGTACTTTTACTGATAAGAGAAAAGGGCCGATGAAATTCACTACAAATTAGCTTATTATGCTTAAATGGCTCTTATTGCTGATGCTTACTCGTCATCCCGTCCTGATATTAAATTGTGCATGTTAATTTACACGATTGATAAAAAAATATATAATTCGCTTGGAATCTTGTTCCACGTAAGTCAGTCTGGTCTATATTCAATACAATACGTCATCGCATCGTTGAACAAAGACCCTTTAACCCTCAACGAGTGTTCAACCTGAAATCCTGTGAAAGTATTTAAATAATATTTTTCGGGTCCTTTAAAATACGGAGTTTTTTATGTTACAAAGTAGCAAAGAATTGTATATGTTTTTTTTTATTGAAACACTAGCGGCCCGCTCCGGCTTCGCACGGGTATAAAATATATAGCCTATGTCATTCATTCACTGAAAAAATGATTAAAATCGATCCAGTAGTTTTGATTTATTCATTACTGCCCGTGGCCCGCACTCGTTAAATTTGGAGTAACCTCAAAAATAACAGTATTTCTCCACTATTTAATTTATGTTATTATACATATAAACCTTCCTCTTTAATCACTCTATCTATTAAAAAAACCCGCATCAAAATCCGTTGCGTAGTTTTAAAGATTTAAGCATACACAGGGATATAGGGACAGAGAAAGCGACTTTGTTTTATACTATGTAGTGATGATAGACTGAGGTCTATTTATATAACGGTAGCCCAGTATGATTAGGCAGCTTGACCGGGCTGTCGTCGCGGTCAGGGCGTTCGCGCTGGGCCTTGTCGCCGGATTGGCATGGTGCTTGCTTGTTCGATCCCGTGCCACTCCATAGCGCGGCAGACGGTATCTCGTGGGTTTTTTTAGTCAGTAAGAGTCTGACACCCCACAGCTCCCTAGGGCTGTGCGTGTCCAACGTAGGATTTCTTCCCACATAAAAAAAGCCCCGTATGTATGATCGCGACGCAAACCGACCACCGAAATATATAGCCTGAGTGATTCGGAAATGTGATAAATTAAAAAAGATTCACATTGACCGGTTTATCACTGTGGGGTTAGTTGCGACTAGGTCATGCATTAGTCGCCTGTCTTTTTACTTTTTGACTTTTACGAATGTCACTTTTCATACTATTCGATATTTTCAAATATTTTTTTAATTAATATTAATAACCTGTCTTTACTCTTTGGCAACGCAGTTTATTTTACGTTGCAATTGCAACACTTAACTCCCACCTCTTTCCGGTAGTGCACTTATTAGCTGACATCGCACGACACGTGAAAACGCTTTCGCGCGGGAAAGATACGCGTGTCAAGAAAAATAACAATCACTTATGAATTCTCGTACACGCTTTCTCGTGTTTAATCCTGCACACTCCAATCGCGTGTGAAAGAACGTGTCGTTTAAAGGTAGCTATTGGTCGTCTTTCCACAATCCCACGCTCTTACTACCAATACCGTGCAGGAGAAATTGTAATATACATGTGTATATATATGTATGCAGGTGAAGTAGCGTATATGTCATATAACAGTTCTTTATCGCGACTTTGTGATGGTGTGAGAAAATGCGTGTTACTGGAGCGTTTAGCTTACTTGCGTGTCTATTCTAATTAAAAGAATCTGGTCTATTCTCTCTAGTAATAAAATTGATTAGTACGTGGCTTTGTGGGTTAAACTACACAGAATTTGAGGAACATCTTAAGACATTATATGTAGCATGTTAATAACGCACACATACACGTGCACACACTCAAACTCACTAGCGCACGAATGATTTTCAACGCATTGTTGTTGTGCGTGTAATTCCTACGGAGGGCGTTGATACTGTGATACAGTTAAATACTAGTAAAGATGCCAAGTATACTATAGTCCAGCACTTCTCAACATTCGTGTCGCGAAACACTAGTGTGTTGCCAGCACTTGTCAAGTGTGTCACTAGATATACAAATTTTCGTTCACATTCTAGTATCAAAAATTTTACGTATAAGTATATAGAGGTGTCGCGAATTTTTAAAGAGTATGTTAGGGCGTCGCTAAGTAAAAAAAGTTAAGAACTACTACTATAATTGAATAGACATACTACACAACTCATACAGAGAAACAATGAAGTGTATAGTATACGCGCACACACAAAAGAGAGTTGCGAACGGTGCCGTAGAGGTATAACGGCTTATGAGAACGTCATGCCGTTTGCTGTGACGGTATACGGGTCGATATTATCTACGTATGACCTACGGTATATTCCTGTGAACCTGTGTTTCAGTGGTCACAACCTCAAAAGGACTGTACTTCTGACGTGAATAATAAAACGTTGTCACTCTTAAGGACTCAGATGGAACTAGTAGTCTATTAATGCGTATTGCCCATCGGACCCTTTGATTCAGAACACAGAAGTGCTGTGCAGATGTGACGATTGTGCTTTTTGATTAGGAAGCAGCGTTTGCTCTAATGTGTGGTACCAAAATTTCAGAGTGGCACTTCTACTGTCAATTCAAATTTAAATTATATAACAATTCGTAGTTAAGTAACGAGTTTTTTTATTATTACATGCTTTTATTTAGCTTGCAGTGTCGATTAATTTGTTTAGGTCAAATCTTGCAAAGTGATCTGAAACTGGTTCCTTTAGACCTACGACTTTGTAATTTTGCATGTTTATTAAGTCCTGGTGACATATAATACAAAAAAATAAATAAAACAAAATGGCGATTTTCAAAATGGCCGCCATACATATAGAAATCAAAATCCGATTAAGCCATTTAGCACATTTGTAAAATGGCTTGTTTAAAAAATATTTGTTAATACATTAATTTTTAATTCGCTTGTATTGTTTTTTATTTCTAAGGTGATGATCGGTTCTACCATAGAACGTGTAACAACTTTTATTCAATCTTACGGTAAATGAATTGGTTAATCATCAGATTTGCGTCAACGGCACACGACATAAGAATACGACTAAAAACGTCGTGGGATTAGTGAAAAATATTCAGAAAAATAACAACAAGTTAATAATAAAAAGAGCTATGTTATTGAAAAAAGGGAATTTAATATCACCGTATATTATGTGTGTTAAACTAGCAAAATTTTTCAAAGCTTGTTTACTCCGCGCGCTAACGAGTCACGGGAAAGTTCCTTCGAGTTTCTTTACGATGTAAAAACCCGACCGAATCTGAAAGGGTTTTTCTCAATGTTATCCCTGACGACGTCGTTGATGTCGAAATAGGTCGGGTAATACTACGGCACCGTTTGAAGGGGATAGCTCAAGGTACGAGCTCGTCAGTAGTTGTTTCAGTGCGCAAATAGATATCGTAGGGGGTGGTCGATCGCTCCTGATTTTCAGCCGCGATTTTTACACGATAAATCTCAACTTTATTCGGTTCGCGTTTAACATTAATTTGTGATAAAGGGTGTTATGTGTTGTTTCAAATGGATTTGTTGCGTTTGTGAGTATTTTTCCTTTTATTATAATTTCGATAACCAAATTACATATTCAAATGATTCAGAAATGTGAATTTTACTCAGTTACAGTGTTCATTGTGTCACGTATTTTTTAATAAAATACTTTAAAATGTATCCATTTTTCCCTTGTAGCAAGTTATTTGCAAAAGAGAAATGAACTGCGGGGCCATAAATGATATAAAAAATTATAAATGAAAACTGAAATATTTTTCTAAATCATAACGATTGTTTATAAGCTTAAACATAGGTTGCACATAAACTACGCTACGAATTTTATATTATTCTATATAATACAATAAAATAAATGACAGACGTCTGCATAAGTGCGCGCATCAAGCAGAAACTACTGGATATATTTCGAATAATTTTGTTTAAGTTAGAACTCTCAGAAAGTTGGGTCTAACCAAAAAAAAAAAATTTCACGACACCGTAAGTTAATATAAAGTTATTAAGCTTCGATTTATATAAGCGCTGAGCGTTCAACGATTTATGTTTTCTTCCCGTTGAGAAGTGGGCGAGCGGTGTTGTACTTATTGTTTTTCCTCTGTACATAAAATATGTTGTTGCGATAATACACGACGTAAACGAAGTCGCGGTTAACAGCTAGTTCGATCGTATCGTAAATAAAATATACGACATTACGTTTGTCCTTGTGTGTCAAAGTAATAAAGATAAACTTTTAAATAAGTACATTCAAAAGATTTTTTAAAATTCCACATTTCGTGTATTTAAATATAATACTTTATTTAAGCGACACTACTTTTATTGATATCAAAGGGAATGTTTCTGTTCATGAAAGACATAAGCACCACATCGCTTACCCCACTTCACACGGTAAAAAAAGACACATTCTAAACGCGTAGAACTTATAAAAATCGCAGTTTCTAAAAACGTTGATAACTTTATGTTAAATGAAGTTGTCGGGGCATTATTTTTAAATAAAGACGTAGTGTCATCATAGATGTAAAAGAAAAAAATGTGATCCGAATCTATATAGTTGTTGAGTGATGCGCACACAACTATATATAAATTAAGGTCTCTGCAGGGCTACGTCTACCTATTTATCTAACTATCAATATAAGTCTCATCAAAATCGGTTTAGCAGTTTCGTAAAGGCATTTCAATTCCATTTATATGTATAAATTACTATCTCAGTTTTTTAAATACCGAAAGCTCAGGCTTTTTAAAATATTCCAATTTAATTGATTTGATTGGTTCTACCAGCACGTAACACTCAGCCATATTTGTTTCATACAGCTTATTATATGTAATTACAGGCTTCGAAATACCGATGTTTAATTATATTTAATTGTATAGAACATTCTGTAATATACGGATGAGGTATTTATACCTTTCCTTGAAATTATAAAAATTATGACCCGTCCCCGCCTTGATAACTGAGTCAATTATAAGAAAGAGGAGTAATTACATACTTCATTTTATTGTAAACGTATAGCTTTAGTATACTTTAATAACTGCTAGCTCCGGCTTCGTACCAGTATTTAGTATACTCATAGGAGAACATGAGAACAAATCTTTCTTTTATAGTACGACGATGTAATGAAATAAAATGGCAGTGATAATGAGTGGATGTCAATCTGACAATACTGTTAAAGATTTCCCTATTGTCTTCTGTCTCACTCATTCACCTTTTGTATGGAGATAGTTTAACCTTAATTTGTCACTTTTCCGTACGATTTTTCAAACACTTTCTTTTTCATAGAAACCTTGTATTGACAATTACAAACAAGATAAAACAAGATTTAACCAAACTGATGCTGTCGTTCTGAAGTCATGTCATCATCATTATCAGCTTATAAGAGACGCACTGCAGGGTCATAGTCCTCTTCGCGAAGGAAGGTATAGGTATAATCACCACTTCAGCCCACGAAGTATAAACGATTTCAAACTCTGAGAAATCCACAATTCTATATATTCCCCATTACTACAGGAATATTTCTCAGGTTCAGGTGTCATTATGATGACTTCCTTCACCGTTAGCCGATAGTGTTATTACAAATTTAAATTAGTAAATGTACGCGAATCCCGAAACATTCGTTGGTATCGGATCGATATTCCACCGGTAACAAACCACTAGACCACCACGACTAATGTGCTTACATACATGCAGCAGTTGATATTCATATGTATAGATAGGTTCTAGTATTTGTCCACAATTTCACCTGATGTTAAATGACGATGAGGTCTAAGATAATAAACACGTTCAGCATAGACGGAGACTACTGTAAACCGTGTTAGTTCATCAACCAGTAGCAGGGACTTTAAATACAAAAACACTTTACGCAGTATTAACTATCAGTCTTATTACAGTACCGTTTTACTTACAACAGCCTAAAGGCGATATATTCCATGTGTTTGCTCTTGATCTTGAATAACGAATGCCCGACATACCTCTGAATGCGCGCTATTGTGATTTCATCCCCACCAATTTACTTGCTTATGATTGGTCGTTGTAGATTGACAGTATCTCGACCAATCATAAGAAGTACTTTAAATGTAGAACTTTATAATAATCATTAGCAATTATTTAACCAACATGAAAATAATAATTGATATATTTAGACATTTATAACACTTGCTTATGATTGATCATTTAAGATTGACAGTATCTCGATCAATCATAAGAAGTACTCTAAATATAAAACATTGTTAAAATGTTTAGTAGTCATTTACCTAATATGAAAATAATAAGCGATATACATATTTAGATATTTATAACACTACTCTCAACTGCAGCTGCCAGGACACACCTATACGCGCTTAGCGACAGTTTTCTATCAATTTGAGGGCGATATCAAGCCAGGCGGGCTTAGATAAAAACCTCAGCACCGTGCTATGCCGCGATGGTCTTCCTTCATCGAAATCTACGGCTCTTTCGTATGTTTCGTACACTGACTCATAATCATGTATACTAACTACATAGTATAAAACAAAGTCGCTTTCTCTGTCCCTATATCCCTATGTATGCTTAAATCTTTAAAACTACACAACGGATTTTGATGAGGTTCTTTTTAATAGATAGAGTGATTGAAGTGGAAGGTTTATATGTATAATAATATCCATTAAATAGTGAAGAAATACTGTTATTTTTGAGGTTACTCCAAATTTAATGCGTGCGGGCCACGGGCAGTAATGAATAAGTTAAAACTACTGGATCGATTTTAATAATTTTTTCAGTGAATGACATAGGTTATATATTTTATACCCATGCGAAGCCGGAGCGGGCCGCTAGTCTTATATTATAAAACAAAGTCGTCCGCCGCGTCTGTCTTTCTGTCTGGATGTTCGCGATAAACTCAAAAACTACTGAACGGATTGTAATGCAGTTTTCACCATGTATTATAAAACAAAGTCGTCCGCCGCGTCTGTCTGTCTGTCTGGATGTTCGCGATAAACTCAAAAACTACTAAACGGATTGTAATGTTTACACCAATAGGTAGAGTAATTCACGGGGAAGGTTTAGGTATATAACTTGTCAAGGTTTTTTTGTAAATTGGTTGTAATATAATGATAATTGTTGAAAGAATGGGAAAAAGTCAAGCCGCTTTAAGCGTTTCATGCACATAAGTATATTTTTTTTATTATCAGGGCAGGACAACGTCCGCCAGGCCCGCTAGTAATATATATATTATCTGTTCCATAATCCATTTATTTACTTGAGCCTCCGACAGTGAATGAAAAAAGACAAAAGAATGCGAACATCATAAACTCGAACACCGTTTCACCAAGAAAGTTGGCTCACCTAATGGCTTTTCCCTAGAGGTTTTCATGCTGTCCATTAGAGTGTGACAAATAATCCATTTTTTTTATTATAATTTCATTTAAATACGGTTCAAAGTGCCAAAAATCAAAACTGTCAAATTTACTACTTCATGATGAAGAAGCGTATCGTAAAAGGAATCTCATAACTTTAGAGGAAATTGAACAGTTTACAACAAAAGTCTGAATCGATTTTTCGCTAAATAGAGTGATTTTAAAAATTTGTGAAATTACAATTCAATTTCAAACAATTTATGGTCAATTTTACAGTTGTACTAGATAAAGAAAATAACATCCCATGGAGCCCTCACCTACCGATTGGTGCAGGTGCTTACTGGGCACGGCTGTTTTGGTAAGTACCTGCACCAGATAGCCCGTAGAGAGGCGACTCCACGATGTCACCACTGCGCTAGATGCGACGTGGATACAGCTCAACACACAGTAGAGGAGTGCCCTGCGTGGGCTGTGGAGCGCAGCGAGCTCGTGGCGGTAGTGGGCCGTGATCTCTCACTGCCGGCCTTGGTTAAGTCCATGACCGACAGTGAGAGGTCATGGAACGCTGTACTCGCGTTTTGCGAGAGCGTCCTCGAGAAGAAGGAGGAGGCAGAACGACTCAGGGAGAGAGAGCCTGATGCTCCAGCAGCACGACGCAGAAAAGTCGGCCGTGGGCGCAGAAGAGGTGCCAACTCACTCCACCTAATGCCTCCCTGAGTAACCTTCAGGGGACGAACGCGGGGGCGTCCGTTGCCGCGAGATGAAGGCCCGTGACGGAGAAACACAGCACAAGCCGCCGCTTCTAGAGAGAAGCGTGGGGGGAGACCTTTGTCTCTTCCCGAGAGGAGGGTCCCCGTTTTTAACATCTGCGGGAGACCCAAGCGCGTGACCGGTGTTTAGAGAAGCATGCTTGACGTGAACCCTCAACATCGGTCCACATACGCGCAAAGCGGCACAGGGGTTTTTAGTCAGTAAGAGTCTGACATAACCCTTATGCTGTCCCCCTGGCAGTGTGAGGGTATCCTATGTAGGATTTTCCCCTGTATAAAAAAAAAGAAAGAAAATAACATAAAATTGATAGAATATGTATGTATTTTTGAAGTTATACTTCTTTTAGCGCGTTAGAGAATAATGATGAGAGTAAATTTTTACGATGCGCGCGCCGCACACCCTCACGAAAAACCGACACCCTGAAGTTAGCTATCGTCAACATTTTAGTTTTTTCACAACAGATGTCACTAAATTTATTCAAAAAAAGTTACCAACAAAGTAAAAGTAAGGACATCTACGTATTGCGTGAGAACTGACAACTGTATTCCCGATATTTTTTTATTTCTATTGTTGGTGTGCCGTTTTATTTGAAAAATTTTTTTTGAAAAGTTTTTTGCCTTGTTACACCAAAGAAGTGTAACTTCTAACGCGTGTACATAAGTACACACACACACACACACTTTTTTATTTTTAAATCTTTATTTCGTATTGAAAATTGGAAAAGTTGTATTATTGGCCACATATTATTTGAGGTTAACCTTTAATCTGAAATAACTATTAAACCAGTCGAGTTGGAGATAATTGAATTCGGGCCTTTTTGTGTATCGTTCCGTTCAGTTGTCCTCTATAAATATGTATTGCTTTTTACAAAACCCTTATTCATTAAGCAATAAAAATCCAATTAAAATTGAAACATATTCTGTGTTATTTAAATAATAAATCGCAAATAAGCACCTGGGGCTTTTCATGTGAAGCGTACTACGAAAAAATGTAGACGTTTTAAAATGCGTTCAAATTTATTCAACAATTTAGTGAAAATTAAAGGCGACTATCTATATTGAAGCGGCCATCTATGTATCTCTATTTGTCTTAAAGTGTTCAAGTTATAATTGAGAGGCCAAAACGACAACTAAGACAATATGAAAAGGCCTAGCGTCGTATTTCTATCTCTTTCTAGGATAATACTCTGATTTAATTTGAAATATACGTAATAATTCTTCACGCAACTAAATAATGCTGCTACTAGTTGATGTACTCCCCCCATTTTAAAAAAGTTATTACTTTTTTATTTAGTTAGTTTAGTTTAGTTATTACATAAGTTATAAAAAACTTATGTACACGCGTTATTCTAAAATTTTATCTTTTGCCTTATTCTGAGTTTGTAGAAAAAACGACACTAACATAATAAAAATAAATTTGGCGACATCTATTGTGACAAAACGACACTATCAATAGAAATAAATAAATATCGTAAATACAATTGTCAGTTCTCACGCAATACGTAAATGTCCTTACTTTTACTTTGGTGGTAGCTTTTTTTGAATAAATTTAGCGACATCTGTTGTGAAAAAACTAAAATGTTGACTACAGCTAACTTCAGGGTGTCGGTTTTTCGTGACGGTGTGCGCGCGCATCGTAAAAATTTACCGTCATCATTTTTCCCTAACACGCTAAAAGAAGTATAATTTCAAAAATCGAACGGTCAAGCTACTAAAGTTTCGTTTTGGAAATTTAACTTCTAGTTTTGTACATTACAAAAAGTTTCTTTCAAATTTCATTTTATTTTTAATGAGTGCAATTGATTTTCTATATAAATCGTTGAATTTAATGTCTTTTTATTTTAAAATTTGTTCAATTTGAATAACTATTTCCAAAAAAATCGAATTTCAAATATAACTGTTCTTTAGAAGGCCATAATTTCACAGATAAACATGATAGAAAAAAAAATGTATATACACAATCATACCTACTAGAAGTCCAGTTAGTTGCAATATGAAAATTTTCAGAACGTCACCTTTTTTCATTGTCGATTTCACGTGAAATGCCCCACTTGTTAATAGGTCAAACAGTTGACAGTTTTTATCGTCACTCTGTTAATTGTTAATATTACTTTCATATTGAATATTTAAAAAAAAACATTTTATTTGGCCCACGAAAATCGTTATCATCATCATCATCACATCAGCCTCTAAAAAACCCACTACTGGGCCATTAGTCTCTTATCGAAGGAATGTTTCGGCATAATCACCACGCTAGCCCACGACTTATTGGCTATTTCAAACTCCGAGAAACCGATACTCTCAAGTTTTCCCACATGTAATTTTAGTACAAGAAAATTTCTCAAATTCAGGTTTCCTTTACGATGTTTTTTACACCGTTAGCTGATAGTGTTACGAATTGAAATTAGTAAATGTACTCGAATTCCGAAAATTTCGTTAGCACATGCCAGCGTTCGAACCAGCCGGATATCGGATCGATATTCCACCGGTCAAACCACTAGACCTCCACCGCTTTAGTTAATTTTGAAAATCGGTATCTGAATACAAAGAATAATTACACAATATCTATTTAATTATAACTCTATTATTTATTGCAAGAAATAGCAATTACAATATATCTTCTTCTTCTTTATTGTTTGGCTCCATCACGGTTTGTGCACTAGCCAGCGTCAAGTAACAAGATTTTGCCAAGTGTCTTGCGATAATTATAATGTTCTAACAAGATGGTGGTTGCCTTGTTAGAACTTTCCATGGAGTTTTGGTGGCATCTCAGAATGCATGCTATTTCTCATCCACTTCACTTGTGCATAATAACCGAACTATATTACGTAAAACACCACCAATATTACAAAATATAGTCTAATAACACAAGATAATGAATAAAATATAAAAAACCACTACATGACAGACTAAGATCCTGCCAAAAACTCCAATTACAATATATAATAATACCAATAAGTAATAACAAACAAGTGTGGAGCCACGAAAACAGCTCTATTTTATTATAAAAATTGCAAAAAATGCAAACTTAAGTTCCTAAATGCATAAGTATCCAGTCACTAAATGGAGCCATAAAAAGATTCCGATAAGGTCGCGGTCCCATTACAAGCGGGCTTCATGTAATTTAGGAACGATAAACCCCGTTCCGATTGACCCTAATGCTTGTGAGCACCGCGCCGGACACTAATTGCGATGTTTTATTGGGTTCGCGGTCAATGTGGGTGAGTTAGGAAATGTTTTCCTTTCGTATGAAAATTTTAGAATTTTGCTCTTAATTGCTCCGTATCATAGGTTCAAATATAAAAAAAAATCATTATAGATATTTACATTTTTATAGACCAAAATCTCAGTTATCTTGGATTAGTTTTCTGAAATTCATTTTATGTAAGTAAATACCTAAGTATGTATATCTCTATACTTATAAAGCAGTAGTGGAAAGCCTTAAAAATGATGATAGCTATTGTCCGCTAACAGAAGAGGCCAATGAGTGGTGACGTGAGGCAGGCGATCTGTCAATAAAAATCAAGCCAAATTTTAGTTCATAAAATGAAAGGAGGAATTATCTTGTGCTGGGTCACCTATTCATATGGGGCAAATGCAAGGAGAAAAAATCAAAGTCTCAGTTATAATCTGCAGTAATAAAACGTTGGCACTCTTGAATGCAATGCGAGTGGTTTCTAATTTAAAAATATTTACTATAAACTATTGTAAGAGCTATGCTTCGAAATTCTGAAATAACCCGTCAGGTAAATAGAATAATGAGAGCTCAAGTGGCAGTGAATTGATCACAGAACTAAAAACCTGTGGGGGATGGATTTTCGAGTGGCTATTGCATCATATAAAATATAATGTGGGAGGGTCCTTGACTAGATAATGTAAGGTAACGGGCTAACATAATTGAAGTTCAGGCACAGTAAACACCTCTTGTAGTAACGAATTTGTGAAGACAGGGATGGTTAGTTGGGTTAGTTACAATTATACTTTACACGATTTTGTCCATTCATTTAGATATAAATATGATATTTTTTTATTCTGAAGAAACATTACTTATATTAAAATTCGGTTATTATTACTCAAATTATCGTGGAATGTTTCTTTATTTTATGGGTGTAGCGTTTAGTTATAGAAATATCTGATACTAAGCGACGATGTGGTATAAGATTCTAAAACACTAAATGTAAAGCAATGTGGCTTTCACGCGAAACAGCTGTAAAATACTAATTTGCTTAGATTCTGATATTAAACAGTATAGGTTTATTGGAGAGAGGGACATCTGATCCTAAATTCAGTATCTAAACGTTATGGATTAATAAGGGTTTGGTTTTTAGTGCCTAGGGTACACTAAAAAGATTGAAAGGTCCTTCATCCTGTATTGTAAATATGATGGCAAATGCACACAATGATTTCACAGTAGCAGAAACAAATGCGACAATTAAAGGCCCATGTAATAGTTAGGAAACTATATTGGGTGTTGAATTGAAAGTACCATGGCAACTGTTTTCTAGTGGACCGTGATCAGCTCTAATACCCACAGTAGTGACACGCTTAGCCGTGACTCTTTTCCGGGATCAGTCGATATATTCTGTAATCAAAGGATCTTAGGGTATCTCTATTCGTGGATAGCTACCATTATACATAAGGTAATAAATACGCCATAATGACTATCTTTTAGTTTATGTATCAACCGTGTATATGCATCTGCTGAGAAATACGTAAGCCGGCACCACAGAGTCAAATAACTATGAATCTGAGATCTCTTGATGGTTGTTGTTGTTGTTGTACTAAATTGTGCTTACCATCAGATATAGTGTAGTCACATTATCGGGCGAAAAAAAATTAAAGTTTGATATAACTTAGTGTTAACGTATATTTGTTTGTATTTGTATCGTGAAGTGTTGATAGAGTGTTCGGATATCCCGTCGGTCGTGATAGGTTTTGGATCCTTGCGACTGAGTCAGAGTTTTCCGTGAAGGAAAACATCGCGATGACACTATAGTATTGAGGTAGGGGTTTTCTAAGCCGGCCTGGCTAGCTAGATAAAGATAAAAGTTTTTCGCTGACACCCGTTGGTGTGTTCCGGCAGCTGGACTTGAAAGCCAGTCCCCGTCTCTACTTAACCGTTAGTCGTATTAACCATCTTAAACCACATCATCAATTAACATCAGATAAGATTATATTTAAACGCTAAGACCTATACAGTATGAAAAAATGATTTTAAGTCTTAAGTAAAGACATAATGAAAATATGAATTTTGCAGACGATGTCGATCATAAAGTTTGTCAAAATATCTGCAAAACTTAGTAAGACAGTAACAGATAGCAAACTCTTTGAAAAAGGTACATTTACTATAAAATGTATTATAATAAATGAAATATTCTCTTGCACAAAAGTATCTACACGGATAATGGACAAATATAAAAAGATCTTAACAGTTGCGTTATGGTCCCATTATAAGCGGATTGAGTGTTAAATATTATTTCAAGTATGGGATAGTGGTTGGCAGTATTTGGGATATGAAATTATTTGTACTTAATTTTAATATTTGGATTTGGTTGAAATTACTGAGAAAAGGAACCTTACGTCCGAGAACTTTTGATGTACTTATAAAGTGTCTTCAGCCATGAATGACTGTCATGATATGTCTTAATGTCACGTTTGTCTGTGGCGCTTTTTATCGTACTTATAGAGTACGGGTAAATACGAGTACGGTACGAGGTAGGTCCGAAATGTCAGAATTTAAATCAGATCACACTGCACTTTATTCTAAGTACTTTGAGAAAAGTACAATTTTCACGATTAATGAAAAAATTAATGCTTACTTATAGTACCAGGCATTTGAGTTGGCATGTCGCGTCAGGGAGAAGAATAAGACATCCGGTTAATATCGGCTTATTTCGGTTTTATAATGTGTTCTCTCTATTGCACAGCGTAATTACTGCGATAGAAGACTATACGAGAGCGAACTTAGCCGACTATCTCGGTCTTCTACCCAATGTGTTAAATTAAAGTTCCGGTACTATAAATCGTATAATAATGGGTAAGGGACTAGATGTCATTTGTTGTTAAGAGTATGTAAGAAACATACATGAAAATATGCTAAAGTCGTTATTACTTTCACGGGTCGTTTATCGTAAACCAAGAGTAAAAATACATTAAATATAATGCAATGATTATCAAGGAATTTGTTAGTCTCTAAGACTAAGTTAAGACTTTAAATGAAAATATTGTACAATACTCCATAATTATGCTAACAAAACATAGTAACAATATAGATGAGTTTCAGGTCAGAATTATACTTAGAAAATCGGTACCCGTTCCCACTCAGACCCCACCTCATTCTCTTATTCAATACAATGCAAATACAGTTCCGCTGCCGGACACTGATAGGACCGTATTATCATACGCTGTAGCACAGTGTTCGAGAGTTAATCTCTCCATGAATGGGCGTGCAAAATTTTTAAAACAATGCCGTTTATGTTTTTATATCTCTTATTAGAGCTTGCCTTTGCTTTTTGTTACGGTGTTGTTTTTTTTATCGAATTTTTGTTTATTCGTATACATTGTATGAAAGCTTTGGTTATTTTAAAAATAATCGTTTCGCTGTGAAAATATTGGCTGCAGGTTTATGTGAAGACTGAAGGCTCACTGGTATTATTGCTATTCTGAACGATGGCTTTGCAGGTTATTGCAGTGCTGTATCACTGTGACCGATTGGTTGAAAATCAATAATATTGAGGTGGACAACCTTTTCTCAAATATCATAATATACTTTTTTTTTATACTTTATAAGTAAACGTTTTGACCACAATCTCATCTGATATTAAATGATGATGTGGTCTAAGATGGTAAGTCAGTCTTAACCTAGAGGCAGACTTGCTCTCAAGTGCAGCTGCCGGAACACACCTACAGGGGAACACACCTACAGGAGCTTGGCCGCAGATTTTCAACTTGAGGGTGGTTGCTAGCCAGACGGACTTAGAAAAAGCTTTACCACCATACTACGGTTTCATCACGATGTTTTCCTTCACCAAAAGCTCCGGCTCAGTTACTTGCTTTCGAACCTACGACCTTCGACGCTGTGTCCGAATATTGAAAACATCGGTTTTCGTCCGATCACCGAAGTTAAGCAAAGTCGGGCGCGGTCAGTAGTCAGTACTTGGAGGGGTGACCGCTTGGGAATACCGCGTGATTTATTTTTTTGGTTTTCGAATTGGCCTACACTGTTGGCTTCGTAAGGCCTTTACAGTTCCACCGGACTACGGAATACCGCGTGACGTTGGCTTTTTGTTATACTTTTTATAAAGAAGTTTTCACTTTTTTCGTGTGGTCATAATCACACACTGTTTTTCTTCATTACACTAAAGCTCGTCCAATACACAAAAAAAAAAATCGGTTGAGAACAGAAGAAGATGTATTTAACTCATTTGTCTCTGTTTATTTATTTATAGACTATAAGCTTTATGTATTCCGCGATGGTTTTTTGGCAGCAAACGACCATACTTAGAAGTAGCACAGGCTTATTCAAAATTCGGTGGCATTTAGTCTTCAGCAGATCACATTTTTACACGAGGTGTTTTAGAATCTCGTCCGCATTATAACAAGTCATCCAATTTTTTAAGCCCTGGACTCCTGAACTGCACGGAGAGCGCTCTCTCTAAAGCTCGTGGTGGAATCTTCTTGAGCTTAAATACCTCTTCAGCATTACTCTAATTAAATACCTTAGAGACAAAGTATTCAGACATCGTGTATATGTCGTACCTAGAACGCTACGTAGGTCCAAATCTTAAACACCTAGTGAAGATAAATGCCTTGATGAAATCTTAGTATAGTCTTAGGACTTTTCAAAAGCACATCTAATTGGTTCTCATTCTCAAGATGAAAATGTTTTGCGAAACACTCATAGTTGTTTTTCCTCAGCTGCACTTGAAATTTCTAATTTCTAGGCCAAACGTGCATATTATATTAGACTACTAGGATTGGAGTTAAATTTCAAATTAATAAAGTATAGAAAAACATAGGGTTAAGCTTAAATAAAACTTAAGGAATTGGTGAATGACGAGATAGTGTAAGTAAATCTATAGCGTGACGTTTGATGCTATTATTTAATCTTTGCTTGTCCATTTCACCAACCCAAAATCCATCTCTAAGTTTCGCCTGCGCCCGTAAACCAGGCCCATCTCTATGCTCAGCGTGACTTACACACAAATGCGATAAAACTGGCTAAACTATGACCTATAAATAATAAAAAGGAGCCCCTAACGCAACGCACGAGAATAAATTGATTGTGTTATTTATTAACACACCTCGAATAGATTTTTTCATGTTAACGCAATATTCTTAACATATATAGAAAGTAACCCTAACTAATATAATCAATACGAAATACAGTTTGTTTATTTGTTTATTACACGCGTTAATTACGAAGATTACATTATGAAGTTTTTGTATGTACGTCCTGAGGTGTATAAAAAAGAACATAGGAAAAAAACCTTTCATAAAAACCGTGGTGTCTTCGAGGAATGATTCAAATCAACACGTAAAGCCGCGGACAAAAGCTGGTTTCTATATTTGGAACTAAAAGTATATACTGTAGAATTGAATATAATTATTGCATTGTTTTTTGTTGTAGTGTATTAATGCCTAGTGGTAAGGGAAGAGCAATAAAAAAAAATGGTGAACATTGAAAGACACAATCTTTTTTTTTTATATTATAGGGGGCAAACGAACAGGTGGGTCACCTGATGGTAAGTGATCACCGCCGTCCATAGACACTAGCAACACCAGGGGAGTCGCAAGTGTGTTGCCGGCCTTTTAAATATGTGGGCCTCCGGCGCTCTCACTGGCCGAACGAAACGCAACAGTGCAACCACTGTTACTTCACGTCGGTTTTCTGTGAGAGGGTGGTACTACCCCTGGCGAGCCGACCCATTCATGCTGAAACCAGTAATAGCTTCAACGTAGCTCTATCACCTACCAAAATCTATCGCTAATCACCGCTGTAGGATACTAGTTCATCTCGATACGTGACAAATTATAGTCACAGTGATTAATTTATCACCATGCCTATGCTGGTAATTATCCCGTCGAGTACAAACATTCTATTAAGTATAGAATTCAGTTTATAGAAGAGTAGCTTTTGCTCGCGTCTTCGCTTACATTAATATAGATTTGACCTATCACACGGGAATAGTACATTTTGCCGAATATGTATATACAATTTTATAATTATCTGTTGAGTAATTAAAGCGTGAAAGCGTTACAAACAAACAACTAAAAACTTAAGTATTGTTCAAATTTTCAAAACAATTTCACTAATAAAAAGCCCTGTGTAAAGTGGACGGTAGTATCTATATGCTATTTTTCACTCTAATTAATGAATTATGGAAATGGCAAGCAATTTAGCCCGTATAAATTGTATTTCAAAAGACATTCAATACAAAACTCTTTAAAAAAAATCTATATTCATAAAAACTTTTTGCTTCTAGGTACGAACTAGGAATGAAAGCGAATGGAAAATAAAA
Source organism: Antheraea assamensis (assembly GCA_035772565.1). Taxonomy (NCBI): domain Eukaryota; kingdom Metazoa; phylum Arthropoda; class Insecta; order Lepidoptera; family Saturniidae; genus Antheraea; species Antheraea assamensis. The sequence goes on from JAQQSE010000001.1 coordinate 1,657,961, forward strand.
AACGAAACAAAATGACAGCGCAGTGAATTCAAAATGGCCGATGTGTTTGGCGGGAAGAACTTTTGGCGTGTTATAATTTTCACAGTATTTCTGGACTTATCGATGTGTCAGGCACCATGGACCGAAGAAAATGAAGACCTAGGTAAGTGTTATTATATTTTTAAATATAATATATGTTGTTTAGTTACTATATATTTATATAACTTACAATATTCGCCATTTTGATTAAAATTTATGTTAATACTTCTAACAAACAAAGCAAATACGACAGATTAATTTGAATATCACATTAAATCAGTAAATTTCATAGCAAAATTGTTATTATTTTCCCGACAAACTACATTAAGTGTAGCTATATTCTACATATTGGTAATTATAAATTCAATCAACTGCAGCATACTGATCGTACACTACACTACACTACTGAATTATTTATATAACGTCCAATCAATTCTATACATGGAAATATTTTTAAAATGTCTATTTTTGCGGTTATTTTTCTGGGTTAATCTTCGAAATGGTTCAACCGGTTTTTGGGATGATGATGAGGCAGTAAAATGGAGACCTCAAAGCATAATCTAAAAAACTACATAGGACATAATAATTTGTGTAATTGTAGGTGGTAGAGCTACGCTGAAGCTATTACTGGTTTCAGCATGAATGGGTCGGCTCACCCGGGGTAGTACCACCCTCTCACAGAAAACCGACGTGAAGTAACAGTGCTTGCACTGTTGCGTTTCTTTCGGTCAGTGAAAGCGCCGGAGGCCCACATATTTAAAAGGCCGGCAACACACTGGCGACTCCCCTGGTGTTGCTAGTGTCTATGGACGGCGGTGATCACTTACCATCAGGTGACCCACCTGTTCGCTTGCCCCCTATAATATAAAAAAAAAAATAGGACTAAATACATTTTTCCATAGGATGTAGGTGACACATTTTAACAGAGTTATTCGTAAAATAAATAAATAATAGCATTAGAAGCTAACTCAAAATTTCTAAAGATGTAGTTTCCGAGAAGTAGCAAAATCATTTTCACGTCAACGAATTCGCGCACAACTATTAGTATGCAATACACTTTTATATACATGTTTCGTGTTAATTTAAACCCAGTTAACTGGTTTATACTGGTTCGTGTGTTACATCGAGATCGGTTGAAGGTTTTTTCAGTTAATTGCTTATTAATGTTATTTATTAAAACCGCGGTAGTGGTTTGGAACCCTTTTATTCAACGTACAAACCTTGATGGACTCGTGAATAGTCGGTTTAGGTTTTTTACTGTTGTTGAAATTTTAAATACAGTGAGGATTATTCGGAACATATATATTTTTACATGTGTCTGTTTTAACGTTCCCAATTGTGAAAACATTCTTGTAAGAGCGATGAAAAGTTTTTTTTTTCATACATAATTTATGTCCATTAAACATATTCCAACGAACAGATGTAAACGTGTGGGAGTTAAATAAATATACTTAGTCTTCGCGTCAATCTCTCGGCCGTTGTGAATATAGCCGACCAAAGTTCAGGCTTGCGTATAATGTATATTTTTTTTTATGCTTTATAGGTAAGCGTTTGACCACAATCTCATCTGATGTTAAATGACGATGTGGTCTAAGATGGTAGTCACGCTAAACCTAGAGAAGACTGGCTCTCAAGTGCAGCTGCACCGGAACACAGCAACAGGTGCTTGGCGACAGATTTTCAACTTGAGGGTGGTAGCTAGCCAGACGGACTTAGATAAAGCCCTACCACCATGCTATGGTTTCATCACGATGTTTTCCTTCACCGAAAGCTCCGACTCAGTTGCTTGGATTCGAACCTACGTCCTTCGACGCTGTGTCCGAACACACTACCAACTGAGCCATCATCGCTTATAGTTAGGAGTTTAATACAAAATCAAGATACAATATTATTTTAGGTATCTTAAATTGGCTTGGATTTATTCTTAAGTTGTCCCGATGTTATACATATAATATCATATAATTTACACCTAGAAGTGTGTTCAGCGCAACTACAGCAATTACAGCGGTTAAAAAGTTTGGCGAAGACTTCTTTCAAACATTACATATGTATTTTTATGGTTTATTCCATAAACTAGTGTACTCATGTTTTGTATATGTCAGCACAACTGTAAAAATATAACTAAACAACTTCCAAAATTTTTTGGGCTAAAAAATTCGTTTTCCATAAAAGCGAAGCTATGATGGCTTAGTTGATAGCGTGTTCGGACACAGCGTCGAAGGACGTATTAATCAAACATCGTGATGAAAACATAGCATGGTGATAGGGTTTTTTCTAAGTCTGCCTGGCTAGCTACCACCCTTAAGTTGAAAATCTGTCGCCAAGCACCTGTTGATGTGTTCCGGCAGCGTGTTGTAAATCAACAAGGCACGTCATGGCGGCATGTGCGTTGTTCAGACTGGTCACATTCTTGTGGAATTCGAGTTTTATTTTTGATTTTTCTTTATACTTCATAGGTAAGCGTTTGACCACAATCTCATTTGATGTTAAATGATGTAGTCTAAGGTGGTAAGTCACGCTTAACCTAGAGGGGGAAAGTGACTCTCAAGTGCTAAATTGTTTAAAGTGTTATCTTTTATTTTCTTCTTTTTTGTCGAGAGTTTGTTCAAAAAGAACACGGCACCCTCGTCCATACAACAACACAACAATCAGATAAACATCTTACAAAATAAAAGAATAATGATATAAATTAAAAAACATAAACTTGCAATCACTTTCCTGCCCTTATACCGACGTTTACCAAATTATAAATTAATTTGGCTTCTTCCGATGCTGGGCGTTCCAATATTTCGTTACAAACGCTTCTATTATAATTCTCCTTAAGTATCTGTCTTCTTTGGGACTCGTTCCGGACACATTCCATTAAAATATGATTTACATCTTATTTTTGGTGACATATGGCACATTTACTGCTTTCACTTCTGTGTTAGCTTTTATTATTAACTAGTTTCGTAAACTAACGAAAAAAAATGAGACCAAGTCTTCTCTTTAAATTACAACCATGTAATGAAATAAAATGGCAACTGAACAACTGAAGGTCAATTCTGGTTAATTCTGTCAATATTTTTAAGAGCTCTCTATAGTTTTTGTGGGATCTTAGTCTATCATGTAGTATATATAACATGGGTGTCCAGAGCACAAGAGAGTGTAGATATTGCGACAGCAGTGATGAACCTCCAAAACACCTCTTGTGTGAATGTGATCCACTGAAGCCTACGCGCAACCGGATTCTGGAAAAGCATGTATTGCTCCCAGATGAGGTACAAGCGCTCTGTGCCAAAAAAGTCCTACAGTACATAAATGCTATGGGATTAGGTAGCGAGGTTTGATAATTGCCGTAAAAAAATCTTTGATATTGATGATTTGTTAAAGGAAGGAGAAGATAAATGAAGGTAATGGACTATGAATCATCACATCAGCCTATAAGAGCCCCATTGCAGGGCCATAATAGACCTCTTCTCGAAGGAAGATATAGGTACAATCACTACGCCAGTCCATGACGTATTGCCGATTTCATCCTCCGAGAAATCCACAGTTCTATATGTTCCCACATGCGGTGGTAGTACAAGAAATTTCTCAGGTTCAGGTTACCAATTTAAATTAGTAATTGTATGCGAATTCCAAAAAAAATCCTTTGCTACATGCCGGTGTGCGAACCTGACATTTTACCGGTGTGACCTTTGAACCACTGCAACTTTTCTATGAATGATTGAATATAACCCATTTTAGAAGTAATTATAGGAACAATAATCACATTGCATATAAAGCTTTTATTACTATACTGCCGTTTTATAAAATGATATCCATGTTAAAATTACAAAAATGCATCCATCTTTAACGCGGACTATTAAAAAAATAAAATAAAAATCTGCTAAACCCGCACCGCACTGGAAATATGCAGAGGGATAATCTACGTACCGGAATATGCATTAAGTTTTCCGTTAAAACCATCCGGGGATGGAATTAAATGGATTTGTTATATTCATTATGTCAGATGCTCTTTCAATGAATATAAACTGTATAAGCAGTATGTTTATAGTAACTAGTCCACGTAGTTAAATTTACGGTTGGACGTGTTAAGTATTTTTAAACGACTTTAAAAAAGTTAAGGCTCCATACGGTTGTATTTTTTTTTATGTTACGTCAGAATTTCGTCATTTATAAACTGTTTTTTTTTTTTATTAATAAGGGGATATTCTCAAGGTGTTCCTATTTAAATTTTTTTTGCATTGTGCCTTGATTTTGGAGACACACCAGAGAACTTCTGATTGAGGTGTTGATAGGTTTATGTCAGTCTAAGAGTAGGTAGGTAATCTACCTAACTTATACTCAAAGATGTCTGGTGCATATTTTTAGTCTTTAATTTTTCGTTAAGATTTTCCTGTTCCATATCTATTATACCTCCATATACAGAAATGAACCCAAAACCGGTGCTTTCAACACTCTACCCGTCACAGTGTTTACTCGCATCACTTTTCGTCACACAATACGGTTGCGGATCAGAATTTCAAAGCCCACAAGAAGTTTAACTTCAAAAATATTTTATTGGCGCTTACAATGCTAACACCGTGTAAACTTTACAAGATACATCAAAGTAATGTATTAGGAAATGATACATCTTAAAAAGGCCTATAGACAATTTCACGTTGGGATTTGTCTAAATCCTACCTCCATGGTAATTCTTGTTACATATTATTAATAAAATAATTAGGTATTTGCGTCGGTATGTTCATAAATATACGTATCCTTATTCAATTAAATACTTTATTTACATTGGTCCTTTACGCTATAACAGTTCAATGGTTGTATGTAAAATAACACACGCAACAAAATAAAGTTGTTCGTGTGAGGAAGTTTCTTTGACTTTGGTAAACTGTTTATGTCAAAGTATCATAAATGGACTGGATACTGGACAATACATGAAATCGCTTAAGTAATTAAATAGACTAACGACTACAAAGCATGACAGGTAATGAACTAAATCTGGACAATATAAACGTTACAACTTGCCTGTTAAATGAACCAACCACTTCATTCCGGTTAACCGGATTAAATTTAGGTTTATGCCGGTTATAATAGCTTTATTAGTTTGACATAGTTCGAATATTGAATGCTCTGCAGTTAACAATACATCGGTGTTAAATTATAGGTCGTTGGAAACAAGTTTCAATAACTTTGATTACCGGCTTTGGTCGGTGGATGCATTTTAAAACTTTGAATTACTGTTAAAATAAAAAAGCTTGTAGTTTTTTTTAAATACTCCTTTAGCGTTAGGAGTCTATCACGCGACTGAATCGCTCTATTAGCCTGACGGGTTTTCACAGCTTCACTGGACTATTAAGGCGAGCGCTTAAGGACCTCAGCCGAATGGCGTCGAGTTAATCCGTGCACCTTGCCTTAAGCTGTTGCTTTGGTTGCAACACCCCGAATCTAACTAAGCTCACTATTTATACACATAAGAAATTGTGGGATGCACATGTGTACCAATATATGTGTTTCACGAAATTAAACATGTATATCTTATCTCACAAATTCATCATGGACACACTTACTTATATAGTGTAAGTGAGCACTGAGGGAGTTATATAGCGGGTTAAATTTCCTGACGGTATATGTTGCTGGTGGTTAATCACATCCGGCACACTGTAAGTATTTGCTTATTTAATATACGCATTATATGTTACAGTAGATGGCGTGCGTGTCGTACTTACGATTTTTTTAAAACAACATTTCTGTATTTCTACATTTTGTCACAATTTTATATTTCTTTAATATATTTAAAAAAACGCGTGTATAGCCGCTAGGGCTACACCTAATACTACATATTAGAAGACAAGACAAGTAAAAGTGTTTAGGTAACAGTGTTAGGTCCTATAATAAGGTTTCAAACAACAATTGCCGATTTGCCGGATAGTAAGTTCAAGTACCATGCCAAGCAAATATTAATGCCAAAAGGTTATTATAGGGTGGATCATTACATGAACGATAGTGCCATCTGGAAATGATATCCTCTCTGTACATACGTTAAAGACAATCGTGACTACAATGCCTTTGTACAATTGCCTTCTAGATGACGTTAGTTGTTTTTCGAATCGGTAGCAGAATTTTGATGTTCACAAGCACATTCTCGGGGTCTAAATAAAATAAAGTACTTGTAATATTGATTTATCCAGTTTATATATTAATACTAATTCCTGAGTGCTTATTGAGTCCTCAGTTGGAGTTGATTTACCATCTCGTATGGTAACATTTTTCAAAGTCACAAACAAGGGCTATTTATTTATACAGTTCAAAATATTAACATTGTCTGAAGACTGAATTGTCGTGAAAACGCAAGGCTTATTTTTCCGCAACCCTAAAAAACTCCTTTTACGAGTAACCGGCTAGGCGCTAAAATTTATTCTACTGCCGTAACTTGCATACATAATTCGCTGTAAACTCCTAAATCTTTGTTTTTACTTCAATTTTACTGTTCGAGTAATAAACAAAAATACATTTTTCTTTTTAATTTAATTTGTGTACACACGGATTTATCGTTCAACAAATAAATATTGAACCCCAGAAAAAATGAAAGTTCATTTTATTTTAGTTTTATGGTACAATATATATATTTATAGACTGCGTAGAGAACTTATTTTTATTTTTTATATCATAGTGGGCAAACGAACAGGTGGGTAACCTGATGGTAAGTGATCACCGTCGTCCATAGACACTAGCAACAGCAGGGGAGTCGCAAGTGCGTTGCCGGCCTTTTAAATATGTGGGCCTTCGGCGCTCTCACTGACCGAACGAAATGCAACAGTGCAAGCACTGTTACTTCACGTCGGCTTTCTGTGAGAGGGTGGTACTACCCCGGGCGAGCCGACCCATTCATTCTGAAACCAGTAATAGTTTCAGCGTAGCTCTACCACCTAACTTAGCGCTATTACTGTCATTTCGTAGTCAAAAAACCAAAGGCAGGCCCAAAATAAAACAAAAACAAATTTGAAGGGTGTTGTGCTGAAGAGATGAAGGAATGCTAAGTTTTCTAATACGATGTCAAATATCCCAACACCATGTGGGACAAATAGTCAGGAGGAGAGAGAGATATAATATATACTTGTATATATATACAGGTACATTATGTTCTTCGCGTAGAAATGTAATGGTCATCACCATCATCACATCAACCTGCAGTATGATAAATCTCTTCCCGAAGGAAGGTATGGGCACAGTCATTACGGTAGTCCACGACGTATTGGTTTTTTTAAACTACAAGACATCAAAAGTTCTATACTTTCCTACGTACAGTCTTACTAAGAGAAAATTTGTCAGGTTGAAGTATCCTGATGTTTTTGATCAGATTTTTCCTTCGCCGTCAGCCGTTAAATAAATAGATTTACGCGAATTCAGAAAAATTCGTTACTACATGCCGTGTTTCGACTCTTCGGACATCGAATTAACATTTCACCGGTCAAACCACTCGACCATCATGACTATTACGGTGTAAGGGGTCAATTTTTTTACAAAATTGAATTCTGCTTCCCACATTGTTGAATTGCAATATAATGATATTTTTCCCATACAAAAATGTTGTTTCTCCTTATATAATCATTTACAAATGTTTATTTTTACTCAAGATTTATGTATATTATTTATAATTACGTTTTGTTTATTTAAATTATTTCGTAATATAATTATAACCAAGAAAAAATTAACTTCCAATTTGAATACATACACGATATGTGTAAAGAATGCTTTGTTAATATTTTGTTCATAATGTTACTAGGGTAAAACTGCGTTGGGAATAAAACTACCCTTATCTTTCTATATAATATCTTATAGTAACGTATCTTTCTTTGTCAAGGTCGAGTCCTTTTCAGCCTTAAACATTAGCTTTCTATCTTGGTTCTGTCGACGTACAGTTTGCCATAATGTTGCAAAATGATGTGATTATTATGCAGATGGTTAATATATCATTTTATTGTAATAATATTGCCATGTAATATTTCTACGTTATTGATTTATTTTCTACCAAATTTTGGTCGCGACTTCACTCATGTTAATGTAAATTTGGCTCATCTCGCGGGAACAGTACCTAGTTAACCTAAACTAGTTAAGGCATGAAAGCGTTATAAACAAACTCATATTCACAGCTTATAAATATTAGTTAGGATTCCCGTTCATTGATATTTTTAAATGGCGTTCAAACTTGCCAGAGTTATTAAATTATTTTATTAAAACAACGCCAATTAAATTTAATTAAAGGGAGCTAGAAGAGTTGTTTTTCCTTTACATCTGCGTGTATAAGTCGTTAAAACATTAACACTTTCGTGTACTGCTATAGAATAACAGTATAATCGCTCTCGTAGGATTCATTTTGTTATGCGTTACAGTTTGTAACGTTTACCGTATTTTTAGTTAGCACGAGTTGTATAAACGTTATGGGTTCGTAAAATATACTATGCTTTGGAAGTCTTCTTCGTTAGAAGTGAACTTAACTTAAGATACAATAAATATTTTGAACTAAAACTGAGAGACTCATATTCAACAATTATAGACTGTGCAGTTATTATTCTATTTCAAACTTGGTTTGACGAAAAATATTGTAAAGTTATCGTAATTTTTTGTAATTTTAAATAATAACACTAATCATCTATCTATTGAGATAAATAAGGAAATGAATGAAGTATCAAGTAATTATACTACCAGCTCGATAACGTGTTCGGCAACTCGCTGGCCGTTCTTCGTAACCGTGCGTATAACTCGTTAAAACATTAAACATTTCTGTGCCGGCGTCAATTATTATAAAATATCGTTCCCCCAGGTTTAATTTCGTGAAGTACTGCGGTTTATATCAAAATTTTCTACCCGTGTGCTTTGTTTCTAAAGTTTCATATTATTATTCTATTTTTTTTTTGCGGGGGAAATATATCGGTTTTTCGTTCTGATTCAATGCCGATTGCAGAAACATATGTCGATTGAAAATATAAAGATATAAAATAGCGAAACAACCTGTTAGTTCTGATTTGAAATGTTATTCGTTCTCTCATTACCAATCGAAGTTTTCTGTCAACTTAACTTGGAAGTTACTTGAATAACATGTTTTCCCTTATGACATAATCTACGTAAATTACAATATTAAAACTAAAAACAATACCAAATTTTTCACTTGACATTTCAATAATGGGAATTATAAAACTTGTTTATATGATTTATAACCCTACGGGAGCACGATTTTTCACTTCTAGTAACGAATGATCGGTGTCAATTGTATAGTTTTCAATTTCAGTTTTAACTTTTATGAACTTTTTTTTTGTATCGACTTAGTATAGTTAACATAAAACCTGATGGGAAAATATTATTGTCTAAGAAAGTGCCTACTGATACACTGGCAAATATGACATATACACTGGGTGAAAGAAACATGATGTGTCGTAACTTTTACTCGAGGTGTCGCTCGTGTTTAAATTTGACCGAACCCTCGGTAACAGTACCAATTATTTTTAATGAAAGGTAACCTATGTCCTGTTGTGTACTCCTGCCAACGGACATGTAAAATTTCATTATAATCGGTTCTGTAGTTAAGACATGAGAGCCTAACAAACATACAATCTCACATTCGTATTTATTACACACATGTACTAAAAAATCATTTCAAAACGTTTACTAAATTTGATTAACATTCGAACAATCAAAGTCTGTGCGGAATGGAATATAAATGGATACGTTTAAAATGGACGAATTTGATTGGTTGATTGCAATTATCAATTGTTTGTCTCTCTCTTACACGAATCAATCTATTTCGCGCGCGGTCACGTACATGTTGGCAATACTGTAATTAAATTTGTATTTCGTGAGAGTAATTCGATTTATGTACTAGTTTTTCTTAAAATATCAATATTTATTTCGATTTTCTAGATTTCTACCAGATATAAAAAAACTTTCAACAGTTCTGCACTATCTTGAAAACAAGAATAATCATTTTATTTTGGAAAGAATAATCGTAATTACGTCTAACAAATTTTGAAAACTTGCTGTATCTGATCTGATGGGAATGCCACTGGTGACGTCATTTGATTTGATAAGACCCTCGGAAACAGTACATTTTTTCGAAATGTAAGGTACTCTATGACCTTTTGTGAGTGCCTGACAATGTGTAAGCAAAATTTAATTATAATCGATTTAGTAGTTAAGACGCCAAAGCGTAACTAACAAACATACGAACTCACTTTCGTATTTATAGTATTAGTTGATATCGGGATAATTAATAATAAAGACCAAAAAAATACTTTATCCAGTTTAAGCCCTGAGAAGGCGCATATGAACGTCAAAACTACCACTGGTTCGGACAAACAACTTAATCATAGATAAGAATATTTTTAAGAACATGTACAGGTATAGACACAGATCATTAAATTCGTTTTTGGTGGATGCACAGAGAGGGTTGTCATTTTCAGACGCAACCATCATTCAGATATTGATCCACTCTATACCTTTGCCTTTGCCTTTAGACATTAAAATCCGCTTGACATGGTGATTGAACTTAGTAACTGGTAAGTCGGAAATGTACTCTGAAATTTTGTTATAAAACCTAACACTATTACCTAAAAAACTGTCACCGGTCCTAGTGAGCCTAAAACATGGAATTACCAATTTGTTGTTGTTTCTTGTATTTATGTTGGTCTTTTAAATTTAGCTTATCTATGTTTTTGCGGACATACATTTTCAAGAATGTATTGGAAGGGCATAATTAAGATACCGAATTCCTGGAACTTAACCTTTAATAGGATATACGTATTTCATTTAAAAAAAAATGTATCATGATTTCCGATTGTTTCCCAAGTTTACAACATCTTAAAAAAAATTCTTGTAGCCGCTATCTATTTTTCTCTTTTGGCTAATAAATCGGCCGCGCCGTGGCAACTTTTTAAAACAATAGTTACGTCAAAGAACACGTACGATTTCGAAAGTTACATAAGCTTCCTTTTCTTTCGAAGTATGTAGTCATTTAGTATTCATTGCTTGTTGTGAGAGAATATGCTGCGAATTTGTAAACGCCCAACGGAGAGCCCGTTTCTTTATAACCCACGGTGTCCTTCATTCGGCCATGTTACAAACTCTAGAAGTGTTCAGTCGCGATTCGAGTGTGGAAAGAAAATTGTAGGCACTTTATGTTTTTTGTGAGGCTCCTGTACGTGTTCTGTTTGAGTGAATCGGACAATTATTGGAACGAGGCTCCTTAATGCGGCGGCTTGCGGTAAAAGTTGACTGGTAGAAATCGTTACGGAAGGAAAAGCGTTATGTCTCTTCATGCAAATTTTTGTCTCTCTATCGTTTTCTGTTGTATAAAAAAAATTCATTAAAACTTATTTTAATTTAGCATTTTCGTATATAATAAAGAATAAATTTCCTAAAATATTAAACGAATAGATATTAAATTAAAATATTAACCCGTTTCATTTGATTCTTCATTTTAAGTTTAAGAACTTTGTTCCTGACGGGGATCCCGTAATCTCACATGCTTTCTATGTTTATTTATTTTATTTGACTCATAAAAATTACGCTATTACAAGAAAATAATAAAGCCACTGCTGCCACACTGCTGCAAATATTCGACACTAGGTGCATATCTTTTAGCAGTCATTACCCGCTACCCGATCTTTTTCTTAAATTGCAACTACTTCCTAATTACGTAAGCCGTTTAATTATCAAATGCTTTTTGCTTGTTTATTTTTTATTATTTCAATAAATATATTAGATTTCATAAACCTTATCATTTATAAAGATATGAATGCAGACGAAGCCGCGAGTGTGTGATAGAATTATATAAATACATTATTAAGACTATATGCATATACGTGTATTCAGTCTAAATTACGCAAATGCGTTTCGCGCGTGGACTTACCAGACATCAAAAATAACTCCCTTAAATAGTTAAACCCCTGGGACTGAAGCTTTAACGATCATTTTTAATTTCACAACAGCAGCGTGTACTATGATAATGAAATGGCGGTTTGTCCGTCCGTTTCGTTCCGTCCACTCGGATGACAACTTAAGACCGGCGCTCCGTGTTTGTGTTAAGTTTTGCATAAATTTCAATTTATACGCTAAATTATTTAGTCATGTTAAACGGAACGTTGTATTTGAATAAAATTTCCATGGTCATTTAATACGGCTACTGGTTTCTCAGAACTTCTGGAACCGACTTAAGTAGGCGTAGGCAAGGGTATAACCAAACCCGAGGCTAGAGTAGCTTCTGAACTGATCAATTTTATTAAATCTGCTACAGCAGCATCAGTGATTTCCTCGTTAAGTGTATCATGGTTACAATAAATGACTACAATAAATTGGCGCTATTAGGTTTGATTCGAACTGATACATATCTATCTTGATATTCTATCATATCGTATTTATATGTATTACAAACGCTTTAACATTTGTACTAAGATTTTATCTGATGCCTAATGAACATGTGACCTAAACACGCTAAACTTAAAGGCTATGCTATGGGCTAATACCCGTCTGGCTATTTACCGCTCTCTACTACCTATAGATATTGTGGCAGCTACACCTGAGAGCCTGTCACTCTCTAGATATACCGTGTTTATAATCTTAGACAACATCGTCATTTAACATAAGATGAGTTGTGGTCGAACGCTAAAAAATTGTCTCAACATAGATGCCACTGATGAATTTAGCTTATAATTGTAAATGCTTTGTAGGTGCTAAGAGCTACGCTGAAGCTATTACTGGTTTCAGCATGAATAGGTCGGATCGCCCGACGCGCGAGGTAGTACCACCCGACACACAGAAAGCCGACGTGAAGTAACAGTGCTTGCACTGTTGCGTTTCGTTCGGCCAGTGAGAGCACCGGAGGCCCACAAATATTAAAAGGCCGGCAACGCACTTGCGACTCCCCTGGCGTTGCTAGTGTCTATGGACGGCGGTGATCACTTACCATCAGGTGACACACCTGTTCGTTTGCCCCCTATAATATAAAAAAAAAAATGCTTATACTACAAAGCAGATGCCAAGTATAATTTTTTCGGCCATTGTCTATAGGAAACGTTTTTCTGATTTCTGATTATAATTCAGGATTATAAAGCGATATTGTAAGTATTTAGTATTCTATATTATTTCCAGTACTTGTACCATATTAATTAATTCAATGCTTGTGATTAAGTTTTTGAATAAAATGTTAATAAGTGAAACGGCCGTGTGATGAATCACAACTGACGAGCGGAATAAAAAATAATCTTACATTTGGCAGGTCGAGAGATGAGAGACGAGAAACTCCGCGTTTGTTTGTAATAAATTTTCAAGTACGTACATTGAATACGTAAGTAGAAAAAGATTGAAGCCAAGTTTTATAAAGTTCTCAAACTAAGTTATAACTCTTTAATCTGTTGGTAATTGTTTTTTAACAGTCATTAGTAACTCTGGTATTGCTTAAGTAGAGCTTTGAAAAGAACCATTTAGCACTTCTAATTCAATATAAAGGAGACAAATAGAATTTTAAATAGTCGACAGAACTTTGAGTTACGGAGAGAAGGCTATATTGCCCGTTTGTATTCTAATTCAGAATTATCCAAATATTAATTAATTCACCTTATTGTGATTTATTATTGAGAGATTAAAAACATTTGCTCTTCTTATTAAATTACAATGAAGCTAACGACACACGGTGACAGTAATACGCTAAGCACGTAAAGGTAATCGAAACTAAACCAGAGCTAGTACTGGTCCGCGCAGAGGGCGAGTACAATAACCTTCAGGTCCCGTATACTTGTGGGAAGTGCCTAATTTCGACCATCTTGCGAGTCTTGTGGCGCTAGATTAGATTAGTTACGCAGTAGAATGACTGCGTAATGACTTGAGCTACAAAGTAATTTATTTTTGGGTTCTATGTAAGTGCTTCATTGAAAGATGTTTTAAGCAAAAGTCCTAGAAAACGTTCTACCGTTATGATTTACTTTATAATAATGTTTTCCTTCACTTCTTCTGAGTGGCAGCTTATTTTAGATTCAAACTATTGCAACGAACACGCCGTGAAAAACATTGAAGTCAAGTACTTCTCTTCTTCTATTAATAATGATGGCAATTATGTGACTAATTGGTTGTTATCGTTTTTATAATATTTATTCAACGTTAAGTTTTTTTATATTGCAATTGTATGTGACGGGATCGTGACAACTATACACGCGCTATCGTAGCACGTTTAGGCGTGTCGCTTTCTGTTATCAGCTGATGTATATCTAGTAATAAAGTCAGGTGGTTAGGACCATCAGAAAAATGATGGTAAATCCATCGCACAGAATCTCGTCTAGTTTGTCGTATTTCTGAATTAGCAAATGTATTGACGAGAAACAACTTGCAACCCTAAAGATCTCGCTGGCGGACGTTGTTGCTGCATTTTATTGTACTTATTATCATGCAGAATGGAGTTACTTTGACGAAGCTTAGACGAAAACGAAATAAAATTCCATTAAAGGATTAATTCGGTCTGGATATATCGAAACGGAATACACAGCTGGTACGCGCCGCTACATTCGCAAACGATAAAGGACCGTTCGAATATCGGTAGGAAATTACTTCGATAGGATTTCCTGCATAGTCCAACCCTTTAGGGACGCTCAAAGAAGTCTAACTCTCTTTGATATATGTAAATCACATATCCAACGTTGCTTTGTAACACAATTCTTAAGATTCCCAACGCTTTGGTCAAACTGGTTGCTCCAGATAGATGACGTTCTGTGCAGGAATTACTTATATAAAATTCATATCCTATAGGGCCTAATTAGAAGCGCAGATTCAATTGGTGAGATCTATCTAATTCAAATACATCCACTGCTGGACATAGGTCTTCTTCAAAGACCGCCACAATGACTGGTCTTGTCGTGCTCACATGTAGGTGTTTTCCGCATCTTTTACTACAGTTCTTGCCAAACTTTTGGACCGCTCTGAATGTCGTTGCGCAGACCATATATTTAGGTATAAATACGTATTATAGTATATGTATACCATCGAGACGACTTAAGGGTACATAAAGAGCAGTTTTAGATTTCAATAATAATATATTTTAACTTTGTTTGGATTAAGTAGTCCAGTTGGATGGTTAAGTTAAAGTTTAGCTCAAGATAATATTCTTTGTATTGGTAATTCACATTAAGTTACACCTTAAATTAATCTATTTATCAATGTCTATTTCTAGCTACCGACACCGGTCTTATTTAAGTGTACATGCGTTCGTCTACACGCCTACAACCGAACTGTAGAATATTATTGTGGAACGGAAAACGATGAGTTACACTTGACACCTACATATCCCAAACGTGCACTTTCTATATATATGCATGTGTGTGTCCCTATAGTTGGTATAAAACTCTTGATTATATATCGTGCAAGCCTAAGCTTACCATTATATTCAGAGCGTCCAAAAATATTGACGAGAACTGTACAGTGACGGTCCTCGTAGAGACGCATCTGTAC
Organism: Antheraea assamensis; assembly: GCA_035772565.1. Lineage (NCBI taxonomy): Eukaryota > Metazoa > Arthropoda > Insecta > Lepidoptera > Saturniidae > Antheraea > Antheraea assamensis. Next base: position 1,673,450 of record JAQQSE010000001.1, read on the forward strand.
ACATTTCACAACTATTTTAGAACGATTCAGCTGCAGTAATTATAATGAAAAGAATATCGAAGTACTTGAACAAAATTGCAAATAAAAAAGTAACCACTCTCTAATAGTGGTAATGATGCAATGTGAGGTAAAATACATTTTATAGAATCTAACATCAAAGTACCTGTACCATAATATATTTTATAATACTTCGAGGCCGAAAAGGTCGTCCGTCCGCACACGTCACTGCACTCGCACACGGGAGAGAACGTACAAATATCTCGAGGAAATGACGGCGAGCGAATTTCCTACAAAGGTTCCATTTCTAACCGTCGATACATCAAACGAGAGCTTATTTGCTTTGAAACGGAACTTTCTTGGCATAAATATTAGTTTTATTACTTCATATAGAGAGGAAATGTTGCTAAATAATGATTTATTGGCAGGGTAAATTATTATTAACATGAAATCTGTCGTTTTACTTGTCTCTTACTTGCTTATCTTTGACTAAATGAGAACCGCGGCTTGACTTGCGCATAGTCTAAAACTCTAAATTATGCAGTTAGGTAAGGTAAAAAAGAATATAAAACAAGAGTGTTACGTAGGGAATCGCTCCTGCGACTGAGGCTCGCGTCTTCTAAGAACCGTAGTAATTACCTTACAAAAAGGAGGTCGGAAAGAACGTAATTCCAGAATAAAATAATTATACTTGCTAACCGTGTAGCGCGGCGCGGGTTGTCAAAGATCGAGGGTGGCGTCACCATAGGAGAACCAATTATTACCGTGAAAAGTCAAACTGTGAATGCCCGTGTAAACATGATAGCGTGCTATCTATCGCATGGTCGGCTTCCTATGGAAAAGTTTTAAGTAATTAAGCATAACTAGTTTGTAATAAGAAGTAATGAAATAAACTAGTATATTTTATCTATATTCCGAGATTTATGTTTTATATTATATAGAAGTGAAATTTGTGGATAAAGAACATATTAAAAATTCTTTGATTAGTAGAAGAAACTCTCCGTCTGTTTGTTATTTTTACATGAATGAATCTCTTAAGCGATTGAAATTAAATTTAATTATTTCAATTAAAATTAAATATAGTTAGTTTGAAACCTTGAGAAATACTTTATAATTAAAAAAAGCGACAAAATGATAAAATTCACAGAATGTTTGTCAATAATACATAATAAATACATACGATATGATATATTTAACATGTATTTTTGGTTCTAAAACCACAGGGTGTTCACCTAAACAAACTGAATCTAATAAAATCCCGTTTCGAAGCGAGAAATAAAGGGATGTGACGAGATTTTACGGCTTAATGCGAGTTCCATTCTAAGACTTTATTGTATCGCCGGCCGCGTGTGCCGCCTCGTTTTAATGGCTACATTTTAGTTTTGATATTTGTCTGAGCACAGTTAATTGTTGTTGAGCTCTTTCACTAACGTTGGAGACAGGGGTAGTGGGAGCTTTGCTTACTTTTGGTAGTAAGAGGGAGGAGGATGACCAAAATTCTGTTTTCATATTATAAACGACGCGGTGTCGGAACACGCTCATCGTCATTGCTTCTAATTTTTTTTTTATGTATTATAGGGGGCAAACGAACAGGTGGGTCACCTGATGGTAAGTGATCACCACCGTCCATAGACACTAGCAACACCAGGGGAGTCGCAAGTGCGTTGCCGGCCTTTTAAATATGTGGGCCTCCGGCGCTCTCACTGGTTGAACGAAACGCAACAGTGCAAGCACTGTTACTTCACGTCGGTTTTCTGTGAGAGGGTGGTACTACCCCGGGCGAGCCGACCCATTCACGCTGAAACCAGTAATAGCTTCAGCGTAGCTCTACCACCTACATTAATTGTTTCTGTTACGTGATTTCTCTGGATTCTCTTTTCTGTGTGTTGAATTAGAAGCGTGGTTTTAACATACAAATGTTTGCTTAACGTAACTGTATATATATATATATATTTATACAACGCTAATTTTACATTGCGTTGGTATTAGTAAATGTTTATATATAATACTGACAACCGCCTGCGACTTGGACCTCATTAAAGCCTAATAATATTATTAGTGATGATGGCCCCCCAGTGGTTAGCGTTTTCGGACACTGCATCGATCGGCGTAGGTTCAAATCCTTGTGAATGAGCCGGGAATAAAGGTGCGATGAAACCATAACATACTTGTTCTTAGGGCCTTTTTTGTAAGTCCGCTTCGCTACTGTATCAGATTCGGTACAGAGTACGCGAAGTTTGATTTGTCATGTCGGGAAGAAGAGTGAGACGTCTGGCTAACATTGGCTTGTTTCGGGGTTCATAAAGTGTTGTCTTTTTCGCACAGCGCAATGTCTGTGTTAGAGTAAGATGACGCTATACGCTACCGAACCTAGTGGGTTTCTGTTTGACGTGCTAACCATATAATTATGTAAATACTATTATATACTTAGTCCATAATTAAAATATTGTGTGCGAGTTTATTCCCAAAATTATACTTTTACGTTTATACTAACAACGCTTGCGGTTCCGCACGCGTTCATTACGCAGTTATTTGTTTTTCATTTCGTAATGTTATCTTTACTTATATTGTTTTACTAATTTGTGCCAGTGGCTTCACTCACATTAATGTATATTTGACTTAATCGTCGGGAACAGTACTTTTTTACTGGGTGAAAGTTACGCTTTGTCTTGTTTGTACCTCTAATAATGGGTATGAACATTTCATGGTTATCGGTTGAGTGTTGTTAAGGCGTGAAATTGTAAAAAAAACAAGTAAAATCATATTCGTATTTATATTATTAGGAAAACAATATAAAACAAAAATAATAGATTACTAAAATATATAGAAATGAGGATGTCCAACTACTGGCAACCCAACTCAGCAACATGCTGCAATATAAGGCAATACTGCAGTGCTGATTTTCAATGGGAGCGCGAAACGACACACGGACCGTTCAGTCGGTGAATATTTGTACAATAAAAATGAAAAAAAAAATACAGAAAAAAGATATGAAAACCCAAATATGCTAAGTCTGATTCTATTATAACAAACTTGAGGATAATTAATACAGAATGACACTTTTATATTAATCTTGACGACGCAGCAATTAAAACAAGATTAAGTTTCTGTAATGAAAGACTTTATTTTAATAATCTGACACTTCTGAATTATATATATATGTTGGCGCGAAAGTTCCATTTATGTGCAAAATAAAACGCATCTTCCTTTAAACAAGTCAAAAGATATTTTAAATGACTTGTTCGAATTTAGTGGAAACAGTCTATATAAGTACGACCGGCGTTAGAGTTTAATAGATGATAGAGTTGCTCGGCGGTCCGTATAGTAAATGTGAACCACGAAAACATGAACAGTGATGTTAGTGGTATTGACGTCAACAAGCGTCTATTCTTCCAATATCAATGGTATATATGTGCATAGACATGTAAATGTGGGTAGGAATAAATAATACAGAAATCAGTCTCGAAACTGTGTGTTTCATTGTGCGGCGCCTCCGACTATTTAAATTAAAGATATTCCAATCACTACATATTATAAAAGAAAAGTCGTCCGCCACGTCTGTCTGTCTATCTGAATGTTCGCGATAAACTCAAAAACTACTCAAGATTGTAATGCGGTCTCCACCAATAGATAGAGCGATTCATGGGGAAGGTTTAAGTATATAATTTGTCAAGGTTTTTTTTTTTTAAATCGGTTGAAATATAGTGATAATTGTTGAAAGAATTGGAAAAAGTAAAGCCGAGTAAGCGTTTCGTGCACATATGTATATATTTTTTTATTATCAGGGCACGACAACGTCCTCCGGGCCTGCTAGTTTTATATAAATAAATAAATATTATAAGTAACCTTTAACTTGTTTAACGATACTGATAAGAATAACATAAATTTTAAAATTTTTGTCTGTCTGTCTGTTTGTTCCGGGTAATCTTCAAAACGGCTGGACCGATTTTGACAGAAATTTCACTGACGGATAGTTTAAATTAGGGCCGCTGCCGACATAGGCTACTTTATTTTAAACTAGCTGTCATCCGTGTCTTTGTCTGTAGTACTATCTCCAAAACGTTTGAACCATTTTTCACAGACCTTTTGCTAACAGATAGCTAACGTTATAAAAAGTAATTAAAGCTTTTTTATTCTAGACTAGCCTTTACCTATGGCTTCGTTTGCAGTACTAACTCCAAAACGTATGAACCATTTTTCACGGACCTTTCGCTAATAGATAGCTGATTTTATAAGAAGTTATTTACAATTATAAAAAAAAAAACGCATGCGGAGCTGCGGGCAACAGCTAGTCGGTTATAAAGTTTGTTAATATGCCTGTAAATATGGTTCAATCTCATTGCCATGTGAAAGACGAGTTTAAAACGAAACTGTTGTTTCTATAAAGAGGTAGGAAAAGATAGTATTTACTCTACCCCGAATAATTATGGTGACCATTATATTATCTTATCTATACAACTGTAGTATTGATATTGTTTTAGTTCTATCGTAGCCTTTATGTATTTATTTAACTTGAGTATTTACTATGTAAATATTAAATCGTATTTGACGAAATCTTGAGTAAATTGACAATCTAGGAGCGTTGATTTATTCAGCCCACCCGGCAATCTAACCGTACTACTATATCGGCGAAATACGTTTTCCCACACACATAGTCGCAATAACATAAATAACATGGGTCAGTATTCGTATAGAAACGATGCTGTTCTTATTTGAATCCCAAGCAGAGTTTCGTATAGATGGTATGGTTATCTGGTATCCTATTGTTTATATATAATTTTGAAACATTGACATGCTTTCCTTTTTGGTATTTTGATTATTCATATGTCTTGCTTATTTATTATTGGATCTTGGCTACAGAAGATATAACACACGTCATAGAGATGCACTTATAATCAGATAATTTTCTATAGTACCCCAGTAAAATGGTAGGGTGTCGTTTTATATTAACATTGATTCTCCTGATATGGCTCGGAGGCTTTGTGTGTATGTTGGAATTTCACATTCATTGAACTGTTAATTGTCGAGTAATAAGATATATCAATTAATATTACCAAATTTTTTAGAACTATATGGGTATTTCTTTTAATCATGCTATCAATTTTATATCTTTACTCGAATCTCCTGCCCTTCACGTGATTATTGGCAATATCTTAATTTGTAGATTTAATTATAAAATTACGAATCTTTATTACCAGTTGTTTATTTTCAATACAAGTAGTGTGTAAAAGGCAAACAGGCAAAATGTATAGAATTAATAAATAGGAGAATTAAACGAAAACGATTTGAAAAATTTACCCGTGTTTATTCTCCTTAAGTTTGTATCTTATTTATATTAATTTTAAGTTTAACTATATGAAACGTTAGATCGGGCAAACGAGTCAGATGACGGACTAAGATCCCGCCAAAAACTTCTTTATCATCATCTTACCCTTATCCCACCTAAGTAGGATCGGCACAACATGTTTTCCTTTTCCACTCTCCTCTGTCAGATGTCATCTCAGTATTCACACTTTTTATACACATATCGTTTTTCACACAATCCATCCATACCTTTTTCCGTCTTCCTCTACTCCTCTATCCGTCCATTTTGAAACTGAAAACTTTTCTTGTTACATGACTTTCATCTCTTCTCATATTATGCCCGTACCATGCTAACCTATTACTCCTCAACTTCTCTGTCACTGGTGCTATTTTCAAACTTCCTCTGATATACTCATTCTTAATTTATCCATCCTTGTTACACCACACATCCATCTTAAGTCAAACACAAAAACAAAACAAGGGAGGACAGTCTCGGAAATGGGAAGATGACATAAAGGCAATAGCAGGAAAAATATGGACTAGGAAAGCATTAAAGAGAATAAATAGAATGGAAAGAAATGGAGGTGGCCTTTGCTATAGTTGAGCAAACAGACTGAGTTGTCGTTATCGACTTACTAAAGCAAATTCGAATTAAGTAATACTGTATAATATAAGGTGTCTAAATAAAGGCTTATATTATTATTGTAACTCGTCACTAGGTGGCGCTGTAGCTTAGCATAATAATTGTTTTTATATATCTACATTTTAGCAAGGGGAATATCTACATCACTACATAGTATAAAACAAAGTCGCTTTCTCTGTCCCTATATCCCTATGTATGCTTAAATCTTTAAAACTACGCAACGGATTTTGATGCGGTTTTTTTAATAGATGGAGTGATTAAAGAGGAAGGTTTATATGTGTAATAACATAAATTAAATAGTGGAGAAATACTGTTATTTTTGAGGTTACTCCAAATTTAAAGCGTGCGGGCCACGGGCAATAATGAATAAATCAAAACTACTGTATCGATTTTAATCATTTTTCAGTGAATGACATAGGCTATATATTTTATACCCGTGCGAAGCCGGAGCGGGCCGCTAGTATGATATATTTTGCATAACTGGATTGTTTAGTGCGACAAATAATTGGATACACGATTTCTGTACACAATGGAACTCGTATAATCTGCTCTTGTAATACATTATTCTGACGGCTATTTTAACAGCTACATCAGCAGTTTAAGTACACCGTGAGCAGTTTAGGAACTCGAGGGGTTAAACTAACAGCGACCCGGGGTTCAGGAAGTTTGCCAGCTTGCGTACGTTACGGGGAAATTGAAGATAATGCAGTTTCTATGTTCATTGTGATATATCTGTTCACGACTTTACGTTTATATGGTTAGGCGAAGTTTTTAAGAAAATTTATAATCATTGTAAATAGTAACTATTGAATAAAAATTATACTCGACGTTATTAGAACGAGCTAAAAAGTATAAAAAACAATGTTGCTTACGCTTTTTCTTTTTGTTTGTGATTCGGTATGGAGATTTAAATGAATTTATATTTGTATATTTTCGTCAAGTAAGAAAAAAGCGTTATGCCTCCTCGGTGCGACTATCTCCATTACTATCTGTGGAATTAGAATTTTTCTCTAAAATTTGTTCAATGCTAGTAACATTAAAATAAGAATTCAACTTAAAAAGTTTCATTTATTATTTTAGGAGATATTTTCTTTTATTAAAAATGGTATATAAAATTGGGAATTATAAATTATATAAAAAATCTAAATAAGTTCTCATGAAATTTCCACGCGTTCGTTATTAAGGTTATACAATCAGCTGCCATCAGCGCACGATGCTCGTCAGTACGAGTTTCGTTTCTCGTGCGAAGATAAATACTGGTGTATGATAGAAAGAGTTACGGAGAGAGAGAAAAAGAGAGAGTTGCATGGAAGAGATATAGCGCTTTTTTCATACGCGGGCAATAATGACTCGGTGTTTCTCTCTTGTCAATTTTTTTTTTTATGTTATAGGGGGCAAACGAACAGGTGGATCACCTGATGGTAAGTGATCACCACCGTCCATAGACACTAGCAACACCAGGGGAGTCGCAAGTGCGTTGCCGGCCTTTTAAATATGTGGGCCTCCGGCGCTCTCTCTGACCGAACGAAACGCAACAGTGCAAGCACTGTTACTTCACGTCGGTTTTCTGTGAAAGGGTGGTACTACCCCGGGCGAGCCGACCCATTCATGCTGAAACCAGTAATAGCTTCAGCGTAGCTCTACCACCTGCAGATACATATAGGTATGTTCCTAGAACTGCCCTTGAGAACCATCCGCACTCTAGGCTTAGCGTGTTTACTACCACGGATCACATCGTCTTTTAACAATAGATGAGACCGCAGTCAAATAATAAATCCTAAAATAAAAAAAATCTATCCAAACAGGTATAGAACAAAACGAGTTCATAAAAATGTGCTTAAATGTACGAACACCATGTAGGCGGATCTATGGAGAACGCGCAGTGCGTGTCAGTCGTACATATCGGTGAGGTTCCTAATGTGCCATGACCGCGACCCCACAAACCCAGTGTACCAAATTGTTCTTAGCCAGGTAATCTACGCACTACACATTTGCGCGTTCAATGGTTAAGCGCTAGGACGCAAATTAAATTCTATATTCGCGTGTGCGCCAGGGTAATAGGAATCCTTTTCTCAACCTATTATATCATCATCATCATCTTACCCTTATCCCACCTAAGTAGGGTCAGCACAATATGTTTTCCTTTTCCACTCTCCCCTGTCAAAAGTCGTCTCGGTATTCACACCTTTTATACACATATCATTTTCCACACAATCCATCCACACCTTTTTCGGTCTTCCTCTACCTCTATATCCGTCCACTTTCAAACTCAAAACTTTTCTTGTTATATGACTTATATATACACTTGTATATACTTGTTATACCTATTATATATAGATACTAAATGAGCGATGAGATATATATGTATGTATATATTAGTGTGTTCAGGACCACACCACCCTTTTTCTTAGCCTGTTTGGCTAGCTATCTCTCTCAAGATGAATATCTGTCGCTAAGGAGTAATGTGTGTTTTGACAGACGCGCTTGGGAGGTAGGTCCCATCCTTAAGTTTTGGCGTCTTTACAATCTTAGACCATATTATCATTTAACATCAAGTAAGAATGGGTATCATACGCTAAAATCTAAAAAGTAATTTTTTAAATTGAAACTATTTTTAAAACGCCTCAAATTTCGTCGTCCATCTATATTGCATGTCACATTATAGCTGGCCGCGGACTAAGGGTAAAGTGAAAGGCAGAGCAGCTAAGGCCAATATGGCGGCACCCATGGCTCCCAAAATAATCCCATTTCCAATTATTAAGATTAAAATGCAAATTTAAAACACCCTAACACGAATAATTTTTCGAAAATTTTCAGTTAAATGCCTACGATCCGAAATAATGTTTGACTTGCATTGCTGTATCATAAAACCATATTTTTGAAGTGAAACTTCTTTAGAATCGTTGTGATTTCAAACCGGATGCAACGGAAAAACAACAGGTAAGAGACACAAATACAAAAATGTGTATCCAGAGCGAGAGAGCAAATGTCGGTGTGTATGTATATTGCACACTGTTTAATACTTGCTTGTATTTGAGCATTTAACGTGTGTTAGTATATGTGAAAAGTACGTGTACTACTGTACACTGTATGCGTCTGCGTATTACAGCTTTTTAGTAAGAAGTCAGCGTGGTGTGTTATTATTCAACAGTGTTTGTGAGTATTTTTATATCTTGTTTGTTGAAACTGAAAATATGGAACTTGAGCAATGAATTATGTAACATATGTTAAATAAAATATCTTTTAAAATTAATAAAAATAGTTTCATTTTTAAACATATAAACTTTGTAATTATCTTACCCTTGTTATATATATATTCATCTCATTCTTTTGTCGATGTAATGAAGTTTCATTTCTATCGTGTGTTAATCGCACACATACCTTTTTTTTAATAAAACAATTTACTTTGTTTTGGGCATAAATCTGAATATTTAATAAATTGCCTCGATTTCATAAGCCAGTGCGTATAATTCCAAAAGGGATTGTTTCATGCGAGACGGTCATAACAGTTCGCCTTGGACAAGGCTGTTTATGTTTTGTTAGGTAGTTAAGCGATGTTGTTCATTATCGGAATCTAGGAGGTAATTTTTTTTTATAGCATAAAGTCTATTAAGAGGGTGTATCGGGTAAGTGAGGATAATAATTCTTGGAAACACTGCACTGAATTAGAATACATGTGTTAAGAAATATATACTCAAAATTCAGTAAACTAATTCATTCGTATCCACAATCTAAAAGTGGAATAATTTACTATGCCCCAGAATACAGTCTGTAAAGTACTCTGTGGTACTTTAAACTACTCTGTGATTATAATCTACCCGCGGATTTCTTGTTTTTGGGACCTTTTTAATCGCTCCGATGTCCAGAGCAGAACTGTCATCGGCGGTACTGTGTCTAGCTTATGTAATAAAAATGGCGGGTGGAAATCTCTGGAAAGGAATTGAAATTTGATTTATAATTAAAATTATGTTTAAAGGAAAGGTGGGGTTTCGATACATGCTATTTTTGAAGCTTGTTAATTTGTTTAGAATACTCGGAGAGATAACCTGGTTAATATATGTGTATGCCCACGCATCGATGAGTCATCATCACCTCACTTACCTTTTGCGACAAATGTGCGAATATGAGAGTTTGTCTGTTACACATTTACGCCTCGAATACTCAACCAATCGACATGTAATTTTACACGCGCATTGTCAGAGGTACAGCAAAGAGCATACGATTGTGTTCATTTAGAAAATAGTACTGTCCGCGGGATATAAGTCAAGTTTATATTAACGCGAGCGAAGCAGCTGGCAAAAGCTAGTTATGAGTACTTTTTGATATTGACAAGTTTACGTAAATAAATTCCATAAAGTTATTAGTGTAAAGTATAAACAAGTTCTTTTCTATATACTTATTTCTAGTATACTTACTGATTTAAATCGGAAACACTACCGTCTGAAGAAAAATAATACGAGGAAATTTTAACTTGAGAAATGATCTTATTGTACCATCGTATGTATCAAAGAAAGTGTAGAACTGGGAATTTCTTTGTAATTCACATCGCTTGTCTGTCGTTTGACAACGTGTTGATTAAGCCCGTATGACATTGGTACTTTTAATTATTTAATCTGTTTGTGTAGTATGTAAAAGGAATACACGATATCTCCTGAAACCGTTAATTAGTCGTAATTATTGTTGTAAACAATCGTTAATGTATTTAAAACGAAACGAAAACAAACGAAACTCTGTAATTAAAACCGGGGGTATTGTTTTTAATCCGTTTGTTTTCGCTTCGCTGTTTGTTTAAAACGTTGTTCGAATTCGGCATTTTTTTTTTTGTTTATCGATCGATCCGTGAGTTTATTTACGAAACGGTTTTTAGGAAGATTTATTTTTTAACTGCCTGTTGATTTCGACGTCAGGGTTTTTGGCGTGATTTTTTGACCTGTCGTGTAGTGGTTTTTTATTTTAATTCATAATAGCCGCATACTCCGGTTTCAGATGGGTGCGATATACTAATGCGGCGTTTGGCTAAATGCTTTAGATTCGATTTATTGGTGCTTCAAAGTCATAGAAGCTATGTAAGCACACAATTTCTTTTTGTTGCGCATAATATTAAATCTGTGATATCTTTCAACTTATTTATTGAAATGACAAACAGTAAGAGGCAATTTTAATGTATATTAAATATCCAACTTATTTAAATTCCCTTACATTATTATATCTGTAAGATACAGAATTTTATTTAGGAAAAAATACACGTCTTTTATGATTCGTTCGTCCGAACTCTCGAACCATCCACCATCTACCATAGACTAATTTCTCATTTAAACTAGGCAAAGGTATTCCTTTCATACAGCCTACATATATTACATTAGTATATTATTACCCTTAGGACGTTGATATAACCCAGTGTGGGGATTTTTGTCGACATTTTAAGCATAAACAATTCAATATTTCTATGTGTCTTACAGATTTTCGTCAACGTTTCCACTGTAAGCTCCAGAAAACTATTTCTTACGACTGACTACATTAAAATATATCGACTTTTATTTACTTTATAAGAATATAATATACATTTCAATCTTTCGGGAGTCATTTTCTAAACGACAGTGAAAACTGTATTAAAATCTGCCGTGTACTTTTCAAAGAACTAGAGGAATATACGAATAGACGCGAAAAACAACTTTGTTCGTTTATTGTTACATTCTCGCGTTATTTGCTTCTACATTTATTCTAATATTACTGACACCTTGCGTAATATAGTTTGGCTACAGTTCGCAAGTGCAGTGGACTAACATGGAACTTAAATTAAGATTGGTTACATAACTCCCCGGGGAGAGTTCTATCACGAGTATCGCAATCATTCTAGCGTGTTGTTTGAAATTTTAAGATTAAAAAGCTGCTCTATTTACTTGACATCGCCGGAATTTTGTATTATGACAAGTGTACACAAAGTTAGTAGAAGAACCTCGACTCCGCTCGTTGGATGTATATACTTCAAGAACTAAATATTAAATAGAAAAAATGGTTGACATGATTTTTGTCAGGTTTCACGGACATCGTACAATAAATAATGTAATTCGAATTATCAGTCCAAATTTATAGAGATATGTGTACGTGAATGTAAATAGTTTTTTTTACATTAAGTACTTATTTGTTTTTTGGCGCAAGCTCGAGTTATCGCTTTTGAGCGCAGTCTGGGCTCAAATAGTGGGGATAGAAAGCTCCGGCGTGATCGTTCACACACAAATTGTGTAGTTGCTATAAGCTGACTCCCAGTTTGATTAGTTCTTTATAATGAACAATCGCGAACTGCCGTTTTTTAACAGCTTTAACAAAGTAATGTTAAAGCGAAACTATCTAATCAAATCTTTTAACAATATTTTGTATACATGTAACGCATTAATAGTTTGGACACGTGATATGTGTGAAAAAAAAAATAGGATGTAATGATTTGTGCCAACAAAGTTCAAGATTATCCGTGCGTAGTTTACGCGAATCAATTGTTGGCGGCCTATGCATGAATGAATTAGTACATGACACATTATAATTTCTGCTTACCCCAACAGAGATGCAACGTACAGCTACATATAAAATACAAAGTATAATGATTATTGCGGGAGAAGATAACTCCCTTTATATAAGGAACATCGTTGCCATACGTTTCTACCCATTTCGTTACTAGTAATAATGTATATGTGCCACGAACAGTAGATTCTAGTACATAGTTGTAGTAGAGAGTAGTCGTTGCAGAAGTTGTTTTAATCTATTTCTCGAGATATCATAATTTGACAGACTAAAATTTAAAATTACCTCCTACATATTTGGATTACAACCCGTTACATCTAAAACAGCTATTTGAAATCAAAGCAATCGATATATATCACTTAATTGAATATAAATTTGTTGAAAGTTATTCCACAGTGAAAAATAAACAAAAATATATATAAAAAAAAACGAAAATACTATTTAAAAAATATTTTTGGATATTAGCATACGTCATTCGCACCACAAACATCGACTACATTCACATTTACAGTAATTTCTTATTTCAATTTTCTGTCTAAAACGAAACCATTAGTTGGAGTATCAAATAATTCATTATTTGAATAAAATACAAGCAAAATGAAACCGTAAACATTATTCATTAAAGGTCATATACAGTACATGGAATGTTGGATGGAAACGAACCATTACAACACGCCTGACCTGTCACAGAACGTAGAATATATCACTTCGTGTGACACGTGTTAAAGGATACGTTGCGAGCACATGCAGTATGTCAGTCTGTACTGACGTGTATTTTCGAGTCTGATTTGTATACGATCGATCCTCCATTAGGCGACGACTGCTTCTGAATACTATGTTAGTTTTTTTCTATATAGGTTTAGAATTTCACTAGAATCTTAGCAATTAAGCGTTATAGTGATCGAAAAATGTAACACAAATAGACTAGATATACTAAAATTATTGTTAAATATATGTAATGGCAGTGTACGATCAGTATCCGTCCGTCGCACTAAACAAAGCGCGCGCGCGTATTTGCTGCGTGACAACAGATCACGCTGCCGTAGTCTAGCTGTGAATTTCGCTCCCGCACACTCGCCGCGCCTCCTCTCGGCAGGGGCTCAAGCCTAGGTTGATTCTCGCGGAGTAACGCCGTCGTGCACGCTGCTGTTGCGATACAGTGACACTGAAAATTATCAATCACTAATTGAACAACATAACACAGATCACCCCCACATATTTTTCCATTATTTTCGAAATGGATTTCTTTAGATTAGCTTAGTTGTCAGATACGAATTAGATGTTTGATTTCGTGAGGCACACATGCCGGTGCACATGTGTATCTCACGAACTGTTATATGTATGAAAAGCTAGCTTAATTTAGCTTAGACAGATCCGCGGTGTTGCATCCAAGGCATCAGTCCAAGCGGAAGTTTGGCGACATTGACATACTTGAGCTTGTTGCCAAGCGGCGAAGTCCCTTAAGCGCTTGCCTTTGTAGTTCGGTAAAGCTGTGCCCGTCAGGCCAATAGCGTAGCCACTTCGAAAAAAAATGTATGTTAAAGATATTGAACTAATAAATAATTTAAAATAGGCGGCGATTATATATTTTTAGAATGTTTTTTTTTAAATAATTCATAGGTTTTAAGCGTTTGATCACAATCTCACCTGATGTTAAATGACGAGTGGTCTATGACCACAACCACAGTAAACCTAAATAGTGATTGGATCTCAAGTGCAGCTGCCGGAACAAACCAATAGATACATTTTCAACTTGAGAGTGGTAGTTAGCCCGGCGGACTTAGAAAAAGCTCTACCACCATGCTATGGTTGCATCATAAAGTTTTTCTTCACCGTCAGCTTCGGCTCATTGCAAGGATGCGAACCCATGTTGATCGCCGCGGCATATATGATGCCAACCATTGAGCCATCAACGTTTCACGTGATAGTTGATATAGGCATGCGTGATTTCGCCTTTTTGTGATAGAATTCGAAGCATATCTTAACGGTAGACATAGATGGGTTCGCGGTTTTAAGCAATATAAAATAAAGCAGAAAATATTCTAGGACACTAGCGATATTTCATTATGCATTTGAAGATACACTAAAATATGTAATACATAAAATTAATCGAATAACACTTAATTTTGGTCCTCTACATAAAAAAAAATCTTAGAATAAATGATTACGAAGTGATAAACTAAAAGGTTTACAGTGTGAGTCAATTTATTCGAGTGTGAATTCCAGAATAGAGTCAAGCAAAAACGTGTATATTTGGAATAGTTTCAAGAGGGCCTTTGTTGTTATGACATGCGAAAGTTACGAATGAACAGCATTTAAAATGTTATATGAAATGATAGCTATAGAAACATTAATGTAACAAGACAATTTTAACAAAAAATATAACCGATTTAAAGAAAATCTGCTCCAAAAAATTTACCAAAACATCTTTCACCTAGTTTTGAGTTTGAAAGTGGACGGATATAGGAGTAGAGGAAGACCGAAAAAGGTATGGATGGACTGTGTGAAAAACGTATGTGTATAAAAAGTGTGAATACTGAGATGACATCTGACAGAGGAGAGTGGAAAAGGAAAACATGTTGTGCCGACCCTCCTTAGGTGGGATAAGGGTAAGATGATGATGATCTTTCACATAGTCTTAGATTGATATAAAACCTACCAATTACTTCAATTACTACTATATATTTCCAAGTCGATTTTATTTGATTCATGAAATTAACATGGAACCAATTTAAATGTATCCCCTTTCCGATAAAAAATAATATACTAAATTTATAGGTGATATAGTTAAGAAGAAAGAGAGAAAAAAACGGTGTTTATTGTTGGAACGTATAATGATTACAGGATATATAATAAAACATAAACAAAATTAATTGAAAATGTCCAACAATAACACCTCCATTCAGCTACATACTGCAGTACAAATGAGTGATACTACAGCACTGATTTTCAATAAGGGATTATAGCAATGGGCGGTTTAACAAAAATATTACATAACTAAATAAATAATTACAATATATAAAACATAATATACAATATATATATAATACAATATATAAAATATATAAAACGTTGTTTTTGAATAATAAAGCATTTCAAGGGGCACAGAATAGACATCATGTTTCAAAAATTCTTGTGTATTGTTATGTACCTACTTTAAGGTATTATAAAAAAAATATATATGGACTGAACTAAAATTTTGGTTTGAAATATTTAATACCGCGGTTTCATATTGATTTTTTAATACGAATAATAAAGACAGATTCTCAATAAATATATATTAACGGTACGCACGTACTACCTTTAAAACTCTGTTCGATATATTACGTTCAGTTCGGAAAACTACAACAAAAAAAAACAGAATTTCAATTACAAGTATAATTTAGAAATCGATTACTTTGCAAACAAACATGATACAAAATAAAAATAACTCATACTGCAAGTACAATTAAGCGGAATCTTAACGAATTTCAGAGCCTTAACGTTTTCGATGTCCCTTACTCTTTAAAAGCTTCTAATAGTACTTTTATATTTAACCAATGACAGGCAAAAGTTACATAATTAAAATAAATAAAAACGTAGTTCCAGATCAGTCGAACAACTATCATCATCTTCTTACCCTTATCCCACATAAATGGTTTGTCATGTTGTGATGTATGATTTGGCCTAATTTTTACGATCGACCAACTACCTGCTTTGGGATAATATTGTAGTACCATTATAACTTCAACTTCCTAACTTAGTATGGATACTAAACGTAGATATTTGTCTCTTCGACAACAGGTGGTAAGGATTCAAATGACACGCTTCTGTACGATGTATCCGTGAATTACACCTCCACAGACTCTAGTTCCAGGTCTGTTGTAGCCATGAGAATATAATATTCCGCCAAATCTGATTCAGTAGCTATATAAGTATTTTTTTCCATGTCTTGTCCGTTATCGCTATTATTATTTGAAAAAATATATATTATAAAGCTAAATATGAGTTTTTTTTTCTCAATTGTACATTAATTTGTAAATTGTAGAATATAAATTCGTTTTGTCATAGTTAATCGTATTAGGAGACGGACTTTAGAATTAAATGAAGAAAATTAAGAGCAAGTCAACACGCCTTTAATGTTCGTAGTGTAATGTCATGTGAATCAAATAGAATAACGTTATATATTTAAAATATGAATAAAAACAATTTGGTTGTCACAGAGTTCTTCCTTCTTTTATGAACGGAGTATCGTTAACTGTCATTGATATCTCGTTGACATAATCGAATAGCTATATGAGAGCCGTTTTAAAATTAATATTAAAAGCCGAGATAAAAATAAATGCCTCATAAAATGTGTTCGACGTGCGTAATCTTCGCAAACGGTCCGAAGGCGAAAGACATTAATTTAGTTTCCAGACTCTATCTACTCTCTTAAGCCATGTTTAAAAACTGAAGCTGTTAATTTTACAACTAAACATTTACTTTTATATGTTTCGTATTTTAATTTTTTTTCGTAAAATTTCTCTGAATATGTCTCTATATATCCTTAACTAACTTAAATAGAGTAATCGCATTAAGAGTTAGTGTAAGTTTTTCTTCTTAATAGTCACGACGTTATTGATGTAGTAAATTTTTAACTTTAAAAAGAAATTGATAATCGGATGTATGTAGGCGTATCATTTCAGAATAGCTGCAACTATACGAAAAAAATTTTTTTTGTTCTGATTGCAATTTGTCAGGCTAAGATTTGTATCAAATAAATTGTTTTAAACATTATATGGATTAGTATAACATGTGGGTTAAAAAAATTCCACATATAAAAATCTAAGTAAATGAAAAGGACAGAAGACAGTAAGGTGAATTTAAAAAATAGAGACCGATTGACATTCAGTTGTTTAGTTGCCATTTTATTTTATATTACATGGATGTTTTGTACAAGAAAGCTTTGGTTTGGCATAAAAGACCATAGGGTACTACTTTTCATTAAAAAAAACATACTCTTCCCGAGACTAAAGCGAGTGAATCCGCGAGCATAAGCTATTAAAATATAATTTGAACTAGTTGGTCGACAAAGCGGCAGTTCGCGGTCATTATGTAGGTACTACGGACAACTAATACGTTTAGTTCGAGTCCGCTTCAATAAAACAGTTCGTGTGTGAACGCTCGCGCCGGAGCTTCCCTTCCGTTTCGTTTGAGCCCAGACTGCGCTCAAATGCGATTCCAGTGTTTCGAGCCTGCGCCGGAAAATCAATAACTTAACGTTCATTCATTCAGAAACACATAAAGGACCGGTCGGTGTGTATGATGGCTTTACAAATATTGGAACAATTTATAGGATTACCTATAAAATTATGTTTCTGTAGTCACCACCCGGGACTTTATCCGCGTTAAATCTTATCTACGTATATAAAATAATAACTGACTGACAGACATATCAACGAATAACCTAAACTATTGGGCTCTGCAGGACAGTGAATATTTCATGGTATACATATTTGGCAATTCGTTTATTATAGAAAATGTCTTGGTCCAAATAAATTTATACTTGACCACGGAAACACAAATAATAACAAAATATAAAATATTAAAACACAACAAAAAAAATATTATAATAATGATATTCATAAAATGTATTGAAAAAATATCGCGCCTTTATTATAACAAGGTCACATAAAAATGGCGGATATAATGCGATTAAATGAAAAGTGTGATATTTCACTGTAAATAGTATACGTCAACGGTACGTTCTAATTTGGTAGTATTTTAAAGTAATCTGGAGTTTTTGGTGGGATCTTAGTCTGTCATGTAGTGGTTTTTATATTTTATTCATTATCTTGTGTTATTAGACTCTATATTTTGTAATATTGGTGGTGTTTTACGTAATATAGTGCGGTTATTATGCACAAGTGAATTGGATGGGAAATAATACCACGGAGCATGCATTCTGAGATGCCACCAAAACTTCATGGAAAGTTCTAACAAGGAAACCACCATCTTGTTAGAACATTATAATTATCACAAGACACTTACTTGGCAAAATCTTGTTACTTGACGCTGGCTAATGCACAAACCGTGACGGAGCCAAAAAATAAAGAAGAAGAAGTAATCTACATTTCACAATCAGTACTTTTATAGGCCTTTTTTGTGTAAACGAGAACGTTAAATTTAAAATATGTTTAAATATACTTAAAACATTTTAATATTTTCATACATTGATCGCAACTGTTCTTCAGACCGTACATCGCTCATATTTTTTACAAATGTTCTTAGATATTTATATTTAACTTTTAATAAACACCTAAAACCTTTTTGCCAATACATTTTGCCTCGGGAGTTTTTGATGTGATCTTAGTGTTTTACATTTTATTTATAATCTTATGTTATTTGAATCTATATTTTGTAATATTGGTGGTATTTTACGTTATATAGTTCGGTTATTGTGCATAAGCGAAGTGGATGGAAAATAATACCACGGAGCATGAATTCTAAGATGTTACAGAAACGTCCTGGACAGTTCTAACAAGGGTGCTGCCACCTTCTTAGAATGTCGAAATTATCACAAGACACTTGTAATGTATTATTATCTAGTCCGACAATGGCAGTAATAAACTAGAAGATTGGTTGTCAGAAATAAAAGAAAAAACATGTGTTCATGTCCTTAATTATATTATTTCAAAGAGTATGTACGAGTCTTACAAGTAAAAAAATGTACAATTTCACAGTTACAACTAATATATAGAATAATAGTAAAATAAAAACCGGGTTACGTTTTTCTTGCATTTGACAACCTTTGTATAGAACGCTTCACTAACCCACATATTATACTCATGTTTCTTTTGCAAATAATAATTTCTTTATAGTTTTTTTCTGTGAGAGATTTGTCAAAGCGTTATTTCACTTTATCTCGACTATTCTAGATTAATTTCAAGCGTACAAACTCGGTACTATTTTAAAAACATGTTTTTATTAACTCTGTTTCTTGTATGTGTCTGTTTGTACGTAACTTTTAATTAATTTCCATACGAGCTAGGGACTTGAAATTTCAAACTTAGCTCAGAATTCAACAACAATACGAGAAAAAGTAATAAAAAAAAATACGAATAAAAAAAAAAAACATTTTTTTTAAACCACGTGAAGATTTTACAGATTTTTAACATTTGTGATATTAAATTCGCAAATGTTATTAATATATTTTTGAAAAGAAAATACTTGGAAATCACACAACAAGTATTTGGTTCGTTGAATCCACCAATAAGTTATTTCATTTATAGCTACTCTTTACAGCTCTTATAAAAAATGTATTGTATGCGTTTCGCAATTGAGTCACAATTTTGAGTATGAAAAATTGGTAATAATAAATTTTTAAGGCAATCAATAGAATATCTGTATACCTATTATCGATATTCGCGTACACTTTATAATTTAAATAGGTAACACTATGGGCTGATGGTGAAGAAAAACATCAGGAGAAACTTAAACCTGAGAAATGTTCTTGTATTAAGTTCTCCGTATGTGGGAAAATACAGAACTGCGGATGTCTCGGAGTTTGAATCGCCATCACGTCGTGAGCTGGCGCGGTGATTATTCCCATACATTCATACTTTCCTTCAGGATGAGGCCTATCTTACAGGCTAATGTGATGATGGTGATACCTATTATTCATGATACTTAGACGTTTTTATTAAGTTTTAGTTCGTTTTAAAATGACATACATTATTGTTTCCGTTTTCGATTTTCCACGTAAGATACACTTTAAGCCTAGTTATCAAATGTCCAAACAAAGGATTTCCACTCAACAGCGTTACAGGGTTTCGTATTATACGCGAACGCTTTAGTGTACAACGGCCAACTAAATACCAGGAAAAGTTTCGTTACTTCGATTATATTTAGTTCTGCAAAGCTCCATTCTATTTCTGATTATAAGCGTTACCGATTCTCTCGATAAGCTTTCGGTAATAAGAAAATAAATGAACCAATTTTCCGCGCTGACTAATCTCTTCTATACCTACAGAGGGGTAATGTGTTGTATGCTGGAATTTCGGCCATTAATAGCTTCCGAGAAATATGCGGGTCACAACTGCGCTGTAGTAGATTATTGTGTATTCGCTAATGGACGGTTTTAAACACACGTGTGACGTCATATTATGCTGAAGCATAATAACAAGTAGAAACTTGTTCGAAGTAGTTATGAAAAATAAAACCTCTTTTAGGCGTAACTTTTTTTTAAATATATCATAGGGGGCAATCGAACAGGTGGGTCACCTGATGGTAAGTGATCACCGCCGTCCATAGACACTAGCAACACCAGAGGAGTCGCAAGTGCGTTGCCGGCCTTTTAATATATGTGGGCCTCCGGCGCTCTCACTGACCGAACGAAATGCAACAGTGCAAGCACTGTTACTTCACGTCGGCTTTCTGTGAGAGGGTGATACTACCCCGGGCGAGCCGACACATTCATTCTGAAACCAATAGATTAACTCTGTTCTTCTTCTAAATTAAGTCAATATTAGTAAATCAAGTCTATCAAAACATAAAGAACAATCAAAAGAAAAATTTTTAGTCCTTTGTATCTATTTCGATATTAGGAATAAATAAAATAATTTAGTTCATAATTTAACATTAAAAAATGGCATAACTACGCACCGAATCAATTTTAAAGAAGATTTTGGATAAGTCAGTTTTTTGTCTAATTATTTCATTTTATAAAATTTTTTAGTATTCATTAATAAATAGTGCAATATTAAAATTACAAATACAAAAATAATAATTGTTTTTTTTTTTGTTAAATGACGATGCGGCACAAGGTAATAAATACGCTAAACCTAGAGGAACTGGCACTCAAGTGCAGCTGCCGGAACACACCTGTAGATTCTTGGCGATAACTTTTCTAGATGAAGATGGTAGCTACCAATATAAGCTTAAAAAACCAAACCACTACGCTGTGGTTACATCGTGATGTTTTCTTTCACCGGCTCATTCGGACGGATTCAAACTTATGTTAATTGTCACGGTATCCAATCACGATGACCATAGACCAATTATCGCTTCAAAACGTTTTAACGGGAAAAGTAAGTTTACAATTTTTCAATCTCGCGGAAAGGCTATGTTTAAAGTATCGAGATGAGATTTTTAACGTAGTCCGGTGCAACTGTAGCGGCCTTAACAAGCCAACAGTGTAGTCGTTTCGAACAAAAAATAAAAAAAAAAGATTTATGTAAAGGCATCAACCGCATTGGTCAATTACAATAAGGTAGGCGGTTGATATCTTAAAAAAAGAATAAGAACTATCGTGAAAAATGTAAAAAATATCATTTTTACTAGTTTTGCCTTGTAAAAATTAAACAGGCTATAGTGTCTATTTTTTTTTTGCTATTTATTTGTCAATGGTTTCACCTGGTATCCGATAATTAAATACCTAAAGGTAACACGCTAGGAAGAGAGTTAGCTCTCAAGAGTAATATGCAGGACACATTAATAGGTGCCTAGCATCAAACTTTCGTCTTTAGTAAGGTACTTACCCACGTAAGCTTAAGAAAATGCTTTACCGCTATTAAATTTGTCGCTTACTAAACCGTTGCCTTGAAGTTAGCTTCAAAGCGCTTTAAATGTTAAACTGTACGATAGAACACACAGTGTCTCTCTGTGGGAAAACTACCATGTCACTTTGGCCATAAGCTGCATTACTGTAGCTGCTATATATCGGCTTTATTTTAAATAATCATTTGGATAAATAGAGTATCCTATATTTAGTTCTTTCGTCCATTTTTGGACGTCGTCAGTAAGGGTGATCCAGGTTATCGGGGGAACCGTTGTATCCACTTAGTGGTATCAGCTATGATGTGTCAAAGTCATTGCGTTTATGACACAATGCGGTGAATCGGCCCATCAACGCCCGTATTGAAATCCAGCAACCCACTTTGTCCTGAATGCCACCTGTTGAATTTACACCAATCACTTCTTGGATGTTCGAAGACTTTTAACTTACCATATGGAACAATTTTGTACCTTACCTCATCAGAGTTTGACGCTTGCCGGGACGAATTCCGCAGTGATTCTGTAAGCTGGACGTTTGGAATTTAGTCTATTGCATGTAGAATTATATACCAATTACTTATTACGCAAGCTTAGCAAAAAAAAAAAAATTAAATAATCAAAATTCAGATTAAGTCTGATAACGTCTATGTAAAATTTCATTTACCGATTCAGTAGTTACAGCGGGAAAGCATAACAAACAAACACTCTTTCGAATTTATTATATTAGTTACAATACCAAAACCTTACTATGAGTAAGTCTATAAAGCGATTGTGATTTTTATTTTACATTACGGCGGGTTCTATTTGAGTTTGTCATTTTGATACCATTATTTAACGACTTCTGTTATCGCTTTATCCAATCGATATACTTTATTATATTGTTGACTAGCGGCCCGCTCCGGCTTCGCACGGGTATAAAATATATAGCCTATGTCATTCACTGGAAAAATGATTAAAATCGATCCAGTAGTTTTGATATATTCATTACTGCGCGTGGCCCACACGCGTTCTATTTGGAGTAACCTCAAAAATAACAGTATTTCTCCACTATTTAATTTATGTTATTATACATATAAACCTTCCTCTGCAATCACTCTATCTATTAAAAAAAACCGCATCAAAATCCGTTGCGTAGTTTTAAAGATTTACGCATACATAGGGATATGGGGACAGAGAAAGCGACTTTGTTTTATACTATGTATGTATTATAATATCGCCAAGTGCCTATTTGCCATTTATGTAGACCTTTAAATAACGCAGGAAATAATGTTTCGTTTTATTAAAATTGAATAACACAATAATTAATAACTGCATAATACAATAATAATAACCACAAATAACTCTTGAACCAGTCGATTTAGAGGAAAAACGATATAGTCCTTTTTTGTAGATCGTTCATTTTCCTCTAAAACTATGTATTACTTGTTACGATACGCTTATTAATTATTGAATAATAAAATTGAAATAAAAAAAAATGTCTGCTGTTATTTAAATGGTAAATTGAAAATCATAAATAGGTAATAATTCATATAACTAATAGTAAGCTTAACCTTAAATTATTATATTTTTCGTAATTTGGCCCGCTCCAGTATACACATAATTCGTTTTAATTTAATTCACTACTGATTGACAATGTTTTTCGAACTAACTATACGCTCTGTAGTGGTAGAGCTACGCTGAAACTATTATTGGTTTCAGCATGAATGTGTCGGCTCGCCCGGGGTAGTACCATCCTCTCACAGAAAATCGACGTGAAGTAACAGTGCTTGCACTGTTGCGTTTCGTTCGGTCAGTGAGAGCGCCGGAGGCCCATATATTTAAAATGCCGGCAACGCACTTGCGACTCCCCTGGTGTTGCTAGTGTCTATGGACGGCGGTGATCACTTACCATCAGGTGACCCACCTGTTCGTTTGCCCCCTATAATATATAAAAAATAAATAAAAACGCTGTTGGCTTGAGAGGCCTTCACAACCTCACCGGCCTAACTGATTGGCAATGGCTGCGTGGCCGTGAATATAGTTGTGTTGTTTCGCGAGGACAACGCGGTTTTGTCTGCATAAATTGTAAACTGTCCTTTTTTCATTTTAATTCTGTCATTACTATTTATCCTATAATACTATTGTTGACTTTAAGTTGTTTCTGTTCAATTTAGTCATTCCTGCTTAAGTTCCATGGAAAAGGATAATGATTCTATTTTAGCAAGTCTTCAATCTACGAGTAAAACTTTTATATAAAAAACGGTCTAATGAGAAATATGAAGTATTGCGGTTCTTCGTTCTATTTAATTAAGCGATAATTATAGAAAAACGTACGGTATAATGGAGTTACGAAGGTAATTAATGTTACTATAAATGGCTTCACTTTAGCACTAATAGCAAATGTTCTAGTTTCTTTCGCGTATGTTAAAGCCTAATTTCTGCGAAACACTTCTACACTAATAACTTAAGTACACGATGTTAATTATATACGCTGTGTAAATAATTATTTCGTTGGCGTAATGACTTCAGTCAAGAAACTGCTTTTAACTTTATTTTAAAGAGTATAATTAAATAAGACGTAGAAATATCATATAATTAGTGTTACGTAAAGAAAGTAGTCGTTTTTGCGGTCCCGAAATTTCACCCCTATTTCTTTTTTTTTCTATCTTCAGTGCGTTTCATTGATTTGCAATCTTTTTTTTTGTCATACACGTACTTGATAAGAATTATTGTACATTATAATTGAATAAACCATTTGGCAAACACTTTGCGTGAGACCTTTATTAACTGAATAAATATGTTTAAATTTACCATCTAGTCAAATAACTAACTAATATGCTGCGTAAATAACATTTGATTTGTGTTGTAATCCATATAATTTTTTAATCCTTTAAAGTAAATAGGTAGAGAAAAAAAAAACAATATTAAATGTGAGTACGACAGAAAAATAACAAATACGCTGCATAATTAATGAGAGTACGCGCAACGAATGACCGAAGCTCGTACCGCGATGGAACGGATTAACATCGCGCCGGACCGCGGAATATTAAATAATTTACCGGACATCGGACTGATTCCGACTCGCATCTCCCGGACCGAATGAATAATTCACCCGCTACAGTTTCCATCTAAAATTGATGAGTTCTCTCTTGTACAATACACGGGAATAGAAATTGAAAATGATACAAGGAGTGTATTAATGTGGGCATTTATGTGAATAATTTTATTATGAAAACGTTTTGACACTATGGTACCGGTGACGTCTACGACTAGACATAGGCGTTATCGTTTATTTTTGTTTAATCGTCGATACGCTTCGGTATCGCTCAAATGACGTCCGTTGTCTATCGTTGCCAATGAC
Source organism: Antheraea assamensis (assembly GCA_035772565.1). Classification (NCBI taxonomy): domain Eukaryota; kingdom Metazoa; phylum Arthropoda; class Insecta; order Lepidoptera; family Saturniidae; genus Antheraea; species Antheraea assamensis. Next base: position 1,698,766 of record JAQQSE010000001.1, read on the forward strand.
AACGTTGCAGGTCAGTGTATTGGGTACAGAGGAGTTAATATTGTAGAAGGGTTATATTTTATTTATATTTTCCTTGTGTTCCGAACTTGGTTAGTTTAGTTTAGCCTAGTTATCCGCCGTCCGTCCAGTCCTGCCGGAATAGCTTAGTAGGGAGTGGGGCTCCCTGACGTTCCGACTGGTGCAGGTACTCACTGGCCATGGCTGTTTTGGCTGGTACCTGCACCAGATCGCTCTCAGGGAGCCCACCGCTGCATGTCATGAATGCGGTGCGGAGGAGGATACCGCGCAGGACGCTCTGTCTGAGTTGATAAATATAAAATACATGTTTGAGTTCGTGAGGCACACTTGCTGGTACACATGTGTACTTTCGCACTTTCGCACCCTTAAGCTTGTTGCGAAGCGGCCGAGCGCCATAAGTGCTCGCCTTATTAACCCGGTGAAGCTGTGAAGGGCTATCAGCCCAAAAGCGTAAAGTCAGTTGGAAAAAAAGAGCGTTGATATTGTTATGCGTACCATTGTCTTAGCACACCGTTTTTTTTACTGTGCCATATTTAAGCTTTCTTTGATACATTTTCAAACAATAACGTTTTGTTATAATTATAATTGGGTTATAATTGTGAGTTGCATAATATAAAAGATATTTGTTGATGTGAAAATGTTTTTCGAGTCGATACCTACAACAAACGACATGCCCCGCCATATTGCTCACTGGCATCGGGCAACGTCGGTAGTACTCGGTAACGTTTGCAAACGAATCAGGTGCCACGTGGTTTGTGTGAATTTTTATTCGAATTTGTTTTTCAAGATATCGGTATCAGATGCCGGCATTGTAAACTGTTATCGGTGCCTTCTATCTACTACCTAACTTCTATGTTTAGCTCCATTATGTCGCGAGCTATATGTTAATAAAAATGTCATTCCTTTATCTTTATGTAATTTTAGCAAAGCTAATATCAGAAAATTATAGTGTATTCAAAGATAATTATGCCGATATCATTAGTTCGGATTACTTCGAATTCATTTTTTTATTGACATATGTCTAGTGACTCCTAGTGTCTTGATGGATTGTTGTTATCAGGGTGATCGACATTTTTCAGTTGTACTGCCCTTGTTATTAAGCACGGCGTAGTCACTGTGTCGCATTTCGATAAAGATTTTCATGCGGCTTCGGTAATGACGCAATATAGACATGTTTTAACTTTTAAAAACGTACTGTATCGAAAGTTATATAACTTTCGCAAGTTTTGTAATTATATTTTCAATATGTAAACCTTTTTTCTATGAAACGTTAAAAAAACATTGGGGTGCATTTAAAGGTTAAATAAATGTTCTTTAATTACGGCACAGCACGTCTAATGTAATATGGAAGTCGTTGCCGTCAATATGTTTCACAGAATCGGTGTATTCTATAGAAACCTGCAATGCAGATTTTCGTATAATAAATGTATACATTTTTTTTTTACGTCAGACATATATATTTTAGTACTTTCTCGTGCTGTATATTTTATTTTATGATATTTATTAATCCAGTTTAATACGGTTAATGAAGTATGAATTATTAAACAAGAATATACTTTTGATATATCGCGTCGGGATATTTTATGTTACTTTTATATTAGACTTTTACCGACTCGCTTTTATAATAGGGTTGGTCGTTCACATATAAGTTTGATGGAATATGAAAGTTGTTGGCAAACGTGTTTTGCACCCTTGAATTTGTTGCTAAGCAGCCGAACGTCACAAGCGTTCGCCTCATGTGAAAAACTTGAATTAAAAAAATTTCATATTAAAAGCGAATGATTGAGTGAGATAGAAGACAGTAGATCTTTCAAAATATTCACAGAATTAACAGACAGACGTACAATTATTTGGTTGACAGTTTTTGTATTATTTTCTTAGTTACTCCACTCGTGCGAAGCCATAGCGCTAAGTTAGTGTAATATTTGTTATAACGGAGTGTAGGAATGAATAAATGATGATGTGGGAGCTGAAGGGTTCGAATAAGATCCCGCGCGACACTAATGCCAATTATTACCCACCAGGAAGGATATTCCTAGAGCGATGTTACATAAATATTATGAAAGGCAACATCCTTCTGCCTGTCCGTTCGTGTGCTTGTAACTTGAAAACTACGAAATTGATTTAGATGTTTTTTTTTTTTAATAATAGATTTACTTCTGGTTATGTCATAGTATAATATACATTACATAATTTGTTATACGTAAATCATGGAATCCTTTAAATATTATAAATATGCGTGAGAATCGATGTATGTATGTTTTTGTTTCATCCATGTATGAATATGTGTTTTTTTGTTGTGCTTTCACGCCTTAACAAGTCAACTAATCTTTGTGATATTTTGCATTTACCGCGGGTAGAGAAAGCGACAATGACTATCTTCTACCATTTATCCAGTACTGCATCCGAGAGATAAATCATTATCACATAGAATATAGATTACATTAACGCGAGCGAAGCTGTGAGAAAAAAAAACTAGCAAATATAAGTCAGAATATAAACAAATACTTCACAATAGTTTGTACAAGCGGAGCGGCAAGCACAACTAGTGAGGAGTAAAAATGTAATACACTAACGCTTATATCATCCCAATGCAAACGTATATCATAATTTATATTCCATTATATACTACGGTCTAGTAGAAGCAACCCTGTTTAGGACTCACCGTGAGATCGTTAGGTTTTATGAGCAACCGAATGGTTCCCACTTAGACCGTGTTTTAAACCACACTTTCTTTTATATGGCCGCTTTAATGGTACCGATAGACGACTATGTTCTTACTAAGTACTCCGCTGTTGATTTAAGGTCAGTTTTCGTTTGCAGGCGATTAGAATATCGATTTAATGTCGTATATACGTAGCAAATATTTTAAAGCTGAAGAGGCTGTTTGTTTGAACGCATTTATCATTGGAACTACAGGTCAGATCATAAAAAATATTTTTTGCGTTTTTATCCTGTTTATTCGCGAAAATTATAAAGTAAATAACATTACGCTATGACACTTAGATGTGGAGCAAAGAGTAGGTTAAAAATTATGCTAAACGATAACGAAGGCGGCCATTGAAACCGGGAATAAAGTAAAACCGCTAGGCATAGTTAATTCTGTAATTTGGTGGAGTCAGTGTATCGTACTTCGATTTAAAACTAACGAATTTAGCTTTTTAAAAAAATATTAAAACTATCAGTATTATCGAGTTATGTCGGTCGGCATATTACTTATCGGTATTTATATGGATTCACGATATATATCGATACATTTTTTTTTCATGGCTAGTTTAACCCCTCGGCTGATTTATTCAGACCCTGATCTCAAAATGGTGGATTATGTTTTTTAATTTCACCACTTCATACTTTGTAAATTTCATGGTTTAGTAAAAAAAAAATTCGTACATATGAAAAAATAATTTAAAAATACATTTTACATAAAAATTATGATTTTAAAATACATTTTTTTTTTTCGAACTGAACTACACTGCTAGCCCTAGCCAATAAGGCCTTTACAGTTCCACCGGACTACTAAGGGGAGCGCTTAGGGCACTCACCCGATTTGTTTTAGGCGATCACCTCAAGGGCACTCGGTGCACCTCGGCTTGAGCTGTCGCCGACTTTCCCGATCTGACTAAGCTAACTAAGCTATCTATCCATTTCATACACATATATGAATTCGTGAAAAATGCATGTGTGACCATGCATGTTTGTACATAATGTACATGTACATAATTTATTATTTTTCAAAGTTTTGTAATAAATCCGGTATTTTTTTAAGCGTATGTTGCCAACGAACTGATGACCTGTGCCTCATGAGGTCTACATTAGTTTGTATGGAACTTAAATCTATATGTTTCTGGACAGTCCAGGAGTTAAATACGATAGAAGGGAGTGTATATAATTTTCCCGATAGCAAAATTTCGACAAGAAAGTCGAGCGATATGAGGAACAGATGTTAAACATAATTGATTAGTCGACGCATCCGTTCCTTTAACAAAATCATCTTGAATTCATACATTTAATACAGCTCGAGTGTAAACAATAAGGAATCTATGACACATGTTATCGATGCATTTGTACGAACGAAGAAAATTAGAAACATATGGTGCTCTAAGTACGAGATGTGAATATAGGGGTGTTTATTTCGACAAGCGTTTACGATTATGCGTTCTTTTACTTTGTTTTCTTTTGTTTTTAATTCGGATTTTCTGCCGTGTGTATACATACTTGTCGGAATTCTTTCGGTTTCAAATACTCGTTATAACCATACTATGACATCCTGTGAAGACCATGTCTAGAGGGTTTTAGTGTCAAACGGCTATGTGGGGATAAATATGTGAATGATGGTGAAGTCTAGAATTAACACCTCTCTTTGTGAAACCACTAAAAGCGATTCTAATTTTAATATTTTATAGAAATATGTATGTTAAAAAGATAAACACGATCGAGATTTTTGCCGGTTCTTTTCGTTGATTGGGTCGTTTTTCGAAGCGGTCGTAGTTTTCACGTTTATAAGCGTCTTCTTAGGACCTAAATGAAATAAAATATTTCTGATTTTCATTTTCTATGTGAACCCATAATTAAATGGATGATTTATCGACCGTGGGAACGAGAGACAATCGAGTAATAAAAGTAGACCGTTGCGAATGTCATCGAATGAATATCTCTTAGGACAATAGTCTGCCAGAGATTTTCACTAAGTATATAGTCAACTACGAAGACTGCTTGACTGCAATAACTGTTGATTGATTTTGCTTTTCGGTGGTCACCATCGTTTTAGGACTATCATGTACGATTTAATTACTTTATCCTGCTCGGATTAATAAATTAAATGAAATCTTGGTCACCAACTTCGATACTCCACCCACAAAGTAATACAAACACAGCTATCTTTCAATTTCCGGCTACTGGAAAGTCATCGAAAAGGACGATGAGATCGATTGGTAATTTTAATTAACCTGTCCTTCAAAGTGAATGATTGTATAATTATTAATGCGGTCGGATAAATTATTGGTTTGGATAGGTGTCGCTACTGTCTGCCGCACCCGACCGCATCTGCGGTACGCAGCAGACGAGTCCAATCTATTCGTGTTACATGTTTTGTATATGTAACGAGTTGCTTGGTGTCTTTTATACTTAAATAAAGACTTCAACTATTTAATCATTCTCAATGAAATCTGTTAATTTTATTAATGACAAAATTTGTGGTGATTAGTGAATATTTCTCATTCGCTTATGATAAAAAATTACTGAAGGATTTTGACGAACCTTTACAATAATGTAGCAGATTAGCTTTTGCCCACAGCTTTGTTGGCGTTAATTAACATTTAATTCAACCCTCGGAAACAGTACACATTTTCTTTATTATAGGTACTCTGTTTTCTTTTCTCTACCTTTGACAACATGTATGCAAATTTTAATAATGATCGCTTGTGTAGTTAAGTCGTAAAAGCGTAACAAACAGACAGACATACATTAGCATTTTTAATATGGTTAATGAAGTAAAGAGACATTAGATAGAGAATGTTTTATATCGCCATTTTTTTTAATGGGTTATAATATAAAAGACTAATATGCAGTGAGTTAAAAAAAAAACCTGCCATCTGAGTGTAATCTCGCCGTGCATTACAATGCGACGAAGATTTATTTATTTATGTTATAATAAAATATACAAAGCGGACAAAGTTACGAGCGGTTACTAGTAGGTTATAAAATGAGAAGTGGATTTTCAAATCTCTTTCACACTTATCAAGAAGGGTCTCGTAAAGATATGAACATCGAGATAACAAGCACATAGAAAATCATACTAGCTTTAATAAGTGGTAGAGCTACGCTGAAGCTATTACTGGTTTCAGTATGAATGGGTCGGCTCACCCGGGGTAGTACCACCCTTTCACAGAAAACCGACGTGAAGTAACAGTGCTTGCACTGTTGCGTTTCGTTCGGTCAGTGAGAGCGCCGGAGGCCCATATATATTAAAAGGCCAGCAACGCACTTGCGACTCCCCCGGTGTTGCTAGTGTCTATGGACGGCGGTGATCACTTACCATCAGGTGACCCACCCGTTCGTTTACCCCCTATAATATAAATAAAATAATTATATGAGTGTAGTTTACTAAAATTTCTGGCTACCGTAAATGTATGTACACGTTACGCTCAATGCAATGAAACAGTGTTTTTTTTATTTTTAATACTTTATAGGTAAACGTTTTGACCACAATCTCATCTGATATTAAATGATGATGTGGTCTAAGATGGTAAGTCACGCTTAAACTAGAGGGAGACTGGCTCTCAAGAGAATGGTTTAGATGGTTTAGCTGATAACGTGTTCGGATTCCGCGTTGATCGACGTAGGTTCGAATGCTTCGAATCCTAGCAACCTGAGTCGGAGCTTTCAATGAAGTAAAACATCGTCATCAAACCATAACATAGCGGGTAGAGCTTTTTCTAAAGTCCGTCTAGTTAGCTACCACCCGCATGCTGAAAATCAGTCATCAAGCACCTGTTGTTGTGTTCCGATAGCTACACTCGAGACTGTCTCGCCCTTTAAGTTTAGCGTGTTTCCCATATTAGACCACATCGCCATTTAACATCAGGTGAGATTGTGCTTAAACGCTAAACCTATAGAATATAAAAAAAACCTGTGTGTCGTTAAGACGCACGACAGAAGTGAAACTTTTGTATTTCAAGGAAATATTTTTAATGAAAATCGTATAACAAAAACTCAACGACACGCGGTGTTCTCAGGCGGTCACCCATCGAAGTACAGACCACACCCGACGTTGCTTAATACAGTGGTCGGACGAGAACCGGTGTTTTCAACCAGCGTTAACCACTTTTCGTCACATAAAAAGGTTGCCGAACAGGAGTAGAGAAGATTTTGTCATTCAAAAAAGTTCTACGTTGAACATTGAGACAAATGAAAAACTGGTGTGAGTTACACAGTATAAAGATACACACATCCAGATGTTTTCTGTCACTAAAGGCCAAGTTCCAATGACCTCACATCATTCGAGACGAGCAACCGAACAGGCCACGTCATCGCTACCGAACATAAAAACGGATTTAAAAGATTTCTCTCGTTACCCCTTTTAGTGCAACACAGTAAGAATCTACTTAGCCCCGGGGAGTTCCATCTGTTGCCAATGGCAGGTGGTATCCATAAAGATAATGCGCTCGGCCAACTAAAAAATTCCCTTTGTAAACATACAACTTTAAATTTCAACAAAGATTGAATAATTATTTTTCTAAATTTTCTGCTATATCCTATTAAAGTCTAATAAAAATAATATACGGTGAATGTGAAGGTTCAGTATGAATATATTTTTATTTATTAGAAAATTAAATTCTCAATATTCGTTTTGAATGTCATTTAATATTTAATAATGACCGGTCTGCTTAATTATGTTATTATAGTTAAATACATGTTTTGTAACATATTAGGAGTAACATGTTTTGTAACATATTCAATTTTGTTCAAATGCATTCGAATTGTATGTCTAAAATCCATTTAGTTTTTTATTTTATTTTTACTGTAAACAGTATGCAGTTCATCGGCTGTCAAGTAGTCACTGCTTCTAGTCTATATCTATGTATAACAATTCTAAAAACAATCGTAGTGCTGAGACTAGATTTAATAGGTCGCTACTGTTGAGGACTAAGTTGCAACGCTGCATCTGCCAGTATATAATAGCATGCGAACCCTTCGAAGTAAAATACAATAGCTTGGGCACAGCTATTTTTGTCAAAGAAATGGATGGAAAGATTATTAAGCTTTATTCATCTTAAGAAAATCAATACAATTAAAATTATTAACTGTACTGACGTTACTTATACTTTATTTATATAATATATTTATAAGAATTCTTTTGGGGGTGAGCAGATAGTTAAGTAACAGGTGTTATCGTTATAAAAGTATTAGTTTTGTTATCCTATCTGACAAGAAAATTTGTATATGTGGATTTAGAAAAAGGTTTATTTTTATGTATTTTTTACCGGAAAATAAATTATTTTCTTTCATTTCATTTTAAGGCTTAATATTTTATTTACAAAAAAGTAGTAACAATTTCTTAATTAAAATACGGTTAAATTATCTCCCGAGGACAAATCTATATAAATTGAATATATATTTAATCGTAAAAATAAAGAATTTTAAGTATATAAAAAAGTACATAAATTATTATACAAAAAACTGGAACATTGTTTTTGGTTCTGTAAAATGGAACGATATAGTAAATTCCAGAATTGTAGTTGTAAATACCAGGTGACTTATTTACACATTTTTAAACTTTAATAAAATACTCAAACTCTCCATTTGAAATATTTTATTATATTTCAAGTTTATTTATTATTTTATTTTATTTAATAAACAATATGCAAAAGTGAGTTTGTTTGACGTAGGGTATTTATCATGTTTCGTGGTACAGGTATAACTAATTTGTATATTTTATGATGTTATCTGAATAATATGTATTGAGATAAAATTTGTTTAATAATTAGCAATAAATATGAATGTTTGCTATTGAATAAGTTTTCATAATTTTTTTAAATAAAGTAAAGCTAAAGAAAATTCGACTATTTGGTTTAAAAACATGAAAACGATAAAACTATTCTTAGGTATTGCTTACAACTCGATTTCTTCATAAAAGTAATTCAATAGAAATTGCAACGGTATCTAACGTTTAAAATTCCCGTTCTGTGCTTGTCGAAATAGACCGCCGTATATCCTGTAACAAATTGCTGAGACTCACGTGTATTGGCAGGTGTGTCTAGCGTCATACCATTCTGGACTTTAATTCTTACAATTTTAGAGTCTAAATTCGTATGAAGAGTTACCGTATTAAATTTGCTTGATTTTTATTTTCTTCCATTCAGCCACTGTCGAGAAAAGAATAGAAATGATTTCACTGTAGTTGTAGAAAATCTTTTGTATTGACTACATATTTTGACAGTACTGTTTGTATGATGCATTTTTGATATAGCACTTTATTGGATACTTTCTTCATCATTATATCTTACATGTTTATTTATTAGTGGAAGTAGTAGTGAGGCCAGATGCGTTTTGTGACTAATCGCACGACGAGTAAATAAGTGTTCAATTCATTAGAAGGCTACTTATAATACAATATTAAAAGAAAAACCTTAATTAACCGATTTCTTTTTATTGTATCCACATATTTTTTGTTTATAACCATAAAATTGAATTGCGATTAAGCTCCTGGACAGGCTAATCTTTACAATAAAGAGCTTAGATTTAAGAATTAATATATTTCATAGAATTTGTATGATACTAGCAGTCGCTCGTGATTTTATTTGCGTTTGTATCTTTATGAATGTTGATAACATACATCATTTTCGTGAAGTTAAAAATTTATGGAAGACACGTATATTTAACTGTCAGATGGCAGAATCTTTTCCAATGTAGTCGATACTTGTCGTTATAATTGGACCGATTTAACCAATATTTTGATTAATTATAGCCTATGCCTTACTCTAACGTCTCTAACATATAAAGTATTCTAGTGTGCAGTTTCAATAAAACCTCTTAAACATTTTATGTATGAAAGAAATCACTTTCTAAATAACCCCATATTATAGCCCAGGAGCAAAACTTTACTGGGATAGCCCTTGCGTACGGATCGGGAAGGTTCTAGAAAACTTTAGTGTAAAAATAAATGAAAGTCTAAAAATCGTATGAATACGATTTACGTGCATCTGGCAATACCGGTACTCGGTAAACTTTTATGTCGATAGATGAAACAGAACAACTTGAATGTAACACATACGGCAGTTTATTTCAACAAGCCCGTTACGTTCGGATTATCTCGCCAACGATATTGTCGTGTCGCATTGCGCGTATCGTAAAGAGTTAGTCGTATCTTATTACATTTAGAGATGTTACATTTATCGATTTATTAATTCTGTCGTGTATTTTCAGTAGTATCAATAATTTTGACAAAAATACCGTCGTGGTGCTTTTTTAACGCTTTAGATAGTTGCTAGAAGGGATTTTCTTAGAGAATTTTTTAGACGTGAAAAATTTTATTTGTTAGTGTTGTGCATTAGAAATGGGAGAACTCATAATTCTTTTGTTGTTATGAGTACATCTGTAGGTTCTATTTCCACGTGTTACATTTATCCAATTTCTTTGTATACTGTATTTTTTTTGTTTGACCACAATCTCATCTGATGTTAAATAACAATGCAGTCTAAGATATTAAACACACTCAACTAAGCGGGGACTGGCTCTAAAGTTCAGCTGTCGGAACAAAACAACATGTGCTTGGCAATAGATTTACAAGTTGAAGGTGCCAACCAGTTAGGTGGGCTTAGAAAAAACCTTATCATCTTGCTATGGTTTCATCACAATGATTTCTTTGACTGAAAACTCCGACTCAGTCGCGAAGATTCGAACTTACGTCGATGGTCGATGTGGTGTCTGAACACGTTATCAACTGAGTCATTTATAATGTCATGATTATATAATTAGTTACTGTCCACATGACATCATGAGTCATTAGATATTGTTATCGGTCTAAGTTAAGCTACTCAATATAACTGAATAATGATTTGTATTGCGACAAGGGAATACGGTAAATAGTAAAAATGTTATGACTATTTATGGATTTCTTTAAAAAAGCTTACGTTCAATCCCATTTTATCGCATAAAATTTCATATTTAAATCATCTCCTTGCTCAGATTAAAAAAATATATAGGATAGGATATAGTTCATTCTGCTACGACATCGTAGAAAGTTCAAGTCCTTTAGAGCATGTAATTCATTAACTTTTTCTAGAATTTCTACCATACTATACATTAGGGTGTACAATTTTTTAAATTGAAGAGTTATTTGTCGACCTACCGAATAAATCGATTCAAAAGTCTAGTTAAATAATTTGAACTATTCAAATAATATGATTAGTTCGATTATTTATTTATTTATTTACTTTATTGACACATCAACGACACTCTCACAAATTATTATATAAATCAATAATACAAAAGTTCAGGACAGTGTGAAGCGTCATTACAGATTATGTTTTAAGTAATGAGTAATAAATTGATTAATTTATATTCATAAGAGTACTTTTAATATTTAAAATACGTTGAATTATTCGAATATCATTATTAGAAAATACCGGTTAATCGTAAACAAAAGTTACGAGAATGTATTTATATGTACCTACGTAGTTACATTTTCACTGTAAATATTTAATAATTGTGTACAGAAGTCAACTTTTACATAGAACCGTCGTTTTACACATTTTATTATCCCGTGAAACATTAGAAACGGTGAAAACTATAAAAAAACAATTTCAACAGAAATTCTGTGGAACTAAACGAGCTTTATCCAAATTAAATGTTTTATTCATGACCTTTTATTGAAAAGTGCACGAAATGTTATATAAACTGTGATTCTTTTATATGTAGAAATTAATATTTTTTAGTTGTATAATAATAATAAATATCTATTTAAATAAGTCTGTAATATTGCTTACAACTGTTTTTTTTCCAAACACTATGATAGATATCTATTATAAAGGATACTAGTCACAAATATGACATTAAATATGTTAAATTGTCCCTCTATCTGTTTCTGTGTTGAAATTAATTTAAAAAAATGCTTGCTATCTGTCGATATTCTATGGATAGAATTGGCAATAATGCTCTTGAAAAAAGATTTTGAAGTATGGTCTTGAAATGTGAATAATTAAATAAAAATGGTTACTTTTGAATTTATGGTATATTAGAGCGGATGAATAAAGAAAAAAAATTATGCGACAACGATTGACTCGAATTTTAAACGAAATTTAAATATTTTCATTTATTTAAAACGAAAATTATTAAATACGATCGACGAAATAAAGTGCCATGTGTCGCGTGACAAATTGCTCCAAGTTCTTAGTATTTACAGGTGAAGTTTACGACAAATTATTTTAAACTTTATTACCTCCGTACCAATGTTTACATTCGATTGAGACGACGCCGATTAAGTTAAGTTAGATACTTCTTCGTCGCGCAAGGAACGGAAGTTTCCGTAAAATGGTTCCGAGTTTCTGGACGACAAAATTTGAATGTAAGATTTATTTAAGTATCTAATTACATTTACAATGGGTTTATAAGTGAACAGAAATTAAGAGATTTGTTAGGACATTGGTAACTAATTTTATATACGTCTGGAAAGCTAGAGTGTTTAAATTTTAAATTAGCAAAATCGTGGGACTATTTTTAGAAATAATTCGTTCTATTTCTTTTCTAATGATTTTGCGTTTTAACGCTTAGGCTTAAATCGCTCGTTCTTTTTTCACATATTCCATTTCAAATAACTAGAGCGATTTGATTGTATAATGCCAGGATGTTAGCACAGTCAAGTTTTGACAATGTAGTATGGAAATCAATGCGCTCCTTAACCCCTAGTAGTCTGATTTACGAAAGTGATTTATCTTTAATATCACTGAAGGGAAAAATAGCTAAAAAAATCACAATATTTATTTTACATATTTATTTAGAAAAAAAAAAATAATTTCGTTGGAAAGAATATTATACAACGGTAAAATACGTACAGCCAACCTATAAAAAAAAAACTAATAGTAATGTGAACATTCGGTTTAAAAGATTGGTATCAAAATTGAAACTCTAGGTTATTAAGGGTTAAGACTATTCCTATGTATATTCATTAAACGATTATTTCTATTATGTTTCCTTATATTTCTTTAATCGACTTATTACATTTAATTGTGACATATAATGTTAACGCCATTGACTCTTCCTTTATCACGTTAACAGACCGGAATAGGACCGTTCCAAATATATCTTGACGACTGAAGAATAATAAAGAAATTCTTTACGTATATTTACACAATCGAAAACCTTCGATGTGTGTTGTTACAGGGAATTGTAAAGAAAATACGATGTCACAAATCAAATAATCTGATGTTGTTTTACTTGAAGGCGTAGAAAATTTGATCGTTATAGGGATATAATTCAAATTTGTCCACGTATTAAAAATGGTACGTTCCTTTTTTACACGAGAATTGTTTCGTAAATTTTTCTTACAGTTGTTTTAATATAGTTTATATAATTTTACTGAATTATTTATGATTTTCAATAAGTCGTTGGTGTGACTGATTTGTTATATATTTGATTTTATAGCAACTAATGCGAAGCGGCTTAAGTGGAACAACATTAAGTAGAGATCGCGTGGAACGTCGTCTCACTGTGACGGCTCGATAGCGACTGACGTGAATAATACCGATATGACGTCATGTTAATTTATACCTTTGGTGTTTAAATATTGTAGTCTACCCGCAATATATTAAATACTAGTTGGTGCCCGTGTCTTCGTTCTCGTGAGAATCGTTTCTTTATTATTTGTGGACTTTCTTTTTTTAACTGTGACTTTGTCATTACTATTTAACATAGCCCTTTTACGGTCTTTATTTTACAACTTGACTTGCAATTTAACTTTTGACCTTTAAATTCTATGGGACTTATATGTGATCTATATAAAACTTAAAAGTTCTCTGTCCGTTTACGAAAGTTTCTTAAAAATCGGTGCAGCTATTTTGGAGGTTAAGTCTCGAGAAACAACAGATACTACAATTTTATTTATATTTATTATTTATTAGTTGCCTACCTCGGCTTCACACGTTTGTTCAAACCAATACTATAAAACCAACTCCCCTTTATAGTCCGGACATGTGATGATACAAAATTACAACTGAACGTCAAACTGTCAATATTTTTGAAGATTTTCCTAATATGTTCTGTCTCACATTTTTACATGTGGAGACTTTTTAACCCAACATTTTTCACTTTTCCTTACGATTTGGCAAACATTTTCTTACATACAAACCTTGTCCGGAAAATTACAAACACAACAAACAAAAAAAGAATTAGCCAAATAAAATCGGCAATTGATTCTTATTTTTATAGATTTGGGTACAATTTTTACTTCGATAGAATACGTGCTTGACAAAATTTCTATGGCACTGTTAGCCTGTTAGTGCTATTATTTTTTGAGTACTCAGTGGTGATTCTATTATTTAATATAATCGACGTAATTGGAACAGGTCATATTAATTGATATGCAGTCGATTTTGTTCCAGTCTCCACGATGGAGGTGGAGGCTGTGGTGGGGCGGACTGCCTCGCTGCCTTGCGACATAGAGCCGGACTCCAACGAGGATCGGGTATACATGGTGCTCTGGTTCCGACATGCAGGAGGAAAGCCACTGTACAGGTTTGTAATTTTTGCCTTTTTGCAGAATATATATTTAAAGCCTTGGTTAGCACAATGATGATATGTTAAGGGATATTGGTGGCTTTCTATAAATAATAAAAAATATCGTAATAAACATATATATAGCATGAGTGTTTATATTAGACTTTATAAGTTTTTGCATTTGACCATAATCTCACCTGATATTTAATGACAGTATGGTTTAAAATAGTAACACACTAAACTGGCTTTAAAAGTCCGGTGGAACTGTAGAGGCCTGACGAAGCCAACAGTGTAGGTCAGTTCGAAAAAAAAAGTGCAGCTGTCACGGAAGTCAAGGATTTGAATCTTCTTTCGTGCCATTCAATCGATCGGTATGGAAATCGTTATATGATGATATTTGGTTATGGAGAATTAATAATATATTATAAAGGAATATGTTTACATATATATATATAGAAAGAGAATAATGTCCAGCTTATTTTCAATATATTAGAATGATGCAAACGTTTTACGACGGCTTTGAAATTAATGCACAGGGTTGTGCTGGATGACGCGGACGCCTCGTTAGCGCGCGCCGAGCGAAACGACCGATGACACGGATTAGTGAACCCACCAAGCGCCGCCTCTCCTATCAAATTCACTCTTGTTTGTTATAGCCACGGAACACATTATGCCATTATAATATATATCCATGCCGTAACACGGTATATTGTCACCTACAGATATACTTTTTATATATTTGTTTGTTTCACGTATTAATTGTTATGACATTTTATATAAACACTCTAGCTCTTGCCCGCAGCTCCGCATGCGTTTCTTTTATAATTGTAAATTATATCATATAAGATCATAAAAATGGTTCAAACGTTTTGGAGATAGTACTGTAAACGAAGCCATGGGTAAAATAGTCGAAAATAAAGTAGCCTATGTCACCCGCTGTATTTTTAACTATGCGTCAGTGAAATTTCTGTCAAAATCGATCCAGTCGTTTCGGAGATTACCCGGAACAAACAGACAGACAGATAGACAGACAGACAAACATTTTAAAAATTGTGTTTTTCTTATCAGTATCGTGTATACGTTCATACCCAATCAGTAGAAAGTCGTTATTTTGATATTACATACAGACACTTTATTTTTATTATATGTATAGATTATCCGCGGTATAGAAGTACTCGTATAAGCAATATATATTCGTCATAGAGTACGAAGTATGAAGAAGAAAACTTTATTCTGTTCCCGAGGGACAGATTCAAACTATATTACACTATACGACTACACACCGCATCGTTTTAATAGTTTTATAACTTCTGTGACATTAGAAGAGAAATAGGATGTACATACGAAATTGTTTTTGGTCGTGTAAGTTTGTTTCCAATTAAAATATTCACGAATTTATTTTTATTACCGATATGTATGCCATGGACACGGTTACTGCGTCCGTCCGAACAGACGCTCACTTCGCGGCGTTACGTTATTGGTGTATGTATGGACTGAAAATAGGTACAGAAGGAATCGGAGTTGCCCTCGCTGATAGTAACTACAATACGGTTATTAAATAGCTACCAATGCGTGTTCAGTATTTCCAGAACTCGACGTGTTCAAGCAAACCAAAAAACATTACAATTTCTTGGGTTTAATAACATTAAAATAGACGGAAACGGGCATCACCAGAAAGCTCCGTAGATGATTATAGACTACTAACTTTTGCCCGCGGCTTCGAGCACGTTAATATAGACTTGACGTGTCCCCTCGGAAAGGCAGCACTTCGTTGTAGATAAAATGTACTACTCTATGTCCTTTTCCGTATGCCTGAGAACGTGTATGCAAAAATTCCCAACGATCGATTCAGTAGATAAGACATGAAACCGTAATAATTCTCACGCCTACAGAACACTGCATTATGAGCAAGTAACATGGAATGTATATTATTTACGAATTAATTAATAGCGAAAGCTAGTGTTTTATTTTATTTTTTTATTTTTTTATATTATAGGGGGCAAACGAACAGGTGGGTCACCTGATGGTAAGTGACGACCGCCGTCCATAGACACTAGCAACACCAGGGCAGTCGCAAGTAAATATGGCCTTGTAAATTAACTCGACTGTTGATAAAGTCCATGGAAGTATATAGACTATCGTTCGGGGAATTCTAATTAATGAATATTACAAATGCGAATGCGTATTTATTTTGAAATTTTGTTTACACGTTACTAGGGGTACAGAAAAGATATCACTACATAGTATAAAACAAAGTCGCTCTCTCTGTCCCTATATCCCTATGCATGCTTAAATCTTTAAAACTACGCAACGGATTTTGATGCGGTTTCTTTTAATAGATAGAGTGAAGAAAAAGGTTTATATGTATAATAACATCCATTAACTAGTGGAGAAATACTGTTATTTTCGAGGTTACTCCAAATTTTATGCGTGCGGTCGACGGGCAGTAATGAATAAATCAAAACTACTGTATCGATTTTATCATTTTTTCAGTGAATGACATAGGCTATATATTTTATACCCGTGCGAAGCCGGAGCAGGCCGCTAGTAGTGCATATTTTGTTCAGAAAAAAAGTATTCCTCCCGAGGTATAGGTTAAATTTATATTCACGCGAGCGAAGACGCGGACTAAAGCTAGTTATGTGTATTTTCCATACACATAAATTCATTGCGATTTGTCAAATTGTTTATCTGTGCCTGTAATCATAATAGAACAATAACGAGATAAAAATGGAATTAATAAATATAATAATTGAATTATAAATTAAAATAATGGAGGTCTGTCTTTCTACGCGCATCAGTCAAAATCAACTCAATAGATTTTTTATGAATTTAATTTTGTATTATTTCTTAGACACTTGGTTCTTATATAAAATAAAATGTCACGACAAAATAGGGAATTTTCAGTTTTTTAAGACACTGCGATTTCTTTATGAGTTATAAAATGCTAAAGATTTTTTTGTAAGCGAAGTGTATTTTTGTTTTATTTTTTTTTATGTTTACTAAGCACTACGCGTTCACTGATATCAGTTTTTTTGTCGGAGAAGTGGGGCTAGCGGTGTGGTGCTTATGTTTCTTTCCTCTGTACATAAAATATATTCTTGAAATAATAAATAACACAGACGAAGTCGCCGGTATCAGTTGTGTTAAACAAACTAAGCAAGTTTATATGTGGATAGTAGTGAATTCATATAGTAGAATTTGCAAGGGTGTACAATTTATATGAGCTGGAATATTTTGAAAATAGACAAGCGCTTGTCGTCTCGTTAGTGGCGCGGCTAATGAGCGATACACCTCTTTTACGGGCATGTTTAAAAATTCTTTTATCATTTTTACAGCTGGCACTGCTAGAGCATTTGCCAGTGTCAGCGCTACACTGTGAGTACATTTTACGGTATACCTACGTTAAAATTCGGAGATATATTTATGTAAGTCGAAATTCTAGCTCTACGTATTTCGAATTCACTTTTGTATGCTATTCTAACTATTTTGTGTAGAATTTAACAGTACTTACATAATTAATACAGTTTAAATTTATGAATAAAAAATTAAACGTAAATCATATTATTTATGCTAAGGCGTATGTATTCGATCCGATATAGCTTTAGTATAATTACATTTGTTTATTTATTTTGTGTTACTATCTCCTACGTCAATCTTATTTTAATGCTGTGTGTGAGTGTGACAATGATATATTTCCACGTTCACTCTATAAAAACATAGTTAGCGAGATCCCGACGGAATCGAAACGAGATCAATGGAAATTGCGATAGTCGACGGCTCCGGGGACGCGGCCCCGGTACAAGGTAGCCGTAATCCTTCCACTCCATTGCCGTTGATGTATGTATTAACTTATTACAAGCTTTAATATTACAACATATGTATTAAATATTCTATATAGAACCATCCGTGCTCCACGAATTTTCACTTTTTCGTAAACTTAAATAATTTCAGTATAAAGCACAAGTCGTGCTGCATACTCTTGACGTACATAGGTATCCACAATTCGGCCCTTGTCGGTCGATCAACCCGCCCTCGACTCCCGACTCCCCGCGCAGCGGAACACGACCCGCCTGCACTACTATATCGTTCTCGTTTAGCGTACTTTCTAACTTCGGTATGTTATATAGTGCTACTTTTGTACGTAAACTCGTTGTAACGAATAAACAATAGATAAATCATCGACCGTGGGAACCAGCAACAATTGGGTTGTAAAACTAGCCCGTCTCGCATTTTGACGAATTTCTCGAATAGTGACGTCAGCTTTCCAGAGATTTCGACTCTCCTTTATTGAAAAAGGTACATAAGCGCGTTACAGTGGATACAAACTGAGTTCTATTTAGGAGATGAGAGCGAATACGAAGATAAACAAAAGGAAGAAATATTCCATCGGACTGCGACCACAGCATCATAAGTGTGCTTTTTTCCTTAATATTGAAAAAATCAATGAATTATGATGGAATTTCGGTCACTGAACGACCACTAGTAACTTTTATATCTTGTCAACTAATTTCCTTAGGGAAGGCTACCAATGCTTCGAAAGATATATCTAAATCCTATTAATATTATAAGCAACAAAGTTTGTGAGGATTGATAGACCGGTTGTTACTCACTCATAATGAAATTACTGAAAGGATTTAGTTAAACTTTAAAAACACATAATTCAGTAATATATATAACACATAGAGTTGTTCTTTAAATTGACCATACATATAATGAATGTATAGTGTCAATGAAATTGGAAAAAATCACGCGATCTGTGAGTTACTTTAACGGTGCGCTTCATAAACAGTTGGAGTTAGAAAGAGGTATGGTGTCATTTATAAGGATATTTAGACGGTTAGTCTCTATACAATGACAGTTTGATTTAAAATAATACTCACTCTTAAATTAAATCATTTATTATATGGCACGTGTAGAGTGTGTGCCGGCCGAAACTATACTGCCTGGCCGGTGCATAGAAATGTAACTAATACCTATATACCTAACTAGCGGCCCGCTCCGGCTTCGCACGGGTATAAAATATATAGCCTATGTCATTCACTGAAACAAATTAGTAAAATCGATCCAGTATTTCGATTTATTCATTACTGCCCGTGGCCCGCACGCGTTCAATTTGGAGTAACCTCAAAAATAACAGTATTTCTCCACTAATTAATTTATGTTATTATACATATAAACCTTCCTCTTTAATCACTCTATCTATTAAAAACAAAACCGCATCAAAATCCGTTGCGTAGTTTTAAAGATTTAAGCATACATAGGGATATAGGGACAGAGAAAGCGACTTTGTTTCATACTATGTAGTGATAAGTTATATTATGACAATGCTATAGATACAAACGTAAATGAAGTCATGAGCGGTCGCTAGTATTTTAATATATGTGGTTTTATATATTGAGGATCACCTCGCAAATTACAACTCTTGCTATTTATCTTTTTATATAATTTTTATATACGTGCGCTTGTGACTGAACTCTTCTTGAACTGCTGAAATCTATAGTTTGCATTCAGACGGATTCAAGAATGGTTTAAATTTATAATTGGATCCGGTAGGTAGCGTTGTGGTCTGATTCTAGAGCTTTTTTTATCCGGGAACGCTACTTTTTATCTATAACTGCTAGTCTCGTTAATGTGAAGCCTAGAAAAACATGCTTATTTTATTCTTTCAAATTAATTAAAAACTATGTTCGAAGTAAATGCTTAAAATATATTGTTCGTGACTATAATTACTCTAGTATTTTATAGTTATAATTAGTCTAAAAAAAGGCTGATCCAAGAACCATACCATAACAGAACAGTGCTTATTGAACATGTTCGATCTACTGAAGTAATAAATGTATGAAAAAAGGTGGCCGGTGTAACGAAATTACTATTCAAACGACCGGAGAAACAATATTGTCAGAATAATGCAAAGTAAATTTAATCTAAAATTAATTATTTGCTTCGAATGTTTAAAGTAATAATTTAACTCACGCACACACACGTGTACGAAACAAACAGCGGAGCCGTGAACAGTCGCGTAGTTGTGGCGGTACACAGTCTACGGCGAACTTAATATTCGTTCGTTGATATTGTTGCTACGTCGTAGTAACTACGCTACGGCGTAGACGCGTAGTCTTGGATTAATGAAGCGTCGAACAAATAAAGACCCGAAATTTCACCGAATCCCAACGATTTTCCTCGCGTCGGTTGAACGCGTGTATTCAAATGAAGATTTTACTTGAGAAACAGCGTTGTCGGTTGTTGGTTTACGCAATTTCGTATTACAACTGAATTGTGATAAACATTTATTGTCATATTGTTAACTAGCTTTCGCGCGTTACAATGCGCGCGCTTTTTTTTATTAATTCAAAAGTTATTATTAAATTTTATAATTTTAATTACATTATTATATTGTCACAATCTTTTTTTTCGTGAAGCTCATGAATCTATACTGCCGTTATTTTTTTTAAAGTTAATTCATAAATTCCCGGAGTATATTCAATTTTTAAATAAATCGATTTAATGTATCATGAAAAAGAAAGTGTCGTATTTTGATATTTTTTTTTCTCTACAACCAATATTGCTATATATATGACACTTTCTGAACTTGAGTATTTTATTAGTGCTTATATACCATACCCTACAAGTATTATTTAAATATATTTCTAGGAACGATTTTGAACTATGGCCCTAGAGCTTTTACGTCATTCCCAGGCTAATACAAATAACGGAAAACATTAACGTGGTACATTAAATATACATATATATACAATGACAAGTCTCAAGTGTGTTTAAAAACATCCTGCCGTCTAATAGCTCGATGTACGTCGACATACGTTGTATAATGTATAGTGTCAACATTTGTAAATGTACAAAGGCAAACGAAGTCGAAGGCGGCTGTTAGTATTGTATATGTTTTAAATATACAAATTTTCAATAGCTTAATATTATTCAATACCTATAAATTGATTCTAGTATTTATCTATACATATAAATTAATCACTCATTGATATGTAAACGTACAGCCCAAACTGCTGAGGTTAGTTCTGTAAAAATCTGTAGGCGGGTTCGTTTTATAATGTATGCGAGCCCTTCGAAAGTATTTTACTGGGATGGTGTAAAAAGGAGTTGAAAATTTATATGAAAACTCGTCGGACCGTTACTGTTTTATATATACAGATATAAAATAAAGAGTAGAAAATATTTATTGCACAGGAAATGCGTACGAAGTCGCGGTAAATCACTAATAACTTATAAATTACTTAGTGTCTAATATCGCACTCGTGTGGGAGAGGCGGCAAATTTATAAAGTTACTTAGTAAAAACACAATATACAAGCTGTCTTTGCATCTACAATTTTGTTTATTGGTAATGTTTGTAAATAGTACATGCCTTTAATTATTCGGTAATTTTTGAAGGCGTTTGAGCTAACGTTATTCGGTATCGATATCGGTTGAAAATTAAACCAGTCTAGACCTAAGAACAGCAATTTTTTTAGAGCAACTAACAGAATATATTGAATATAAATGGCATTGCTTATTTTAAAATGGCAGTTAAGCAAGTGAGCTAAAGCAACATTCTATATACAACGCTAGGGTTGCTATGTCTGTATGGTTATTAGGGTCTTATTACTCGTTATTGCTTAAGACAGTGGTTCGCAAAGTTGTCGCAGGGTTGTTACTCACCTAACAAAAATTTTCAAATTCGATATAGTAAAAACGGATATAACTATGTGAATGGTGGATTGTTGTAACAAGGAAGAAAAAAGGTTTCACTTGAAGATGTTAATATTTTTCTATTTTTTATTATTATAGCTTTAGCATCAACTTAGATTTTGTTATTTTAATCTCAATGAGTTGGATACATTCTATTTAATTCTGTATTTAATTTTAATATTAACCATAGCGGAAATTGCCGCCTCACGTAGGTACGAAGTACTGAAGGGCAGGAGGACTGTCAGCTTCATCAAATAAAGAAGGATAGTTTTTTTTTATTATTGGTAACCAATCTTCTAGATTATTACTGCCATTGCCAAGTGTTTTGCGATAACTTCAGTGTTCTAACAAGATGGTCGCCTCTTTGTTAGAACTCTTCTGGGAATTTTTGTGACATCTCAGAATTCATATTTTGTGGTATTTATTTTACATCCACTTTTCTTATTATGTACAATAACCGAACTATATTACATAAAACGCCAACAATATTACAATATATATAGAGTCAAATAACACACGATTACATGATAGACTAGCCATTACATGACAGACTAAGGATAGTTGTCACCGACTGAAAGCCAAAGCTTCATTCACTCCTTGCGATTGAAACCACTTTTTAAATTATGAATCTTCTGATAAATCAATAACTTCATTACCTGCTTTTTTTGACTTTTTAGATAATAGGTGGTCTTGAAATTGGTTACAAATGTAATTCATCTCGTCGAGCTGATTGATGTATAAGGTGCAAGTACGTCCACACGTGGAATACTGTTTTCATCTCTGGGCCGGAGCGCCCCAATGCCATCTACTTCCTTTTGACCGAATCCAACGGAGAGCGGCTCGAATCGTTGATGACCGGGTGCTTTCCTCAGGGCTCTACACTTTGGAGCTTCATAGGGATGTTGCGTCACTTTGCGTCCTTTACAAAATCTACCACGGAGAGTGTTCTGAAGAACTGTTCGGATTGATACCTGCTGCTGAGTTCCATTACCGAACGACTCGTGATAAAATTGAAATTCCATCAGTGTCATCTCGATGGTTGGAAGTCGTCTACTGTGCGGTTCTCGCGTGCGTTTTTCCCACGACAAATAAAACCCACAGACCTTCAAGAAACGAGCCTATTCCTTCCTCAAAGGTTGGCAACGCATTTGTGATGCCTCTCGTGTCGCAGATGTCTATGGGCGGCGGTGATGGCTAACCATCAGGTAACCCGTCTGTTCGTTTGCCTTCAATCGCATAAAAAAAGAGCTGTGTCATCTCTACCTCGAAGTAAGCGTCAGGGTTATTTTCGTATTCTTATAACCTAATTTATTCGCTCGCGACTTATACTTTGAGAAATACTGGCTTAAGATCGTACGTAAATTACAAACAACAATAATTACACGTAGATTATAATATTATATTGTTGAATAAACCCGGTTTAGAGAGAATTAATTACTTCGTACGAAGTCGGTTCACGTGTTATATTGGATGTCTAATTTCTCGTGAATCGGAAGTAACGTTAGATTGTTGTTTTGTTTAAGGGGGTCGTTCTCGCCTGGCTTGTGTGTGGGGTCACCGAAGGATTTGGTTTCGAATTCTATGGTCATACTAGAGTGGAGGAAAAACAGTTGGTAAATCATAATGTAATTGTTGAACTATTCCAATACTCTCTTTTTTTATATTATAGGGGGCAAACGAACAGGTGGGTCACCTGATGTTAAGTGATCACCGCCGTTCATAGACACTAGCAACACCAGGGGAGTCGCAAGTGCGTTTCCGGCCTTTTAAATATGTGGGCCTCCGGCGCTCTCACTGACCAAAAGAAACGCAACAGTGCAAGCACTGTTACTTCACGTCGGTTTTCTGTGAGAGGGTGTTACTACCCCAGGCGAGCCGACCCGTTCATGCTGAAACCAGTAATAGCTTCAGCGTAGCTCTACCACCTACTCATTGGAGTAGGCATACATGTATCAGTGTTATCTGACTCTCAAACTTTGTATCCACTTGCCAATCCATATTAGTTTCTTATTATTTATTTTTAAATCGATATATTACTTTAGATTCGCTAGTGACTTCGTTCATGTCGTTATAAGGGGGACATTACTATTTATCTAGCATTATTGCTTGTTAGAAATCTCGCTACCAGTGACTAAAAGTCTTGTCTTAATCGGTTCAGCTGATTCAAAAGCAAACGGACAGATAAAGATTAAAGAGATTTTTTTTTTTTTTTTATGTTATAGGGGGCAACTGAACAGGTGGGTCACCTGATGGTAAGTGATCACCGCCGTCCATAGACACTAGCAACACCAGGGGAGTCGCAAGTGCGTTGCCGGCCTTTTTTAAATAAGTGGGCCTTATTTAGAGATATATTATTAAAGAGATATATATTTTGGTGTCGGTAATGGGTTAAGAGTTTATATGAGTTTAAGAAAGCCTTAATTTCGTAATTACAAACAGACATTTCAAAGTTATTTTTTGATAAATATAAGTTGTAATTGATGTTTAATTGTTATGTATAATCTATATATAAAATTAGTTTCGTCGTATGTTCGGGCCAATGGACGAAACCGTGGAAATGGTTTTAACGAATTGCGTGACATAGAATGTTTTATAGGGTACTAGTTTTTGCTCGCGGTTTCGCTGGCGTTAATGTAGGTATCCTTCAGGAGCCGGTTTTATTTTTATTAAGTAACTCTGTCCTTCTTTTCTTTACCATCTAATGATGTGTATCCAACATTTCACGATGATCGCTTGATTAGTTAAGGTGTGAAAGCGTGACAAACAGACAAATTTTCATTCGCATTTATAGTATAAGTAAGAATTACCCAAATTATATATCATATTACTTAACTAACAATGATAAGTTTTACAAAGTAATTGAACTTGTTGTTGAAGTTTTTGTTTGTTTTTTTTTTTTTAATATAAATTACACTATAATATTATTAACTCCCCGGTTGATTTTTTAAGACCGCGATCACAAAATGGTGGATTATGATTTTTATTTTTTAATTTCACTACATTGTACATACTAATTGTCATGGTTTAGAAAAAAAAAGTTCAAAGAAATGAAAAAAATATTTAAAAATACATTTTACATAAAAATTATAATTTTACAATATATTAATTGTTGTTTTTTTAAGTTTTGTAATAAATCAAGTATTCTTTAAGCTTATTCTACCAACAGTTTGTTGATCTGTTGCCTCGTGAGCTCTACATTCGTTTGTATCGAACTTAAACCTATATAATTTTAGACAGTTCAGGGATTAAGCCTTTTCCTTTATAGGAGTTAAATACTAATTACAAAAATAGGAATATATTAAATCGATATAGAACACGTATTTACCGGGACATAACCAACCCATTTCGAACCCCCAGAAGGTACATTTCATGAAATATAATTCTCAAACGCCTACCATCGACTACAAACGTTAAACATTTTACAAAACGTATAGGTAATTGTTTATAAAATATGAATACAAAATCATACAAACACCAATATATTCCATAATCCCTCGACGATTGGTTTTGTGGGTAAAAGTAAATCAATTCCGCGCGGTTGCAAAGAATTCGTATATGACGTCGGGTCGACGCGACGGGGCGTCCGTACCGCCGAATCCTTTGATCCCACCAGTCAAGCTGAATAACATCGTTGTACTGATAAAATAGAGTACATAATAGACGAATCGTATGTGAGTAAGGTGTGTGAGAATTCCACAGAAGCGACCACCGGTGGAGTGACTGCGCCCGCCACGGCTCGTTACCCGACAACTGTCGTGTTTGGTGCGAATGGCAGGCTTTCGGGTTTAATTTCTCTGATCAAAGTTATATGGTAACGGATCGATTATATAAAGGTATGTGTTGGCGGCCCCTTCGAACGGACCGTTGTTAAATTGTCATAGAAATGTTTCCCGTTAATATTTTGTAACTAGCAAGATACCCAGCGTTGTTTATCTATGATGTATACGAATTTTGTATGAAAAGATGCAACTAATTAGGAAATTAATAGGTAAGTAGACGGATGTCTATTTACAAATTTTAAAGAAAAATCTTCTTCTATTTGTGTTTCTATTAGTGTGGTCATAACTTGATAGCCACTGAACAAATTTGCATTTTTTTTTAAATACTTTATAGGTAAACGTTTTGACCACAATCTCATCTGATATTAAATGATCATGTGGTCTAAGATGGTAAGTCACGCTTAACCTAGAGGGAGACTGGTTGTCTGGGTGCAGCTGTCGGAACACACGAACAGGTGCATTTTTCATTAAATCGTAGGCGTATTTACTGGTTAGGTTTTAGTATCTTTTTAAGTATATAAGACAAGTACGTATAGGATAAATTAAAAGGTCAAGAGTGAATTGACTATACAAAAATGAGTTCCACTATATTATGTTATTAATAAGTGGGTTTAAAATAATAAATCATATAATGCAATCGGGTTTTTTATAATTAAAATGACTAAAGAAAAATTAGTGTGTACTTATGTACACGCGTTAGATGTTATACTTCTTTGGCGTAACGACATAAAAATCTTTTCAAAAACATTTTTTATCTTTCGCACTCATTCTACGTTTGTAGAAAAAACGACACTAACAATAGAAAAAAGGTGTCGGTTTTTCGTGTCGGTGTGCGGCGCGCGCATCGTAAAAATGTACTCTCATCATTTTTCCCAAACGCGCCAAAAGAAGTATAACTTCAAGAATCGTAGCAGTTCCTTAAATATAATGTTTATACTGAACATCACAATGATCGCTTTTAATTGACAAAGCGAGCTAAAAATGTTAAACGCGACATGCGCAACATTACTGTAAGCTATAAACTCGGCGCGGAAACGGGACGGCTCGGAACGGTGCGAATGCGGCGCGAATACTGACCTTGTTAAATGCAACTCGCAACCGTCCCACTACCGCGCCACGTAGCGACGTGCTTATAATGTACCGTTAACATTCCCCACCCTAGTGCTGCCCTGGCAGCACTCATCCGCAATAGGTATTCTGGCGACACGACCTACAGATCTCTTAAGGGTACCGGTAGCAGTACGTACTGAGACCACTCGCACTCGACCATCCTTGCCGGGAAAGGTACTTTCTACAATGCCTCGTGGCCAAGTACCGCGGGGAGCATCAGGATCGGCGATGAAAACCAAATCACCAGGTGCTAGCGGGGGATGCTTTTCAGTGTTCCATTTTCTACGGGGTAGCATCTCTGGTAAAATCTCCTGCACCCACCTTCTCCAAAACATATCAGCTAGTGCTTGAGATTTACGCCATTGTTTTCTTAATACCAAATCAGAATCATTGAATAAACCCAATATTGGTAAATTGGAGGAATTCCCAATTAAAAAGTGATTAGGTGTCAGCGATTCATTAGATCCGGCTTCAACTGACACATGACTCAGTGGCCTACTGTTCACAATATTTTCAACTTCAGCTAATAGTGTGATAAGAATCTCATCTTTTGGTGCACGTTCTTTCAGGATTACTTTTAAAGTAGTTTTTACACTTCTTATGAGGCGCTCCCACGCCCCACCCCAGTGTGGACTAGAAGGAGGAATAAACGTCCATGTCGTACCATAATTACAGGCGGTTTCTTTCAGTTTTCCTTCATCAAGTTCTTTTATGGATTTTCTAATTTCGATGTCAGCTCCGCGCAAGTTCGTTCCATTATCTGAATAAAGATAACTAGGCCACCCTCGCCTAGAAGCCATTCTGCGGAGTGCCATCAGAAGGGAATCGGTTGTAAGGGAGTGTACTACTTCTATGTGAACCGCTCTCACCGTCAAACAGGTAAAAAGAACGCCATACCTTTTTTCATGATGTCTCGCGACAGTCACTTCAATGGGCCCAAACAGGTCAATACCACAGTGCATAAATGGTCTTTGATGGTGAGCCACTCTTCCAGCAGGTAAGTTACCCATTCGCGGGACTTGAGGTTTTGCTTTTCGTATTCGGCATATCATGCACTCCATAGCTACTCGTTTAACAGTCGGCCGAATACGTATAATCCAATACCTTTGTTTTAATTCGTTAACCACCATCTCTGTGTTGCCATGAGCAGCTCGAACGTGAAAGTGCTTAACTATTAAGCGAGCGATATGCTGGCGGCCGTCTAAGATGACAGGATACTTCGCTTCGTCAGGCACATCGCGAGCGGCTCCGATGCGTCCGCCGACGCGCATTACGCCACTCTCATCCAACACTGGCGACAAGGTAAGTAATTTATTTTTATTTCCTAATATATTTTTCTTTTTCAGGTCCGAGATATCGTCGGGAAAACTTTGTGCTTGTGTATATTTTATCAACAACGTCTCAGCTCTCATCATCATAAGGCCGTCAATGTCGCAGGTAAGTTTCTTAATTTTTCTATCAATAAACAATAATACATAACATGTTGATTTTAACAAGCGCAACCACGAAGAAAAATGTAACGGGTTTGGAATAGCAGGTAAGTCTATATTCGTTTCTTTTAGCGTTAATATACGTTCGACATCTGGCACGTCTGTTACAGGATCACAAAAGTCCATCGGCCACAATGTTTCGCGTTGAAGTAAAAATGACGGCCCATGAAACCATTCACGTTCAAATACACTAAAGCAACAGCGTTCTCTTGTAGCTACATCAGCTACATTTAGTTTAGTCGGGACATATCTCCACTCACTTATCTCTGAGAGTTCATCTATCTCTCCAAGCCTATGAGCCACAAATATTTTATAGTTACGAGAATCATTCCTAATCCAATGAATCACAGTACTCGAGTCACACCAAAAGAATCTTTTTATTGGTTTTATTTTATGCTCTGTTACCACTGTTTTGGCAAGACGCACAGCAAGTACTGCCGCCTGTAATTCTAATCGCGGTATCGACATATATTTCAATGGTGCAACCCTACATTTACTTGTTATAAACGCCGTTTGAAAACATTTGTTCTCCCAGCGCCAATAGGCTACGGCACACATCGCCTGAGACGACGCGTCACAAAATACATGTAGCTGTAGGTTTGTATAGTCATTATTACTAACTAGCGAGCGCCCATCCCCTCTATTATCAAATGACAAGCGATATGGTTCGGGCTCACCGCGGCTTAGTGCGGTCGCTGGGCGCGAGGACGGCGACGCGCGCTCGGTGCGTTGCTCAGCGTTATGCGGTGCATCTGCACTCAACTTATCGTGCTTGTCGCTCGTTCTCACGCACGATTGATAGTAGCGAGGCAACCGCAGCGAGCCGGCACTCTTTAGTAGCTGTAACCAATCGACCCATTTATTAAATATGTGGTCAGGTATGACATCATCCCACTGTATACTAGAACGCCAAGTGTCCTGCAATATAATTTTCCCTTTAATAGTAATAGGCGACAAAAAACCATACACATCAAATATCGACATTATTACTCGTAATGCTTCTCTCTTAGTAGGTCGTTTTCCATTCATAATCTCAAATGAGATTCGTTTGAATGAAACGTCGAAGCCTAGGGTGTCCTCTTGTGGGTACCATATAAGTCCTAGGGCTCGTTCTCCATCTAACTGCTGACCTATTTTCAATTTTTGTGCATTATTTGCAAGTAAATTATTTGGTAAATTATTTAATACCTCAACACTATTACTCAACCAGTTACATAACACAAAACCACCTTGTTTATGAATATAACTAATATTTTTCGCTAAGTTGATACATGTTATTTCGTCCGGTTGACTATCTATATAATCGTCCATGTAGTGTTGTTTGCTTATCGCTTCAACAGCTGATGGCATTGTTGAAATGAAACGGTGTGCGTTTTTATCTCTAATGAATTGAGCGATAAAAGGAGAACAATTCGCACCGAATATTAATGATGTCATTTTATATGTTTTTATAGTATTATTTATGTTATCTCGCCATAGAAATCTAAGAGTGTCTTGGTCTTCAGGTAAGATTTTTATTCTTAAAAACATATCTTTTATATCACTAGCGATTGCAACCTTATGTTCGCGGAAGCGCAACATAATACCCAACAAGGATGTCAGCATGTCTGGACCTTTCAGTAAGTAGTCATTTAATGAAAAACCTTTTGTTTTTGCAGCCGCGTCAAATACTAGACGAAGCTTCTTTTTGCTCGGGTTGTCTACTGCAAAATGAGGTAAGTACCATGTTCTTTTATTGACATTATTATTATACATATGACTTACTTCTTCAGCAAAATTGTTACTTAACAAGTGCTGAATTCGTTCTCTATACCTCTGTGCGAATTCCTTATTCAAACCCATCTTTCTTTCAACACTTTTAAACCTATTTATGGCACTTGATTTGGAATCAGGCATTTTGGAGTTGGAATCGCGCCAAGGTAGACCCACATACCATCTTCCATTAATCAGACGTGCAGTTTTTTCTAAATATTCACACGCACGTACATCATCAGAATTTTGGCGTGGCTTATTGCTTATACCCATCGACTCAATAGAAAAAGACTTTCGTACCTGGTCGTGCAACTGTTGCAGTATGAATTTTTCTTCATACCGATCCTGCGATACCTGGACGTGGTCGTAGTCGTAGTCTCGCATCACGAGTGTAGTACCGCGTGTGTACGATGAATTCACCGGTACCCTTCCATGGATGCACCAACCTAAAGGGGTGAGTGTTGCACAAGGCTCGTTTATTTTACCTACCCTATACTCTAATGGCGCCAAAAATGTATAATTGTCTTGCCCAACAAGCAATTCGGGCTTATCATTATTGTTACAAAAATCGTATTTTAAATTCTTCAAATGATCGTAATTATTACAATTAACAATATATGAACTCTGAGCAGGTAAACTAAGATTCTTAACACTACGGGCATACAGTTCATAATTTTGTCCATTGTTAGATGACATCTGTAGCCGCACCACTTCGGTTTCACAAATTAATCCATCATTGTCCCATGCACCACCTACACGTATTGTACTGCGACGTCCGCACAACCCTAGTCGCGCTGTTAGGTCGGCACTGATAAGAGTCACTGTGGACCCGTCGTCCAGTAACGCGTTGACACTGATTGTGCCGTTAGGGCCGTGTAATTTAACACGCACAACCTTCAATAACACTTTACACTCTGTTACAGTATTTAAGTTGTTGACACTCTCAGGCTGGTCTTCCAGTTTGGAGATTTCAGGTTTGTCATAGACACGGAGACCGACGACTTCGGGGTTGGATATAATAACTTTGTTGTTATTATAATGCAGTAAGCGATGATGTTGTTGTCCACAGTTACCTATGTCGCATACATCGGCCGGGCAGGTTTCTCGCTCGTGTGTAGATAACAAACATTTAAAACAAAGACGATTTCTTTTTGCAAATGACCATCTGTCTTTTCGTAACGCCTTTTTAAATTTCTTGCAATCAGTGAGTTTATGATATGTTAAACGGCAATATTGGCACATTTTATTCAGGTATTCTTCTTTATTCACTAAACATAAATGTGAGCGTGTCGATATAGGTTCTTGGCTTTTTCTTTTATATGTATCGAACATACTACGTGTGTTAATTAAAGCCAAATTGTTCACTTTTACAGCTTCTTCGTGTAAAAATTCCGCCAAAGTATGTAATGTTGCTTTTTTACCTTTTGTTGTAATCGGATAACTGTAGTCGGCCCATTTCGATAAGAGGACTGTAGGTAATTTACTTAAAACATTCGTAATCACATTCGTGGCCACTAAATACTCGTCGCGACCGATCACACTAACCGCGGCTACATAGTTGCGTACTTTTACTGAGAAAGACACAATATCTTTATAATATTCATTCGACACTGGTTGCAGCTTCTTCATGTCTGCCATTATTCTTGATAGAATTACATCTGGATTACCAAACTGTAGTTCCAGCGTAGACATTACCATTTCTGGTGTGGTAGCACTGATGAGTAAAGCTGACACCGCTTCGCGTGCCTGCCCTCGCAAGCACTTTCGTAGACGCCACAGGTTCTCTTTCGGGCTAAAGTTACACATCTGTGAAGACTCTTCATATTCCTGTTTAAAATGTAGCCATTCTATGGGGTCTCCTGAAAACAAAGGTAAGTCTCGTGGGGTGCATAGGCGACTCAGAAGAGTTGAGTTAGGCCCGTTAACCGCAGAGGCAGTGGTTAAATCCTTCAGTGCACTAGCCAGCAGGTGAACAGTACCCTCATCGTTGCCGGCGTTATTTAACGTCAGCGGGCACGGCGCGTCCGAAGTGTGACCTTGATCGGGGACGGGTCGTGCTTTCAGTTCTTGCTGGCTGTGTTCTAACCATTTCTCTACCTCACTATGAGTTTGAAGAGATTTGGCGCTGCTTTGTTCCTCTAGATCTGCCAATTCCGCGACAAGTTTTTTTTCAATTAAATTCATTTGAATTTTTGCTTTGGCTTCAGCTGCTTCGTATTCTAACTTAGCTTTCCGTGCAGCCAAGGATGAAGAAGACTTCTTAGAAGAACCTTTTTGAGAATTTTGAAGTGACGGTATTTGTGAAATCACTTTAACGGGTGGCGGTTCGGACTTCACTACACTACTCGCATCCGTCTTTTCTTCGATATTCTGTTTAATTTCTTCATTATCGTTCACGGTTTGTTGTTTACGAAGACCACTTCTTGTTTTCATCGTTGGACTACGATACATTATCGATTCGGCTCGATTGACCAGAATGTAAGCTATAAACTCGGCGCGGAAACGGGACGGCTCGGAACGGTGCGAATGCGGCGCGAATACTGACCTTGTTAAATGCAACTCGCAACCGTCCCACTACCGCGCCACGTAGCGACGTGCTTATAATGTACCGTTAACAATTACTCTTAATAGAATTGAATAATTTTGTGGCCTTGATGGTAAACTATTAGAATCCATTGCTTAGTTAATAAATATTATTTACAAAAAGTTACAGATTCATATATTTAGATATACAATAAAACCTATAGTGATAAAAATGCGTCAATGAAAGAAAAAAAAAAGTGTGCAGTCCCTTATTGTAAAATAAGAAAACAAATTAAAATGTTTCTTTTCATATTTTGAATAAAATATGCATATCATAAAAATCACTTATAAAATAGTTTCACAGTAACTATTATTATATAAAAAAAAATTACAAATAAATTTTAGTTGTAACTCTAAGCGCTCAATATTGTGATGCTACAATCGACAGTGCACAATGCTCGTTTGGCCGAATTTCGATACTCACACTCACACACAGACACACGCACGCATGCACGCATTCTCAGACGCGCGCGCATGTATATACACAAACGTGCCCACACACACGCGTATACAATGGTAAGAGAGAGCCAGATGGAGGGGCGTAACGCTTATTCCTTACGTGACGATTTCTTGTCGTCAACTACTGCAGCAAACTACGTTAATGAACTTCTTTACAAAAAAAACATTTTTAAAATAAATATTGCTGTTCGGACAAATTAGTAATAATTGTTAAATAGAAAAAATCAAGATTTCAAATATTATGTACGTTTGTACAAAGTTACCGGTGGTAACTAGTCTCATGACGTACGTATCATACGGATATGACAATTATAATTCACGCTTCAATAATCTCGTAATTACGTCACGTGTCGCTTTCTGTCGACATAGCTCGTTACCCGGGACTCGAGTTCTGTCGGTAAGCTTCGAGAGAACGCGATATATGCGTATTGTTAGTATATACTTACTGTAAAGTACACACAGCTAGTGCTCGCCTACCGTTTCGCTTACATTAATGTACTCGTACATTCGACTTATCTCTCAAGAACAGTACATTATTGTGTCCTTTTCTATGCCCATGGTAACGTGTATGTAAAAATTGAACATGATTGGTTGGATTATTAAGGCGTGAAAGCGTAGCAAACACAAAAACTTAAAGTCGCTTTTATATAATTAGTTAGGATTAAATATATCGTGAAATTTTTTTTGTTGACAAGAACTATGTGTTAAATCTGCCTAGTAATTTTTGCCTGGTGCGCGCACAACTGCAGACGTCTATCATTGTATTTATATGTATTAAAATAATTTAAAATATGTAGATCGAAAAATATGTGTTAAGTCTCGTAATATACCATTTTAGTGAAGTACCAACATTACGCAAAGTGTCACCAATATTAAACAATACTGGGTAAATGAACAGCTATATAACAGATAAATACTGCGAAAAACTGCAACATCATTCCATCTCTTCTAATGTTACCATTTATTACAATTGGTAATGTTATTTATTTTTTATTTTTGGCGTACTTGCCATTATTAGATCATGGTTTTTGGAAGGAAGTTTCCAAACGCGATTGGCGGTAGCAGTTGACTAGTAGAAATCGTCACGTAAGAAAAAAGCGTTACGCCCGCGCCTTACGACGTTTTATTCTGTCGGTATATTTTTTTATCGTGTTACTCTCTTAAATATTATTTCTGACTAATATTAAAAATACAAAAATAAGTTTAATTGTTTGTTTACGGTATTTTTCAAAAGTGCTATTCCAAGGGAATCAAGTAATGCTAATAATTAATAACAATATAGCTGTAACATAAGCTCATTTTGTTATATCGGTGTTTTATAATTACTGCTGTTATTCAACTTCAGTGATATACACCGCTAAAGACGACGTGTCGCTAAATAGCATTCACACTAAAAACTGAAACAAAATTGGTAAAACAAAAAAATAAAAAAATAACAGGCTTTGTATTGAATACCAAACATGGATGTTAATGCCATAAGAAATAGCGTCAAAGCGTGATCACGGTGGGCTGATCAGATCGAACTTGTGCTTCGTTAACTAAATGCAGGTTAACGAACCGTATCGCACTATCCGTATTGTAAGAATAACATACTTCAATACAGTGTATTTGTGTACAAACACACATTTCAATTAATTTAAAACAAGAATAAATAAACTTGTATAATTGTATTCATGTTTTACGATTCCTCATTTGTATGTACAAATAAAATACATTTTCTAAATTCGCTATAATTATTGTGTATAAAAACATTACCAATTTTAAATGCACGATAATATATAAACTATATATAAGCATAGACAAAATTCGAAGCGATAGACGCAAAGTGAAATGACATATAAATGTCAGTGCCGACGGTTTAAAAAATAAAAAATCCGGCGGATCTTCCACTTTCGGGAGTGTATTAATTAAGGTACTTAGGATCACAGTTTCTCTCATGTTTGTATGCAACATCGTGTTTTTTGTATTGTAGGACGACAAATGACAGCACTGCAATTGATGCTGACTACAGTGCAATCCAAAACGAATGGTGACCACCGAGAAAATTACATACGATCATTATTTATCGCTGTCATTTCGCCCTGTAAGCCTCTCAACAGATCTTAATATAACAAAGCAAAGGCCTAGTATTATATATTTATCATACTGTACAGTGTACATAGCGGTACCGATCCAGTAGAACGGAATTGTAGCCCGGTGGAACTGTAAAGGCCATGCCAGGTCAACAGTATAGTCAGTTGGAGAAAAAAAAAACAGTATAAAGGAACGCCACTGGACCTCTTGAACTGAAAGAAAACGATAAAAATCGCTGGCTTATATATTTAAACGACTCGGTTAACTAAACTCAATTTAATCGCTGTAATAAGTGCCCGTCGCGAGTCCGGACTCGAACCCACGACTCGTACGTTACTCGGGGTAGATTAAGGCAAATCGTTTCAACAAGGGTCAGTTTGTAGCTCGGGGGAGCGATTACAAACCGATATTTGTCACTGTTCACGTTTGAGAGACTTTGGTGAACCCGTTAGTACTTCTTAAGGCACATGCGCATTTCTTTTTCAAAAGTATTTATTAACGGGGACTACCATTTTGTTTTTTTTTTATCGTGTCTTGTATTTGTCTCTTTTCTTTTATAGTACAGTTCACTAGCTTCTGTTCTCCGGTAAATACTTGTTATTAAAAATTAATTGATTTGTTATGATTATCCAATGCTTTAGGCTCAGGATAATCGGTAGCAGTTCTTCAGATAGTAGTGTGTTAGTTTATACAAACAATCCCAAAGCACATTATCGATTTACAGGAATGTAAGTTTAAGCGCCATATCAAAAGGTTATTATTATAGGGTGGATCAATATGTGAACGATGGTGATGTCTGGAATTAACACCTTACTCTGTCCATCCGCCAAAAGTGATTGTAACGTCAATGTACTATGAATATGTATGTGTTAAAAAGATAAACCCGATGGAGTTTCATGCCGGTTCTTCTCAACGATTGGGTCGTTTCCAAACCGATAGAAGTTGTGACGTTCATAAGCGCTTTAGCGCTTATAAATTGAATATAGAATATTTTTGATTTTTGTTTTAACACTTTGTACATTTTTTTTATATTATAGGGGGCAAACAAACTGGTGGGCCACCTGATGGCAAGTGATCACCGCCGTCCATAGACACTAGCAACACCAGGGGAGTCGCAAGTGCGTTGCCGGCCGTTTAATATATGTGGGCCTCCGGCGCTCTCACTGGCCGAACGAAACGCAACAGTGCAACCACTGTTACTTCACGTCGGTTTTCTGTGAGAGGGTGGTACTACCCCGGGCGAGCCTACCCATTCATTATGAAACCAGTAATAGTTTCAGCGTAGCTCTACCACCTAAAGTACATGTTTTTGTATAGATTACATTTGCATTAAAGTATTTATAAAGCGTAATAATTTATTAAATAAGTATGAAGTATATAATAATTATTATATAATAAAATACACAAGTATGTCAAAGTATTCATTGACTCTAAAACTAAGCTTCTGAGTGAAGCGTGATATAGCGCGATAATGTAGCATCACCGACGATTCATCAAATGCACCGGGGCTTTGGGGATTTCAGATACCCCCGACAAACGTTAGTGGTTATCTCTCCCCCTATCGACATAATCTTTCAATAGCTCTTGTGTAATTTTATAGTTTAAAATGTATCTATTTAGTTTGCTTATAGAGGAACAGTCTACGACAATGAATTATTTTGTTACAGTTTAACTCGATACCGTGTCGCGTGTACCACATCGATGGTACACGTTGTATTTGATCTTCAGGTAATGCAAATTGACAGTGCATCTTTTACTTCGACAAATTCGTACAGCAATACTGCAAGTGGTACGTTAAACGCGATAGCGTAGGACGACACGTCCGCGGTGACACTAATGCGGCAACAATATAGCACCCGATGACATATCACTACATAGCATAAAACAAAGTCGCTTTCTCTGTCCCTATATCCCTATGTATGCTTGATTCTTTAAAACTACGCAACGGATTTTGATGCGGTTTTGTTTTTAATAGATAGAGTGATTGAAGAGGAAGGCTTATATGTATAATAACATAAATTAAATAATGGAGAAATACTGTTATTTTTGAGGTTATTCCAAATTTAACGTGTGCGCGCCACGGGCAGTAAATTAATAAATCAAAACTACTGGATCGATTTTAATCATTTTTTCAGTGAATGACATAGGCTATATATTTTATACCCGTGCAAAGCCGGAGCGGGCCGCTAGTTCTCTATATGTTGTATGGTACATTAATCTGTCTTACTATCGCGGCATCACGGGCTCGGTACCACTGTCACCATAGACTTTTGTCTCTGAGAGTCCACTATCTCATTTGTTGTAACTTTTAGTGTATATGTAGGATTTATTTTACTGTTTTTATGCTATTCAATTTATGAAGTTGATGTTATAAGCATTATCAAAATGTTGTCGAGCTAGGCGTATAAAGTCGTATGAAGAAAAAGTGATAGAAGAGAATAACGCTTTTCCCTTATGTGACGATCTGCACCATTCAACTCCTACCGCAAGTCGTATTGAGAAATTTAGTTCCAAAAACAGACTCGAAATGCGTTGCATAACGCAAAGCAACTGACAAACCGATAACAACAGTATCTCACTTTCTTCCACCCTACCAAGTAAAAAAAAGCAAACATTATTTTCTTATTAGGTACACTCTAATGAACGTCGTATTTAAATTTTCCGAATATAATTCTTTTACTTCACATTTCCTCTGTTAAACACTACAGAATTATCAACTCTAACGTATTGGAAGATAGAGTTTAAATTTGTGTTACGTTAGAAGGTTTGTCCCCAACTGCACTAGTGATAAATAAGCGGTAAATTGAAGTTACGAGATAAGGTGGTGTGTTCCGTAACGGTCCGTATTTCACAGTGAGCGTATTCGTAATTATTATAAATTTACTTTAGTTTCAGACGCTAACCCACAGAGTAAGTTATATAATAAACATATCACTCATTTCTTTAAATCAGCGCCTCTAGTGATACGGGTTGGAACAGATATCTGCGATCTATATATGTCTATATATATGTAGGTATGTAAAGAACGTTACTGCATAGATTGTACACAGACTTGTAATCATTTACATTTATGTTGAAAATATGTTTACCTCGTTCTAAAATTAACCGCTTTTATTGTAGAAATAAATGAACATGTACTTCTAATGAGGAGTATAAAAATAATACAAATAAATTATTAAGCCTTCAGAACAAAATATACATTTATTTTAATGTAAATAATACTAGCGTATAGTTTTGACGTGTAGTCGCCTAAATGTTGTTAGTTGATAATAAGAACAAAGAATCAAAATTACATTCCAACGCCATCTAGTGATATATGTAATAACAACAAAATTATAATAGAATTACTTCGAAATTCTATATCGGTTTTATCGGTAAAATATATTTTTTTAATCCATACTAGCAAAACACTGTTGGTTTGAAAAATTTTCGTACCTTTACTGGGCTTTGAAACAAGTTTGGAAGGTACTCAGTTGAAATGACAACTAGTGCAAGCGTGTTAAAGTGGTCGAACTTCGGCTTGGTTCTTGGACTTGCATGCAAAATCCGCTAATTTGTAACAAACTGACTAATCAATATCTTATCATGTTATCTATAGAGAAAAAAACATAAGTATCATAACACTTGGCCCTTTCCTCCACGCCAAAAAAACACATCGCTGAACGCGTACTACTTATGAAAAAACTAGCTGTTGCCCGCAGCTCCGCATTCGTTTTTTTTTAATAATTGTAAATTACTTCTTATAAGATCAGCTATCTGTTAGTGAAAGTTCCGTGAAAAATGGTTCAAACGTCTTGGAGATAGTACTGCAAATAAAGCCATGGGTAAAAGCTAGTCCAAAATAAAAAAAAGCTTTAATTACTTTTTATAAAGTTAGCTATCTGTCAATGAAAGTCCCATGAAAATAGGTCCAATCGTTTTAGAGATAGTACCACAGACGAAGCCACGGATGACAGCTAGTCTAAAATAAAGTAGCCTATGTCACAAGCTGCAATTTTAACTATCCGCCAGTGAAATTTCTGTCAAAATCGGTTCAGCCGTTTTGGAGATTAGCCGGAACAAACAGACAGACAGACAGACAAAAATTTTAAAAATTATGTTTTTGTCATCAGTAGCGTGTGTATACGTTGATATCCAATCAGTAAAATAGTCGTTATTGTGATATTACATACAGACACTTCATTTTTATTATATGTATAGATTAAGCTATTGTAAATATCGTTTTTAGATAACGGCTAAGTCTGTAACAGATAAAACAAAAAGAAATGATTGAAGTCTGTCCAGTAGTTTTTGAGTGATACACGCACAACTGCACACCTTTATCATTTCACATGTGAAGACGCGAGAAAACACAAGTAAGAGATAAATATGATTTATAACGGTTTCCAAGTAAAAAATAATGTATTCGATGTTATTTTATATACGCATTTATTTTCAAAATATAACCTGTCCGCCCAATTCTCCTCTTACGTTACAAACGATTCTCTCGAGCATTCTTTTCGTTACAAAATAAACTTATGAATATTATATTTTCTCCGCGCGGCTTTCGTTTCATTTCGAAGTAGGCTCGTTAACGCAGTTTGGTGGGAAACCCGGTCTTATCGAAGGTTCTGGTTCTGCTCGAAAATAAGAATACCCTTAATTCGATAATAATCGATGTTTTCCTGTACATTTTTTGAGTTAAAGAGTGTCGTAAAGTAACTTTCTAGAAATTTCAACCCACATAGTATCTAATATGATAAATATTAATGTCTGTTTGTTTGTGTACGCATTCACGCCGTAACTACTCCACCGATTATTATTAAATTGTGTATATACGTTTTCAGGTGTATAGATAAGGATGTGGGGTATTTTTTATCCAGAGAAAAGTACTATTGCAGTGGGAAATTTATATTACCGCGAGCAAAGCCGCTGTCAGGAACTAATATTTTATAAGAAAACAGTGTTTAAAATAGATTTGGATTACACAAAAGTTTTTCTCTCAGCTTGCTCAGCAGAAAATAAATAGTAGAAAAGGGTTCATACTCAACAAGAAAATGTAAAATAAAAATAAAACCGACTTCAAAAAATATGCTCTAAAAAATGCATCAGAACGTCTTTGACTATAGTCAGGTACCTATCTAGTCCTAGATTGTCATAAACCTACAAATGTCGTAATTACAAAGAACAATTGAGGAGTTCTCTGGTGTATCTTCGAAATTTAAGGTCCAATTCTAATGGGATCCTCTTAAAAATCCCGTCTTTACAAAAAAATAATTTTCAAATTTTGTTCTGTGGCAACAAACTTTTACAATCGAATTGAGAACTTTCTCTTTATGAAGCCGGTCAATAACGCATAATGGCGGCTATATTTAAACAAAGCTATCGAAATATGCTTATTCTGTAAGTAATTATAGGTAGCAAATGGATGTCAATAATTGTTTTCATTTCATATTCTAGTATCAGCGTCCGTAGAACGTTTGACCGTAGTTGAATGGTATCAAAATTGGAACCAGATTGCCTGGTGCGCTATGGATATTTTACTAAGCAAAAATTCGTTCTGTCGAAGAATAAAAATCCACTTTTGAATACCATTTTAAGACAATAACTGAACATGTGGTATTATTAATCTATCCTGTTCTTTATTTATTTTTTCATTAATTTTTCAGTACATATTTTTATTGGTGACAAACGGCCTGTTAATTTGCAGACAAGTCTCGATTAGTAGTCAGAGGTTTTTTTGGTGTAAATAATGTAACTAAATTCAACAATATCATTTCAAAATTTCAAATGATATTTACTGATGGTGAAGATTGAGAGCAGGGCTAGGTAAGAGCCAGGTGAGAGATGATGACACGGGGCAGAGATGCGAATGTTAATATGGATGTATGGTGTAACTAGAATGGATAATATTAAGAATGTGACTACATTAGAGGAAGTTTGAAAATAGCACCAG
Organism: Antheraea assamensis; assembly: GCA_035772565.1. Taxonomy (NCBI): domain Eukaryota; kingdom Metazoa; phylum Arthropoda; class Insecta; order Lepidoptera; family Saturniidae; genus Antheraea; species Antheraea assamensis. The sequence continues at coordinate 1,739,876 of JAQQSE010000001.1, forward strand.
TAACGAAGAAGTTGAGGAGTTATAGGTTAGCCTGGTATGGGCATGTCATGAGGAGAGACTGATAGTCATGGAACTAGAATGTTTTAAGTATGAAGGACTTTCAGTAGGCTAGACGAAGACCGAAAACTATATGGATAGATTGTGTGAAATATGATATGTGTATAAAAGGTGTGTCTACTGAGATACCATTTGTCAAGGCAGAGTGGAAGAGGAAAATATGTTGTGCCGAGCTTGCTTAGGTGAGGATAAGTGTAAGAAGATGATGATGAAGGTTAGGTATTATTAGGTATTAGTAGCAATAGGTGCAAAGCGGCAAGTCATAAACGCACTATGGACAAACCTTGAGGGTGATAGCTTGACAGTAAAATATGGTCGAGAATAGTACTGTAGCATTTCGAAGTTTTCATCATAAAACTAAGGCTTTCTGAGATTATAGCTTCAGTCTACCCTGGTTAAGCCTAAAAAGGCTAAGAGTTAATTATAAATCTCTATAAATAAAATGATAGCGGTATGTATTTGTGCGCGCATCACGCATAAGCTAGTGCATATATTTCGATCAAATTTCTATGATTTCGACTTCTTAGATATTGTACATGACATTAATTGATAAAAAAAAAACAATTAATACAGTTTTTAGACACTTCGTTTTTTATGTGCTTCCTTGTTGTGGAGGAGGACAAGCGGTATACTATGCATGCCCAGAAGAGGGGATTTACACATTGAAATGTTTATAAAGAAATTTTGTAAGCTAATTATATTATTGTTTTCCATAATTTTTTATGTTTTTTTTTTTATGTTTGCCTCTGTATTTAAAATATACTGTTGAGATACTTAACAAGGCTGGCGAAGTAAAACATAATTTCTCTTGTTAACAGTTTCGATGTAAGAGGAAGGAGTTTCAACAAAGCGCTCCACTGGTCAGACCCTTTGGCCTTCGGTCGAAGAGCGTATTTCGTGACCATGTCGAGGCCCTCAGCTCTGACCATCGATGGAGTCCAGCTCGACGATGAGGGCGTCTACCGATGCAGGGTTGATTTTAAGAACTCACCGACAAGAAACTTTCAAATTCGGCTCAACGTAATAGGTAATAATAATTATTATGCTGTAACAGACCTTGGCGTTTGGTCGAAAATAAATGAAAAAAAGTGCAGTGTATTTGCACCTTTTTTTATATTATAGGGGGCAAACGAACAGGTGGGTCACCTGATGGTAAGTGATCACCACCGTCCATAGACACTAGCAACACCAGGGGAGTCACAAGTGCGTTGCCGGCCTTTTAAATATGTGGGCCTCCGGCGCTCTCACTGACCGAACGAAACGCAACAGTGCAAGCACTGTTACTTCACGTCGGTTTTCTGTGAGAGGGTGGTACTACCCCGGGCAAGCCGACCCATTCATGCTGAAACCAGTATTAGCTTCAGCGTAGCTCTACCACCTGTTATGCGTTGGTTGACATGTTTTATTTTCGGTGTATATCTTAGCAATTAGCGAGGTGGTAGGGTGTCTATACCCGCCTGGATTACTACCATCATGGAAATAAACCTGGAAATTTGAAAAAATTTGAAAAAACACATCATGGAAATTTATCATGTTTTAGGATTAGCCAATGTATATCTAGGTGCTGAAAAGCTTGCAGGCCGATAAAATAGCAGTAACTCATGACGAATTATAGATCATTCATTGTTTTTGAATTCATCGTTATTAATGTAACAGATCCACTCCAGGACTATAGACCACGTCCCCGAGATAGGTATGGACATAATCACCACAATCACCACACCACACCACAACAATTTAAAGGTGGTAAAGCTACGCTGAAGCTATTACTGGCTTCAGCATGAATGGGTAGGCTCGCCCGGGGTAGTACCATCCTCTCACCGAAAGCCGACGTGAAGTAACAATGCTTGCACTGTTGCGTTTCGTTCGGTTAGTGAGAGCGCCGGGGACCCACATATTTAAAAGGCCGGTAACGCACTTGCGACTCCCCTGGTGTTGCTAGTGTCTATGGACGGCGGTGATCACTTACCATCAGGTGACACACCTGTTCGTTTACCCCCTATAATATATAAAAAAAAAACACCAGTTCACGACGTACTGGCGCTTTCAAACTCCAAGATATCCGTAGTTATATATTTTCTCATATACGATGGTAATACATGAACATTTCTCAGGTTCAGGTATCCGATATTTTCCTTCACAGTCAGCCGATAGGGTTACCAATTTAAATTAGTAACTGTACGCAAAATCAAAAAAAGCGATAGTATAAGCCGGGTTTCCAACATGCGTACATTCAGTTGACAAATCATTCGACCACTACGACTTTGCTTTTGGAATGCACTGTGCTTGTTACCAGATCCAGTGCAGACACTTTGTCGTACTCCGATAAAAAAATGTTGTCAGTAGACGACATGTGATCATTTTTAACACTAATAAATCAGTGGCTCTGTATTTGTCCAATTAATTTATTACTATTAGGGATTTTTACGCGAATGTACAAAAGTGCCACGTTGTTTTCCTTACCTATGAGTCTAATGCATTAGTTCCATCGATTAAATCCACTTCCATTACCCTAACTATTGGTTTATTTGCAAAATTCTCTTCTATCTTAATTTTGCATAATTTAGTTCTTCAACTATTTGCCGTCGTTGGCCATTGATAACTGATTGACCATTGTATTGTTAACAGTTCCACCACACCAGCTGCTGTTATACGACGAGGCAGGTCGAGATGTAGCTGGCGTCGTCGGACCTCTGGAGGAGGGCGGAAACTTTACGCTACTCTGTGAACTTAGAGGAGGTAAGCATGTGCCATAACTGGAATTGTTTTTGTAGTAAGAACAATTATTCTAGAGCCTCATGGTACTAAAACGTATAGACCATTTTCTAGTTACTCTCTAGACAGTCAAGCGATTGACTACAATTATAAAACTATATCAAAACAAACATATAAAAACGAATTTTATAAAAATGTGGAGAATATTTTTTTTTCGTGAACCAATATGCGCAATGCGGTCATTTAACACCAGGTGCGTTTGTGGCCAAAGGCAAACTTACAATACTATAAAATAAAAAAAAGAAACATTTGGCGAATAATGTATACGTTCGATGTTAGTTCAATAAACCGGTACTTTAAATTGTGGTCACGTGCAGCTACTAATCGGATCGGGTGTACGTGAACTCCCGGAGATATAACGTGTATTATTCGATAATCTTGGAAACGGATGTGAGGAGGACTCTCTTAGTATTCTTATTTGGAAGGAAGCAATTACAATTGTTCAAAGAAACTACGAATGTGTGATAGAACGAGCAATTCTCGCGGCTTTGCAGGCGTTTATTACGCAGTAACAATTCATAATTAGAAAGTTTAGACAGACCAACAGCCATAATTTGTGATATTATATTCGCAATCGCTATCCTCAATAAGGTATCTCTCACCAAATTTAGAAGAAAAAAAAACAACATTGCATGTACAGACAGAGTTACAGATATATTTACATGTGTTTGGGTTGCGATTTAAAAAATTTTATATATGACTAGCTGTTGCCCGCAGCTCCGCGTGCGTTTTTTTATAATTGTAAATTACTTCTTATAAGATCAGCTATCTGTTAGTGAAAGTTTCGTGAAAAAAGGTTCAAACGTTTTGGAGATAGTACTGCAAACAAAGTCATGGGTAAAAGCTAATCCAAAATTTAAAAAAACTTTAATTACTTTTTATAACGTTAGCTACCTATCAATGAAAGTCCCATGAAAATAGGTCCAATCGTTTTGGAGATAGTACTACAGACGATGCCACGGATGACAGCTAGTCTAAAATAAAGTAGCTTATGTCACCCGCTGTAGTTTTAACTATCCGTTAGTGAAATTTCCGTCAAAATCGGTCCAGCCGTTTCCAAGATTACCCAGAACAAACAGACAGACAGACAAAAAATTTAAAAATTGTATTTTTGTTATCAGTATCATGTATACGTTCATATCCAATCAGTAAAAAGTCGTTATTTTGATATTACATACAAACACATCATTTTTATTATATGTATAGATTTAATTCCGAAATTGAGCTTTAAACATGTCAATAATTGTTTCAGAAATCATAATACTAAAATAATTATAGCGTAATAAATGCAAGCAGAGCCGTGGGCGAAGTCAGTCAAACAAAATGTACCCTCAGAGGCATTGTTAAAAAATACATTTAAAGTGTCATTGAAACTGAAGCATTCTTGAGCGTTTTTATTTGAAAATCTCGTATTACTTGCTGCGGGGCGTTACTTACAATCTCGTCTCTATTCTTCGTGTCTATTTTGCTCGACCTTTGTCTACCTCACGAAATATATATTGTAGAATCTCATTATAACAGTGGATTTAGATAAGCAAAATAGTATTTCCAAATTGATTTAACAAGAGGCTTTTCCAGATTTTTCTTTTGAGCAAAGTAAAAACAATTACTATCTTTGGAATTATAATAAGGGTCTTTTTTATCTAATCCCTGAGACTAAATCTTTTCACATTTTATAGTTCGTTTATTGCGGAAGGTAATAGGATAATTAACATTATGCTATGACTCTTAGTATAGAAGGAATTATAATACAATGTTTTGGTAAGAGAACACGCTAAGGAGTACGAAGTAGTACTGCGGGCGGGTCGTGTGGAGTAGTTAGTTAGTAGGTGGTAGAGCTACGCTGAAGCTATTACTGGTTTCAGAATGAATGGGTCGGCTCGCTCGGGGTAGTACCACCCTCTCACAGAAAGCTGACGTGAAGTAACAGTGGTTGCACTGTTGCGTTTCGCTCGGTCAGTGAGAGTGCCGGAGGCCCACATATTTAAAAGGCCGGCAACGCACTTGCGACTCCCCTGGTGCTGCCAGTGTCTATGGACGGCGGTGATCACTTACCATCAGGTGACCCACCTGTTCGTTTGCACCCTATAATATAAAAAAAAAATAGTACGTGGAATTGCTAATCGAGGGTGGGGGGACATTTATTGCGAGTAAAACCGTGAGGCACAGGATTAGTTCGATTCACGTTTATCCTAGGCAATTGCCCAAGCCGAGGTTCGGCCACTCTGGCATCCTTGAGCTTGTTGCCTTTCGGCTGAGTGCCCTAAGCGCTCGCCCTAAAAGCCCGGTGAAGCTGTAAAGGCCCGTTAGGCGAACAGCGTTTAGTCAGTTCGAAAAAAAAGAGGCACAGGTATCTCTTTATTATATACTAGTTTCTTTGGGGTATAAACATTTTATGTTCCTTTTGAATACATCATCGATTTTTATACCAAATTTCTACAGAATACATCCCGTGCGTTTAATTAAGCTTGTTTAATGGATAATTATATAAAACAAATTTATGTATATACATTAGTCGCTCGCCCGGCTTCGAATATCTGTGTTAACGTAGAAAACGAGTACAATTTTTTCCCTTTATAATATCCAATTAAATAAAATGGATATATAAGTAAAATTCTGTCAATATTTTTGAAGATCTCCTCGCGCTATCTTCTGTCTCCTCATTTTTTCAAGATTTTCTCTTATACTACTTTATTCTGACAATTACAAATGCAGGGAAAAGAATTAGCCAAATCGGTGTAACCGTTCTAAAGTGATGCGTTTAGGTACATTGATGAATACAGATTGAGACGTAGACTGACATTTCTCGTGTCATTGTGTATTCAGAAACCCAATTTGACAAGTTATCGAACCGATAGCGCTATTAAACAGATAAACTACAGTTAAAAATGCTTCAGAAACCGGGCATGATGGTTTAGTTGATAGTGTGTTCGAACACAGTGCCGAAGGACGTAGGTTCGAATTCTAATAACTGAATCGGAGATTTCGTTGAAGGAAAACATCATGATGAAACCATAGCATGGTGGTAGGGCTTTTTGTAAGCCCGCCTGGCTAGTTACCAACCTCAAGTTGAAAATCTGTCGCCAAAAAACACCTGTCGGTGTGTTCCGGCAGCTGCAGTTGAGAGCCAGTCTCCCTCTAGGTTTAACATGACTACCATCTAAGACCACATCATCATTTAACATCAGATGAGAATGTGGTCAAACGCTAACCTTTAAAGTATAAAAAAAAACATTTGTCAACTACTTTTTATGGATATAGGTTACATTAGATTTATAATAATGCTATATTGTAAGTAGTGTTTTGAGGCGCACGAACATTACAATTTTTTTTATACTAGTTCGGCAAAATGACTGCACAATACCTGATGGAAAGTACGTTACGGTCTAAAAACAGCGGCGACTGTCGGTGTTAATTACCAACGGTAGTCGTCACCATCATGCCGTCCTGCAAAAGTACCTCGTCACGCCATGTTTGAATAAAGAATATAATTAAATAAAAAGAATCTTTTTACATATTTTTACAAAGTTCGAACGATGAAATTAAATACGAATAAAAGTTTGAATGATAACATTTTTTTAAGAAATTACTTATCCAATTTTCTTAAATAACTATATAATAACTTATCAAACTAACTTCATAATGTGTTACATGGACGTACGTATTTTCCATTTCAAAATAAAAATTTATCCTCAACGATTTCTTATAACGCGCTAATAAAGTATAACTTTTAAAAATATATCTTTATGAACTTGCACTGTTAAGCCAGTATTCGAATCAGGCAGGAATTATCTCTTATTTAGGTGCTTTCACGAACACTTGCAGAGATGCGCGCTCCTGTCGTCGCGATTTTTCTTGATATTTCCATTTCGGATTGAATAAATATTTCACAGAAAGAGTTTTCCTTCACGTTTTACTGCGAACAACAGAATTATTACCGTGTAGAAATGTAAAAATACAACAGAATGGTTATGATATTAGTCAAGTAGACAGGCGGACAATGGAAACCGGAGTGCAAGGTACGCGAGCGGCCTCGATACGCAGAGCCGTAGTCAGTATCGGCGGAGGGTGAATATTATGGGTTGGAAATGTATTCACTATATAACGCGCACTCAGTTTCAGCTAAAAGATTTTTTAATTCAAAATTCTAAGCTAAACAAAATAGTTATGTATGTCTCTTTCGTACCTTTTTTTTTTTTTTTTTTTTTTTACCACTGCCACCTAAACTAGGTAATCCTGTGTCTCAGGTGGCAGTACAGATTATGTCTCTATTTGTGAAAGCATTATACAACCGCAGTGAATATATGGTTTTAAAATACAATACGAGTATGTAACATTAAATGCATGTTGACATTTGTATTAGAATATACTACATTTAAAAATTAATAATTAAACTATGTTGAGGGTTGGATTTTGGTAGCTAATTACTTATTCTAAGAAGTGGCCTTAACCTTACTAGATTTAATGACACTTGTACGAGGATTAAGTATTGTCAGTTTTCTACTCTTTATACATCTGCCAGTAATATTCTTTCTGTTTCGTCATAATTTAGGTTTTGAAGCCAAGATGTAATTTTCATTTTGCATTTGTGCTTGTTTAAATGTGAAATATTTAACAATCTGTCGACTTTATTAATTAATCTATAACTCAGTATATAATATTGCTTTTCAGCGGAAGTTGTTCGGTGTAATGGCATTAAAGATACAGTTTTATGTCGGTGATTCACATCGTTATCAGAGAATATTATTATTGTTGAATGCTTCCGGAGGGTAGCTTTAAGAATGAAAAGCTGTCTAACCGACAGGACTTGACACTCTGAATATAGTTCGTTGGTTGGATAAAGTCTCGGTCTAGATGACATGACCTTCAGGACAGCTCTTTGGGCTCTTTCTAGAGCGATAAGAACAGACTTTGAAGCACCACCCCAAACTGGAATACAGTATGATAGCATTGACTGACATAACGAAAAGTAAACCAGCTTGAGAGTTTGATAATCAACGGAATCTCTTAATTTTTTAAATATGTATATTAATTTTCGCGTTCGATTGACCAGAGCAACTATTTGGGATTCCCATCTTAGGGATTCATCGATGTGAACCCCTAAATATTTTATTACGTTTGTCCTTTCCAAAGCTGGACAGTTACATATGGATTCCAATGAACATGTATGACCTTTAATACATAAAGAATTATCAGGAGGACGCGTTAAGGTACTAAAGTTGAAGGCTATATATTTAGTTTTACTAACATTTAGCGTCAATGAGTTATCTGAAAGCCATTTCATTACAAGTTTAAGGACAGACTCCGCATGAAACGACACTTCGGACCAAGATGATCCATAGACTAGCAGAGCAGTGTCGTCGGCAAACATAAATATATGAGAATCGCGAACATTTAATTGACACAAATCATTAATATAGATTAAAAAAAGTATAGGGCCCAGGACACTACCCTGAGGAACTCCAAACGAGATGTACTCTTCAGAGCTACTGTACTTATCAATAACAACCCTTTGAGTACGATCTACAAGATAGTCCCGGAAAATACTGAGGGTATTTCCTCGAACACCTATCCTTTCCATCTTATATAACAGAGTAGGGATGTGAACAGAATCAAAAGCTTTTGAAATATCTAAGAATATACCTAAGCACTTATATTTCTCATCTAATTTTTTAGTGACTACATCTACAAGCCCAACAACTGCATCTTCTGTACATTTCGAAGTTCTAAAGCCAAACTGGTAATCAGATATAATGTTATATTTAGTAAGAAATTTGACTAAGGCATTACATAGAATTTTTTCTAGAATTTTAGATAAAGCCGGCAAAATAGAGATTGGCCTGTAATTGTTAACTACATCTCTGTCTCCACTCTTATGAACAGGGTGAACGAGTGCCCTCTTAAATACCTTCGGGAAAACACCAGTGTTTAAAGACAGGTTACATATATGAGTAATTAACGGACACAGGACATCACACGCAACTTTAAGTACATATGTCGATATTGAGTCACAGCCGACTGCGCAATGGTTGCGAAGTCCAGATATAATTCTGGCAACCTCATGTACATCCGTCTCTAGAATGCCCAACGAGTTGGGTTGACTAGCGGAAACGGTTGGTGCTTTAGGTACCTTATTATGATAATTAGATGAATTTAATTTATCAAATGAAGATTTCCCAGTATGGACAAAAAATTGATTAATAGAATTTATGGAAGTTATGGGATCGTTACCTTTTTGAAGAAGCTCAAGAGGAGGAGATCGATTATGTGTAATGTTAGTGACTGTTTTTATAACCTTCCAGGTAGCTTTAGGATTATGGCTGGCCTTGGCAAATTCCGTTCTCTCATATTCGATCTTTAACTTTCTCAAAAGCAAATTACAAAAATTGCGATAACGTAGATATGATATTTTACTTATAATATTATCAGGAAATTTTCTTGTTTCTAAATGTAATCTGTCTCGATTCCTAATACATCGCAGCAGCCCAGGAGTAATCCACGGTTTAATTATTCTATTTCTGTGCGCAACCTTCTTCATGGTAGTATGCATGGATATAGTTGAAGACAAATTTGAAACTAAGTAATCAGCAGCTAAGTTTGCATCACTACATGAGAAGATGTAAGAGAAATCGAAGTTTTTTATGTCACTTAAAATATTTGAATAATTAGTGCAAATAAAATTGGAAGAAGGATTATACATAATACCGTGAATATTCAGAAAAAGGATAACGGGTAGGTGGTCCGTAATGAATGTGTCTATAATCAGAGTACTAGATTGTTTGTTCGATTTTAAAATAACATGGTCCAGACAACTATCCTCTCTAGTGGCAATAAAATGAGCAGAAAGAAGTCCGTAAGAGGCAGTTAAGTTGAGGTAGTCATTGGTATTTGCACTATTTTGGATAATATCAATATTAATATCTCCCACAATCACTATTTTGGAAGCGGCCCTATTTTTAGCCAGAATATCCTCAAGACCATTTAGAAAAACATGAATATCCCTGTATGCTGGAGATCTATAAAGGGCAATAATGACCAAGTTACCAGAATTTATATTACATAATAAGCAGTTAGCTTCCATGATGGTTGGTTCTTGTACTGAACATTTAAGATGTTTCCGTATATATAAAATAACACCATCATTTTGATTACAAATATTTACGGTAGAGAAAACGTTGTATTCAGGAAGTTGGGGGATGTTTATAGCTTTACTTGGCCAGCATTCAGAAAGCACGATAACATCAAAGTTTATCTTGATACGTACCAGCAGAGTCAGCAATTCATCGAAATTTTTATTTACACTACGAATGTTCATTTGGAAAATAGATATGACGTTAATATTATCTTTCAAGTACGAAATACAGTCAGTTGGAGAACATTTAACTGACTTTGAAATAGATAATTCGTCAAGGTCATTGGCAATATAATTAATCGAAGCCATTACGCTAAGAAGTTAAGGTATAATTTTTAGTCTCTTTCAAGGATACAAGTAACTGTAGAGGAGGGTGGTAAGTATCAAGTCTACTAAGCGAAGTGGATTCAAGTACAGTACTGCTGCTATCCTTTTCATAACTCACGTTAAGGGGTTAAAATATTTTTTTTTCTAGATAAATGGATAGTTGTTAATAAATAATGTAAATTTAGTATTGATATTATATTTTATCTTTCACCCCTGATGGTTAGTAGGGTGTCCCTTGCCATTAATGTCGACTCTCACATTATGTATCATCCCTATGTAGCAAGAGAATTTAGAACTGTACAAGTAACGGACGCAAAGAATATACAGATTGAGAAAAATTATTTGTGGATAACACAAGTAATTATCCTATGTTGGATTTAAGGAATAAAGAGAGGGCAGCTTAAGCATTACGCCATTCACATGCATAATTTCTTCCTATGATTATAATGAATAAATATATTTATTTCTTATATATATATATATATATTTATTTATTTATAAATATGTTTATTTCTATGGGCTAAACCCGAATCAAAATGCTCCATGGTACTTGCGTTGCGGTATAAAAATTTATAACCTACAGAAGTGTTTCATGGGGGGACAAAAGCCTAAAACGCCACATCAACTACGGCCCTGTCGACACCGACTACGTATTAGTAACACAAATAACTTTTCTCTTATAACGCAAAACGGGAACATATATCCACGTTCGTGCGAAAAATTCCGCTCCTGTGTGTAGGTAATTTGATAACTCATTGTTCGTATGGATCCGGTATTGGGAAGCTATTTATTTGTTCCCGTTCCTTTTTATCGGCCTGTTTTATCATTCGTCTAGGACGGTATCCTTTGTTGTTACGCGTTGGTAGTTTGTAGTATCGGTTACGACTTGATAGATTTAAAATTGTTTACGTTACGTGTATATCTACGAAATTATGCCTTCATTTTTTACTCCAGTCTCTCTCAAAATAGGGTCAGCACGATATGTTTTCTTCGTTCATGTTGTGGACTGAGATTCGGCTTAATCGTTCACGACCGGTTGCCTTGTTGATGTCGATCCTTTTTGCATTTGATAACGATAGCTACATAGCCATTAATCATCGTTTTTAAGGCCCCTTACAAGTATAGCAATATACACACTGCAATTTACATATATAGAAATCCGGTGTCTATGTCCGTAGTAATTCTCTTCTTAGCCAGGTAGAATTTATTTATCCTACTTACAGGTTCTCTCGGGTGGTTGTTAATTACAACTGTGTCCAATAGGAGGTGCTATAGTCGAGGTCCAGGTTTTTTTAGTGTCTCGATTAAAACTAAGGATTATTTAGGATTAAAACTTAGGATGACTCAAAGTACTCATATCCAGATTTTTTTGTTAAAAAAACAATGAAGAATGACATTCGTTTTTTGAAGTAGTTGTTAGAAATAGTTTATAAAGATTTGTGTGATTTGCCACGATACAAAATAAAAGTGATTATTATAGATTCCATTGGTATCTATAGTGTAGTGGTAACTTTGACGTTCATAAGCGCCTTCTCAGGGCCTAAACTGAATAAAATATTTTTGATTTTGATTTTTGATTGTGTCATAATCAATCCCACATATATATATACATGTGGCGTTCGGCCTTTTTTATGTACTCTCTGGTCGAACGCGCATTGACACAAAAAATTAATAACGTTATTTTAAAAATGAGACAAGATGTCTCATATAACACAGGACAACTGAATAATAAGGACGAAACCCTCGAGGCTACCAAATATATATTTAAAGAATCGGAGGGGTCTATCACTTTTAAATGAAGAATGGAGACTGGCAGATACGGTCTTTTAAGAACTTGTTTCTGTATTTATACTCGGATTGAAAAGGCTTCGATGGGTTCTCATCTTCACCATCAAACAATTATGTCATTCTATGAATTTATACAGGATGTTTGTAGAGAATTCTAGATTTTTTTTTATTCTATTTCTTTAGTATTCGAAAATAGTGTATTCTCCTGTACGTGTTATAACAGCGTGTTCTCACATATATCTAAAGAATATTATTATACCCTTGTCGAAAATATTGACATTTCTACAATGTACAAAGTAATTTATACACTTTGTAAATTTGGAAATTGAAATATTTGTCGAAGTTTCTGTATATATATATATATATATTTAATAATATTTTGTTTCGTTCCTTTACCTAATTGTTCGATCAATCTCTATTTGAACCAATTAGGGAATTTCGTTGGTTCCAAGATTTCTAGGGATTCAAGATTGTCTATTATTATTTATGATTTATGATTGAATATTGTTATTGTAATAATGAATCTAGAACTTGTTTATTATTAACTAATAATGTCCGTGACTTAGATTACATAAGAGCCTTTTTATTTTTCTAATTCCAAGTTTATTACATCAAAAATGCCATATTATATTATTACATAACTCCTACAATACATACATGATATTAAGTGGCTTTTGTCGATTTTTATCAATACTGCTAACCCCGTACTGATATATAGCCCAGACAGTAGTTTGAAAAGTTCTCCATTTACCATCATCGAATTATGTTTATCAGAGACTAGCTGTTGCCAGCAACTCCGTATGCGTTTTTTTTATAATTGTAAATTACTTCTTATAAGACCAGCTATCTGTTAGAGAAAAATGGTTCAAACGTTTTGGAGATAGTAGTGCAAACGAAGCCACGGATGACAGCTAGTCTAAAATAAAGTAGCCTATGACACCCGCTGTAATTTTAACTATCCGACAGTGAAACTTCTGTCAAAATCGGTCCAGCCGTTTCAGAGATTACCCTGAACAAACAGAGACAAAAATTTTAAAAATTGTATTTCTGTTATCAGTATCGTGTATACGTTCATATCCAATCAGTAAAAGTCGTTATTTTGATATTACATACAGACACTCCATTTTTATTATATGTATAGATTAGTTCGCACAAATGACGAACACCTCAATCTTATATATACACTAGCGGCCCGCTCCGGCTTCGCACGGGTATAAAATATATAGCCTATGCCATTCATTGAAAAAATGATTAAAATCAATCCAGCAGTTTTGATTTATTTATTACTGCCCGTGGCCCGCACGCGTTAAATTTGGTATAACCTCAAAAATAACACTATTTCTCCACTATTTAATTTATGTTATTATACATATAAACCTTCCTCTTCAATCAACCTGTCTATTAAAGAAAACCGCATCAAAATCCGTTGCGTAGTTTTAAAGATTTAAGCATACATAGGGATATAGGGACAGAGAAAGCGACTTTGTTTTATACTATGTAGTGATATGTATGTATAGATTTCTTGAGTTTAGTAACTCTAAATTACGATTATTTTATTTAGACCTTGTCTGGTTAACTAATATGTTCAGATTTAAAAAATAAGTCTAACTTGACACTGTTCTGATAGCATCAGTAATATTAGATATCGTTGTCCTGTCAAAAGATTACGGTCCATCCAATTTGTTTTCCCTCACCTATAGTCCAAGTTCATAGCGGTATTCGAAGCCCACGACGTCTAGTCGTTTTACCAAGTACTCATTACTGAATATTTATCAATCTCTTTTGAATGTTATATATTTTTTTTTTAATGTACATTTTTGAGTTATAAATCGTATAGTTTTTGCGTTCGAGTGTCTTTATTGGCCGTTAATTACAGATCTGTCCTTAATGTATATTTTAATTGAGTATCAATTACAATGATATTTTTTCAATTGATTAAGAATAGAAAAACGAGGTTTTTGGCGGGATCTTGGTCTGTCATGTAGTGGCTTATATATTTTATTCATAATCTTGTGTTATTAGACTCTATATTTTGTAATATCGGTGGTGTTTTACGTAATATAGTTCGGTTATTATGCACAAGTGAAATGGGTGGGAAATAATACCACGGAGCATGCATTCTGAGATACCACCAAAACTCCATGGAAAGTTCTAACAAGGAAACCACCATCTTGTTAGAGCATTATAATTATCACAAGACACTTACTTGGAACTTCCTACGTTTTAATAACTTATATTATTTGTAAACATTCTGCTATAATCCCCCTTGAAACAAAACATTGACACTGGCAAATGCTTCTGCGGTGCGAAAACAAGAAGAAGAAGAAGAAGAATAGAAAAACTATCAGGACCACATTATATTTAATATTTTATTGGAGTAATTGTAATTTTGCTATACGTTTTTAATCAGGTAGTTTTATTTTTTTAATAAATTTATTTGGTTTGGCGGCTCAGTTTTATCTCTATAGGTTTTCTTTTTCATTTTATGCACGTTGGTGCCCGACCAGAACCTTATGTCATGTTAAATGACGGTATTCTAAGACACGCTGGAACTGGGGAAATATTTGCTATCCAGCACACATTGCAGTTGCCGGTAAACATGTGTAGGTGCTCGGCGACAGATTTTATCCTGAGGATTGTAGAAAAAGTACTGCCATGCTATAGTTTCTTCACGAAGTCTTCATTCATCAAAAGCTCGTCGACGTCAATCGGCAAGGTGTAGTTTTATGATGAGTGTGATATATCTAGGCACATTTTTGAGTTAGCTATTTACCTTCAAAGAAATCTCAGTGAATTTTATTTACTGTGCCTTTGCATTAGTAACGCTCTTAGTATTTACATGTAGAACCATGGAACTTTTTCTTGTATTGGAAAGGTATAAAAGACAATTATGTCGTTACTAGCTATCGACCGCGGCATCGCTTGCGCTGATGTAGATTTTACCTATTCCTTGGGAACATTTTTGCCACATCTGGATTAATTTCTCTATGTGTTATGCCATACCGCTGACAACGTGTATGCAAAATTTTACATATATTATGATAATCCGACGATTATGATGGTGCTGAGCAATTACCATACAAATTGTGTGTTAGAGATTACACTAAGCGATAATGAAGTAGTAGTAGGCGGAGCGCATCGTGTGGTGTGACGCGCATTATGGGATCGACGGCGACATTACTTTTCCCTGTTTTAGTATACAGTAATATTCACTACATTGTATAAAACAAAGTCGCTTTCTCTGTCCCTATATCCCTATGTATGCATATGTATGTATATTTTTTTTAATAGATAGAGTGATGGAAGAGGAAGGTTTATATGTATAATAACATAAATTAAATAGTGGAGAAATACTGTTATTTTTGAGGTTACTCCAAATTGAACGCGTGCGGGCCACGGGCAGTAATGAATGAATCAAAACTACTGGATCGATTTTAGTCATTTTTCAGTGAATGACATAGGCTATATATTTTATACCCGTGCGAAGCCAGAGCGGGCCGCTAGTTATTAATAAAACTACAACCGATCGCTTCAATATATTCACATTAAATGAAAGTAATTTTCCTATAACGTTTATAAAATGTAGCTTGTATTCGATCAATGGCAAAGGAAACTCGGTACGAGCGACTTACCGTTTCCCGTTCAGAATACTTGCAGCTATTTCTCGCTATGAATAGTTTGGAAATATTCGACGCTGCATGCCCACAAGCGAGCGGACCATCGCAATACGTTGTATCGATTTGAAAGGTTATTTAGAACTATACCTACTGTTATTATTAGGTTATTAGGAAGTTTCTAGAAGGTTGCTGCTAATGGATCGCGACTACCACACAAGTGTAACGCATATTATAGTGGAACGTTTAGGTATGTCGTGTTCAGAGATCAACCGGTGTATGGATATTTTGGATACTAGATGTTTATATGGATAGCAACCTAGCGAAATTATATACTAACTGTACAACATTGGGATACGACTACCACACACATGTTTATAAACACGTCACAGCGACTGTGTTTTTGTTTGTATCGTTTCGGAATCAGACATTGTACTCTTTGTACATGTCATGTGAACATACGCACATGTCATTGTACAAAAACACACTTTGATTTTTTTTTTGGTATCATTGGATGCCTATCCACAAACTTAATTATATGGATAATATGAAAAATACATTATTATGAAACAGATAAAAGTTGATCCAATATATAGGTAGTTTTTGCTTGCAGCTCCTCTCACGGTAATGTAGATTTAATATAACCTTCAGGAACAAATCGTTTATGTAGTTAAAGCGCGAAAGCATAACGAACAAACTCATTTTCGCTTTTAGTATATAAGTCATTAAGTTAGTATTATGATATCAAGATAGTTCTGGCGACAAGTTATGCAGAAACTGCTCCACAGGTCGCCCTCAACCAACACTAACTTGGCTGATAAATAACCAAGCTCTGGAAGATCACACGGTCCTGAAGAACGATGGTAAAGTGATCGTGAGTAGGATCAGCGTGGGTGGTGCTGAGCGGAGTTGGTTGAACACGACAATTCGCTGTCAGGCGACCAACACTCCCCTCCTTAGTCCTCACGAAAGAACTGCCAGGGTCGAGATGCATCGTGAGTATACTTGGCTTTACGGCCAGAGATGTGATAATTCAACAAACTTTTGGGTTTTTTTTGTTATATTATTGGGGGCAAACGAACAGGTGGGTGACTTGATGGTAAGTGATCACCGCCGTCCATAGACACTAGTAACACTAGGGGAGTCACAAGTGCGTTGCCGGCCTTTTAATACATGTGGGCCTCCGGCGCTCTCACTGGTCGAACGAAACGCACCAGTGCAAGCACTGTTACTTCATTCATGCTGAAACCAGTAATAGCTTCAGTGTAGCTCTACCATCTACAACAACAACCACTGAGATGAAAAGAACTTTATAAAAAATATTTTCTAAACTAAAAACTACTATATGGTAAGCAAAATGAGATACACGAAAGATAATTGTTGAAAGATGCACCAACAAAAGTCATCATTGACATTAACCTATCCCATCAGAATTCGTTAGGCAGCTGAATGTATTCGTTGTTTTAGCAATGAGATGAACTGAAGGTGATTAATAAAAAAAAGATTCTCATATTGTTAACTTTTTTACGATAATATATTTGTCTACAGTGCGACCACTATCCGTAGCGGTAACGAATAAGCCGGGCCAGATGTCTGCGGACATTGAAATGACCTTGGTATGCGTATCAATCGGCAGTAGACCGGCAGCACTGATTACTTGGTACAGGGAGAATAGAAAATACACTCGAGGGAAGGTAAGGACTGTGGTCAAATAGACATCTTCTAGTTTGCTGACACATGAAGAAGTATTAAGCTTCTTAAAATGATAACGGACTTCTGACATCTTCTTGTGTTTGCTTAGATTATGTTAAGCAATTTTTACCAAAAATTACTAATTCTGGCAGCACAGTGAATTCACAAATGAGACGATGAGTGTCAGCCGTTTGACGATGCTACCGCAGCCGGAGGACGACGGGGCCGTCATAAGGTGTAGAGCTGATAACCCTGTTCTGCGAGTCGCATTAGAAGACTCGTTTAAGATGAGCGTCGTTTGTAAGTCTGTGCATACCATTTTTTGTGAATATATCCATCTTATTTTCTCAAATGTTAAAATAATTTTAAAAAGGAATAGCATCAATCAACGTTGGGTAATTAATAAATCACATTATTTGTAAAATTGTGGAACAGTAAAATCATTAAGGGAAGAAAATCTCATGTACAAAATACCTGTCTATATTTTTTTATTTCGATCCTGTAAAACAAAGCACTTCACGTGTAAGTACCACGTATTGAAATCTGGAAACAATACCGTTAACGTATACAGATAACCATCGTCTGCCTTCTCTAAATGATTAGCAAAATACCGTACCATCGTAGGTATTCTCTTTTATTCTCCTAATACTAATCATTTGTCTAAAGGTACAGGTTACAAAGTCCCTTAAACCGACAAAAAACCAGCGTAAACGAGCGAACATCGTGTCTCTTGTTCTGAATCGATATAATTTAATTACTCTCGTGAAACTAATTTACTGCTTTGTATAAGGGTTCACTTACCTCTCTATCCTTAAGTTTATCGCCCTGAATATAATTTAATCAACGGATCGATAAGAGATTATATTCAGTTTATTGTCTGTCTTCTTCTTCTATTACTAATTGGTCTTGTTTTAATCATAAAGCTATCAGTTAACTTTACGAGAACTCGACGATATCAAAATTAAATTAGATCGCGTAGGTAATTTAATATTAAGCTTCACGAGGATCATATAATGCTACACCTCACAACAAACAATTTACTCGACTGACATTACAATCTGATGTTGACATTTGTTGATCTAATCTGCTTATTGTATACATCTACATTCATATCATTTAAATTAATTTTAATAAAGGTTTTCATATCATGAAAATGAAAAAGAATAGCATCGCATTTACTATAATTAACACAATTTACAGAGAGAAGTCCCTAAATAGAACTGTTCATAGTTTGTAATTTATAACTTACTAGCTGTTGCCCGCAAATTACATCTTACAAGATCAGCTATCTGTCAGTGAAAGTACCATGAAAATAGGTCCAATCGTTTTGGAGATAGTACTGCAAACAAAGCCATCGATAGAAGCTAGTCCAAAATAAAAAATCTTTAATTACTTTTTATAACGTTAGCTATCTGTCAGTGAAAGTCCCATGAAAATAGGACCAATCGTTTTGGAGATAGTACCACAGACGAAGCCACGGATAACAGTCGTTATTTTTATATTACATACAGACACTTCATTTGCACATAATTGTTCTCCAAATTGAAGATCAATATAATTACCAAATAATATTAATCGTGTCATGTTTTCGTCATTAAATGTAAAATAATTTATTTGTTGACAGACAAACCAGTTTTAACTATGTCCTTGGGCAGTACCCTTAACCCCAACGATATAAAGGAGGGTGATGATGTATACTTCGAATGCAACATCAGGGCCAATCCGAAGGAACATCGCATCTCCTGGTATCATAACGTGAGTGAGTCAAATCGATGGATAATATTTATATTTGCAAAAAGGTGTAGCATTTCTTGTAAGTTGAAATTCGATTGGCAGTAGCAATTACCACTGAAATTGATTGCATTCTTGGTCAGGCCGGATATTTGCGTAATGGAACAGTATACATTTTGCTTTATTTTCATGGGACAAGGACTTCCAACTTTGATGAACTGGCTTTCATACCAAACAAGAACGCTATTGCTGTCAAAGAAACGCACTTTTTTGAAATTTACCAAAATAATCTGGCGAGAAATTAACGATTTAATTTCTCCCCAGATTATTGTCATTATTTTCAAGCGTTATGTCATCTTAGCTAGAAAGTTCTATCTTGCAAATTCAATAGGCATAGGTTAAAAAATATATTATTATTAAAAGTTATTATAAATGAGTTTAAACATTAAAAGTTTTATGAGAAACTTGGGATCATGGGATAGAAATGAAAAAATTTGGACGTCACAGGTGCATATTTAAATAGATCTGCGAAGTCGGTGAAGATTTGCAGATTCAGTTAAATAGGATACTATCTAAGTTTTTGGTAAAGGAAACCTGAGGCGTATATATTGCTCCAGAGGTAGATATAACAATTGATTTGTGAGAACGATGGTCGTAAGGGAATTGGGCACATAAACATTAAAGTAAAATAATTAGCGGAATTATAAAGTATTCAACGAAGGCCGAAGCCAGCTATTCCTGTTCACGTGGTAAAGCCAGTATTCTTAATTTACGGAGCGGTGTGGTGGTACATTATTAAATGTCTATGCACGTTCTAGAGTAGACACGTACGACAACACACTGATTGCAACTGGGTGTTTCACAAAAATCGTATGGGAAAAAAATGCGAACTCTCGCTACGGCAAGTGACACTTAAAATACCGCATCCCTTGACAGATTGGGAAGTCAATAACTGAAACCTTCCCCGGTGCTACTAACGCTCTACTAATCATTCCCTCTAATAATGTTTTACGCTCAGCTAGATTTTATATATTTAAATTGCTTAATGCATTTTGTTGTATCAGTATTGTTTTTAAGCTTCCAAAAAACCAAATATATTTGTTCCGATAGATACATTATATTTACGATTATAACAAATGTTTTCATGCAGGATCAACCGGTCAGCCAGAACATATCATCTGGTGTGTTCATTAGTACAAAGTCTTTAGTGCTTCAGCGTGTGACGAAGAACGATGCTGGTCTCTATACGTGTAAAGCTGCGAATCATATGGGGGAGTCTGCCAGTCAACCAGTCTATCTTAGAGTGCAGTGTATGTATAAATGACCTCTACTACATTTTTTTTTATTATTCACTAATTTATTGTTTGAGCGTTAAATATGGGGTCGCTAAATATAAAACTAGGCTCTTAAGTACTCGGGGGCCCCGTCTCTCCATTGTACTGGTTCGGCCGTCTGAGAGACAGTCGGGGTGTTACTGGCCGTCTCTCTTTAGTCCGGGAGGCCTAGGATCAGGCCAGGCCGGCTGCCGGTGCGGTATGCCGAGTGTTACCGTCACCCCTTGTCGTCCTACTACTCCCCTGTGTCCTACTGTCTCCTCCGAGAGGGTGGGTGTACATAATCGATTTCCCTACACTAAAAAAATGAATTAAAAAAAAAGAAAAGGCTCTTAAGTACGATTGTTAGATCATGATTAGTTATGGTACAGATATCTAACCTATATTAGCTAGCTTGCTTAGCATAATATGATGCATTAGTATTATGTTATTTCTCGCTATAATTCATCGTGCACTAAGTACTATTTAGTCAAATTCTAGACCACGTCATTCTAAATCTCAAGCCATTACTCTATCAAAAATTTTATTTCCTGCAGCTACATCGCCCCTTAATCATTATCAAAATAATGCAAACTCAATCAGTTACGTCTATTGAAAGTATTACTTTGTTTTGTTCTGATGAAAATGTTCTGTTAAAATTAACAAGATCTTTCGTAAATTTAGATATCTTATATGATTTAGCTATTACTGAAAAGAAATTTGGTATAAACGTTAAAAACGTCCTGTCTTGTTTTTTTTTTTTTGAGCGATGAAACGAATATGCAGATCACTGATGGTAAGTAATCACCGGCTCCGTGGACACCAACGACATTAGAGGCATCATAGATGCGTTGTCGACCTTTCAGAAAGGAGAAGGCTCGTTTCTTGAAGGTTTGTAAGTTATTTTGATCCAGAAACGCTGTCGCTATGAGTTCATTCAATTTGGTTCAAATGACCTGAATGCAAATATTTAAGAGACAAGTGTTCTACAATTGAAGTCACGTTATGAAGTATTCCTTATGATTGTTATAACAATGATGTATAAATAGGTAAATAAAAGAGAGCCTAATGTTAAAGTGTTCGGACACCGCGACGTCGATCGACATGGGTTAACGAATTCTGTTGTGGGTATGAATTTTTGCTAAAGGATGATACCACCACAGCGTGATGGTAGAGATTAGGGTAAGTTCCGGTGATTGCACTTGAGTTAGAGTTTCTACGCTTAGAGAATTACCATCTTAGGTCACATGATTTTTAACATTGTCTGAAATTCTAGCCAAACGGTAAAACGTATAAGGCTTAATAAATCTATTTCATAGTGCTCTTCCTTTAGAACTTTATCTAAGTTTAATAAATATCTTTCTTAGTGCTCTTCCTGTAGAACGTTATCTATTGGTAGCGCTAAACTTGGGAGCCAAATATGATTGAAGATTTAGCGTACCATTTGTATACTATAATTAAGTGAGATTATATTCAAATATTGATACTGATGAATTATTACAATTTAACTTTGAAGGGTTTAAATAATTTTTAGAAATTTTTGAAGTTCGCAATCGGTTTCTTGAATGTATGACATGACACACGGGTACAAACAGATGCGCCGTTCTGCGCACAACCGACTCCATTGGTGGTCGGCGCACGACTGGACGAACCTCTCCGAGTCCGTTGCACCATCAGCGCGGATCCTGCCGACGTTACTTTCTACTGGCAGTTCAACAACAGTGGAGAAAGCTTTCAAGTTTCTCCAGCTAGATATGGTAAATTCGTCTATTTCAGTTATATACTAAATACATGTTATCCTTCTCTATGTAGGTTATTAAGGAAATCATTACGCCAACATGGAGATGGATCGAGTGTGGGATTTACATGTGTAACCATTTCCGCTGAGAAGCAGTTTGAAGAGTGTGACCGATAATCACAATTTTTTATAATAGACATGCATAGGTGCATTTGTATTTTGCACTTTCACTCCTTAATTACTCAATCCATTATCATGAAATTTTGCATACTCATTGTCAGGGGTACAGGAAAAAACATGGGGTACCTTCATTAAAAAAAATACCGTTCGTGAAGTATAGATCAAATCTACATTTATCAAAGCCGCGGGCTAAAGCTAGTCGCATTTAAATTGATCATACAGCCCGGCGGATAAGTTTCCAGTCTTATGTAAATTAATTATAGATTCCAGAAACTTCTATGAGCTATATAGTAACCAAATATTTAACGCAATTTGAAATGTATTATGTAATTAGACAAAACGAGCCTTGAATGGAAATTATAGCAATTTAATATGAAAAACTAATAATAATTCGCTGGGATGTGAAAGGTTTTTATTTTAAACACGCAACTATTCGGCATTTATTTAAATTCCTTCAGTCACTCGTCGTTTTAACGTTCATCCACACGCTCAAACTCTACAACAACGTTCTTAATTTCAAACAATACAGTTTGTAGCAAATAAATTCGTGGTCATATTTAGAAATGTACTTCTCTCTTAAATTTTCTTTTGTCTTGCATAGGTTTTTGGAATCGCGTAACTAGGGTTCTTTTACTCGTAGCTTATCTTCTTCTTTTATATATTAATAGGCGTTCTGTTCAGTACCATTTTCTCCTCTTTTATAAACAGACTTTCTTTTTCTTTTGTTCAGAACCTACCGACTAGCTTTGAAACAATTATTGGAAACAGATTTGCTAGTTTCAAATATACTCGAATTTTATTTAATTTCGTCATCTGAAAATGACAAATTCGTTACGATTGAAGAGGACAATGAATGATAAAAACCTTTGTTTTAAAACCAACCAACAACAAGTTTATTGCTATTAATTAGCAGTTACCGGTTTCGTGGGCGTTACCAGTGTGTAATGTAAACACAAAAGAAAGTATTCACAGTTCTTTATAGTTTAATCATGGCTTTCAAAATATCAAAAATAACTACTTCACAGAATACTAAAATGACAGTAACTTACAATGTATTAAATTAGGTATTATGATTATCAAACTATTCGCTATAATTAACCCGATCTCTTCAGTTATAACCAAGAATCATTCTCGGATCTATTTATAGCCGAAATATAATTTATTTATGTAGTGTCGACAGGTGGAACTACGAGCGAGTTGCGATACCGAGCGGCGAGCGAGCGCGACTACGGCGCGTTGTTGTGCCGCGCGACCAACTCCGTGGGGCGACAGAAGCGGCCGTGTGTATTCCAAATCGTACCCGCAGGTGAGATTCTGTGTAAAATCAAAATCAAAAATACTTTATTCAATTTAAACCCTAAGAAGGCGCTTATGAACGTCAAAACTACGACAGGTTCGGAATACATCCCAGTCATCGAGAAGAACCGGCAAGAAACTCGATCGGGTGTAAGAATAGCATTTTTAGTGCTCGCCTAGATAACTATCATACTAATACTAAAAATGTTTTTAATAGTAAAGAAGTATTCTAAAAAAAAATATTTATACGATGGCGGCCATGTTGTCACTTAATACTAACTTGTTGTTTTACGCAAATCGTCAAAAAATTCTTTAGCGAACTCCACTCGGTTGTACTCGATGGAAGTGCCAACTTTAAATATCAATTTTTTCAACAGATTTCAGTTAAAAAGAATATTTAGGTGTAATATTCGGTATTAAGAATACATAGCCATGTTGTGTGAAAATAAAGAATTACTTTGGTAAAAGTCTATTGACTGTAGAGAAAATCAATATTATTACCTAGCGCTACTAACACGTAACGCCTACTCTATAAAACAGAGAATTTAATCGTGTTTATAGCTCGCGGGCGCGCACGAATAAAAGGGTAAAATTACTGATTTTATTGACGCGTACTAGGGTTGCTAAACTTTCTATTGCATTAATATTGCAAACGTGAAAATTTGGTAGGATGGTGTAGTTTCTTACTCTTTCACACATTAAAGGTACTTAACGAATCTTGATGAAATTTAACAGTAATATATTATAACTTATGCACAAAAATAAAAGCGTGTCATCTAAGAACTACCTTGACGTGCGCTGCGCATCCTAAGTCATTAGTTACACAAAGCTAATCGTTTATAAAGATACAAAATTTAAATTTAAATGTTTCCTGGACGCGGTTACCTTTAAGCAATACATGGTTTTTTTTCGTGTAAATAAAAAGGAATAACAAGAGTCATACAAAAAGTTTCTTAGAATGTTACTGGGCCGTTTTTAATATGGCGCACATAATGTTATCTCTGAAGAAAAACTTTTTTTTTTGTTAAATTATTAACGTTAAAGTTTCGTATTTTGTCACATAATTGTCTAAAATACATTTCAGGGATAAAAATGAATTACAAGAAATAATAATCCAGTACCTGTTTTATTCCAGTTTTATATAGTGGTTATTTCTAGTAACTGAGTTGTATTTAATACAAACTCATCGTGTTCCAGACAAGATTTCCAATTTATATTTATTTAAATTAGAAAGTTACGTTAGCGGACATTGTAAATATTTATAAAACGTGTTTCAACGAATCAGCATTATAATGTAATATTTTATATATCTTTTCTAAAGCTAATTCAAAGCTTCCTCTGAAATTGAGCCTCCACTTTGTTCTTATTTTTAATTTTGTTCATAAAATATAGATGGCGCCACTTTAGATAAAAATCAAAATATACTTTATTCAATCTAAACCCTAAGAAGGCGCTTATGAACGTCAAAATTACCACCGGTTCGGAAAACAACCCAGTCATCGAGAAGAACCGACAAGAAACTCGATCGGGTTTATATTTTTAACATAAATAGATGCATATTTCAAATAAACTACACTTTACAATCGTTATTACCGGCTGCACAGAGAAGAGTCACGTCCAGACATCACCATCGTTCACATATGGATCCACTCTATAATAGCCCTTTGACACCAAAACTTGTTTGACATGGCGCTTAAATTTATAGCTTTATAGTTATCGGTAACATGCTTTTGGGACTTTGTTATAAAATCTGATACTATTACCTAAGAAACTATTACCTACTGGTTTTACTGAGTCAGAATCATGTGACGACCAGTTTCTCACCGTTTCTAGTATTTAAATAATGCCGGTCTTTTACGAACTCAAGCTATTCAAGATTTTCGCGAACATACATTACATTATCAAGAATGTACTGGGATATTAAAGTCAAAATGCCGAATTCTTGAAACTTAGTCTTTAATCATTCGCGATTATATGATAGAACCTCTAGTAAATCAAATATGATGTCTATTAACCATTGTGGTCATTTTTCAAGGTACAGGAGTACAGTTCTATGTGAAGAACACAAATGTAGGTATAAATAAGTATTATATTATATGTATAACATCGAGACAACTTAAGGAAAAATAAATACCAATTTAAGATTCCTATGATAGTATTTTAACTTTGTTTTATATTATACTTTTAACTGTATTATCCGCCATTCCGAACTTCCACATATTTAAAAGGCCGGCAACGCACTTGCGACTCCCCTGGTGTTGCTAGTGTCTATGGACGACGATGATCACTTACCATCAGGTGACCCACCTGTTCGTTTGCCCCCTATAATATATAACAAAAAAAACTTCAGAGCTGTCAAGAATATTAACGTAGTAATCCTACTATGTATGTTATATCAATTCGGTAAGTAAAAGTACTAGCTGTATTTATTTGACAACCCTAGGATTCAGCTGATTGACGTCGTCGAAGGTTTCTACGTTAGGCTCGCCCTGGGAATATTATGAAAGAAATTGATTAGCGTAGGTACCGATGTTGTATGATTAGTTACACGAATTTCCAAGTTTTTGCGAAATATTAACACGTTAAATTGATTGCCTTAGGTATTAACCATTCGTATAATTTATATTTAAGTGAGAATTTTAGAGGTGGTTAAAAGTCTTCTGAAAGAATGTTACTAACTTAACTCGTGTCAAAATCGAGGTTCCATGATATATTCCTATTGCGTATCTTACGGCTGTGGAATAGGTCACCGGCACGGTTTTCTTCGAGGTCTATCTATGAAGTGGGTGTTGTTAAAAAATTATGGAAATATGCTATGCGAAAACGTCTAGTGTTGTAACTGACCGTAGGTGACTGGAAAGATTTACCATCAGATAAATTTCCTGATTGTACGTTAGATTTTAACTTAAATAAACTTTATTATCACTCTTTATATAGTATTATTTTCAAATATAAATCAGGATAAAAATCTGAGAGAATTAAATTGACTTACATACTAGGTTCATAGACTTTATTCCAATTTCCTGTCTGTCGCACTGAATTTTACAATAAATCATTAGAGATCCAAGCTGCGCGGCTATAGAACTCAATTGCAACTGATATTAGACAAGCGAGATCTGCGATAATATTTAAAGAAGTTCTTCACCGGTGGTACTACCTCTCGTTATCCTGATATAAGCTGTTTTTATTGTAATACTGAAACCGGGATGACATGTTTTGTCTCCAAGATAATAAAAAGAGTGTACTTTATTTTACCTTTTACAATTATTTTTAGTATATAGTGTGTGGTTCTACTGTTCTTTATAGTATTTATTGTTTGTGCCTATTGTTAAATTCCCAACGGCAATTTTTTTTTTTAATTAAATACCTTTCAACGGTTTTGTTTGGAAGAGAAGGTGTACACGAATAATGTGCATTGCTGTCTGATTTGTATATTTGGTTATGGTATATGGTGTGCAATAAAATGTATCATCGTAGTGTAAAAATCTTAATTTAAGCCGAACAGAACCCGGGGTATATAACCTTGTGTTATTACAGATATAAGGTAAGTCTTTGTATATTTGGATTATAAGCAAAAGCCGAAATATAATCCACCTCGTTATAAGAAAACCAATTAAACTGGATTTCGTCGATGTGAACCGAGCTTAATTTGTAACCCGATTTAAAATACGAGCGAAGTTCGTTCCCAATCACGGGACTGGAACCAATACGGGATCCGTAACGACCGAACTTACCTAGAAATTTTAAGCGTTACCGCTTCTCATGACTATTTTTGAAATAATCGACGTAGTATATTTTTATTTCGTTGAAAATGTCGACTTTTTACCTCACCGTCTAAAAGTGGGAGAATGTCTTTCGAGTGTATGTAGTGTTATGAAAAAAATTGCTTTTTTTTACAAAAGTACTCTGAAATTATTGTTCAAGATACCAAAAACTTGACCTTGTTAAACGACATCTCTTAATTTTAATAATAGCGGGTGCTTCATCGCGATTATCCATTTCACATATGACTAAGGGATTTTTTTTTAATTTTGTTTTTTTTTTTACATACTTCTAAACGATATTATCTGACCCGTAAGGTCAGGAAATAATCTTTTACGAAATTCAACGTTCTACAAAAACACGTCTGTTATTACATTTTGATATATCTACCATTCCAGAAGCTGTTCAATGTTAAAGTTACTAGAATTATTTTTGTACTGTTTTTGCGAATTTATAAGAGTCAGTGCAAAAATTTGTGCTGAATAATGTTTTGTAATATTTTTCTTAGATACTGAGATTAACTTACAGTCATTTTAATCGTAGATCTATTAAAAAAACTTAGTGTTTTAGACGCTTCACATTGGCATTTTAATATTATAAATATTATGTTGATTTTTCACTATCAAACCTCCTCATACTTCTTAAGCAGATTTTTTTAATAAAAAAAAACTCATCAATAGAAATAATTTGAGCTTCAAAATAAAATATAAGATATTCTTATTTGGAGCACTAAATTCTAAATTCAACGCTATTCGGGGCTAAATTTCTGGTCTCGACTAATTTAAAATATATGACTAAACATTTTTGATAAAGACAGTGTAAACTTCAATTATGTCAGGAGTGGTAGTAAAACTTTTGGTCTAGACTTTATGAAGAACAGACTAATTCACAAAGATTAGTGATAAATTTTCGACTTGACGGTAGCTAGTTAAGTAATGCATAGAAAACATCATCATGTTTATCATCACCATTGATTTCACTCGAATTAAACCCATCACCAGTTCTTAGTCGTATCACCTGTACATAAAGTCAGGATTAATAATAATTATTCGATCAATTTACGGTACCCAAATCCCGTAACAGATCCGGGTACGCGGCATGTGAACCAGGCTTTAAGTAAAGCCCGATTTAAAATACGACCTAACTTGGTTACCAATCATGGACTGGAAACCAATACGGAGGTGCGGTAACGAGCTAACTTGCCACGTACTGCTCCTATAACTTCGCAAGAAACCGCTTCGATTTTCGATGAACACTTCTTCGGAACTTTTCTGAAATGTTGACTCCTTAAGTTGTAAGTTTTAGCTCAATTAGCTTGAGCGCACGATTCCTTAGTTGCTATCTTTTGTGTAACGTAGGGCCCTAATTTTTGTTAATTGTTACCAGCTCAGTTATTTGGGATAAGGGAGATTGCCAAAAGGTCCTCAGCTCTCGACTGTTGTTTTGGACTATTGAGCGCACGATTCCTTAGTTGCTATATTTTGTTGTAGTAACGTAGGGCTCTAATTTTTGTTAATTGTTACCTGCTCAGATATTTGGGATAACGGAGATTGTCAACAGGTCCTCAGCTCTCAAGTGTTATTTTGGACTATACATAACTTACTAGCTTTTGCTCGCGATTTCGCACGCGTTAATACGAATGCCTATCACTTCGGAACAGCTCTATTCTTTTGAATAAAAAGTATCCTATGTCCTGTCCTATCCTATGACCTGTGTTCTTGACAACGTGCATGCAAAATGTCATGTAGTTAAGGCCTGAAAGCGTAACAAACAAACAAGGTCACGTTCGTATTTATAATATTAGTAAGGATGCATTAGGTGAAATGAATGTAAACTGCGACATTCGTTTCTTTTATGACGCCACGCCTCACGTTCTCCGAATATATTTTAAAATTATTTTGTTCGTTGTTTTTACTTGAATACAGTTGTTGTTTCAACAGACTTTTAATACGATTCTACGAATTTGGAGTTCGGTTATTATTTTATATACTAGGCAAGCATTTGATCCCCAATCATGCCTTGTTGTAAAATTATGAACGAATTATTAGGGATCAATTATCGTAAAACATTGATACATGGTTGATGAGATATTTTCTGTATGACCATAGTAGTTATGGAATACCCAATATGGTTACATTCCATCAAAAACTCTTATTTTTGGTTTCGATACCACATTCTATATTATAGCACATATTGCATCTTGTAACATTTTAATATCATTATTTTTATTCCATTGCTTGCATTTATAGATACAGATTTTTCCCATCAGCTCGCCCTTCCCCGCCAAGGAACTGCACAGCGAACCGCGTCGTAAAAAGCAACGAAGATTCTTTAACTGTGCGATGCATAGCCGGTTACGATGGTGGTCTGATTCAACACTTCACGTTGGAAGCGTTAGGGGACACCAGTACAATCCTCGCTAATACCACCGCTGGATACTCAGGTACAATTAATGTATTTTATATTGATAACTTTTTTTAGATAGGTATATTTAAGTATTCCATTAAACTCTTCAGTCTTTTAGATTACATGTCTAATTTTGTTTGTCTTTCCCAGGACTTTATTTTAGTTTTTATGGTTGAGTTATGTTTACTGTTTTATCTGTTCTTCAATTGTATTTCGCAAATGTTTAACGTTCTGTAATTTAATTTTTTAATATTATTGGTAACGTGTAAGCTTTGTCAATGTGGTAACACTTATCTGGGGCTTAGTTTAGTGTCCTTCTTTTTTAACTACTACTAGTGTTGTGTTTTTCATAGTTGTAAATATATAAATAAAGAAGAGAAATTTTGTTGTAATTCCGTTGGTTGGTAATAATCGAATTATACCATTATTCAGCATACGTCACCACACTCACTATATCCATTTTATGTAGATCTAGTGGTGTGGATGAACATAAGTTGGGCAGCTGTGGAATCTCTGGCCGATGACGAAGATTTAGTTGTTATAGCACGTAACAGTAAGGGAGCCTCAGATCCTGTACTGCTGAGAGATTTGATGTACAGAGACGCTGATAAAAGAGCTGGTAAGAACACATTTTAACATAAATCTTTATTAAGTGTTTAGGAGCAGCGATTTATTGTAAAATATATTGAACTATAAAGTAAAGCCTGAAAACACGATAAGTTGTGGTGGTAGTGGCATGACACTACATGTAATTTAATTATACTGTATCCAAGTAGAAAGTGCAACGAGAGCAGAAACAAGGTTTCCTGCTGTTGCAGCCATCGCTGCCCTAGCTGCGATACTCGCTGCTGCGTGTGCCATCGTCGCTCTTGCTTTAAGAAAGTAAGTACCAACCAGTAAAGTGGAGGAAACTGAATTGGTGAAGTGTATAATTGTGGAGAATTCTCACCAAAGCTTATTTATGTGTTACCACTTAAATTCGAAAGCTCTTAAGAGACCCTTTAATTGTTAAGATCTGTTAATTTGCTTTGTCGGCTCCGCCGTTTTCGATTATTTTTGGTCACGAGTTTGGACTAATGATAGGGTTACAATAGGGCTTACATTCACCGATGTATGTCCACACTATCATGCACGTGTCAAATGAAATAATTATTGGCACTTTAACGGACCATTCTAGTTAAGCTATATATTACTTAGGTAATATGTAGAAAAACAGATTTCTGCAAGTTAGCGGTAACACATATATCATTTTTATTAGAGCCATTGTGTTTTGCCGATATCACAGTATATATTGTAATAAAGATGTAATTAATATGCTAAACCAAGAATGAAGATAACCTCTCAATTGTATATATTCGAACATACCGCCACGTAGTTTAATAACATCTATTACTATAGAGAATTATGATTAGTTACAAAGGATGTGCAGCGAGTTAATTGATTCGAGGCCTTGATCCCAAATCAAGATTACTTCAACTGTATATGTGGAGGAGTTTAAATAAAATAATGCTGTTATTAATGTAACAGATTCACAGGTAAACAAGGTTATCGAAAAATAGAACTCCATAATAAAATAATAATAACTCGGAATATTCCATTACTTGGAGAGATATTTTCCGAGTTAAACCAATTTAATTATAGTATCTTTTATTATTTATAGAAACTTCTTGCATAGATAGTTTAAGATGATGCTCTAAGAGTATTTCTTGAATACCTAAGCTTCTTAGTCTATAAGTTGAAGTACAATACTGTGTTCATAATTGTTTCATAGGCAATCTATATTTATTACAACGTTTAACCAAAGTAATTGCTATCAGGTAACGATGTGGCCAAAGATAGAATACTTCCAATCTCATATAAATGTGCTTTAAATGTAGCTGTCGAAACATAACGTGCATTAAAACAATAAATGATTAATGCTCCACACAGGTCTTCCTTGATATTTGTATATCGCGAAGGTTATGAGTCAGGGTGTCATATAATTTCTTTATTCATAGGAGAAATGACAACAGTGCAGGTAGCAAGCGACCTTCACAGAGCGTGGTGCAAGTAGATGCTCAAGGTAGACGATACCTTATCGCCTATCCAGCTCCTGTGGACAAACTGGAGACTAAGCCAGACATACTTAACCCAAAGGCTGGTAAGATCTCACTGCTTAAATTGTATTTTGGTAATTCAGAATCTCTGAAATTAGAGAAAAACATTTTAAATTAATACTTTGTAAGCAACTATAGAGTTAGCAATTTTATAGCAGAAATGGAATTTCTATAAATAATAGTCGTTTAGTACAAGAATGTTGATAAAATTTAGAATGGAATTCTTATGTATTCATGTGAATTTAGTAAACGTTTCTTTCCCCAGACACTGATCCACCCCGAGTGGTTTTAGAGTCGAGCGACCACAAGAGTTATACAATTAGAGACACTACAGCCGAGGATCATAAAACTTACAGTCCTCCGTCACAGCATGATGACATGGTAACTTCCATAATTCAAGTCTTTTTATAAATTTTTTAGATGATGATTATTATTAAGCTTCTTATGTAGTTCCATTAACTATACCGCCCTGAACATACCTACGAGTATATGTCGCAAAGAGATTACCATAAAAAAAAATGTTGGTTTTAAAAGATACGATATCATAAGAACTGCAAAAATCACAAGAGCCTAGCGCTAGCGAGCTCTCCTGTCTAAAATACTTGCTTAATGAACAGTTGAATTGGTCTAGATGGGTTATGGAACTTCTTGCAGCCATTTTAAAAGTGCTTAATTTAGTGGTGGCCGTTGAGATTAAGAACGTCAGTAGTTATAACTATCATGCCACGTGTTAAAACCTAGGTCGCAATATCTTTATGTGACTAGATACGGGTATAAATTTGTTATTTATCTATGGCTATATCTTTAACTAGTATTTTATCTCACATAAGCTTCTTCATCCTTATACCATAAGAACAGATGACAGTAAAAGCATAAATAGTTGGTCTTTTTTAAGATTGTTATTATAAACTATTATCAATTATTCCGCTCTTGGCTAATTTGCTATAATATATATTTAGAAATTTGTAACTACACGAGTGAATGAAAATTGTTCGTATCGAGACCGTCGAGTGATGGAACGTGAAGTGCTCTCCCTTCCATACCAATTGGTTATGCATAATGCTTGCTTACTTACTCGTTACGATAGCATTCAGATCATCTATACATATAATAAAAATGAAGTGTCTGTATGTAATATCAAAATAACGACTTTTTACTGATTGTGGATATGAACGTATACACGATACTGAAAACAAAAACACAATTTTTAAAATTTTTGTCTGTCTGTCTGTTTGTTCGGGATAATCTTCAAAATGGCTGGACCGATTTTGACAGAAATTTCACTAACGGATAGTTAATATTACAACGAGTGACATAGGCTACTTTATTTTAGACTAGCTGTCATCCGTGGCTTCGTCTGTAGTACTATCTCTAAAACGATTGAACCCTTTTTTCATGGGACTTAAACTGACAGATAGCTGATCTTATAAGGAGTAGTTTATAATTATAATAAAAAAAACGCATGCGGGGCTGCGGGCAACAGCTAATTAATAATAAGAACCGACAACAAATAATCAACAGCAAAATAATGACGTATTCAGTAACTTTTTATTTATTGCGTAGGCAAAATTCATTACATTATTAGTTACTGTATTATTGAAGCTTAATTCAAAATATTGAGTAATAATTACAGCAACAGAATAATAAGAAATGTATACAAAACTTCTATTCCAGATGCCGCAAAGATAACAAAACGGGTCGAAGCAACACGCTCTGTAAATATTATCGCAAAGACTATTTGTAAATTTTCTGAAGGATGCCAACAATTTAATGTAATTTTAAGATATGCAAACTAACTTTCGCTGGAGTTTCGGGAGAAGTGGAATAATATTTTTCGTTTGTGTGTTCAATCAATTAGGTAGTAGACTTTGTCGTTGGCTGAAGTCGAACTGAATTCGATAAGGAATTACAAAGCGCTTCTGAACGGGCAATAGATTTTGCGCAATTAATGTCAAATTAATTAGTTAGTAAAGTAAAGTCTATTGTCGGCTATATAGTTTCGTATTATTTATCTTTAGCTGTTTTAAATAAACAAATAGGTGTTGTTGTATAATAAGAATACTTCGCGATGGGCAATAGTTTTAAAGTATATAACAATTTAAAAAATAATACAATCACAATGTTTTCTCTGTATTCTAAGGAACGACAGATATCTTCAGAATGTTGTAAAAAATATCATTTCCAAATTTTTACTTATATTAATACCAGCTTTTGCCCGCGGATTTACTCCCATTAGTGTAGAGATGACCGATAGGCACCACGATAATAGTATTTTTGTTGATGGAAGGTACCCTATATTCTTTTTGTAACCCTAACAACAGCTGGAAGTAGATGCTCCACAAAATTAAAACCAAGATATGCACCTCTAAAGGCTCGCGTCATAGTCGTCATCACCGCCGTTACTGATGTTAACAAAGTAACAGCTTATCCAATAAATTACACCACAAATATCGAAGCACCGATTGTCGTACCGCACCGGGTTCTGTATAGCGTCGAAGAGCTAGTCCGAGTGCGAGTGACGAGCAAGTGACCGGTCATTCATTTATACAACACATCAAAAATAATTTCGTTTACCTTCCAACCAATTCATGCCCGAACACTCTATATATAATTAACAACTTGTATGTTCTAAATTGTACAAGTAAAAAAATATATATACCAAAAATTGACTTAAACAATTGGGTTTTATTAGTCGAACGACAGTTGTGCAACAATATTGCCCGCGTAGATACGAATTTAGAATCAAAGAATTCTTTTACATCACTTACGAACATTTTTCTTTATAAGCCAGAATATCATACACATATCGTTTGAAGTGTTTACTTATATGTTTGTATCGCTATATTCATTAAGAAAATGAGACCAAATGTGCTCTTTACACCGAGTAATTAAATAAAATGACAACAGAAGAACAACTGGACACCAATCTGTCAATACTGTCCAATTTTTTTGAAATACTCCTTTCTGTCTTCCATCTCACTCACTCACTTTTTATATGCAGATTTTTCTAAACATTTTCTTTCGTTCAAACCTTGTCCTGACAATTACAAACGAATTAGCCATATACGTGTAACTGTTCTGAAGTGCTATGCTTACATACAATTTCCCTATTGGTTTTTGTTTATATAGATTAATTTTGTGAAAAAAGAAAAACAATTTAACTGAATAACGTCAAAATTTGATACAGTCTAGTTAACTTGAAAATTGAAGTATAAATCTACGTTAACGAATCCCGAGCACTGTTATTGGGGACTGTAATCATTTAAATTCCCGGAACTCCAATGAAATATCTCGCCCGAGAGCGTAGAATTAATAAAATAAAAACTTCCATATCAAAAATTGAATTAACTACATCGCTTACTCGAAGAATAGGGTGTTAACTCAGAATTTAGAGATTTTGGAGTTAATATGCAATATGACTTTATAAAAAAAAACGTGGGTAGTTTAAAACAATAGTAAAAATAGCTTCTAGTAAGTAAAATGTGAATTGTTCCTTATAAACTAACTTGTAAGAAAATTTACATTTTATTTAAATGAAAATTGTGCTTAGTTCTACTATATGCTTCTGGTAGTAAACCTGACAATGACTCGATTTGTGTCCTATCGGGATCAACCAGCTATATCCAGCTGACAAGGCTTGCGGGCCGGCATCGGCGAATAAAAATGACATTCTAGATAACTTGGTGCTTGTCTTTATTTTTTTATTGCACTATTTATCATCAGGGACAACGGTATCGTGCATTACTACAATAAAAAACACAATATTTAGACGCTGCGTAAAAACTGGCAACATTGTCGCTCCTTCAATACATCTTTGTTATTATAATCTGGCAATAGTCTTAAAAGCATACTATTATGTTGTTGGCTTAAAGGACTTGTATCCAGTGGCCTTAAGAAATTAAAAAAAAACATACTATTATGAGCAAATTACTTATGTAGAAAATAAAATCGCGCTCTCCTGAAAAATCTCAAAATATAGAATTATTTTTTGCCTGTGAGTTAATCACCCTATTGTTCTTCACAAGTGATATAAGGATTATATCAGTGACATTATTTTTGTTCGTATTAAAGTTGCCATTGTTAATTTTGTATTCTTAATATTTCCATCTTAAAATTCTTTCGGATGACTCTTATTTTTATTAAGTTTAGATAAAGTAATCTATTTCAACGAGTAATATACAATTTTGCTATGTCTTTTATTATGTGATTTACGTAAACTTTTTTTAGAACGTTTAAAAAAAACACTAAACAGCATTTATATTGGAATTTACAGAGATGCATTAAATAATTGTTTCGCATAATTTGTCGCGCCATTCATCACCGTGATTTGGTGTGAATATGTGACCGCAGCATTCGTCGCACGCTTTACCCGAAAGCCGACAACGAACTTTGTCCGCCACAGCCCGAAAGAATGTTCGCCGGATAATGTGACCCTAGCATTACTGATAGACATTATCCGAGTAAATTAGGCTTGATTTATTATTAAATTTTGTATTAAAATTTATGTTTTCGTAAGTTTAACGTCACTGGTATAATTCTTTCAAAATATACCTATTTATTAATATTTTTATTTATTAGATTATTTATTATGTAAGTTATAAATATTATAATAAACGTTGAACGATTAAAATAAAATTATGATTTTTGTATACGCCATGTTGTTTTATTTGGTATATTATTATGAGATAGTGACGTCATGGTTATGATTTAATCGATCAATCCACTACGAGCAATCGACTAAGCAATACTGCAAACGAACTATCAATAAGATGTGGCCAATCCAACGATCCGAGAGATAATAGCTTGCTACACTGTTGGTAGGACAAGCTTTTACAGCTTCACCAGACTACTAAGGGGAGCGCTTAAGGCACTCACCCGATTTTGTATTGGAAACTAGCTCAAAGGCGCACGATACGCCTGGGCTACGACTGTGGACTCTTATAAGAAAGTCTTATAAGAATCCCGAGTCTAACTAAGCTAACTTTTCATATATATATGAATTCGTGAGATGTATACCTCACGAACTCAAACATGTATCTCGGATCAGACAACTAAGTTAATCTAAACTAATTCAGTTTGAAAAGGGTAAAAAAAACAAAATCCATTCACTATGTGTACCTATTTGTGTGTATGTGCACGTGTGTAGGGGTGATCCGTGTTGTGTTGTAAGACTAGTGATTAAAAAAAACAGTGTCATTGCATTCGAGCTAGCAATGTGCTCGGGGAATTGAATTGCCGAGGGGGCCTAGATGAGTGTGCGGGTGCAAAATTCACAGTCGCAGTCAAGCCGCGGCGGCGTGATCTGTGAGTAAGTGCCTGGTCGTCACCCAACTTTTAAAGCATTCAGCCAAAGCCAATAATAATCAAGATGCCAAATAAACAGTAATAATAAATAGTAGCCACTCATTAGTATAGGTCAATAGTAATCTCCCCGACGGATATAATTTACATATACAGTTGAAATAAATGGATTAAGCTATAAAATCTACTTTTTACTACACCGTATTAAAAGTATTTGTAAGTCATTATTAATCTATACAGTATATACAGCAATAAAATTGAAGTGTCCGCTGTTTATCCGAACAATCTCTAAAACCGCTGAATAGGTTTAGCCGAAAGTTTTACTGTCGGATAGCGGATTTTTCAGAGTAAACTCCAGCTACAAACCGTTACACATATGAGTTAAATAGTAATGATAAAATTTAACAGAGGCAAGTTAATATCACTAAAATTGCACGGCTTATAAAGTAAGTATAAAATTACAATTAAGAAAACTAAAATACTGCCCATAATGAAACTAGAAAAAATATCATTTTTACGAGAATTAAGTAGGGTATATCAACTAGTATTCGTATATAATACACAAGCTCAATTGTCCCTAGAATCAAATGAATCTGTCGATTTGTGTGCAGAATCGAATAATTGATAGGCGCGGATATCCGCACACACGAATCAATCACAGTTCGATAGGTGGGTATAATATGAGATTCATTTGTATATGGGTTATTGTTATAAATTGTTACGAATACAACAATCATTTTAATTGGGTATCGACTTTTAAGGGGTATAAGTTTTATGTGGAATAGACGTACTATTCTGGTTGCATTTTTGTTAGTAGTCCAGCGCGGGTTTAAAAGTTTAAGGCTTTATCAAGACTTTTTTAGGTGAAACTAATGAAAATACGAAAGAATATCGCAGAGACATTGGGTCCTTATGTGTACTTTACCGCATGTATAACGAAGAGTGCTATGAAGAACTTTTTGATATGGTGCCCTCATCACAGTTTCAAACTCGCACCACCCGCTGTTGGCTGGTTGCTCATCCAAATACCCTAAAGTCCAGTAGAATGGCGATAACCGTAAGGTTCTCTAGAAGCTTCATTATGCGCACGTTAACGTTGTGGAATAGGTTACCAAGCACGATGTTCCTCCGGAGTTATGACATGGGGCTCTTCAAAAACGAACTGAAACACGCTCTTCAAGGTCGGCAACACAACAGTGATGCCCCTCGTGTTGCAGTTGTCCATAGGCGACGGTAACCATTTAACATGAGATATGCCGTCTGCCTGTTTAGTGCCCTTTGGCATAAAAAAATATGATAATTACATAAGACTTTCTCCCTCTCCTTACCTTGGGGCGTATTTTATGGATGGGCTCAAAATACGGGTTACCCCTTAAATGTTTGGTTTATTGATATGGCTGTCAACGACTCTCTCGAGAGTTGTTATTGAGACCAAAGTTGTAGGGAGATACACACTGAAGATTATGCAATAATTTGGTAAACTTAAATTCTCTCTCACGTTACTGCATCATTAAACCGCATACACAACA
The DNA here is from genome assembly GCA_035772565.1 of Antheraea assamensis. NCBI lineage: Eukaryota > Metazoa > Arthropoda > Insecta > Lepidoptera > Saturniidae > Antheraea > Antheraea assamensis. Next base: position 1,778,613 of record JAQQSE010000001.1, read on the forward strand.
ATTTCATAAAGTATCAAGTGATCCAATTTTCTAGTTCATCCCTTTCAAAATAATCGCCTATTATAAATGTAACATAAATTGAAGGGTTCACTTGATCGCGATTTATGTACGGATAGCGCAGCGTCGGGGCCTTTAGAGCCGCCATCGAAGTTTTAAGATGTTTGGGCTGAATTCCGAAAAGGGTTCTTAGTGTATTGCCCGAGTACAAGCGTAGGATTTCATGAACGATATTAATACATAATGTAATGGATTGAGGAACACTCAGGTGTAGTTTTAACAAACCCCAGTTTACAGTTTTATCTAAAATAATGGAGCAAAAATAATTACTTTACCAAATGGATGCAAAAGCCTAACATAGGGAGAGCTTTCTTTATGTGTAATTTTTTCATTTTTCTTGTATTCTCATGGCATAGTGACCTGATGGAAAGCACTGTCCAAACACAACGGAAACCGACTAAAGATCAGCAGTTCATCATCATAGGCCTCTAAGCTATTGGATATAAACTGGCTGGCGAAATCCGACAAGCTAAAAATGAGTCACTCTGACTTAATCAAGTAAATATAACCAACACCCTGTTTGGTAACCCAGTTTGGACCCAGAAAGGTGACCAGCCTAAGCGTGCCTCAATGGTGGGTATTAAGTGGGGTTTAAGACGGTCAACCTTGAGAACTAGCTGTTAGGTTCAGCTACAGCAACATATCTATGGCGTGTTTGGACACAGATTTTCAACTTGAATAAGCCCCACCTTCGCAAGATACAAGTAAAACTAACCGACATTAAATTGATATTTTGCTTGCCGTAACGTAACCTTTCGGCTAAAACCGTTTACCCGTCTACCTTATTATGATTTTAATATAAATAACATTTATGAACACAAAATGCGTAGTAATAACCTTTCATATAATAAAGCGGATCCTATAAAACGTGTAACATATTATTAATATGAATGTTCCGATAAATTGCTTCTGATGTTGAACGAACCATGTCCAAAGATAAAGCGGTAAGCGATGCATTTTATCGTACGTTGATTACTATCGCGAATCACCAATGTTCTTTTATAGCTTTATTATTAGAAAATCATGGCTTGTCACACTTACTAATAGTCTTTCCAATGCGTTCAGATAGCGTAAGAAGCCATCTTCTAGATTAATATTAACAAATTTAACCCGAGAAACATACTTTTATGGTTTTTTGTAGACGGACACTGAGCACGAGTTAATGAAAATGGACAGTCCTTATCAGTATTTTTGGATGCTCTGAATATGGCCGTAAATTCGAGTTTATTAATATGTATTTAGATGATTATGACATTGGAAGAGAACGTAGAGCGCTCGCAGTAAAAGGCCGCGACGGAATAGACCCGCATGGAAAGTTCACAACGTATGCAGTGTGTTAAGTAATCTAGAATCGCCCGCCGTTCATCCTTAACACACTGTCTTGTGTCAGTTTCTCCTTTTTTTTTTTTTCGAACTGACCTACACTGCCGGCTTATTAGGCCTTCACAGTTCCACAAGACTACTAAGGGGAGCGCTTAGGGCACTCACCCGATTGTGAAAGTTTCTCCTCATATCTTTCATATTGTAAAGAATAAAATGTAAGAATATAGTGTGTACTAATCGACACGCGTTAGAAGTTATACTTCTTTGGCGTAACAAGATAAAAATCTTTTCAAAAATTTTATCTTTCGCCTTATTTTACGTTTGTAGAAAAAACGACACTAACAATAGAAAAAAGGTATTTAATACATACATACTTTTTTGAATAAAATGTTGACTATAGCTAACTTCAGGGTGTGGGTTTTTCGTAACGGTGTGCGAGCGCATTGTAAAAATTTACTCACATCATTATTCCCTAACGCGCCAAAAGAAGTATAACTTCAAAAGTAATACTTACATAGTCACTTAGTGTTTAGTAAAACTGTTATGAGTAACAATAATGCTAAAATATTGCACTTGCTTAACTTTCAACACTTGAACCTGACGCCAAACGCACACTCAATGCATCGCTAACGACTCGCATATTTCATCGGCACACAACATTAACCAACAATTAACCTGACAAATTGGATAAAAATTACTAAAAATACACCACATAAGATATAACAAAAAAACATAATTTGCTTAGTATATTAAATATTGGTTTCTGGTTCACTCTAATTGTGAATCGTTCAAGAAGTTCGAGTATTCGATGACGGAGTACATTCTAATGCCATCATTTAGTTGAAAATCTATCGTCAAGGTATTGTAAGGACTCTGTGTGCAAAAAAGATACCATGTCAGTAGATTTTTTGTTTGAATGACGATCGCCAGTTTTTGTCGACTGTCTGTTGGTTTTATTTTAGGTTCAGGGTTAGGAGAAAGTAAGTCTATAAATCATTTGTCTTTAATCGGTAGTCTTTACTTTGTGTAAGTTGTAGTAGCCTTCAAGATTGAATACAATAAGTATACCAGAATTATCCCGCCACGTATTTCAAGAATTGCAATTAAGAACCATCAGGGTTTTAACATAATAGGCGCTAAGAACAGAGTAACATTGTTGACGAGCTTTGTGGCCCAGGGTTTCGGGAGATAAGAGTAAGTTGTTTGCCTGACAAGAACCGTGCATTACCAAGATGGACCAAACTGTTGACGTCCATGTTAACAAATTAGCATGTCAAACGACTCTGTCCTGTCTTTGGTTCCGTACTCAAAAATTATTTGTAATACAGAATCTATTTAAGCTTACTTAATTTCATTAAATCAATATTAATACAAATTTAGATATAATTACAAATAAGTTAAGCTGTTAAGACCTTATAACGAGTGTACACAATAAACAAGGCCCCCTCCGGAGAAAAAATACAATCTTTATTACAACACTGGGCTTATCACCTATGGAGACAACAAATGATGAATAATAATCTGTTGAGCTTTATCTTTACCACAATCTTGATCTTCAGCACAAGAACGTTCCCCAAGGTTCTAGTTTCCACACCTCATTTCCCACTAGTTCACAAGACTAACTAATAGAGACGTGAGGACTAAAATGGTTGCAGAACGGACGAGAAATACAATCGGTAACGACCTCTTCAGATGTAATGGATTCGTCCAAACCCGGAAGACGCAATTGTTTTTAACTAAAAGGTCTGGAAACTTAGAATCTTTCTAACCCAACATTCTCCCGAAACGCCACTGCTAGACTATCCACTGCCTCGAATGGCTATCCACTGGTCACCGCCTTCTTCCAACGGATGCTTTTAATTCCAAAATCTACCTCGTTCTTCATTATTTCGCGAACTTCCAGGTAAGAGAAATCTATCCACCTTTGCCTTGAAAATGACAGCAACTGCAATCGATTTAGGGTGCTGCTATTTGGACGTTGTACCATAAAATTGGCATCAGTAACGGAGACACTGAAGAGTATTAGGTTAGTACGATATGGGCATGGTATGTAGGATAAAACAAAAAGTGTTTTAAGTATGAAGATTGGACGGATATCAAAATATGAGGAAACCGAAGAAGGTATCGATGGACTTGTGGGTAAATTAAAAAGTCTGTTCACTAAATATGTTTAATTCCATTTAACACTTTTAAGACAATTACAGTTTTACGTGAACGCATATCAGACTATGCTAGTAACATTTAAATAACCAAAGAAACAATAACTCAAATGGCGTCGGCAAGCAGCTGCGTTTTGTGTTGTCACAGACTGTATGAAGAATGAAATACGTATAAAAGCATCAAATGAGGAGTAAAGTAAAACGAAAGAGGAAAACATCTTTTTGCTGATCCTGTTAAGTAGGCATAATTACAAAAAAAGAACATCTTCAGCAGACACTTATATTTCTTTTATCATATACAAGTAATCCATTCACAAAAACAAAAGGTCTGATATCCTTATCGGACATAGAAAAAATATTAGCATTAAAATTTACTGTGTCTAAAACTTGTAAATTCAAATAGTTCACTCGAATCTGTTTACAGCTAAGAAGAACCGTTCAAAACTCTAGAAATCGGTTGGACCGTTCGCTCCCGATCTCCTAGACGCTTCCAAGTGTTTTGCTAATGAATTTCTGGAAACTAATTAGTATACAAATAATTAGTTCGGTTGAAGGTCAGACTAGATTGCGATCAGTAATTAAAAAGCTGAAAATTGTACAGTTAATTTCTTTAAACGCAATCAGGGGCAACTAATTACATTAGAAAACTACAGCAAAGTGACGAGAGTGGAATATCTGCGTAATAAAAAAATTCTTTATTCTATAAATATTTAATTCAATGTAATTAATTATACAATAATAATAGGTAAGTTCGGTTTGGTTGAACATAAGTTAGAGTAGCACGCTTAGGTTTATTACGTTTCAAAATCAGCTGATGCTGTATCCAGTAACCAAGCAGTGGTAGAAAATCTATACCTGGATCGCTACTATAAAACCATCTCACCAACCAAGCAATTAACAATCATTACATAATGTATAATTATAACATTAAAAAGCATAAATTTATTAAAATTTAGATAAAAAGTAATGACCAAAAAATTAAATAAAAAAACATTAAGTTTTAGTGAAATTTTCTTCACGCTTAGTCTTGAGATTATACAACCAACAGGGCACACACACACGCGTGTATTATAGCAAGAGACAGAAAATTGTCTGGAGCAGGCGTAACGATTTTTCCTTACGTGACGTTTTTTATTGGTTAACTTCAATCCTAAGAAATATCAGCCCGAAAAAGAAACATTTACAGCCGTCTTCATGTTGCAGTCTGCTACCCAATTTTCTAGTCTTTAGAATCCGAGCGATGAGCTGATGTCCTTCGATCGTTCTGCATTTTTAGACTTGACTATCTACAACAATGCAACATCGTTATGTCAAAATTGTTTCACTATTACATGAGAAGTACGCGTTTTATATGAAACAATTTCGATATTACTACTTAACCCCTAGGGAAAAGCGTAATTATATGTAAGTTACAAATAAGAATCTCGTGAGTACCGGTTCTGCCAATATTTATACGTATAGGCTACACACAATAGAATATCACTGATTAACTAACCGTTTCTATCTTGTAAACAGATACGTTTAGACAAGCAGGTTTTTAGCACACAACACATATTGTCTTTCTCAGTAAACATGTTAACAACTAAACAAACTGACGAAGCTATTGAATTAATTATATAAATATTATTTCTAAATACTACTGCATACCGTTGTGACATCATTCTTTTAAAAGTATACTCTCCGTTGCAAAGAATAAATAATTGATACGCACAGAAGGGACACTCCTTTTGCTCTTGGAGAGAACCACGTTTGTGCTTTACTATAAATTCATGCATGCAAAATTCAACTCATTTACCATTCATCAGAGTTGCAATTTCCGGCCGTTAATGTGCATCGAGATTTATTACCAGGATTATATGCAAATGAAATGCCACGTGCAGAGGTGTAACTACCGCCGTATAAATTGTACTGGGCCCCCGAGTTAAAAGGGTTCCTTTGAGTGAAAGCAGTGTTACCCACACTCTATAAATTTTACTAATACGGTCCTTGTAATTAATTAATAACAAAAACAATACCGTTTTTATGTGACACACGTTTCAAAATACGATATTATTTTACTCCCAATTTTAAACTTAATTTACTCCTAAGAGATTTTTTGATACCGGGCCCCTGTAAGAAGACACTACGCCACACATACGTAGCTTTTCATGATTCTTTTAGATAGGCAACCGCTTAATGTTGGAACAACACACCACCTGTTATTCGTAATCTTCCACCCAGTTATCCAAGATTAGCTTCGAAGCAAAATTGTAAAAATATTATTGTGAGAAGTGTTGTATTAGAGATAAAGAAAATTTAACTAGTTTGGTCCATCTTTGTGATCTTTGAAGCATTGCACGGTCTTAGAATTATGTCATAACATGGCGTATCTAGATATAAAATAATAACTTTTATAAGATTTGCGTGTAAAACATTATTACAAGTGACTAACAATAAGTAATTAAATACACTTCTATATTTTTTAGAAATGTATGTCCATCTGTTTGTATGTTTGTGCACGCATCACTAATAAAGTACTACGTTTATGATAAAACGTCACGAAGAAGATCGTAAAGCATATCCTCGAGTAACATTCAGTCTATTTTTCATTCAAACTAGTTCACTCTATCGACAGTTATTGTATTTTAAATAACGGCGCTAGTTACATTGGAGAGAATAGTAGGTAGTGCAATGGATTTCCCTCTCATCAAAAAATACCAAGTTATTTTATATTATATCTTATCTATATTAATAAAATTATAGAAGTCTATCGTTATCTGAGAAAGTAATGGGTAGATATCGATAAAATGATTTTTTTGGTTTTATTTTTAAAACACTTGGTTATTATCTAATAAAAATATTACGATATCTTAAATGACGCAGACGAATTCGCGAGTAACAGTTGGTATTAATATAAAATTGTGGTTGTAAATACAGGCCTTATTAGAATGTCACCGCAGCGATGCTTGCATTTGTAAGCCTGCAGCCTTTGCTAAGACACGGGGCCATTTAACTCCATGCGACACTTATTTATTGAGTCTTTCTTATATCTCTTTCTGTACATGTATTTGTTAATATACTGTTGTATGTATGTCAAATAAATATTTATTTCTTTCTATTCTTTGTTTTATTTTTTCTTATTGCAGTCTTTAGTTATTTCTGATTCATTTATTATGTTTACTATAACCGGACAATCGGGTATAATTTGTTACCTGTAACATAACATAGACTATGTTTTATGAGTATTCTGTTTATATTATAACTAGTTTTTGCTCATAGCTTCGTTCGTGTTGACCTGTATATAAACAGTACATTTTTTCCAGGTACAATGTACCCTATGCCCTTCTTTGTACTCCTGAGAAAGTACATTCAAAATGTCATTATGATCGGTTGAGTAGTTACCTAGAAATAGTTGAATTAACACGTACGGATTCACTGAAGTTTTTTATTATATTCTATTTTATATATTATAAAATAAAGTCGTCCGCCGCGTCTGTCTGTTTGTTTGGATGTTCGCGATAAACTCAAAAACTACTGAACGGATTGTAATGCGATCGTCGCCAATAGATGACGTTTAGTTATATAATTTGTCAAGGTTTTTTTTTGGAAATTGGTTGAAATATAATGATAATTGTTGAAAGAATAGGAAAAAGTCAAGTCACCTTAATCGTTTCATGCACATAAGTATGTATTTTTTGTTATAAGGGTACGACAACGTTCGCCATACCTGCTAATTATGAATAGAAAAGTATGTTTGCTTAAATGTTTTCACTACAATCGCACTTGAACGGCTAGAAGGATTATATAATTTTCGCATAAAAGTACATTGTGACATAGACTATGAAATTGATCTAAAAAAAACAATATTTTAGTACAACTTGCTATATAATAAAGTATACATTTCAACCCTGATTTTCCAGGATTTCTTTAATAAAATAAAACTTTGATAAATTAGCCTCAGTAAAAAATTGTTTGAATATATTACTTTTAAAGTACATAAACAAACTATTTGAAAACAGAAGGGCGTCAGGAAGTCAATTTTCTAGGACCAATCAAACACTCACGGCGACATCGAACGCATCTATAAATACTTACTCTATATTATTTGGAACATACTAAAATGTCAATACACTGTTTGTTCTCTGCCAGTCAATAAGGAGATTTATTTTTGTAGGTTTTTAAATAATTCCATACGACCTTTATTATGTGAGTTGGAAGGTCAACGGTCGCATCCGCAGCAGGAAAGGTCAAGTTTATTATTAATAGGGCTCGTTTATTACAAGTGAGTAACTTACATCATATTAATTTTTATAGGTGTATGTGTAGGTTTTTATAGATATATTTTTGTGCCTATGAATCATAAAAAAACATCTCGAAATGTAACGAATGAAAATGGCCACATGACTATGACCATATGTACTAGGGTTAATTAGTATTGGGTTATTATTTGTCTTTATTAGTAGTGGGTAATTAATTTAGTAGGCATACATGGACGGACCCCAAAATACTACACTCTTATGTATGCAACTATGATGGATATTACACGTTATGTTGTGTTTTTTTAATTATATGCTGACCATCTAGCCAGTCGTGCGCATGGCGAATTTTGTAGCTGGTAGAGCTACGCTGAAGTTATTACTGGTTTCAGCATGAATGGGTCGGCTCGCCCGGGGTAGTACCACCCTCTCACAGAAAACCGACTTGAAGTAACAGTGCTTGCACTGTTGCGTTTCGTTCGGTCAGTGAGAGCGCCGGAGGCCCACATATTTAAAAGGCCGGCAGCGCACTTGCGACTCCCCTGGTGTTGCTAGTGTCTATGGACGGCGGTGATCACTTACCATCAGGTGACCCACCTGTTCGTTTGCCCCCTATAATATATAAAAAAAAAGAAAGGCTTTCATTTTGCTTGAATAGTCTTTACTTCACAGAATCGTGTTAAAACAACCGTAAAACCATCGCTATAACCCAAATAAGCCGCGGTTATCATAGCTACCGCGACATCTGGCTTCTCAGAACATGGATTGTTAATTTACACTTGATAGAGGGTGCACCTGTAACTGTCTTAAATCGGAATAACTTAAAAAGTAATCATTAAAAAAATGTAAGCGAATAAACGCTGTACAAAAAGTAATTTCACAGGTCCTTCGCCGTGCGCACATACGCAAAATGTAACGTATATTAAATGTTGCTATTCGAAAAGACTAATACTTGAACAATTAATTATATTGGTAATAACTTTTATAAAGTCGAACCTGCGTTAAATGAGTTGGAATTTGAAGGTAAGTTTAAATTTTAAGCAAAATTTGCATGACCTTCTGTGATGAAACCGAATCTTTATTCTTTGGTTGTAATTCTAGAAGCGATTCCTCATTATTCTTAAGAGATACAATCACCATGATAAAACATTTGAGCTGTGGTCTAATAGCCTATACAGCGATAATCTTATCCACTTATTGAATTTCTACCATTTGAAATCCTAAGTGATCCTGCAATCCTTTTTACTAAAAAGTATATGCTTCATTTACAAAGATTAAGGTTAATTTTATTGTTGCTATTTGATACTATACAGATTATAGCATTTGAACATAACCTCCATGATGAACACTCTAACTATAGGGAGACTGACTCTCAGGAGTAACTACCGGAACGTAGCTATAAGGTGTTTGGCGACAGATTTTTATCCTGAATGTTTTTATTTTTTTTATATTATAGAGGGCAAATAAACAGATGGGTCACCTGATGGTAAGTGATCACCGCCGTCCATAGACACTAGCAATGGCACTAGCCAGGGGAGTTGCAAGTGTGTTTCCGGCCTTTTAAATATGTGGGCCTCCGGCGCTCTCATTGGCCGAACGAAACGCAACAGTGCAAGCACTGTTACTTCACGTCGGTTTTCTGTGAGAGGGTGGTACTAGCCCGGGCGAGCCGACCCATTCATTCTGAAGCCAGTAATAGCTTCAGCGTAGCTCTACCACCTACGAGGTGGTAGTTAGCAGATTTAGAAAAATACTTATGAATTATTTACTTTATTTTACTTCGCCGAAAGCTTTGATTCAGTCGCAACTATTCAAACCTACATTAATGGACACAGTGTCTGAATACGCTAACTCGTGATACATCATTGCAAAATACGGATTCCTCAACGCCCGAGAGATGGCATCCATGACAATCCTGGTGTAAACATACAAATAACATGTAACTAAATCTCTAAATCCTGTGTTGTATTGTATTTATTATGTACTATCGGCCCGCCCCGGCTTCGCACGGGTATAAAATATATAGCTTATGTCATTAACTGAAAAAATGATTAAAATCGATCCAGTAGTTTTGATTTATTCATTACTGCCCGTGACCCGCACGCGTTAAATTTGGAGTAACCTCAAAAATAACAGTATTTCCCCACTATTTAATTTATGTTATTATACATATAAACCTTCCTCTTCAATCACTCTATCTATTAAAAACAAAACCGCATCAAAATCCGTGATGTAGTTTTAAAGATTTAAGCATGCATAAGGATATAGGGACAGAGAAAGCGACTTTGTTTTATACTATATAGTGATTTGTTTATGTATTCAAACGCATCCCCTGGTTATACTAAAAGCTAAAATCGAAATGTCTAATGGAAAACAAGTAAAACCTTTTAAATCAAATCGGTTTGTGTTTGTGAAACAAGCGGTTGCGAACGATTAAATCGTCAAAGTAAGGAATCCGCGCCGAACGGGATCGGGGCCCGAGTGATAATCAATGGTAGGGACTTGACAAATACACTTCGCGGCTACTACTAATGTTTTGCGATGTTATTATTTTACATCGCATGTTAAATGTTGACGTAGTTTAAGCAACAAAAAAGTCTTAGCTACAAAAAAAAAAAACAAAAGAGGAATTAAAAAAAAATTGCCCTATAAAGCATTAACAAATTATACTGCTTGTCGTTATGGAGTTCCATTGTCCCTTCGCAATTCATGTCAGTCCAGAACATCATTAGGTATGTACCGTATATTGAATTATTATAAATCTACCAACATTTAAAACATTACACATTTCCTATTCGTTGTAGAGGAGGTCCCAGATGTATCCTCGAAATCCAAGGTCTAATGCTAATGAAAATAAAACAGGACCTTTTTATCTTGATAGTTAACTAGGATCCTGTAATTATAATTTCTTTTAGAGCAATTATAAGCACCTATAATTTAATGACTGTAGGTAATTATTTTAAAAGCTCTCTAAGGTAGTCACAGTCTGCTATAAAGGTGTGTTGTCACATATATTCCCATTAGTACCATAGGTTTCCAATTTCTATGAAGTAATATTTAATTGAATCCTAAATTTCGACTTCAAGTGTTTGTCAAAAACGACTGCCTATTTTGTATTAAAGAATTGTTTATATGTCCTTATATTTTAATAGTCTTTTATTCAGGAATTTTTATACTTACAATAATAGTTAAAAGAATCTGTCATAAGCGGACGACACTCACATTAAAACCTGTATATATCCTTTCCTACAAAATATTATTGAAATAAATATTTCAAATCACATTTTAACAATTTCATTAGAAGGTTTTAGTAAAATTGTATACAATATAAAAACATATATAGTAGTAGTGTAGTTTAAATTAAACTTTTTAATTATGAAGAAATATTTTCTTGATAGGTTTCATAGAAGACGATGGACAAAACAATCAAGAAGTTCCGGCAGCTGCATTCTCTGTAACTCAGTGAAAAACAACTCTAAGTTTAATATCTTGGATTGTATGATGTACTCGTACATTTTTACATGATTTACATTTTATTTAACATTACTTGAGACTGCAGAACAACGTAACTTATCACATAAAAAATAATACAAGCTTTTTAATTAGATAGCCATACTATTATCCCTTTTAATTATACTGGAGAATACCATAAACTGATATACATATTCATTTTAGATAGACCAATATGTTTATTTTAGTCGCACCACAATATATACAAACTTTTAATTACTATATATGTTGAATATTTTATAATTTAGTACTAAATTTATAGATAGTTTACGAATTTCGGCAGGTAACTTGGAGATATATGTACGTACAACATATTACTGATGTTTTACGATGTAGAGAATGTAAGTGATATCCGCCGACGATCCAAACAGATTTAAATATCGGTAACGAGCGAATTACTTTCGACAACAGATAGTATGGGTTGTTAACGAAACATAATACGTATGTTGTCAACCCGAGGCTACGTTAAACCGAGTTTCATTTGTATCGAGTGAACATGGATATTTACTATTGTCAGTGCTTTTAATGTAATGATATCTACGTACACTATAACATCGGCTCAAGGTGACGCAATCGAACTGACATCTATTGTGACAAAGCATTGACACATTGCGGCAAAAAAATTTTTTGGTTATCGCATTAGGCATGTAGATTTTTGTTGACGTGCCGCAATTTAACAGATGTATGCTAGACGAAGTTAACAATGGTAATTATTAAAATACTAGCTTGGGCCTGCGACTTCTTCTTCTTCTTGTTTTGGCACCGCAGAAGCATTTGCCAGTGTCAATGTTTTGTTTCAAGAGGGATTATAGCAGAATGTTTACAAATAATACAAGTTTATTAAAACGTAGGAAGTTCCAAGTAAGTGTCTTGTGATAATTATACAGTTCTAACAAGACGGTGGTTTCCTTGTTAGAACTTTCCATGAAGTTTTGGTGGCATCTCAGAATGCATACTCCGTGGTATTATTTCCCATCCAATTCACTTGTGCATAATAACCGAACTATAATACGTAAAACACCACGAATATTACAGAATATAGAGTCTAATAATACAAGATTATGAATAAAATATAAAACCCACTACATGACAGACCAAGATCCCGCCAAAAATCTCTGCTGCGAGTTAAATCGCATGGCATTTACCAAAAAATTCTGTTCAGTATAAACGTGCGCATGAGGCGTACAAGGTTTTGGACCCGTACTTCTTTAGTATATTATATTTGCACGGGACCCTATTTTTTTTTCTCAAATAAAAATAATACGCCATATAACATTAACTATTTTTAAATGAAAGTCCCGTCAAATTCCATAGAAAAAGACAGTCAAAAATGTACATTTAGTAAAAATCTGTTATTTTGACTTACATACAGACACTTTAATTTTATTCATATGTATAGATGATGTCATCCTATATAAAACACTTTATTAATCATATATACGTATATATATTACACCTGTATTATAAATTTTAAGGTATTTTTGTTTGTTGTTTTTTTATTGTCTGACCACATTACTCTCGAGAACTACCAGTTTTTTATAGCACATTTAATTCACAAGATTATATCACGTTACGATCCTTAGGAGTGAGCAAATGCCAAACAAAATTTAATTTAAAAATACGCTTACAATGATGTAATTGAAGTGACCGCTAGACGAGAAGCAAGCATTACCGATAACGGCCTTACTATGAATACCTACTTCAGTGAGTTACATTGTACGTAGACTACATCCCTAACAACGTAAATATTTGTACCTAGGTACACATAGTGGTGGGCTGTTTTTTTGCCCTTTTCGGACTGAAATAGGTCGCACAACATAGTAGTCAGATGCAAAATACACATATACATTCGTGAAACGTGCATGGTCACACATGCATTTTTCACGAATTCATATATGTATGAAATGGATAGATAGCTTAGCTTAGCTTAGTCAGATCGGGAAGTTCGGCGACAGTTCAAGCCGAGGCGCACCGAGTGCCCTTGCGCTGTTCGCCTAAACAAATCGGGTGAGTGCCTTAAGCGCTCCCCTTAGTAGTCCGGTGAAACTGTGGCGGCCTTGCCAGGCCAAAAGTGTAGGTCAGTTAGAAAAAAAAGCGATGTAAACAGGCCGAAGATCCAAGCCAGATTGCATCTTGTCGTACAAACAATGTCTTGTGACCTTCCTTTTAAGCAAGTTAACCGGATAAACTGTATTAAGTCATCAGTACGGTTTTTTTCGTAGCCTGGAAGTACGAATCGGTCTTTACTTAAAAACGATTAGGAACAAATTCTATCCTTTATTTCACAATTAAATTCAATCGTAGCTTTGAACAGTCATATCCAATAAGTTAGTAGATATTTTGATGACGTCACACATACGGTATAGTGAAGGAAAAGTAATAAATAAGGTATGTAATCTCCACCGACAACATGTTTACATAGACAGTTAACAACGGATCAGGAATATCTGTCCAAACGTCTGTATCGGTTCATATACATTTAAAAGTAGCTGTTAATCCAGCTGCATCCCTTTTTTTCGTATACTTCATTATAATTAATGGTTATTTTCTCATATCACGTAGCCAACAGATTATTTTAGCGTAACAAATCAAGCAATATATTATTAATTAATAAAGGAAACGATGACTTTATCAAGTTTTTCTTGGGAGGTAAAACAGGCGCTAAGATACAGTTAAACCTAGTTTAGCAGTTAAAAGGTCATAGGTTGTATGCTGTGTTTTCATATTGTATATAATTTAAAATCTATATAAGATCATTTTTTTTTTTGTATGCATAAGTTATTTGTTTCTGTACCAGCCGACTTGGCACATACCAAATTATGACGAGATGTGAATTGTCGCTTCATTTACATTCAGAATATATGAAATATAGTAATATAAATATTATAATATATATTTTTAAATTAAAGACAAAATATAAGATAATTGTATTATTATAGTCAGCAACGTTCACAATCTCCCAGCGATTTAAAACCCCCTGTATAAGGTAAACTAAGTAAATCTTGACAACAAATTACCTAAAATTATTTATATGTACATATAACCCTGTATAAGGTAAACTAAGTAAATCTTGACAACAAATTACCTAAAATTATTTATATGTACATATAACAATATATACTTTTATCCCAGATAAATTAATATATAAATATTTTAATATACTCAAATAATTTGCACGGGATTTGTATTCGACGGGATTTTATCTTTATAACAATTATAAAAAATCCATTGATTATTTTATTTTTGACGTTTTTTCCATTATTTTTATCTTAATCATTATAACTCTTATTATAATATCTGGCCTGATTAGGCTTACACTGAATATCTCCTTTACGTATATACCATTCTAGGCGTCTAGGGAATATATCGTCTGTGCATTCAACGACGTTTGACTTCGACTCGCTTTATTAAATATGTCCTGTCATTTACAGTTTCAGGAAATGTTGTATCGTAAGCGAGCGAGCGAGTTCCTATGATATTCAGCTGAAATATATAACTTATAGCTTTATTGTGTATATTTTTTCATATCTTTTGCTGTTTTCCTATTCCATTAACTCTGTAAATTCGTAGAGAGTTGTCATAAAAGGCTTTTGCTGTTAATTTTCTTAAAATATCACTTTAATAACAGTGGTAAAAAATATTCTAGGATAGATTGCGCAAAGCGGCAGTACTCGCCTGGGGGCGATGGACTCGGGCATGTCCGTTGCTCGGGCAGCTTAAGCTGCACAGGCCCATGTGGTGGAGGCGCATTGTGCCGGTGCGACTCCCACAGTTCATTAGGGGGGTCTAACACTCACCTTTCACTTTGAAGGGTCTACTATCTTGACCCCTCGGACCGCAGTTGGGCCCCTCAGGAGGGGTCAACACCTGTCGGAGGAGCAGACGTAATGCCTGTAAGGCAGTCCCTGCTCCCCCGGCAAAAAGGTGTAAGAAGGCATCATGGGGTTTAAGTCTGTGCGTATCGGACATAACCCACCTTTGCTGCCCGGCAAGGTAGGTAGCCGTTAGGGATTTCCCCATGTAAAAAAAAAGTACTCGATATCCTATTAAAGTGGTTTATACATAGTTATATGCTGAATACTTAACATCTGGTGAGATTATATGCTACTTCATACTAATATAATAACATGGTAGATTGATACAGCGACCAGCAACTGTTAATTGAATCTTAGCTCTGGATAAATAGTCGAAAATTATTTTATACACAAATATCTGATACCGAAACTTTGTCTACGTTGTCTATTAGCTTAATGAAAAAATTGTGTACAGAGGAAAAAAACAAGCATCATATCGCTTGCCCCACATCTCCGCGGTAAGAAAACATAGCTGATTACGCATAGTGTCTATGAAAACTCTAGTTTCTTAAAACTTTAACAACTTTATGTTAAATGAAGCTACAGTCATATTTTTTTTTTAATTCCCCTTTGTATGTAATGTACAAAGGTGACAGAAAAAACAGATCAAAATTTTTATTTTATTTTAACAAGCCGTAATTATTTCAATGGAACCCATATCATATTAAGATTATTCATTATTTCGATCATAATTTTTGTCATGACTGTAAATTAACTACAGATAATAATAAAGAAAAAGCAAAAGAAACCGAACGTTGTTTACATTCTCTATAAAACAAACAACTTTAATTTATATTAACTGAAGATAAATAAGGAAAATTGTTCGTGATCACGGATTACAGCTTCTTTTTACATTAAATTTTCATATATGTATATAAGAATCAAGTCCATGTATTTTTGCATTTCAACTCCTTCTAATCCACTTGGCTTTTCAACTTGAAACTTTAATTTTTTACTTATGGGATCACCTGGACAGTTGTCACTTACATTTGAGTCCTGTAGATGGCGCTGTTGCCGATTCTAGGTTTTTCTAATTACTGACGAAATTTTGTAAAATATTTAATTTATAATCATTCAATCGTTTTTTTATAAGTTTTTAGATTTTTTAAATATAAAAATACTTTTACATTCATTGTGTCAGGATACGCGAACCTGTGTCCGTTAGCTAATGAATAATAATAAATCACTTCACAAAGAAACCACTTTATTATAATATAATATTTCATATAAAAGAAGCAGATTATACGATACATATAATATACTATTATTACTCAATGTTTTTGCCAAAACTCATTATTTCATTTATAAAAATAAATATAATTTATACGGAATTAATTATGATTTAATGAAAATTTGGATTTTGATTCCGGTTATTTGGGAACCTTCTTAGGACACTCATCGAGAGGAACGCATTTCTTTAAGGCCGTATTTCTGACGGTGGGCGGATCGCAGTGGCAGGCCGAGTAGTCACAGACATTGCCTTCCTGTGCCACGGGGTGTGGCTCATCGCAAGTAGCTTCTGGAGTCAGTGGACCACAGGCCGTGTTGTAACTGTGTGTTCCTACCGGGCACTCCTCGTAACCTACAACAAAATAAAGTTCGTTGAATTAAAATACAGAAATAATAATACGATAAAATCAATCATATTCCCGACAAAAATTTTCTTATAATTGATTACTTTAAAAAACTAACATATGTTCGGTATCGTATATTGTCTATCGCTGCAATTGTTCTGTGCGATAGAGAGAATGCTTTACAAAATGTAAGCAAGACGGTTTTCTACATATTATATTATCCGAGATTTTTTATTCTCTGTGCTCTTTTAAGATGTACAACTCTGTGGTACATTATTTTTATTTATCTCATAACATTTAGCCCACTTTAGGCTTACACCGTTCTGTATATAGTTGCGAAGAACACAAATTGAAGTATAAATACATATTATATGTATAACATCGAGACAATTTAAGGTTGAACCTATGCCAATTTTAGATTCTTATAATAATAATTTAACTTTGTTTTGTATTATATTTTTGACTATATTATGCGCAAGCCCGAACGTAATGCTATATCCAGAACGCTCAAAATATTAACGAAGCGTGAGCATATAGACCTTGCTATAAACGAGAGTAAAACCGTATCAAAATCAATTGCCTAATTTAGAGTACCATGGGAACACAAACAGACGTAAGAAACGATATGATTTTGTAAGATTTATAGTTTTTGTGAACAGAACGCCACTTTTGAATGCCTGTAACCCAAAAAAGGAACGCTACAACAAAACGTTGTAACATCATTACAAATAGAAGTAAAACTGTATTGTACCATAAAACGAATTATATATATTTTTTTTATATTATAGGGGGCAAACGAACAGGTGGGTCACCTGATGATAAGTGATCACCGCCATCCATAGACACTATCAACACCAGGGGAGTCGCAAGTGCGTTGCCTGCCTTTTAATATATGTGGGCCTCCGGCGCTCTCACTGACCGAACGAAACGCAACAGTGCAAGCACTGTTACTTCACGTCGGCTTTCTGTGAGAGGGTGGTACTACCCCGCGCGTCGGGCGAGCCGACCCATTCATGCTGAAACCAGTAATAGCTTCGGCGTAGCTCTACCACCTACTAAACGGAATTACGGATAGAGCTAACTTACAACCACCATATAGATTCATAATACATTGTTTGTCAACGGTGTTTCAATCAACTTCTCAAATATATATAGAATAAGTAATAAACAATATTTTTTTAGGTATCCAATGCAATATAATAAACACAATCGTTGTCGCAATGACTTCTAAATATACCCGAAGAACAAGTAAATAAAGTTAATTATAGATAACTCCTAACCTCAAATGACAAATTGTTATCTTAATGTGAACACAATAACTGACTGCTCTCAGTGACACAACCTTAGTAAAGAGTAAACGAGATAGATATATTAAACGCTTTCATATTGAAATAAAGTTGAAACAAACGACAAAAATTGATGATTAAAACAAAAATTAAACAAAATAATATTAGGTTGTTTTTTTACTCTGACATTTTCATTACATGCTCCTTACATACGTTACATTGTCATTTAATATCAAATGAGATTATAGTCAAACACATTAATCTATAAATTTCATAAAATATGTCTGTGCTTGTGTACGTACGTGAGATGTTAACAATACTTCTTTACTTTGAATATAAAAAAAAAACAATCTTTTTACAAACTTCAACCGATTTTGAACCTATTCAAAAGTTCTAAAGACGAAATTAAATACACAGATTATATAAAATAATATTCATATTCAATCAACTTCATTGTATATCAATTTACTTCATAGTGTGTTACATCGGCACTCGTTATATTTTTTAAACTAAACATTCGCTCTCAATAATTTCTCATAACCCGCCAAAAAAAAGTATAACCTCAAAAACTACTGTAGTAGCGTAATCTCAAGTCTATTTCAGATTTATTACCAATTAGCGGCCCGCTCCGGCTTCACACGGATATAAAATATATAGCCTATGTCATTCACTGAAAAAATGATTAAAATCGATCCAGCAATTTTGATTTATTCATTACTGCCCGTGGCCCGCACGCCTTAAATTTGGAGTAACCTCAAAAATAACAGTATTTCTCCACCATTTAATTTATGTTATTATACATATAAACCTTCCTCTTCAATCACTCTATCTATTAAAAAACACCGCATCAAAATCCGTTGCGTAGTTTTAAAGATTTAAGCATACATAGGGATATAGGGACAGAGAAAGCGACTTTGTTTTATACTATGTAGTGATTACAAAACATAGGTTAAAAAGTGTTTTGTGATAAAAACTAATGAATCAAAGTTAGAAACCAAGCTTACTGGCAACAATTTGAATTGAAATTCATCCCAATATTATTCTATTTTTCAAACAACCGCTTACAACTTCTTGTTCATAAGAAGCAGTAGTAATAATGTTATATATAAATTAAAACGGGTGTTTTTTTCCCAGCTACGTATTACGCACAACTAATTAATGTTAACATTCTAAAATGGTCGCTCATATCGAGTTCGGAACATGTAAACGATCTCTAAATTTTAACGCGTCATAGCGCGTCTAGTGCAACATAGAAGTAATCGATTCTTAACGATATAAGCTATTATATAAAAACAAAACTAGATTGTCTTGTTATATTGAATTCATTATCAATTTATACAATGTTATGGATATTTTCCTATAATTAGAATCCATATAATTGATTCATAGTAACCTGTGTACGCGACATCGTCCTCTTGTTTTTCGTTTCAAAGTAAATACCTATTTTTCTGGGTTAATTACGAGCTTTTCTTTGTTTATTTTAAAATTGTAACTTTGACTTTTCTTTTGATTTCTACTAATTTGAATTTCATTAACGCTGCTTGGAAAAGCGTAGACACACACAACGGACACAAATTTTATTTATCAACTAGCAAGTTTGTCGGGAATTGATGGAAGTTTGTAACTTTTTCACGCAAAAACTACTGGAAAGATTTTGATAAATCTGTACTATGACATAGGTTATACGTCAGAATAACATGTAGCCCGTAATTTATAAAAATATACTATAAATTGACCAAAATATGACGTAATATAAGTGTCAAGTGACGAGCAAAAAAATCGTGCGATTCGAGCGCTATCTCGACGAGCGCTGCAAAACCCATTAGAGTTACATAATGATTATTTACGGTGTCATGAAATGTCATGTCATGTGTGTCAAGCCATGATAGTTCAGTGGTAAGTATAATCGGAAACCGCGTCGATCGACGTAAGTTCGAATCATTACGAGAGTACCGAAGCTTCAATGGAGGCAAACATCGTGATGAAACTATAACATGGTGGTAGTAGCAGGGCTTTTACTAAGCATGCCGGGGTAAGTTAACATTCTCAAGTTGGTAAATCTGTCCTGAAGCACCTATAGCTGGGTTCCGATAGCTTCACTTGAGAGCCAGTTGAAGGTTTAGCGTGATTACCATCTTAGACCACAGTCAGTTATTTAACATCAGATGAGAATGTGATCACATGCAAAAACTTGTAAATAAAAAAAAAAAGATACAAATCCGGATAAAGTCGCGGCTGACCGCTAGTATATATATATATATTGACGATCTGTGGAGAGATATCTGTTAATAACATTTACATAAAACATGTATACATACGAGTATATATAAAATTGCATTGTATATTGTTTGCTCGTTATATCTGAAACGGATTGTCTAATTTTGACGAACCTTCTACGGTTTGATAGAAGATTTTTCAGAGTACTCTCCTACGCGTTTCCGTGGAGGTTAGATTATAACAATGAAAATCAATAGAAAGAACTTAAAATCGATATAATGCTTCTATTGGTTAATTAGTAATGGCAAAGTTTCAACTTGAAAATAAATCAATAACCGAAAGGAACCGCGTGCACCAACTAGTATGTAATAACTCATCACTGACACAATATACAAGATAAATTCATAGCCTATAATTACGACAGATTTACGAGTAGGGTACCTAGTGCACAGATTTCTTATAAGGATGATTTATTTTAAATAATAATTCATTCATTGTAATTAATTATGTTCATTCTTGGAAATTATATACATCTTTGTATGTGTACAGACAGAGCCGTGGCATACATATGGTCCGGTTATTACTTAAGCCCACAGAGTGTCAGGGCTACGGCAAGGTGCCCGCTTGTACACCCATCGTGCTTAGAATGTGGATACTGGATGGCGATCTGATACTCAACGGTGGAAACAATTAATTTACTTAACTAATTATGTATAGTAGGTATAAAAACTCATTTAATGTTTAGAATGAATCTTCCGTATATATAAAACTGACGTGTCAGCTTTTTGACCGCGATCATCTCCGAAACGGCTAAATCAATTTTAAAGTAATTTTTGCTTGAGGTCAAAGGACTTTTCAAATTATAATCTAAGCTATATATACGAGTATAAGGAATTGATTGGTAAATAGCCTAACGTAAGGAGAAATTGTTACGTTCCTGAATGTCTCTGGTTCTTTTTTTTTTATATATTATAGGTGGCAAACGAACAGGTGGGTCACCTGATGGTAAGTGATCACCGCCGTCCATAGACACTAGCAACACCAGGGGAGTTGCACGTGCGTTGCCGGCCTTTTAATATATGTGGGCCTCCGGCGCTCTCACTGACCGAACGAAAGGCAACAGTGCAAGCACTGTTACTTCACGTAGGTTTTCTGTGAGAGGGTGGTACTACCCCGGGCGAGCCGACCCATTCATGCTGAAACCAGTAATAGCTTCAGCGTAGCTCTACCACCTACAAAATGCACCTTTCTCTTTATCTCTGTCCCTTTCTATTGAACGCGTGAAAATTTCATTAAAACATATTTACTATATATTTATTTTTTATTCAGCATTTTTATATAAGTTATAATATTTCACTATTTTATATCAAGTTTTTAGTAAATAAATTTTAATAAATCATTTTTTTTTTTGCTAAAATGTTAAATTATAATTAAATTTTATTCTTAATTTACGTTATTTGCTTTGTAATATTGGTAATAAACTAATAAAGAACACATTACAGAGAAAGAAAGTTGTATGGAGGGGGCTCTTAACGCTCTTTTCTTACGTTACGAAAATATACAAATATAAGCAATATAATATCCCCTGTACGAAGACGTCTTTTTGTCCAAAAGGGCTGACTGAGCTGTAATGTTGAGATTTAATACCGGAACTTAAATGGAATAATTTTATTTTTTGAATTCTGTCTAATTATTATCACGCCGTGTGCTCACCGGGCACGACAGAGATCGTTGAACTTGAATCATTTACATCGTTGCGAACTTGTTTCGTTTCGTGTATTGCTTTAATATCCAATCAAAAATTTCCGGGTTCGATTCACGAACGTGTTGGGCTTTTCTGTGATAAATAACGTTGTCAGTTATGCCTGTTCACATTACTACAATCTATCTTAGTTTCATTTCATAGGTGGTAGAGCTACGGTGAAGCTATTACTGGTTTCAGCATGAATGGGTCGGCTCGCCCGGGGTAGTACCACCCTCTCACAGAAAACCGACGTGAAGTAACAGTGGTTGCACTGTTGCGTTTCGTTCGGCCAGTGAGAGCGCCGGAGGCCCACATTTTTAAAAGGCCGGCAACGCACTTGCGACTCCCCTGGTGTTGCTTAGTGTCTATGGACGGCGGTGATCACTTACCATCAGGTGAACCACCTGTTCATTTGCCCCCTATAATATAAAAAAAATATATATATTAAATGGCGGTTTTTATGTTATATTTTTTACACAAAATCGATACATTGTTCCTTCATTAATAGACTCTATTCAATGATTAATACTACTTTTAAAACTTAGTCATTAACAGTCGTTTATAAATTACGTGAGGATGATTTGGGCGGTTTTGTCCTACATACACCCATGTAAGGGTATATAAGATTTCTCGAACCCCCCTTCTTACGTAAAATTCTATCTCGCTTTTCAAAAGAACATAATTTTATTATACAAGCATCAAACACACTAAAACCAGTGTAGAGAGTATAAGGGAGTGCTGTTGTAACTGCCATTTTTTCGAACAATATGGAAACTGCGCGGCAATTTTAAAGCTATGAAATAATGTTAGCTTGAATAAAATAATCAATTATTATGACCGGAATTATTACTATTGAACAAAAAAATAATAATAATACAATGCTATTGTTACTTAAAAATAAATGAATCATTATTTATTTTCCAAGTAATTCAAATAAAATTAATAGGCGGAAATAGTGTACAATAATTATTATTTGCATATATATATATACGAGTATATACATTTGCAAAAATGAATACAACGAATATTTTAAAATTTTAATAAACAATAAAAATTTGTAATCGTAATTTACCTGCATAAAAAAGCCATTCGGCATCCGAAATGAAACTAGATTTCTAATATTAAATTTCGACTTACCTAAAAATTGGTTTTATCCCCCCTCCTCTCAAGATAAGGGAATATAGAGATTTTTTAACATTCCCTCCCCCTCGGGACCTTTACATCAATAATGAATGGCGCCTTATATTTTATAATTAGAAAAATAAAATTACGATACGAAGATAATTCTTAAGAAAATCGCGTGCAAAACCATAAGCAAAGCTAGTATTCAATAAGAGGAACCGACTTACGCATACTCGTTATTAGACACTATTAAGCCACGTCATCATTTCATACAATACTGTTCAAAATACCGGCTCTTTCTTATCGAATATGTAAAGCAGCCATTGCTTGTCATCACGGCCGTGAGCCGTACGACAGTGGGGGACAATAATTGACAAATCTTCCCTTAGTACAAGCCCTCACTAAACTTTTTGACCGCTCTAAATCTAGTCGCGTAGAACACAAATTTAGGTATAAATTCGTAATATATGATATATATATATATATCCGTCCCTTTTATGTACAAGCATGTTAAAAAGACTGCACTATTATGACGCAGAGTATAGTGTAACCCAAAAGAAATAACTACCACCGGAAGATTGATACTCCACTGCAGTCATGCCCTCCTGCACGCCTGTCCACAGACAAGTCCAAAAGTCAGTACATGGCTGTAACAGGTCAGTTGGATTACTGAATATACTCGTACAAGCCTAAACACACCCTTCGCGACCAAATCGGAAACAATTGTCACTTTTTAATACCATATATCATGTACATGCGGCTTTGAAAGCATTAGATTTGACCTATCCTTCGGAAACTGTACATGTTTCTATTATTTAATATACCCCCGACAACGTGTTTGCAAATTTGGTAACCGTTGAGTCGTTAAGAAGAGAAAGCGTAAAACACAAACAAATTCACGTTTAAATTTATTATATTAGTTAGAATAGCATTAAAGCATATACTCACAGATCCCCATGATGTAGCGACAACCGCGGTCATGTTTTAAAAAGTGATATGAAGTGACGGCGGCTGTTGAAAAACTGACTAACGTAACGAGACACATGAACATTAAACACTTCATTATGTGTTCGACAATAATACGACTGGTCGTTGCCAAGCGAGCTTCTTTACTGTTTTACTTCAAGCCTACTCTACGATACTTAAATAGGTCTTCGCGGCCTTTATCACGTTTTTTTTGATACTTTTTAGGTTAGTGTTTAACCACTATCTCATCTGATCTTAAATAATGATGCGGTCTAAGGTGGTAGTCACGCTAAATCTACAGAGAGTCTGGCTCTCAACTGCAGCTGCGGGAACACACTAACAGGAACTTGGTGTATTATAAAAGGTAAAATCTCTCCGTCTGTCTGTTTGTTAACTGAGGGTTTTAACTCGAAAACCGATTTGTCTGATTTTCATTAGGTCATATGTGTAGTGTTGTCATATACATTTACGTTAGTTATGAAATTATAAGGAAATTAAGTGGAAACAAAATGGCTGCCTGTACATTCTGTTACAATATTTTCCCTAGACTATTAAAATATTGAATCGCCCTTATAAATAAATATAATAGCTGCGCTCCAGATAATGAGATGTGTTACTGGCCTGCATCTCATTGATCGAGTACGGAGTATGCAGACACTTTGAAAGAACCATAACGCTGTCATTTCGAAGAGAAAAGAAGAAAAAATTATAATATGTCATTATTATTACTATAAAAATTATTGACACCGCAGCCACATACCGCGATACATCGCACATTGAATGGAGAAAATTACTCTTCAAAGAACCGCAATCAATATTATATCTCACGCATTGGGCATCGCAAACCAATTATTCCTGAGACGCCGCTGCTTCCGTACGAGGTGCTGAGTTTTGCAGGTTAGTGCACGCTTTTTATTTGGGGTCTTTGTTATTATATTTATTTATAGGCAAGACCACCTACCGCTCCACGCTCTGTCTCTTCCTTCCAAGCATTCTTTTTATATATTTTTTATTTTCACCACATCCTTCCTGGTGGGACCTATTTACACTGTCCCATCAGCCCCTTCAAATATGTTAACTAAAATTACGGGGTAAACAATTGTTTGGAATAGTTTTTTTAGTAAAGGGAAGGCTTGATGTCATCTCCTTCGTTATTAAATCCATGCGAAGCCGGGGGGCAATTAGTAAAAAGTAAAAACCAATACCTGACAAAGTAAGGTTCCATGAAATACTTCGTAACTTTTAAATAATTTCATTATCATATACATTATTTGTTCCGGTGTTCAATTTGACCAGGTTGTTTTTTAATATTGTGTATTGGTGTATCCTTACCAGCATGCTCCAATTTCCCGTATTTCGGTTCACGGATCCAAAACGACGGCGGCATAGACAAGGACGAAAGGAATAGGATAAATGCAGGGTGGTTGAAATAACGAAAGGTGTCTGGGGTAGCTTGTGACCCACGAATGCCCTTGAAACTGAATAGGAAGGTGTCTAAAACTATTATAAGACCAGTAATGCTGTATGCATCCGAATGCTGGGCTACGAAAGAGACAGATGAGAGAAAACTACACGTGGTGGAGTTGCGAATATTAAGATGGATGTGTGGTATAACTAGAATCGATAAGATTAAGAATGCGTACATAAGAGGAAGTTTGAAAATCGTACCAGTGACGGAGAAGTTAAGGCGTAATAGATTAGCATGATATGGGCATGTCATAAAGATAGATTAAAGCCATGTAACTAGAAAAGATTTCAGTATGAATGTGGACGGATATAGGAGTAGAGGAAGACCGAAGAAAGTATGAATAGTTTGTGTGAAATTTGACATGTGTATAAAAGGTGTAAATATTGAGATGACATCTGAAAGGGGAGAGTGGGAGAGGAAAACATGTTGTGCCTTACTTAGGCACCTACTTAGGTGGGATAAGAGTAAAGAGATGATTTTGATTTGTACAAAAAAGCCAGTAGCATATATCTTCTACATATATAAAAAATAACGACCAGGGCTAGGAGAAAAATTTGCATGACGGTGCCTTTCATCCTATAGGAGAACACTATTTTAAAAAATGCAACCCCTAAGGTGGTGAACTAGGGGGATGAAAATCCGTCATTTTTCCATTAGCCAGTTCGTTACTAATACTTGTATGTATATAGATAAAAAAATAAAGACTCGAAAATAATTACTGCATATAAAATAGACGATGTACCGTTTTGTTCCAAAAAAGTTAAAAACACGTCAAACCCTTGTTTAAAAAAAGTTTAATCACAAAGGAGTCCGAGACAGATAGATATTATTTAAATTTAAACATTGCCTAACCACTTGTCAAGTTATCTTATTTTATTGTTATGATTTATTACGTGTATTTCTATTTACCGACAAAACACGTTTTATAGCGATTTATGGGTTTCGTAGGTATAATTAATTTGGAATATGTAGACAAATTAAACAATTAACATGACTTAAAAATAAGTCATGACTACTACTATATGACATTATTGGCAGTTGACAATGTATTTTATCTGAGATAATATTGTTGTTCCACTTTACGCACTGTGACGTAATATATTAAACATATATATTGATTATTTTAACAATGACATCATTTTCTTTCAACCAAAATGTCACAATAATAATAAACAATTCTACGAAAAATAAAAAAAAATTATAACCAAGATCTAACCAAAAATGTTATTCATAAATTCTAGTTGTTTGCAAATTAACTGTATACGATGGAACGTTTCTGAATGATGAGATTTTACGCGGATGGAGTCACGCCTACAGCAAGCTTATTATAACTATCAGCAACATCTCAAAACCTGTTCACGTGTATCGGGTGTATTATAATAATAATTTATTGTTAATACAAAACAAGGATATCAATATTATTTACTCAATATTGTTATTTGCTTATGGCCCTTATTAACGAACGTGTTATTACCGGATAGAGGGTAGCGAAATTATTTTACGTACTAAGGGGGTTGTCGTGTCATGAAAAAGGTTGGAATTCGCTGTTTTATCATAACGGATATGCTTTCATCATCCGTGTTGTCAAAAGTTCCCGACACAAGAAGTGAGTAAGTCCACGAGATCCTAATATCTTCCAAGAACAAAATACTTGTTGTAATAAAAAAAACGAGAAACAAAATAAGAGAGGTAAGAAAAGTTATTATATTTTTAATAATGCACATAAAATTAAAAGAAAAAAGTAATAAATGACCTAAACAATTAATAGACACATAGTAAATGATGTCGTTAATCCGAACTGAATTGCGTGGTTCACTGCGACGCGACGGCGCGGTATCAGGCGTCTCGCGTCGCCTAGCGCCGGATTCGAACAAGGTATACCCGCCACCGAATGGACGTTCGGTGCGTCAACAAAATTTATAGTAATTTATATATTTGGTAGGTGGTAGAGCTACGCTGAAGCTATTACTGGTTTCAGCATGAATGGGTCAGCTTGCCCGACGCGCAGGGTAGTACCACCCGACCCACAGAAACCCGACGTGAAGTAACAGTGCTTGCACTGTTGCGTTTCGTTCGGTCAGTGAGAGCGCCGGAGGCCCACATATTTAAAAGGCCGGCAACGCACTTGCGACTCCCCTGGCGTTGCCAGTGTCTATGGACGGCGGTGATCACTTACCATCAGGTGACCCACCTGTTCGTTTGCCCCCTATAACATAAAAATATATATATATATATCTATATGACATACTACGCGACGGACAACGGTGACAGTCCAAGCCGGAGCGCGCCGTGCGCCCTTATGCTGGTTGCCTATATAAAATCGGGCGAGTGCCTTAAGCGCTCCCCCTTAGTAGTCCGGTGAAACTGTAGAGGCCTTTCCAGGCGAACAGTGTAGTCAGTTCGAAAAAAATAAAACGACGGACAACGGTCCGTTTGTTGTGGCAAGTCAAAGGATCCGTATAACCACGGTAATTTAAAATGTTATAAAAGAAGCATGCGTCTTGAGTCATTTCATACATTGTTGATCCTATATCCGTACGTGAACTTGATGGGGATATGACATTTTCACGTTTTAATATAGTCTTCTGGTTGTTTCGTTTTTCATTTCACCAATAATGTTGATCATAATGTGAGTTAAGAACCATTGAGTTATATTCTGATTAAAGCAATTTTCTTGGCTTGGAAAGTACATGCTTTTAATTTGCTTCAGTACTACTTCTTCTTCTTCTTTATTTTTTGGCTTCGTCACGGTTTGTGCACTAGCCAGCGTCGAGTAACAAGATTTTGCCAAGTAAGTGTCTTGTGATAATTATAATGTTCTAACAAGATGGTGGTTTCCTTGTTAGAACTTTCCAAGGAGTTTTGGTGGCATCTCAGAATGCATGTTCCGTGGTGTTATTTTCCATCCTCTTCACTTGTGCATAATAACCGAACTATATTACGTAAAACACCACCAATATTACAAAATATAGAGTCTAATAACACAAGATTATGAATAAAATATAAAAACCACTAAATGACAGACTAAGATCCAGCCAAAAACTCGCTTGGGTACTTATGACGTAACGTTGCAGTCGCGCGAAGCAAAGGCGGGTCGCTAGCCAATATAATTTAAAAGCTAGCCAACATAATTAAATAAAAGAGGTATGTATCAGAGGAAAAGAATTACCGTACATTTTCCATTGATATATCTGCATCCACGAGGGTATGCTCTCCATTCGGCCGAAGATACAGCCACCAGCACGAACAGAAAAATTATCACTGAATAATTCATTTTACAACCGTGTATCGTGCCGATTCTTTGAGGAGAACTGGTTGAATTATTACACTCATCTCTTATATAGGTCCTCTGTTTGACCTTTGTACACCGCGATAATATTAATCTTGTATATACAGAAATGGATGTCGGTATGTTTGTGATGATACACTTCAACAACGCTCAAACTATTTGTATGAAAATTGACACAACTAAGTTTTTACGCTTTCAGTTTTCGATAACTCGTCAATAGATGACGGTGCTGTACAAATAAAAAAAACTGATATAGATTAACGAATTCATATAGACGGTGTAAATAATTCTTGCGCCCTTTACTAATAAGCTCATAGTCATATTTATAGGAACGCAATATAAAAAAAAGCAAATGAATATGACAACAGATTTATTTGTACAATATAAGAATTTGAATTAAATTAACATTTTTGAACAAGAAAATAGACTAACGAAAAAAGAAACAAATTAGATCTGTCTGATCTGATAAGCTCAGTATTTACTTAATATAGTTCTAAAGATCGTTTTTTTTTTCTCATAATAAGTGAGAAAATCAGCATTCAGTATTGCCTCTTCTCGCTACCGAAACTGGGCATACCTTTTATTAAATTATCAGTTAAGCTTTATGACATTAGGGTCGATTCCTCAACCAATACAGTTTTGAGGCCCTTAGGTTAGTTGGTGCTGAATTTATTTACTTAATTTGTTTTCTCAGTTTATTCCAAACACGTTCTATCGGGTTTACATTTAACGACCGTGCTGGCGTGACATCAAAACTCAGTAAAGTACTTCAATACTACGGCCTCAGTATAAGGACGAGCATTATCGTGCATTAAAAGAAAATTATCCTCCGTGAATGGGTCAAAAGGCATCACAATCTGCTCTAAAATGTCTGTTACGTATCTTACCGTGGTCAGGGACCCGTTTTCTACAATATTACCATTACTGTGGCTCGCTTCCAACAATATTACATTCAGCGTCTCTTTCTCTGGGTCGTCTTCATACTTTGACTCTTCCATCGCCTGACTTAAGAGAGAGTCTGGACTCATGAGTAAAGAGTAAATTTCCTCAAATGACGTGATCACAATTTCGATAAGTACAAGGAAAGTTGGACCGAGCTACTCGATGACCTGCACTGAGTAAAGGCCCTCTGCCGAGCAAGTACTCCCCTATAGCAGCCTTCTTAAATCTTGTTGTAATCGCTTTGGTGCTAACTGTTATTCGTCAAAATTCCTGCAGCTTGTTTTTTACCTTAGAAGAAGCCGAAGTGCAGTTTCTGAAGACACTGCCTACAAATAAATCTGTTGTCCCTCCGTTGTTACTCTTTTGCGACTTTGTCCTTTACGTCTTGTATACTCTCCAGTGTACAGGTATCGTTTAACATTGCGAAAAATCCCAGACACTACAGACACTAGTAATGTTTGAGCCGCTTAATTGTAAATTTTTAATTAAAGTTACAGCTGGATACAATTGAGCAACGCTGAGATCCAGCATTATCCCTCAATAATATCATTATTTTTGACGAAAAAAAAATAAACAAATAATATTAGATTTATAGAAAAATCCCAAGGAGGGTTGAGCTCAGTCAAGTGGTCGATTGTGAAATTTAAGCCAAATCATACATCACAACATAACAAACATGTTAACCCTATTTAAAGACCCTACTTAGGTGGCATAAGGGTAAGAAGATGAGGATTTGTTTGAAAACAACCAAAAATCTGCAGAATTTCATACACTGCCTATCAAAGTAATTAAAAGTTAGCCAAGAAAACAAATGAAAGTCGTGAGTCAAATTCATATAATTCAGTTCGCAATATATCCGTTAATAAACATTGCATAGTTACCGTTTACTTATGTCTGTTAAGTTATATCTCAGTACTATTCTAATGGAGACTACACAGAAACATAATTTCATAGTGTATCATAAAAATTTTAAAGGTAAAAAATATACACGAATACAAAATGTATGTGAATGATAATGTATGAAAACTCGTAAGGATAGGTCTAAACTGTAGTCCAGTGAATCTGTAGAGGCCATATGAGCCAACAGGGTATGTTAGAAAAAAAGGTGTAATATTTGCCTCAATAATCCCCATGCATAAAAGTGGGTAAGTAAATGAGATAGTAGATACTATGCACGCTGGGTGTCGAGTGGAGCTATGTATACCTGAAGCAGTTACATCGACTTGAGCGTGACGGTTCACTTTCGTTCGCTGTTAAATGCACCCAAAAAAACTTTCACTTGAAATATAATAAGAATATATCAGAAAAAAAGAAATACCGTACATCGTTCATCGATATAGATGCATCCACGAGAATGTGTCTTCGATTCCGCCAAAGATACGGACACCACCAGTAACAGGAAAATTGTCAAGGAATAATTCATTTTGTGGTCGTGTACAATGCGCGAATATCTGAAGAGAACTGACATATCTTTTATAGTTGTCTTCTGCTTGACCCATATCTAACCTGATAATATTTATCTTATATATATATAATGATCCAATAAAATTTTATGCTACAAAAAAGTGAAAGCTCAATATCTTGAGCAATATCGATATTAGAGATTTGGTCTCAAAAACTTTTTTCTAGAAATTTCCATTTCCTATAAATGTTTCCGTAACATTTTTGCAATAGGTTCAGAGGTTAATACAATAACAACCACAAAAAAAAAAAAGAAATTTATACAAAATTTGATTTTAGTGACCGGTACCTGTGGCACCTGTTGGTGTGTAGCGGTAGGTGTACTTGTGAACCAGTCCCTACGTGGGTTTTTTGTATTTACCTTCACATACCATATCGCCATTCAACATCTGGTGAAATTATGATCGAATACCCACAAAATACAAAATAAGGAGTAAAATGTAACTAATTTAAACATTTTTCTATAATTGTATTTCAAATTATTAGTTATTACTTCTACTACTATTATATCCACTGGGTGGGTATTAGCAAAAAAAATATATACGTTCAGTGTAAACGAACGCGTGAAACGCGCGAGGTTTTGGACATTGCTTTAGTTTGTAATGTTTGTGCGGAACCCTAATTTATTCTGTGTTTCTCATAAACGGCTCTAACGATTTGGATCAAATTTATTACTTAGCTAAGGTTTTTCTTTTTACGTCTATTCGCGTAAGTATCTTTGCTGAAAAAAAGGGATTTTACACAAAAAAAAAGATAAAAATATCGAATTATTATATTTTCATATAAACGCAATCTCGTCAATTTTTGTCATATTTACCTTCTATGGTTTTACCAAAATCTTAATCATTGTGTAGTGTATCTGAACGTTATTCGATTGATATGATGTCCGAACATTTTGCCGCTGAGTTGAAATCTACTCAAAGAAACGTATGTATGCACTTATGTACGCACGTAAGAATTTATAATTCTTAAGCTTAAAAAAAACATTAAGTGCAGTTGATAAAATTTTAATGAAAAAAAAAAATATATAACATTAAAATACTTCAAAATTAAACTTCTATATATCTGTATACAGAATAAAGTAAAACACCAAAAGAAGTAGAATAAATTATTTATCAAATAACAATTTATAATATAAACAAATATAAAAAATACAAACCGAAAGTTAATCTCAAATTTATAAAGACATTAAAAAAACATAAAAAACCACTTTCATCTCGAATACTCACAATAAATTATTACTCACCACCACATATAATTTAAAACCATACATAGACACACACTTGACTATATTTTATCTATGAATATATTTTTGAAGTTATACTTCTTTTGGCGCGTTAGGGAAAAATGATGAGAGTACATTTTTACAATGCGCGCGCACACCGTCTCGAAAAACCGACACTCTGAAGTTAGCTATAGTCAACATTTTATTTAAAAAAAGTATGTATGTATTAAATACCTTTTTCTATTGTTAATGTCGTTTTTCCTACAAACGTAGAATCAGGCGAAAGATAACATTTTTGAAAAAATTATTATCTCGTTACGCCAAAGAAGTATAACTTCTACCGCGTGTATATAAGTACACATTACTTTTTTTTTATCTACGCTGATATAAAACACGTGTTGTTCACGAAAACTTTATAAACAATTACGAATCAATTTCATGGTGTCGCTTTTAGGTGTCGGTGTGCGCGCGCATCGTAAAAATCACTCATCATTATTCCCAAACGCGCCAAAAGAAAAGTATAACTTC
The DNA here is from genome assembly GCA_035772565.1 of Antheraea assamensis. Classification (NCBI taxonomy): domain Eukaryota; kingdom Metazoa; phylum Arthropoda; class Insecta; order Lepidoptera; family Saturniidae; genus Antheraea; species Antheraea assamensis. Next base: position 1,811,573 of record JAQQSE010000001.1, read on the forward strand.
AATAAATTATTCGTCTATCTAATACGAATCGAAATTAACACTTAAACGCCAAACAATAAATCCACATATGCTCTAAATGCAAATACATAAAAACGCTTATGTTCCGTTATCCGAATCCGCATCGAGTTCACATACAACGATATAAAAAACTTGTTACCAAAGCATCGACATCGAGGCCATAAAGAATGCGACTTTATCACTCGGGTAGCACAACATTATTTTCAATTATCTCTGGAAAGCAACCTTCGATCGTAACTTTAAACACGTTCTTTGATAATGTTTAAGTAATTATTTATCAATAAAAAAGAGATAAGTATACTAAACAGTTATATTTGTCGGTAATGTTAAACGGAATGCTGAGTAGAGAGTTTAATTAATGCAATATTTTTAATGCTTCGTTACTATCATATAAATAGGCAAAGGTAAAAGAGTTTATTGCATTTCTCTCTTTTATGTTTGTCAGTCGACTTTTTTTTTATTCAGTAGCTATTATACGAGAATTAATATCATCTGTTATCTATACGATTTTTGTAGGAGAAAAACTTATGGGTTCGCGTCACCGACATACTAGTGAAGCGTCACCGATATGCTCGTGACGTATATTGTGCTTGCATCAAACTAACGAGGCATAGTATAGCGGCTTGTAATATTGGCATTTTGTATTAACTATATGTATGAGATATACATTTTGTATAACGTTGAATACAATTAGATGTGAAAACTAGACCAATGTTAATAATTTCAATTTACAAATTGTGACATTTGAATTATTCATACTATAATTGATTTAAAGAATAAAAAAAGAACACAGCTTTTCCATTGTTCTGATCTCTGACTTCTGTCGGCAGCACTTATGACTGCCTTGACTTTTTTTTAATTCTTATCCAATGATTATAGAATAAAACTATTTGTTAAAAATACTCCATAAAGTTGATTCTTAAAATAATTAAGGATTATGTTCAAATTTCAATCATTGGACCAAGACTCCTTTTATTAAATTTATATGTTACATTACAATTATAGCAACGGTGTGTTGACCTGGCGCCAAGTGTGAACGCACGTTCCTGGCGAAGGTAGGATATGTCAGCCATTTACGTGCAGACGAAAGAGCGGAGAAGTAGACCGTTTATACTTCGTATTTTAGTGGTCGCTGTAACCGACATCGGTTAGGAGTAGATATATTAAGCCTAATACGCACTGATCTGATATGTTCCATATAACTGAAGTTATACATTTATTAAATTACCATTATAACCAAATATTTAGCACATGTAATTGAGTTTGATGGAAAACATCATTATATAATTCATTTTCCTAAAATTCGTAACTAGGTGACACTACGCTAGATTTTATTATAATTGAGCTTAATAATGTAATTTAACACAAATAAACTAGCGATTCCTAGTATCAATATGAAATATATTATTCAAGATAATTATTTACTAATTGATGTAATTTTCTTTGAATTAAGTTATCAGATACTGTAAAAGAAATTCCCAAGTTCATGACATATTTTAGTATTGAATCTCTTATCATCAACTAGTCAGTAATCAATGAATATTATAAAACAAACTCGCTTTTCGTGTCCGTCTGTGTGTTCTCTTAATGGCGAGTACCATCACCTAATCGATATTTAGCGTACATTAAAATTACCTTTACAGTATATAATGATAATGGATATCTTTGCAGATACTAGATATTTAAAAATACACGCAACATAGAATAAAATATTTGTGTGAAAATATTGAAGAAGCTTCTTTAACTTTAATGAATTGTCAATGCCCAAACGCCAAATGTGGATCTATACCATCAAAATAGACACTTATGATACACTAGCTCATACACTTATGATCTAGACCATGGAGGTCTTTTTTCAGCACTCTATCGACGTGTGCTTTGAAGTCGAATACCTTATTCGAGGTAACACCCAGGTTTTGTTTTGTTTAGCTATACATTTTGCTAGGAGCTTAAAATAAATATATATAAAATACTTGGTGGCCCAGGATATGTCGACTCTATATAGCTTGAGGGAGTTTAGTCGGAATGTAGTTCTTTCGGGGTCAAAGAGTATCGCGACACTCTTATCGGGGTTGAATACGATGCACCGTCTTCGATACAATTTAGCGAGATCACGAACGGCACTTTGGATGAGCAATTTAAGATCATTCCCAACCTGTCAGAAGCAAAAATGACTGTGGTTTCATCAGCATAACAACTATCTCGCCCCCGGGGATCAGGGTAGGTCACTGATGTACAAGTGAAATATGAAGGGAGTGAGAATTAACTCTTGGGACACACCTGAGCGGATCAAGCTGGATGGCGGCGAAAGTTCACCTTCCGGCTTCCGCTGTGAAGCGTAAGATCCTATTTCAGAGATAGTCACAGATAACGTAAACCTATACGGGACGTCCAATTGAAGCAGTTTGTAAATGAGTCTGACATGCAAAATTATATCGAAATTGGCTACTTCGAAAAGCACTGCGAGGGTACGGTATGGTACGCTGTATTAGGTAAAGTTGTGTAGTATGTACTGCGTGAAATGGTACACTTGGTGTGCACAAGTTTCTAATAACGTCGAGGCAGAGGGAGTACATAAGCTTCAACCATTTGATATCGACAGAGATTTCGTCGGAAGATAGTGGAGTTACGGTATCCGCGAAGTTTGACGCGATTGTATGTTTCACCAAATATTCAATAGAATGGACAGAATCAGCATTTGAAATGTTTGGAGAACATTCATTTTATAAAATGGCGGCGAGGCATTCCGCTTTGTCTATGCTATCAATCGCAGGGGTTGCATCGGAACCTCTATGGCAGGGAGGTATTGGAGTATTGGTATCCGATTTCCTATGGAGCTAGAGTCCCGTACACCATACGGTACGATTGGATATCCTTTAGGAACGTGTCCCATATGTTGCTACGGAAATTTGGGTTTTCACCGCTTGCCGTAGCGTGCATATCCGGACACGATTTGCTTCGGATGGACAGGCGTCGTGGGCTTAAGTCACGGCGTGCGTTTCCACGATCAACGCTTCACGTCATCGGGGAGTATAAAGTGTCAATTGATCGCCGCTTGCACCTCTCCCGAGGTCTCCTTGATGGCGTTCTGGAGGTGGTCGACTAGGTGCTAGACTAATTTGAATTTATTTTTGTACTAATAGGGTCCCCTTGATGATTTTTAGCTATAGCTGGACTGGGTACGTGACACGGATGTAGAGATACTTTTATTTTAATTTTTCTCTATTTTTTATAATTTTTCACATAAAACGCATGTAATCTCAAATAGACTCCCACCGACTGTGAAAATTTTTAAATTCTTGACTTGTTATGGTATAGGGTATGATGATGTGCTAGTTTCATCATAATTATAATTAATTTAAATCTTTCACCGCTAATTTTATAGCCACCGATAGCAGCAAACTAGGTATACAACTAATCTACATAGTGACACTAATTTTCTAATTTATATATTTTATTATGATTGTATTAATTAATAACATTTAATTTTAATAACTGAAATAAAAAATTACTAATTATTGTTTTCTGCAATCGTAAATACTTAGTTACTGTAGGAAAGATTGAATCTGTTAAGTCTTTGGAGACAGGGTCCTTGCTTCATAATGAAAAAAATAAAACCTGTGCGCCAGTTTGCACTTGATTCTGCTAAACTATGAGACGTATTTGGGTGCAGTTTGTTTGCACTATCAATTGCAGAATTTCTTTATTCAAAATTTATGTGTTATAGTATATGTGTATAGAAATCAGAGAAAAACAAACGATATTGTAAATTTTGGATACATACATTAATGAACCTACTAGATACATTAAAATAATTTACAAATTTTTATAGAGACTTCCAGAAAGATATTTGTTTATCTCAGAAATATAACCCTTACTAACTATTTCTCCTTATATGTATTATTAAATTATAATTGTTTATTTGAGAAGCTATTTTCACAAATATGGTAATATTATATTATATATCTAGCTAGTTAGTTGTCTTTGACATTTTTGCACTTCACCGATTTAAAATTAGACAAAAAAATTCTTTCAAAGCTTCTTTGATGAACTGTTATTGTCACAGCGCTAGTAATGCAACGGATAAGTACATCTGTATAAACCGTTTAGGCGATTGTCATGCCTCATTAGTACATTACACTCATGCGATGTTCAGGCGATTTTTGGGTAATAATCAAGAAAGGAATTTATTTATGAATAAATAATATAAAATCACCCGAAACAGTTTCGTGAACTAATATAAATTGCCAATGAAATACCATACAAAAGTCGACGAAATAACATTAACAATTGACAACCCATTGTTACTTTATATATATATATATATTGTCGTCATGTTAGCAGTAACAAATACTCTCCTTCCCCTTTCATCTATACATATAAATAAAGTTGAAGTGTCTGTTTGTAATATCAAAATAAAGACTTTTTACTGATTGGATATGAACGTATACACGGTATTGATAACAAAAATACAATTTTTTTAATTTTTGCCTGCATGTCTGTTTGTATGTTCCGGGTAATCTCCGAAACGTCTGGACCAAGTTTGACAGAGATTTCACTGACGGATAGTTAAAATTACAGCGAGTGACATGGGCTACTTTATTTTAGACTAGCTGTCATCCGTGGCTTCGTCTGTAGTACTATCTCCAAAACGATTACACCTATTTTCATGGGTCTTTCACTGACACATAGCTAACGTTATAAAAAGTAATTAAAGCTTTTTTATTCTGGACTAGCTTTTACCCATGGCTTTGTTTGCAGTACTATCCCCAAAGCGTTTGAACCATATTTCACGGAAACTTCACTAACAGATAGCTGATCTTATAAGAAGTAATTCACAATTATAAAATAAAAAAAAAACGCATGCGGAGCTGAGGGCAACAGCTAGTAACGAATAAAATCACAAGACACAATGATATAACTAATTTATTTCAGTCAAGTATTTAGCCTACTTATATAATAAGCGAAAAATTATGTTTGCGTATTCGCATGTAATAAGTCCCTTTAATTTTCCTCAGAGCAAATGTTCTTAGCAAACGAACTTTTCTATACACTTAATTACGTTGTATTTACTTACTAAGTAATTATATTTGCTACACGAAAGTCTGTAGATTCCAAAGCTAACGTTGTATTAATAATTTGTCCTTGGTTTCGAGTCGTCATATGAACTAATAAGGGTATCTGAGAGATTGCCTTCTAGAATGATCTGAGCAAATATTCATTGTTAATTCATTATATTAAATTTAATATCTAGGTGGTAGAGCTACGCTGAAGCTATTACTGGTTTCAGCATGAATGGGTCGGCTCGCCCGGGGTAGTACCACCCTCTCACAGAAAACCGACGTGAAGTAACAGTGCTTGCACTGTTGCGTTTCATTTGGTCAGTGAGAGCGCCGGAGGCCCACATATATTAAAAGGCCGGCAAAGCACTTGCGATTCCCCTGGTGTTGCTAGTGTATATGGACGGCGGTGATCACTTACTATCAGGTGACCCACCTGTTCGTTTGCCCCCTATAATATATAAAAAAAAAGTTTAAGTATTTTGTGTTAAAATGATTGTATACTTTATAACTTCTATTTATTAAAAAAAAATCTGCTAAGATATATAAAGTTTTTTTTTGTCTCCATCAAACTATTTATTTTTCCGTACACTAAGTGTCAAACCCAATTAAGGGGGGGGACTTTGCATATTAAAAGATACAGTATAGACCCTCGGACAGAGAAAAACATTTGTAACTCTCTTAAATAAATGTCCTGTGTAGGATTCGAACCCACGGGTTCAGCAGGATGGAGCGTAGCAATGAATTAAACCACTACGCTAGTACAGACTAAAAAGCAACGTTGGCTATTTAGGCATTACCGTTACGGATCAAACAAGAGTCTTACTCCGATATGTAAATACAATTGACCGCCACAACAATTTCAATTGTAAATACACGGTGTCAAGACCTATATAAGGTTTCATAAATATTAAGTTCCTTTGTTCAGTAACAAAAAAATATATATTATTATTAATATCCGAAACCGATTTGTTAGAATAATTATCATACAATCGAAGTTTGCTCTCGAGAGCAATGCACTTTGCGTAAACAAAATGCTAACACCCAAGTTCATTGTTTATGTACGCGTTAAATTTTAACGAAAGACATTGGGACATTTTCCTAATATCAGAAAACCAATAAAATGCAATAAATATCGCGTGTACCAAAACACAAGAATGTTTTCCATTGTGAGTATAACTTGCAACGTAATTAATAATTCTTTGTTTTACATTAAATTGTTATTTAATTCATTCTTGGTAAAGATTGATGTATAGGATATTTATCAATTCTTAATGAAAGTAAAGAAAATAAATCAAAGTTTTTTATTTTAAAGTTCGATTTAAATTATTTAATTCAGTCGCAGAATTTTTGTATACATAATTAATTCTTATGTAAATTCATTTATTTTTACGCCTACAACTAAAACTTAGAATTACAATCACATTTCGCATACGAATATAACTTCTGACACAAAAACACTGTATATAATTCTGTGATGAGTACTAGAATAGGTGTATCTATACCGAAGTATTCACCACAGTTTCCTTTCTGTTGTCATAATTAATTGCCGAAGTCATTTTATTTTCCTACAAATCACGCATTATTACCTAATCCCATATTCATAGCGTTGAGTATGTCTCCATTGTCGGCGTCTATCTCCCACGCGAACAAACCTCCCAGCTTATTGTTCCTCACATATTTCCCTTTTTCAATCACCGATCTTGCGTCGTCGTACGTTATCAAGTCTCCTGTAGTGGGATTAAAGACGTAAGGTCCGTGAGCTACGTTATCATAGAAGTACTTCCATTTCCCAGACGCAATACCGTTGGCTATCTCTCTGTAGTCTACAACACCGTCTTGCCATGTACCCTTGACTGGTCCATCAGCGACTCCAGTAAAAGGAATATCGTCCTTGTAATCATGTACTCCCGTCCATCCGCGTCCATACATAGCTACGCCGACGACGATCTTCTTTGGTTGGACTCCTTGTGTCAGAAGGAATCGCACTCCGAAGTCCGTCGTGTAAGTTTCCTTTGGTGCCCATTTGGGTGCGTACAAGGACGCCTGATGCCCAAGACTGTCATTAGACCAAGCACCTTTGAAGTCGTAACTCATTACAAAGATGTGGTCCATATATTTTTGGGCCTCGTTATAGTTAACAACTTGGATCTTGTCCCAACCGGCACTAATTGCAGATGTGAGTTCGTATTTCCGTCCAGTCTCAGCGGAGAGCTCGTCCAACATCTGTCTCAGTTCTTTCATGAGGGAAACATAAACATCACCGTCTTGGGGACCACCAAGGTCAGGGTTTGCGCCTTTGCCGCCAGGGAATTCCCAGTCAATATCTACTCCATCGAAGAACTTCCAGGTTTGGAGGAAATCTTTCACTGAGGCCACAAAACGGTCTCTCTTGACTTTGTCGTCAAAAAAGAAGAATGGATCAGCTAAGGTCCACCCACCGACTGATGGAAGAATCTTTAAATCCGGCTTAGCTTGCTTTAACATCATCAGCTGGCCGAAGTTACCCTTGTACGGTTCATTCCAGGATGAGAGACCTTTCTGAGGCTTTTGTAAAGCTGCCCAAGGGTCGTGGATGGTTACCTTGAAGTCTTCTCGGCCACTGCACGAACGTTGGAGCGCAGGGAAACTGCCCTCAATTTCTTTCAAACTGTCATTGATGCCATCACCCCCGCAAATTGGAATGAAACCGTAAAGAAGATGAGTGAGATTGGGGACCGGTACGCGATCCACTGGGAACTTCCTCGGATAAACACCCCATTCAACAAAATAAGCCCCGACTACTTTACCAGATGTTTGTTTGAATGGTTTATTCTTCTCACCGATAGAAAATTCAAGTGGTGGTAAGTGGCTGCCGTCGGTATCTGCAACGATAATTTCAACGGATTCACTGGTACTGCAACCATCGGAGTTGCAGAGTTCGACCTGCATCTGATATCGGCCGCCCTTCTTCACTTTGAATGCAGCGGAGGTGGCACTTCCAGCACCCTTCCAAACTTCGTCGCCGTTGAACAAAACTCTGGATTTGTCTGCGGGATCGCCGCTCCATACGTTCCAATTGACGGAGACATCGGCCGCGTCCTTCTTAGTGACTAATTGGTTATACGCTGTAGCTGCTTGGTTTACTTCGACGATTGCGAATGTTCTTTCTCCCCAGCCGAGGTTGGGCTTCCCTGGTGGGCCACACGAGGCCGCCGCGATGAGCCCGGCGGCGATGACGAACGCCAACACTGGATGCCCCATAACCGGTTCTAAAAAAATAAGCACGTTAAGACAAACTTCTCGTTTGAGAGCGGTTTCGAAACTGGATCTACATGTCGGTGGTGTCTTTTATATAGTGTTCGCGATTTTGGGGCAACCGCTAATGTGGCTGAACCCGCATCGAGCGGAATATGGATACGTCTTAGCGATATTGTTGATAGGTATGTAATAATTATCGTTGGCACAGATTTTTTTCTTATTCCGGTCACATTTGTAGGCAGGTCAAGGTGAATTTCTAATTGTTTTTTAATTTTCTTTGTCTTTTTTATACGTTTCGTCTAATGAGGGATGGGTAAATTTTTATGTCGATGAGTAATTTTTTTTGCATTTTAATTTAGAAGTTAAATTTGCAGACTAGGCGCTGACCGCGGCTCTGCATGATTTTTTTTTAATTATATTCGAACGGTTGTTTTACTTGATGTTCTTAAAATATGAGCATGCTTAACGATTTCTGTAACCATTACTGATATTTTTATAGGCGATTTATTTTGAAATTACATACTTCTTCTGTACAAAATATGGTGAAAATAAGTTGAGATTTATTTTTTGATCATTTCTAAAAGGTCTATTGATATTTTTATTGCCTATTAATTTCACAATTGCGTATTTGAAAAGGTCCCGTGTGTAACATTTTATTTTCAAATTGTTTGAGAATCAAATACATTTTTAATAATTATTTTACTTAAATAATCGAAAAAATATTGCTAATACTGTACTGTACTATTTTTTAAAGAAAACACATTTCCTGTTTACAAAAATTCAACAAAACCGGCTGAAAATAAAAATAAAAATGTTTAATTTTTTGTTTTAAATTTCAAAAAAAAAATGGATATTCTTAGTACCCAATTGACTGTGGAACTATATAAGCTTACCGTATGCAATATTTCGTAAGTCGTTTTTGAGTAAAATCCCAGTGTATACAATTACAATAATGTCCAATTTATTCGTGGTCAATCGCGTTAATGATAAATAACACATTTCCAAAAAGACAAAAAGAACTATATTTATTAATCTAGATTTATATCCAGACACATCAAACACTTAATAGGTTTTAATAAGTTTTCTTGTATTATAGTTGTGAATAACTTGTAGTGTTTAACATGCAGAATTAATGAGGTCAAAGAAAGTGTAGACGTAAATCAGGTATAACATAGTTTTTAATCTCCTGGGGCCTCGCGTCGTATTTAAGTCTTAGAAAAAAAAATTCGAGGCAGTCATAAAAACTGCCGACAGAAGTGAAAACTGAAAATAATGTTTTTTTTTTAAGTTTTAAATCAACTTGTAAAATATTGAAATGATTAACATTAGTCTGGTTTTCGCATCTATTGGCGCTACGAGCAGTAATTATATAATTATATACTTTATTAATTAAGCTCAATACAAAAATCAATATTTCATGTACACAGGCCGCTATAGTACGCATCGCTAGTCTAGCGCAAACGCGATAGCATCACCACCACGTCGAGGTTATCGGTGACGCGAACCCATAAGTTTCTCCCCTACCAAAAAAAAGCTCAACGTGACTAAAAAAATATTCAGATTAACAACGACCTAAAACCACCATTTCCCAAAACTCTTTTTGGTTTGTTCTATACGTTATATCTTTCCGCCATTTAGGAGTGATTAGTGAAATGACTTTTTTTTTTCTTTGGTAATTATTATACGTGAAAAATGGCGGGTCAGTCATTAACGCGTTTTATATAATCTAGAATTTTTTTTAGTAAAATATAAACCTACACTTAACGGTATTGTTTTATTTAAATTTAACTTTATTTAGAAGAATATTGTACGTGTATTTATATTAAATCGTGTGTGGAAATTGTATGTCGTACAAATTTTAAATGACGCCCCAACTACTAACGTGGATTGATGGATTCTACTGCCATGTGATAGCCTTATGAGATGTGTGGGTGAATCTAAGTGAATTAAAAATTTAAGACACTCCTTTGAGCCAATAATAATCGCAGGTAACGCGGGAGAAATTTTAGAATTTTATTAATATAATTTATTTTACATTTCATTGATAGTAATTTTATAGAATACCAGCGTCCCGCTCCGGCTTCGCACGGGTATAACATATATAATAGCTTATGTCATTCACTGAAAAAATGATTAAAATCGATCCAGTAGTTTTGATTTATTCATAACTGCCCGTGGCCCGCTCGCGTTAAATTTGGAGTAACCTCAAAAATAACAGTATTTCTCCACTATTTAATTTATATTATTATACATATAAACCTTCCTCTTCAATAACTCTATCTATTAAAAAAAACCGCATCAAAATCCGTAGCGTAGTTTTAAGGATTTAAGCATACATAGGGATATAGGGACAGAGAAAGCGACTTTGTTTTATACTATGTAGTGATAACTCGAAATGAAAACAAAATGACAACGACTGTTAGTGATAAATCGAACAAGTGATAATGTTTACCGAGCTTTTGGAATTAACGCAGCAATAAGCTTTCGAGGCTCTCTTAAGCTCACGGCACACTTGACGACCAATTGAAGTAATTTCGAATGTTTCGAACGATAAACAAAGAATACGGAGACATAAGAGCTGTTATTGTTGACGCATATTTAGCACTATCTCTCTTTTAAATGTCTGAGGCGAGACACAATTGATATAATTAATATTCGGGACACTGAAATATTTTTTTTATTTAAAACAAATACATTATTAACCCATTGCATGTTACCATTTGAAGCATAAGGGCGCGACTTATACCATTACATATTGTAAAACAAAGTCGTCCGCCGCGTCTGTCTGTCTGTCTGGATGTTCGCGATAAACTCAAAAACTACTGAAATTGAAATTGAAATTGGTTGAAATATAATGATAGGATCGGAAATAGTCAAGCCGCCTTAAGCGTTTCATGCACATAAGTGTATATTTTTTTATTATCAGGGCAGAACAACGTCCGCCCGGCCTGCTAGTGTTACATTAATAAAATGTTTTTTTTTTTTCGAACTTACTACACTGTTGACCTGGCAAGGCCTCTACTGTTTCACCGGACTACTACATTAAATAAAATCGGTAAGCACAAAGTTTGTATATAATTTATTAATGTTATTGCAAAGGACGTTTGTCGTGCGATAGCATTTTGCCATCAACTGCGTTACCATGGAAACTGTTTGGTATTTAAATTAAAACAATTGATACAATAATGAAAATATGATTGTTATAGATCTAACTTATTAAATATTCTAAGTACTTTTTTATTTTAAAGGTGATTTAATGTGTACTTTTAGGACATTATCATTGTAGACACGAATGGAGTGCCTTAAATGTCGATTCACCCAAATACATTTTGCTATTAGATTGAATATTATATTATTTAGTTATTTTTGTTATACTTAATCGACACCATATAGAAATAATTGTAGCATTAACCGAATCAGATGTTGATTTGACAGGATTCTTCTTCTTCTTTATTTTTTGGCTCCGTCACGGTTTGTGCACTAGCCAGCGTCAAGTAACAAGATTTTGCCAAGTAAGTGTCTTGTGATAATTATAATGTTCTAACAAGATGGTGGTTTCCTTGTTAGAACTTTCCATGGAGTTTTGGTGGCATCTCAGAATGCATGCTCCGTGGTATTATTTCTCATCCACTTCACTTGTGCATATAACCGAACTATATTACGTAAAACACCAGCAATATTACAAAATATAGAGTCTAGTAACACAAGATTATGAATAAAATATAAAAACCACTACATGACAGACCAAGATCCCGACAAAAACTCATTGACAGGATTAATTCCAACTTATTCGATACTTACCGGTTCTGGATAAATAATGCCATCATAAATCATACAAGAGTTATTCTGATGTATAAGTAATTCTCACAAACTGAATTTTGTACTTCTTTCATCCAAAAACACTTGGATCTTGCTTAGATTAACTTAGTAGTCAGATTCAAAACACATGTATGAGTTCGTGAAACATACATGCTTGGTACACGTGTATGTTTCACGAATTTATGTATATATATGAAATAATAGTTAACTTAGTTCAGCTTAGCTTAGTTAGACTCAGGATATTTGGTGACAGTCCAAGCCGAGGCGCGCCGTGCGCCTGCGTGCTAGTTGCCTATATAAAATCGGGCGAGTGCCTTAAGCGCTCCCCTTAGTAGTCCGGTGAAACTGTAGACGCCTTGCCAGGTCAACAGTGTAGTCAGTTCGAAAATAATTAAGTATTAAATTTCTTTATATTTATTCCAGATATTACATTACTTAATTGTTTGATTCGGACATTTTTTTTTAACTCTTGGATCAATATTTACTTGGGCCCCAAAAGGTTAATGTTACACGCGAAAAATATAAGAATTTCAAATAGAATGTGAAAATTAGGTAGTTATGTATCGGAATATGCCATACCTACTCGCTTACCACTTTATAAAGATATTTTTCTTCACCGAAACACACTCTCTTATAGAGACTTCAATCATATTTCCCAGCTAGCTCGTACACGTGGTTTTGTTCTGCGAGGGACTGTCTTTTATTTTTAACCACAAAATTGTCTTTCCTGTATAAGTACTATGTAAATGCATAAGAACCTAAATAAGACTATGAGTGCGAAAATGAACCTTTTTAAATATTATTTAACGCTCGTTTTGGCTTCTCACTTCGCTTGTGTTAATGTAGTTCTATAGGAATATATATTTATTTATATAAAATATTCTCTCTACATCCCTATCTGTACCCTGACAATGTTTATACAAAAGTTCATGAAGATCGGTTAAGTGATTAAGGCGTGAAAACGTTACAAACATCCTCACATTCGCATTACTTACATTAGTTAGATTTACTCTTAACTGTATCAACATTATCTATACAGCGTGTAACTCACAGCGGCGAAGAAACTCCGGGTATTATTTGATTTGCAACTCAAAAAATCCAACGTTCAAAAATATTTACAATAGCTTATTATACAATTGAACAATTATTATCACCGTCCATGTTTTTAACTAGAAGTTTTTGAAGAACGTAAAACCCCCCCATCCCGCATGTTGCTCGTATCTCAAAAATTCAATATTACAATTTCAAACGATACTGAATGACATTTGTAATCTCTATACCTGAATACATAATTATTACAGTGCATTGATTGAATTCTAGAACTTTCTGTGCGGTTCTGGGTCGTTGATAATGCATGTCAGTAATTGAGATGTCATTATGGAATGCGTTGTGGGATATGAAAATTGAATTGTATTGAACGATCAGGAGAAGTATTAAAATTTGTTTTTTTTTTAACTTGATTTCTTGTACGTGTATTTTTGTAATTGATTTAAAATAAATTCCCGACGAGCTGGGGACAATTTTATTATACTATAAATAATAATATGTATAGATAACATTTTTTTCTGAGTTATAGATTATCTGCACTTCTTAAGATGTATTTACAGTACGGTCTCTGAATTTCTCGTACCAAATATTACAAGCATTGTAATGGCCATTAACAATTTACGCGACACATTTTCAAGGCATTCTATAAAATGCATTTTTTTTTATGTAAACTACATTTCATTATGTTTTTGCATAATAACTAAGCAGTAATTACATGATAAAATTGAACAGAGGTAACTTTAAACCGATAAAACGCTTATAGGGGCTAAGTGGAATAGACAAAATTATAAGGCATTAAAAAAAACCTTCATGAGGATGAAGTCGCGGGCATAAGTTAACAAAATAAATATCATTGCACTTGTTTAAAAACATCTCACAAATGACTGAAAAACAAGATACAAGTTTAAGTAAGACTCGTATGATTTTTCAAAGAAATTTAAAACAAAATTTTGTATTTAAATACTATCAAAGATCCTGTTTTGAATTATAACTAGTTAGGTAATATGAAGAATGTAGAAAACCTAACATTTATCACATTGTTAGCTAATTTCGGTGAAGGAAAACATCATTACGAACCCATACAATAGCGATGGGATTTTTTCTAAGGCCGCGTGAAAGCTACCACGCTCAAATTGAAAATCTGTCACCTAGCATCTATTGATGTGTTTTATATATATATATATTATAGGGGGCTAACGAACAGGTGGGTCACCTGATGGTAAGTGATCACCGCCGCCCATAGACACTAGCAACACCAGGGGAGTCACAAATGCGTTGCCGGAGTTTTAAATACTCTCACTGACCGAACGGAACGCAACAGTGCAAGCACTGTTACTTCACGTCGGCTTTGTGTGAGAGGGTGGGGTACTACCCCGCGCGTCGGGCGAGCCGACCCATTCATGCTGAAACCAGTAATAACTTCAGCGTAGCTCTACCACCTACACTAACTTACACTTCTGTTCCGGCAGATGCACTTGAGAATCGGTGATCCTCTTAATATGTTTACCATCTTGGAATACATCGCCATTTAACGTCAGGGGGTCTGACGCTAAAACTTGTAAAGTATAAAAAAAATGGCTCAGTAAGGATTGGCATCTTTCCTGAGTTTTGTTATATGCAGGCTTAAGTTACACAGTATGAAATGCTTGTTCAGTTCTTTGTATTAGTACATGCGACCGCTACTACGCAGTCGTTTATTGCTGTTTCTTGTATTTGTCGTGATACATAGCTGAGTTACAGCAAATTTGATTTTGTATTAATACTCTCCATATTCAATAATTTATACATACTAATTTGCTTGATGATTTATCAAACGGTATTGGAGTTTATGCAGTTTTTTTTCGTATTTAAATGATATAAAAAAAAACATTTATGAACAGACGCTATTGAATACAAAAACATGACGGAAAACAAAGCAGTATACTTATAATTGGGACACGCGTTATAACTTTCTAAGAAAATTATATGTCAAACACAAGGTATAATTAATAACGTAAGCGATATTTGATTCAAGAGCGATCGGTTCAGTTGCGATGGATTCCGTCGACGATTATAAGTTGTTTAAATTGTTACCACAATAATTATTTTTGAACTTCAGTTTTATTTTCATAACTAATGATTCCTAAAATTATTATTAGTGATTATTACAGTATTACAAAAACGAAAATGAACACGCGTTTAACAAGAGTTTTACTAAACAGTGTCTAAACTGTAAAACCTCATTGATCACAGGCTTATTGAAATGAATGAATGCTATTCAGAGTTGCTTACATAAAAAACTTAAACGAGATTTGTAGTTAAAGACCGCTTAGATACGCTTTCTGTAATAAAGTATTTCAAATGTGTGTTTAACAAGGTTTCAATTTTTAGACACTGTTTAGTAAAGCTCGTGTAAAACGAGTGTACATTTTTTTTTTTTTTTAATAAAACCGTATATGTTTATATTACTTAATCGAAAAAGAAATTCACTTTCCTCGAGGGGGAACTCTAAATTCCGAATCTAGGTCTGTCACGTTCTTTACACATTTGCATACAATGCGAAAGTATCTGATGACGGTGTCGCCTTAGTGTCATCGACCTGATGCTTGACAGCAAACGGGTCGTCCGTACACACTGCACAAGGCTAAGGTTATCTTACCTCGCTTGCTCTTTGATTTTTTTTATTGTAGGTACATACCAAGTAATTGTTTGTACGTGAAAAGGCATTACTTATTCTTTGAGAGATTTACCCAGTTTCAAATACTGGAGCATATCAACAAATGTGCGATTGCATTGCTTATAAATTATTATTTGGTTGGAATGTCAATTTGATAGGCGCAGGTTCGAACGGCGACATGTACCAACGGATTTTTCAGAATTCGCGTACATTTACTAATTGAAATTGATAACGGCGAAGGAAAAACCTAATGAGAAAATCTAATGCTGAGAAACGTCCTTGTAATATCATTGTATGTGGGAAAATATAGAACAGTGGATTTCTCAAAGTTTCAATTCGTAATTACGCCGTGGTGATTATACCAGCATTTTCTTCGAGAAGAGACCTTTAAGAGACGTTACAGTGGGTATCTTACAGGTTCTATGATACTGGCTGTAAGATGTACCACAGCTATGGGTAAAGTAATTAATTTTTTTTCACTAATAACTCGAGTTAATACAGAATTCAAACCCGTGCCACTCGACGCGATATTCGTACATACTATCACAAAACTACCATCGTTGACTGATTCCAGGGTCATCAATATCGAAACGAAAACCTCCTTATCCTCACATACGCATTATAAAACTAACTTTTGCTCGCCGTTTTGCTCGTGTTAACATAAAATTGATCGGTCATTTTATACTTTTAAGTCGCATTTTCTGAAGACGGTTCTCTTTCTTTGAAAATGTTTTTTAATCACATGTGTATTCTACGAACACATTGTAGTATGTATTCTGTTACATTAGGTAACATAAAGAGCGAGTTATCAGATTAAAAATTAATCATATCGGCTCAAACTTACCACTAACTAGTACATTCTGTTGCAGTACTTTCCCTAAACCTTTAAAAATTAGCATTTTTTTTTTCGAACTGACTACACTGTTGACCTGGCAAGGCCTCTACAGTTTCACCGGACTACGATATTAGCAGGCACAATACTTATCTAAATACTTAACCGATTTTAAAAATTAATTAACTTTTAGAAAGCAACATTATCAGTGAGTAGCATGCGTTGTACATTATTTTTAAAATCTATATTACCGCCTATAAAACCGGTGGTCAAACTAGGTACTAATATAAATTGACAATATTATAGACCTAACCTTTATATTTAGATTATAGTGACCTCTATTACGTGAACACGCAAACTAGAAATAATAAATGCGTCATTTGAAATAATAATACATTTAGAACGATGAGAGCATTTCACAAGCATAATTAAATACTATAATTCTTTACGATATCCAATTTCGTCCCTTTCGGAATAAATATTGTGTATAAAAAAGGCCTGTAATATTTACTGAGAAAATTGTGCGTGTAATTTTATTAAAAAAAAAAAACAAAAGAAATCACTATATGCTATAAAACAAAGTCGCCCGCCGCTTCTGTCTGTCTGTCTGTATGTTCGCAATAAACTCAAAAAGTACTGAACGGATTGTAATACCGTCTACACCAATAGATGGAGTAATATATGAGGAAGGTTTTGTTTAAATCGGTTGAAATATAACGATAATTCTTGAAAGAATCGGAAAAAGTCAAGCCGCCTTAAGCGTTTCATGCACATAATAAGTATATTAATATAATTAATATATAATAAGTTTTTTTTTTTATCAGGGCAGGACAACGTCCGGCGAGCCTGTCAGTATAAGCAATAATTTTGTAATTTAAGTGAGGGGAAAACGCCGTCACATATATTTTCAAAACGTGCCGATTACAAACATATTTGATTGGATGTCAAAGTACATTACTCACAACGAATTTAACCAGTAAATTATATACACAGACTTAGTTGGCGGGGAATTTCAAATATCATTGGAACGACGACCTAATAATGTATCATAAGCCGAGAGCAAAAAACTTCGCTTCCATTGTTAGTGCATACAAATTATTAATCATAATACATCGGCATACTGTGCTCGTTTCGAATACATAAAGGTTAAGTTTATTCAGAGCCAAATGTTGTACAGAATTTAAATTTAGCTTATGCTTCATTTGTTAAATAAAACAAAGTTTCTTTATAATGCGTGCGTTTTTTTTTTATATTTGTAAATTACTTCTTATAAGATCAGCTATCGGTCAGTGAAAGTCCCATGGAAATAGGTCCAATCGTGTTGGATATATTACTACAGACGAAGCCACGGATGACAGCTAGTCTAAAATAAAGTAGCCTATGGTACTTGCTGTAATTTTAATTGTCCGTCAGAAATTTATGTCAAAATCGGTCTAGTCGTTTCGATGATTACCCGGAACAAACAAACAAACAGACAGACAACAATTTTAAAAATTGTGTTTTTGTTATCAGTATCGTATCTGTAGGCATGTGTTATAGATTATGTAGTAGATTACTTTTACGTATCTCACAAGGTTTAGCCCGCGTTACCAATGTACACAGTCCATGTCAATCTTTTTGGCCGCTCTAAATATTAAGTCATAAGTCCGTGCTTGCTGAAGAATTGGTAAGCTTTGCGAGCCGTAAGAGTTTAATATAAAACTAAAATTAAAATATTAGTAAAGGAATCTAAAATTGACATTTATTTATCCTTAATGTCGTTTTTGAAGTTATACTTCTTTTCGCGCGTTAAGGAATACCGATGAGAGTAAATTTTTACGATGCGCGCGGAGCACACCGTCACGAAAAACCGACACCCTGAAGTTAGTTATAGTCAACGTTTTATTCAAAAAGAGTATATATGTATTAAATACCCTTTTCTATTGTTAGTGTCGTTTTTTCTACAAACGTAGAATAAGGCGAACGATAAAATTTTGGAAAAGATTTTTATCTTGTTACGCCAAAGAAGTATAACTTCTAACGCGTATACATAAGTACACACTACTTTTTTTTTACTGACTACACTGTAGGCCTGGCAAGGACTCTACAGTTTCACCGGACTACTAACGGGAGCGCTTAAGGCACTCACCCGACTGTATATCGGCAACCAGCACAAGGGCGTACGGCACGCCTCGGCTTGGACTGTCAAACCTTAAGTAATTTCGATGTTCGCTAGACATATTACTACTACATACTATCGGTTGAATAGTTAAGGCATGAAAGCGTATCAACCAAACTCACACACTCATTTATAACATTAGTAAAAAATTCTGTACCATATTGATAATACTGATTACAAAAATAGTTCGCAAAAAAAATAACAGAGGGCGGTGTAACGTAGTTCGTAGTTTTTGAAAAAAAAAATTACATTCCTTTAAATTTTTTATGAAAATCATTACAGATAACAAATCGATATTTTAAAATACAATATGATTAATATTACAAAATTAAATGTGGAGTAGTTTTTTTTTTAAAAGATGTAAATAATTTTCACCCGTACTCGTTTCTAATATTCTTAGTAATTCTAAAACTTTGTTTTCAATTACCGATATATTTATTATGTTTGCATTATTATTGTTATTGTGAATTTCCTTAAATAATTAATATGCAATATATGTTAAGCTATAATAATATTTGTGGCCAGTATTCAAAACAATCGAACGATAAACAATTTAGAATACTTTGAACAAGATCATTAAATTGTTTATCTGCCATTTAGATTTACTTTTATATGCGCTTTAGTAAGTGTGTTTTGACTCCCAGCGTCATTTTCCATCGTATCGGATCAAAAACAACAAATAAAGTTAATCCTCGCTAATATTATAAATATGTACGAGAATTTGTTTGTATCTTACACTTTCACACCATAATTATTCAACCGTTCATTTGAAATTTTATGTACACGCGTTCTCGGAGGTATAAAAAAGCACAAAGGCACCTTTCGTCCAGAAAAACTGTTCCCGAGAGATAAGTTAAATTTACATTAAAGCGATCGAAGCCGCGGGCAAAAGCTCGTTATTATATAAAGTATTTAAAAAATAATACTCAAAATAAGCACCCGCCTATTATAAAATAAGATAATTGCATCTCTTTATAACAGTGACTAATATGAAAACAGAACATAATAAATAAAAATTATTACTCAAGTAAACATGAGTCACAGTGCATTGACACCAATTGCTATCAAAACCACAAATGACTGTATAATAAAGCTTCCTCCCAAAGTACTAATGACCAAAAACTTGATCCTTGAACGGTTAGAGTAAAGTTTATCGGATCGATTTTGTAATCAAAAAGATTGCAACTTTATTTAAAAATTTCGTAGAGGCAAAACACTTGTACTGCCGTGTGGTTTTTTATCGTATGCCATTCGAATAACAAAAATAAATAATTTCGTTCCTTCACGAGTTATATAATACGTTTATTTTACAAATGCGGCAATTTACTAAACATGTATTAATATTACCGCGATACAAGAGAAAAAATGTAGCATAATCTTACGATTTTATTATTAAAATCGTCAGAGTAAATACGAGAAACGTTCGGGGTCAATATACGTGTTTATCAACGATCGTAATGCACCTTTGCATATCCGATTTCCGGTGCGAAAACGACCAATGGGTCTTATTACATTGGCATAAAGATCAAAATCGTTCGAACGATATCAGAATCGAGGAAAAAGTCTGGTTTCACGAACGCTCCTGCGTTCTCAGTTCGCGAAGGGACACGTAACGGTAAACTGTAACGGTTAAACAATAAATGAAGTTCCAATTTTAAATCCCGCTTCGGGGTTCATTCGGATTACTATCGCGCCCGAATCGAAACGCTCCGGAGAAATTGCAATGAGAACAGAGCCGCTACCGTCGGATTTTATTATTTTAAATTTGAATTCGGAATACGTTCTCGATTGTTTTCAGACTGTTTATTTTTTTTTGTTCTCGCAAACACGCTGGATTATTCAAACTGCCAGAGTGTTTGGAGAATAGTTTTTAAAGAATAAAATTAGAGTTAATTTTTTTTTTCGTAACTCGTTTTGTGACTGCTCGATGCAGGATTTATATTTGCATATTAACAGGTTATGGAAGATCAATATATCTAAACTAGGAATCGACAGTGACTTGGATCACGATAAATTACAACATAAAATTTCATTACAATAAAATACAACCTAGTGCCATCTAGTGGCGAGTTATAGTAAAACATTTAGATTATGTCTCAAATTTCATATTGATCGGTTAAACAGTTTTAAAGTTTATCGATCTGTGATATATCAACATACATTTTGACTTACATAAATTAATTACACTATATTCTACTTTATTATACTATAATGAGACGCAAACGTTGCGTATATTAAATTCTAGCCCAAACGCGCAAGCTTCGTTGTACATATTAAAGAAAAACAGTAAAAGATCAATGGAATTAAAAAACATAAGTAGCCTAGAACCATCTATGAAAAATTCGGCATCAAATGGCCAGTCCTATGCAGATATGTTCGGTAGTTTAGATGTGATTGAATCTCAAACGAACTGTATTTTGACTAATTATATATGTTTATAGTCTTTGGAAATGCAACCGTAAATGTGTATCCCAGAGTTATTAAAAAAAACCTTGGCAACTTCCTAGTATTCATTAGCAATAACAGCTAGATATTGTTTATTATTGCTCAATAATTAAAGCTAAAAACACAGTGACACGTGCATTTTTTTATTTTTCTACCTGTCTATAATTACGTACATACTCGTCTATACAAACATTGATCGTAAACAAGTTTGATTAATTACATTTTTTTTTATGTATATGCAATTAAAGCAAACTTACTTTTTTTTTAAACACTAAATTTTAATCTTCCCGCCTACTAAAAATCATTTAATTATATACACAAATATGTTATTTCGAACAAATAATGATAATTCGTAAACGATGCTGGCATGTTATTAAAACATTAAAAAAAGTAACGGAATAAATAATGTTATACTCTGTATTTTAGAAACATTAAGAACACGGTAATTAAACACTTTCTTTCTCTAAAAACTAGGCAACATTAAGAACGAAATTTTAAAATTGGAACACCATTTCCGTGTAAATAAATACGACCGGCTTCCAAAACTGAGAATGTGTTTCTGTGCGTTTTAAACTAGAAAGTTTTTTTTTTCATAACGGAATATTCTTAGTTGTTATTTTTGTAGAAAAAAAAATACAGATTATATTTAATCTAAATTGATATTTTAATTAGAGATAAACATTTTCAGTTTCGGTAGCCATTCGATATTCGAAACAATAATAAATGTAATACGAACGCACTTTGGCACAAAGATCCCGAACGACGGCGACGGTACACGCGCGCCTTCGCAAGCCCTCCAGCACTTATGCTAGCGTAGAATAGTGCTCGACCAGGAAACCTTCTGTAAGGGCTATTTAGTATTGCTATCGCGTGCCACGACGCTCGTGTGCGTTGTTAAAAAACAATCAACAACACGCGACAACATGTGGCGAGTCGCATGAGTCAAGTTCAAAGTAATGGTAACTTAGTATTGTGCAACTTTCATACACATTTGAATGCATTTCGCATTGCAATTATTTGATGAGCTGTCCGGTATGTTTAAATCGTAGAACAGACAATACAGATTAAAAGAAACAATATCAATACTTTAAAAGCGATGATAGCTCTGTGGGTAGCGTGTTCAGACATCACGTAGAAATACACATGCTCGAATCCTTGCGAATAGAGGCAAAGTATTTAGTGAAAAAAAAATGTTGTGATGAAACCATTGCGTGGTGATAGTGGCTTTTTCTAAACCCGTCAAGCTAGCAACCATCCTCAAGATCTGTCGCCAAGCTAATTCCCGTCTAGGTTTAGCTTGTTTACCCTTTTTGAACACATCGCCATTTAACATCAGGTGAGGTTGAGGTCAAACCCTAAAACCCAAAAAATATAAAATAATGCACGAAAACTTTACATGTCGTGTCTAAACGTTGTTGCAGATATGAACAAATTTCTGGACTTCAATTTGTCCTTTTTTGTTTGAGCATGGTAGTCGCTGAGATCCAGGCAATCCAAAGTATCAATAACCACCGAAAAATCTAATATCCATGACTGTCTTTTTATATAATTTACATTTTTTTAGTATTTCCATCTCATGTAATGTTAAATGAGGAAGCGGTGTAAGATGGCAATCACGCGTCCCAGATCACGATGCGCTTAAGAGTGTACAATTGCGAGTGTTGCACTTGATGTATGGTAGTCGCTAACCAATCTGACCCGAATGTCATGTTCAAACGCTCGCCGTAATTAGGTCATAGGTTGTCCCAGGTCCCAGATGCCTTTCTGGCCGCGGTGGCGGGGTGGTACATCTATTGCATCCAGTTGCTGCTGTAAGAGTGCTCGTGAAGTCGGGGTGTCTACTCGTTGGCTAGAGTACGGCGCGGGTATCTCTCCTATAAGCAGGCCCCGTGCGTTGCTATAAATGCATGGGTGTCGCCCATGCTCGCCCGCTCTGCCCGTCACCAGTAGACAGAAGGGAGTTCTGCTTTCGTTGCGGACAGCCTGGCTACAGGGCGCTGGTATGCACGGCTTCGAAGCTAAACCATCAAGAACCATCGAAGTACTATATGGGAGGCAGCGTTTGTAGGCCGCCTCCCAGCAAGAGGAGAGCACTTCTAGATCCAAAACCTCCATAGGAGTATAGCGTAGACATTGGTTGGAAGAGGTGAGGTGGTTTGTCCGCTTCCCACGTCCGCCCTTAAGCCGGACCAAGGGAAGATGGGTCGGGGAGACTGTCTCTCCATTGCACTAGTTCGGCCGTCTGGGAGACAGTCGGGGTGTATCAGGCTGTTTCCCTCTTAGCGCGGGAGATCCGCCATTAAGCTGGGCCGGCTATCGGGGCGTTATGGTGCTAGCTAGCACGAGTCCGTGACATCCTGTTATGCCAGTAAAGGGTCCACCGTGGGGTTTTAGTGAGTACGAGCCTCACACTACCCGCCCTCCCCCCAGGGAGGGTGGTGGGTCCATGATAGATTTCCCCATTTTAATAAAAAAATATCCCAGATACCTTTCGTCCAGAAAAAAGTATTGTTACAGTAGAATAGGTAAATTTGACCACTAATGAGAGCTAAACCGCAGGTACAGGCTAGTAGTGTTATAGAATATTTGAATTTGAGGAAATGGAAACAGCAAACTATTATTTTTTTCGTTTATATATTTATTTAGACTAGTTTAATCTTTGTTATTATATGTATTTTTTATGAGTCTGCACTTATTTACATATAGGAACATGTAATATAATTTCTGAGATTCATTAAACAGTCTGCAAAGCTTTTTAAAACAAGACCCACCATTTTGTCAGAACATTAAAGAATTTGTAAATGGAACGAAGTAAATGCTTAAAAGACGCATTTCCATTGGCCTTGGTAATAAAAAAATACGTTACTTTTTGACATTCCACATATATGTAAGCAAATATCTTAGACTAAAGCCTATGCCATGTCCATGATATTTGCCAATAGACTCGTTACAGGATAAAGTTCACAGGAAAACCTTCAATATTGCCTGATCACGTCTAGTCTTCGTATGAAGACGCTTCAACATTTCGCTCACGTAGTTAAAGAACTCTTAAATTATAATGCGTAAAGTAAACAAAGGATTCGCTAATACATATAATATTCAAGGAAATTAAAACTTTAAGGAAACAAATACGCATGTACTCGTTGCTTTGTTCCGTTCTTCTGTGATTGACAAGTTTCGACAATTGACTGGAAAGTTCTAAGAAACTTTATTTCCATATAATATTATTTGTCATTGTTGTGGGAATGATTGTAAGCTCATTATTGGCGGGAAATTTATACACATGAATTAATAAGTAGTGTTTGACGTTTATCCAGGTTATTCTCAAAAATTCAAATAATCTCAAAAGGTTTTGGATAGAATTTTTTTTTTTTCATACTTTCTAGGTAAGCGTTTCACCACAATCTCATCTGATGTTAAATGATGATGTGGGTCTAAGATGGTAAGTCACGCTTAACCTAGAGAGAGACTGGCTCTCAAGTGCAGCTGCCGGAACACACGAACAGGTGCTTGGCGACAGATTTTCAACTTGAGGGTGGTAGCTAGCCAGATGGACTTAGTAAAAGCCCTACCACCATGCCAGATCAAAATCATCTACATGTCAGATACGCCTAAATATCGATAATTATAACATTTGACGAACTTAAATAGAATCGTTAAAAGTATTCAGATTATATATTTAATCCTTTCTGCTTAATACTGTAGACTAAGTCGTGATACGTTCGGTCACTAACCGCAGCGCACTTCTTGTTACAGGTTATACAGGAATTGTATCCTGTGGCTAAATGCTCGCATACCTTAATATTATAACGTATTATTACGACCTGTATGAAAATAGGGGTCTTTCGAACATTAACAACGTCTCTGGATCATTCTGGAATTCTACTTAAACGTCACGACAAATTGTTGTTACAAATAACTAATAGATGAGTCGCCGAAGCGTGGGAACAACCAAAAATGTTGTAAAAAGAAGTTTCGAAAGTGTCATAAATCAAATTGAGACAGCCTTCCAGAGATTTTCACCCTACATTTTGAAATATATAAGTATGTCACAGATCATCGGAGGACAGTTCTGTTCTGGATATTGAAGCGAATACGAAGAAAAACTAAAGGACAAAAAATTCAAACAGCAAGTTTTTGGACTTTATAGCTTTTATTGTTTGGCCACAGTTTCACCTGATTTTAATTGATATAGTAGAGAAAAGATATAGTAAACATGCTAAATCTAGAGAGGAACTGTCTCTCAGGTACAGCTACAGGAACATAGAGGCTTGGCGATAGATGTCATCTTGAGAGTGGTAGCAAGCCGGATGAGTTTGCAAAAAATTATACCATCAGGTATCATATGGTATCATCGCGATGTTTTCCTTCACCGAAAAATCCGGACCATTCCCAAGTATTCGAACATAAGTCGATCGACAAGCTATCCGAAAACGCTAACCACTAAACCATCGTAAATAGCTATGAGAAGGTATAAACGCAACCATAGCGTAATTGTGTGGTAGGGGGTCGGTATAATTTTTCGGCTTGGCTTTAATATATTTCTATCAGAGCCAAAGGCAATTTAACAATTAATATAAGTTTAATTAATTTAAAGTTAAATCACTACATAGTATAAAACAAAGTCACTTTCCCTGTCCCTATATCCCTATGTATGCTTAAACCTTAAAAATACGCACTGGATTTTGATGCGGGTTTTTTTTAATAGATAGAGTTATTGAAGAGGAAGGTTTATATGTATAATAACATAAATTAAATAGTGGAGAAATACTGTTATTTTTGAGGTTTCTAATGTGATATCGTAAATAATTACATTTTTTCCGCTAATATTGCAACAAACGCAGGCTGAACTGTAAAAATGTAGTGTATGAATTTAGATATTCCAATGATAGCAGGAAATCTTCATGGTATAGGGAAAGGGGAATTGTTTTACTCCAAATTTAACGCGTGCGGACCACGGGCGGTAATGAATAAATCAAAACTACTAGATCGATTTTAATCATTTTTTCAGTTAATGACATAGGCTATATATTTTATACCCGTGCGAAGCCGGAGTGGGCCGCTAGTTACAACATAATATGAAAAAAACAAATATTTAAAAAATGTGTTAACTATTATGTACCATGCAAAATCAAACTTAAGAAATCTATCTAAATGTTTCAGAATTATCGACGATTTCCGATATCGATTACGTATAGCAGAATAGACAGAATTTAATCTATATCTGTTCCAAAGTATCGATTATTACGTCCTAGAGTAAAAGTGAATGATATCGAAAAAAAAGTTTCACACTCATTTATATAATAAAATTATCTATGCATCAAGGCCTCAAGCGGTTATATCAGTAGTCCGGTGAAACTGTAGAAGCCTTGCCAGGTCAAAAGTGTAGCCAGTTAGAAAAAAAAAAAGTTTTATCAGTGGTAATATGTTCGAAAACCGCGTCGATTTTGTTTGCATGAGCTTTTTGTAACGCCCACTTGGCTAACTATATACCTTAAGTTGCGAAACTGTCGCCAAACACCTATTAGTGTGTTTTGGCAGCTGCACTTGAGAGCCAGTCCTCCTCTAGATTTAGCGTGATTCGCTGATTCTAACCTGTATTTTTTATGTCAGAAATATCAAACCCGCAGAACAGTTTTATTCATTTTCATGGTTATGTATCGGTTAAATTCATAATAAAATAGTTAAATGTTTAGTTTTTGTTGATTTGCATTAATCCATGAAAGTCTTTTCTTTCATATCTTTTAGAAATGTCTAGTTTACTTTCTTTATTATTAAGGCTTCGTGACTCCCCCGCGTCCCACGTATAGAGCATTGGCGATCAGAGGGTCACGACCCACACCTTGATAAACGCTTATATAGAATATTAGTACGTTATTAAAAAAGGGTGAAAGAGACGTTTGAGCAGCGGCCGAGTGCGCACGTGCCCGCTCGCAGCTCTAACGGTCCGTTAGTTCGGCAACTCGCGCGCAGTTGTCGGATATTTTCGTGTGTGTCCGGAAGTTTAGTGTGTTCGAGCGGCTACTGTCGATCGTACGCTCTTTTCAGAGCGACGGTGCACCTCAATTAGTGCACCATTTAAACCGCACTTTTCGGTGCGAAGCCGTGCACACTGTTTGCAGTGCGTCGAGTCGCCGTGCTACGCGTCGTGCCTCGTGCTGCGCTTCGAGAGTCGTGCAGCGCGTCGTGTGCCGTGCAGAGCGTCGTTCTTCGCGCCGCGCCGTGTGCAGTTTTGAAGAGAAGATTCGCGTTCGCGTCGCGTCGCGTTTTCCCTTTGGCCCGGACACGGATTGTCCGTTAGATTTGAATTAGGCGCACCCCCCTGCCCCTCAGGCAGGGAGGTTAGTCATGTCTACCCCCGCGACCCCGCGTGCCCATCCGGCCCTTCCGGCCGTTGATGATACCGTCCACCTCGAAGAACTGTTACGCTTCCACATGTTCGTCGAAAAGGAAGACCCGCAACTCGTCACTGAATACAACAGACTCCGGAAAGTCTACGCGCGCAACCCTCCCGGTAAGATACCGCGTTGTTTCTCCGCGAACCCTTTCGCGAATCTCCCGGACGACCCGTTCACGAGGCTCTCGGAATTCGATTCCGATGACGACTCCGATATGGACTACGATACTGTCCCCGCGACCGCGCCCGCGACGGTAACCACGGCCGCGACCGTGCCTGCGCCCGCGACCGCGCCTGCGCCCGCGACCACGTCCGCCGATGACGACGGTTTCACAACCGTCACGCGCCGCGGTAAACGCCCACGCGCCGCGAATCAGACCGATAGCGACTCTGCTGCGGGACGTCCGATCCCAAAGCAGCCCAATATAGGTGGCGCTCGGGTGCCTCGAGCCTCTCCCACGCCCTCTGCCGCGAATTCGGCTCAAGCCTCGGCTGCGGAACCCGCGGTCGCGGCTAAGAAGCCACGCCTACCGCCTCCCGTCACCTTCCGTGACAAAGCCCGTTGGGTAGAGATTTCTGAAGACCTTAAGTCGAAGGAAATCGTCTACAAGTCCGCCGTCAACACTGTTGCCGGCATTTCTATTCGTGTCTCGACCTCCGATGAGCATCGCAAGCTCACCAAATATTTCAGGGAGCGTCAGCTCCCTTTCTTCACCCACGCGCTAGAGGAAGAGCGCCGCCTCCGTGTCGTCATTCGGGGAGTTCCCTCTGAACTCACCGAATACGACATCTGCGATTGCCTGAACGGTCAGGACTTCCCAGTCCGGAGCGTGCAGCGCATGCACCACCCCCGTACGAAGGCCCCCTTCAACCTGGTGTTGGTCACTCTGGACCGCACCTTGGAAGGCAAGGCTATTTTCAGCCTCAACTCAGTTTGCGGCCTGTCCCCTGTCTTCGTCGAGCTTCCTCGCAAGTCCCAGGTACCCTCGCAGTGTCACAACTGCCAGGTGTACGGTCATTCCGCCCGACACTGCCACCTGCGTCCCAGGTGTGTCAAGTGTCTCGGGGACCATTCCACTAAGGAGTGCCCCCGCACTCCCGAATCCGTCGAGCCTCCGAGCTGCGTCCTCTGCGGGCAAGCGGGTCATACCGCGAATTATCGCGGGTGTCCCCGTGCGCCTCGCTCGACCTATCACCGTCGCGGCGGTCGTGCGACCCGTTCCAGGGCGCACGGCCCGCCGACTCGGACGAATCGGCCTCCGCCTCCGCCCATACAAAGCCAGAAGGCTTTCCCCGATCTGCCGGGCACCTCCAGTGCGCCGGCAGCATCCGCTCCTGCGCCGAGCGCACTCTCTTGGCGCGTAAGGCCTTCCCCGCCAGCTCCCTCGGCTCCTAAAGCCAAGCCCCAGCCCCCAAAGGCTCTGTCCACTCCTGCGCCACCTATCGCGGTTTCAGCATCGACCTCCGGTATAGACTGGATAGCTCGCTTACTTTTGGTACACGATGTACAAGAGATAATCGCATTTAACGCGTTAGTTAATAGTACGTCTGAGCTCGGGCTCTTAAACGCTATCTCCGCTTTCCCGGCCGTCGCGACCACGGTACAGCAACTAACCCGCGCCGCGCATAAATAAATTCGCGTAAATCAAAATATCAGATCGAACCCGCGTGTTCGTACATAATAAACCGATACATTAGGATTTGTTACGTAATTATTTAGTTAAATCGGCACCGTGCCGTTGTACTTTATTTTTTAGCTCGATTCCCTCTCAAAAGATGCGTGTTTGCGCCCACGCCCGCGACTCTCTCTGCTCACGCCTCCGTGAGCGGGGGGTGAAGATTCGATCCCGCACACTCGTCGCGATTTTTCTTGTAACTGCTCGAGCCTAGGTAGTCCCTCGGTGTGGAGCCCTCGAGTTTGTTACTCGCGCGAATACAGTGATTTACACATGTTCTACACTTACACGATCACCCCACACTCTTGCACATCTAGGCACTCAGTGGTGGGCTGTTTTTTTGCCCTTTTCGGACTGAAATAGGTCACATAACACAGTAGTCAGATACCAAATACACATATACATTCGTGAAACATGCATGGTCACACATGCATTTTTCACGAATTCATATATGAGTATTGTATGGATAGATAGCTTAGCTAGCTTAGTTAGTTCGGGAATCCGGCGACAGCTCAAGCCGAGGCGCACCGAGTGCCCTTGAGATGTTTCGCCTAAAAAAACAATCGGGTGAGTGCCCTAAGCGCTCCCCTTAGTAGTCCGGTGGAACTGTGAAGGCCTAATAAGCCGGCAGTGTAGGTCAGTTCGAAAAAAAAAAAAAAAAATTATTAAAAAAAAAGCTAACAGCATATATAAGTGAACAATATCATTCACAAAGAAATTGAAAAAGCTTCTGAGGTGCTAATGCAAGGTGTTTGTCCAGCAGCCTTTGTCCGCTGGCCGGCGCTTAATTATTCTGGGCACGGTAAAACGCAAGGCCGGTATACGATATAACAAGCAGCAGTATCACAACTTCTAAATGAAATACTTCATTAATTTATATTACAAATAACTTTTGCCAGCAGTTTCACTCGCGTTGATGTAGATTTGACCTGTACCTCGGAACAAAACTTTTTTCTGTATGATAGGTACCCTCCTATGTCCTTTTCTGTACCCCTGATAAGGTGTATGCAAAATCTTATAATAATTAATTAAGACCTGAAAGCGTAAAAGTGATTACTTCTACGAGATAGGATATCTTTTACATTAACGTTAATGAAGCCGCGAGCAAAGGCTAGTGGGAGTTATTAATATTGGTAAAGAATTAAGGGTAGCAATTATTATTGCCGTTCATAATTATGGAAAATCATTCGATCGTTGCCCGAACATAGTGTAATCTTGTGTAATAACGTTACCAATTCTGCAATCGGCAAGTTACTTCTTAACTTTCCGGAAAAATCTTCTCGTTTGTCAATCTGTAGGCAATACCCGATACGTTTCGTAGCACGCTCTGTATATTTGCTGTACGAGGGCATCCATTAATTCCATGTCGTATCTCATTCCTATTGGTAATATTTATTATGATATAGCCTTCTGTCTTGCACGTGAAACTTACGTTATTAAATCATTCTTTTCAAGGCGCTAAAAACCTAAGCGCTGATACCAAAATTATGGTCTACCAACGATTAGTGGATTGTATTAAGAATTTTGATAGTAGTAAAGGATTTGAGGAAAAGAAAAGATACTAAGAGTGGTTACCTCTTAAATTCGAGCGAAATCTTGCATTTGGGAGCCCACGTGATAATTGTTTTTTTTTAATTAAAGGGGGCAAACGAACAGGTGGGTCACCTGATGGTAAATGATCACCGCCGTCCATAAACACTAGCAACATGAGGGGAGTCGCAAGTGCGTTGCCGGCCTTTTAATATATGTGGGCATTCGGCGCTCTCACTGCCCGAACGAAACGCAACAGTGCAAGCACTGTTACTTCACGTCGGTTTTCTGTGAGAGGGTGGTACTACCCCGGGCGAGCCGACCCATTCATGCTGAAACCAGTAATAGCTTCAGCGTAGCTCTACCACCTACATAGTTCACGTAATGGTTGGTCGCCTCCTTTGTAAATATTTCGATTTATTAACCGACAAAACATTTTGCTCACTGACCCTCCGCACACTGTGCCGGTCCCGTACGAGATGCTACACGGAACACATATAATACTAGTTCCGTATTATTGTTTTGTTAGACAAAAGATATGTCGTATAAATGAAATTGTTATGGGCGCACACGGAAGCCGATCTTTGTCTTCATTATGAGGTATCGCACCCCATCGTTCACGCGCTGTTAATTCGCCACCATCCGGGGTTGGTATCTTCACGCTTTTTGGTATTTTTAAAGGTAGGAAATACTCTTAGAATCGGTTATTTTTGCAGCATTATAAACTTTTTATTTACAATGCTCTATGGTATTTTTCGTTATATGTCACTAGGTTTATCGGGTAAATGCTTTAAGCTCTCCCCTTGGTAGTCCGGTGAACCTGTCAAGCCAATAGTTTAGTTATAACTATTATAGAATAACTAAACTTTGTTGACCTGTCAATATTTTTAAATATCTGCCGGCCATCTTTTGTCTCACTTACTCGCTCACTTTTTTGTATGTAAATTTTTAACTCAATTTTTTCTCTCTTCCGTATAATTTTGCAAATATTTTCTCTCATACAACAAGTACTGTCTTAAACATTACAAATACAACACAAACATCAAATATGTTTGTAATTATATAAGATTAGAGAAAATAAAGAAAACGATTGAACGCTGACAACGATTTCTTTACCACAATAAACCTAAAATATCTCATCATACTATTCAAATATTAAATAACCATACTTCCTATAAAGATTACTTCACCACAAAACGAAGTGTTTCTTTGCTTAATTAGTTCCATAAGCAAACTTTTTATTCCCTAGTTTCGGTACCCACTTCTTCTTCTTCTTTATTTTTTGGCTCCGTCACGGTTTGTGCACTAGCCAGCATCAAGTAACAAGATTTTGTCAAGTGTCTTGTGATAATTATAATGTTCTAACAAGATGGTGGTTCCCTTGTTAGAACTTTCCATGGAGTTTTGGTGGCATCTCAGAATGCATGCTCCGTGGTATTATTTCCCATCCACTTCACTTGTGCATAATAACCGAAATATATTACGTAAAACACCACCAATATTACAAAATATAGAGTCTAATAATACAGGATTATGAATAAAATATAAAAACCACTACATGACAGACTGAGATCCCGCCAAAAACTCTCGGTACCCACTTGTTCCAATTTTTTCAGTTGTGATCAATTCGAGTATAAACGCAACAGTATGTTAAATATAACCAATCTGTAACTGAAATTCCTATTAACTAGTCTATAGTTGTCATACTGCTTTAACTATACATGAATTTTGACGTCGATAAGAATTTATAACAATACGACTTCAAAGACATCGCTAACGTTGTTAATTAAAAACATTCAGCTTCAAAATATTTAAATTTCGAATTAGCGCCGCCCGTCCTCGACTTGATCGAAGTATAAAACCCGTAATAAAATGAGAGTTGGCAACATAAAATAAAACGTGTTAACGGTACATGGACAATTATTATTTTGAAGAAATCCTTTTGTGCAACCAATTTGAAATCGGTTTGCCTGCCAGTATGATCCCGTGGCTTAAAATTTATTCATACAGCATTTTATATATACATAATTTTTTTTAATACTTTATAGGTTAGCGTTTGACCACAATCTCATCTGATGTTAACTGATGATGTGTTCTAAGATGGTAGTCACGCTAAACCTAGAGGTAGACTGGCTCTCAAGTGCAGCTGCCGATACACACCAACAGGTGCTTGGCGACAAAACATACATACAAAATAAGGCAGCAAAACACGCAATTTATGATTCTCTAACTGCCAAACCAAATTTCCCTGTATCTTGGCAGTTGGTTTAAATACCGAAGAAAAAAAAAGTCTATCGTAATCAATACATATTATAAAACAAAGTCGTCCGCCGCGTCTGTCTGTCTATCTGTCTGGATGTTTGCGATAAACTCGAAAACTACTGAACGGATTGTAATGCGGTCTTCGCCAATAGATAGAGTAATTCACAGGGAAGGTTTAGGTATATAATTTGTCAAGGTTTTTTTGTAAATTGGTTGAAATATAATGATAAATGTTGAAAGAATCGGAAAAAGTCAAACCGTCTTAAGCGTTTCATGCACATAAGTATATATATTTGACAGGACAACGTCCGCCGGCCCTGCTAGTTATTAATAAGCTGTGAAAAGGAGAAATAATATAAAATAAAAAATAAAGTGGCGGAGGCCTGTCGTATAAGGGACATTTTATGTGAAGCAGACAATGAGAAAACGTGAAGTTCTTAAATTCATTCATAATCAGCCTAACTACACTTCTTGTAGTTATGAATGCGGAAACACATTTTATCTTCGATGATATTTATTTTTGGAATTATGAGCTTCTAACGAATAGTCGTATTTCATAGCTATTCTAAGTGAACTATTATGAATAAAATGTTCAAAGTACCTGTTTAGATGTTACAAATAAAGTCAAACTTGAAAATAAAAACGCTTTAATGTACAAAATGGAATGTAAACATTTCTAAACAAAATTGTAGTACCTATAACTGTGTATTTAAAAAAATATATATTTATTGTTTCAGCAGTTAAGGAAATGCATGTTTATCGCATCGAGTACACGGTCATGTCACATCTTTGATATTTATTTCGAAGTAGTTTATTAGGATTTTTTGTTGTTCTGACATACATCACTAGATGGCGCCTTTATATAATTTTGGACGATTTGTTATTTTTTATCGACTAACATTTTGGCGACTAGACGTAAAAAGTATACCCTAGTATTATTTTATTGAGATAACTATATATATATATTATTCTAAAGGCTAAGGTCTAAAAATCAAAAACAATTCATTTCAGACCCTGAGAAGGCGTTTATGAACTTCAAAGCTAATATAAATGAATAAAAATTCTAGAGGCACTGATTTAAAAAAAAGGTACCTTTATTTTATAATGGTACTTAATAATTTAGCTTTTCTCAAAATCCGCTGGGTTGCCAGTAATTTTAATAAAAAGTCGTGTTTCATTCATACCTACTAGAAATACAACTCTGTCCAATATTATGAAGTGTAGAGGTAAAAACAACAATCCCATATAGAGAACGTATCGAATAACAATTCCAAAACCTATCCAAAATGGCGCTAGCATAGTCAAAATGTATGATAAGTCCGAGGTAATTTTATAAATATAACTTTAAATAATGGCTGTGAGAAAACTTGGCCAGTGATAGAATTATTGTGAACGTTATATATAACATGTTTAGTGATTTTACAAGTTATTCTTAGAAGGTCAAGACTTTGTTTGGTAAACTTTTTGCTAGTAGCCAAAGTGGTAGCAAATACCTCGTTTAACAAAAAAAAATATCACACACATCGATAAGAGAGTAGTCGTGTAATAAACCGAGGAAGGCAATGAATTAAAGAAAGGGAGCGAGACGATAAATCGTCGGAAATCGAACCATTAGCTTATGCGACAACAACATTCGATTAACATAAAGAAACCGATTTCGGCGAATAAGTACCCCTTCGTGTTTATTTTTTATTTAAAGGAATTACCAATGTTCAATATACAAACATATACGCTCGTATACACATACAGTTAAAAGATTTTTATGAGTATTGTGAATAACAGTATAGATAGATAAAAGTGTAGTGGTGAGTTTTTTGTTTAGTGTGGTAGTCCGGTGAAGTTGTAGAGACATGGCAGCCAATAGCGTAGTCAGTGAGAAAAAAATAAGCCTCTTTTTGTCATCCTGTACGGTTCCCGTGTTGAGTGCGGTTGCTGTTTCGTTATTTGTGAACACGTTTTTATTAACCTCTTCTGTATCTATGCAACAGATTTTTTATAAATGATTTTATAACCCACTTCGAAACATCAGATTAAATTAAAATTCAGCACACTTCTCGAGAATCGATGAGAAAAGAATAATTTAATAGGTTTAATACATTAATTGTATTAATTAGTTGATTATTAAAAAAATTAGTTAACTAGGTTAATACATTTTAATTTTCAATGAATTAATTCATTAGAGTCCCATATAATGCATTACGCATTAAATTAAACGATTCGACTAAGAAATACAACCTGACAACCCGTCGTGACATACCATGTACCAACAAATCAAGTCTTCTTAGTTACTATGAAATTTAAGCTCCTTTAAAGACTATAAAGGCATAAATGAATAATAGTTCAAAAAAATGTTTTTATAGAGATGTAATTTACATTTATAATAAATAAGAAATTATAACAGTAACAATAACAACGGCAACGGCAACAGAAGCAGTAACAACAATAGCAATTCTTAGAAATAACCACTAATAAACCATTTATAACATTTTTACAATCAAACTAAATATTTTGTTAACAAAGAGATAAGTAACTATAGCATGAACACTCCATATTTATAAAATATTTTCCACTTTTATGTGTTAAATTTAATCAAATTAAATTTCTACAAAATATTGAAACTGATTAATATTCAATGAAAATTTGTGTATAGCTAAAACTGTTAAAAATATCGTAATATGAGAACTCTCATGGCAAAGGAACAGAGAATCGACATATTTTGGCAACAGTATAAACTCGCTTTTATTTGCCACCAATATTGGTGGCAGAATACGGTACATTGTTGGTATATCTAAATAATCCCCCCAAATCAAACTTTTCTGATGACTTGAACGAACAGCCCACTTTATATCAATGTACGTTGATATCTATCTAATAAATAGGTAACATATTTGATTAAGAAAATACTAAAGCTTAACGTTCGAGCTTATTAAATAACTGATCCATCTCAATTGGCGCTTAGAACTTATGATTAGAGCGCGGCAGGGACGGGCTGATCAAAAAACTTTTCTCGTTAGTGCGTCGCGTCGCTCATTTGACATGTTCAAGCTTGGTTCTCAACTTTATTTTCGCTGAAGGTAATGAGGATCCGGAAGGCTTTAAGGTTATATTGGACGTTTATTTGTACGGCTCAATAACAAGGGATTGAGACAGTAAGCAACCAATTTTATTAATACAGTGTAAACTCTATAAAGTCCTTTGTTATAATTAACTTTAAAAACCATACGTCACTATCTTAATAGCGCAACAGCCGTTACGAAGAACAACAGAAACACGTTCATAATTTAGACGTTAGTAAATATTTATAAGAATTATTTATACGTTTACATAAGGTTCCGACAAAATGTTTCAAGTGCCGAAATTTCATAGAAAGAAACCTGTCGTTGTAACTAACCTCCTTGCTTATGTTATTGTCAATTACCAAGAACATGTGCCTCTTTGATTGAAGTATCTAATAAAATTTTATTCAAGTTACTAAATATGCCAAGTGCCTATTTAATTAATAGTAAATCAAATTTGAAAAAAAGTGGCCAGTAGAAGAAAAACATAATTCGTCGACTATTAACATCGCTTGATACTTGCAAAATAAAAAGGGTGAAAATATAAGTACTGTTGTAAAATCTTTATAACGAATATTCTTTATAAGTCACTAAATGCTTAGTCCTTAAAGTTTCGGTATAAATATTGGATACTGTTTTTTTTCTTTTTTACTAACACGGTAAGGTAACATCACTGTGTCTGATAGTAACTACAGTACAATTAATAAAAGCCGGTGAGCACGAGACATCAGATATCCTGATTCCATCGTCTCAATATGGCCTAATTAATCGCCTTATCTGATATCCTCCGCGACTAAAAGGGTATAACGTTCAACCTTTTATTTTAAATTCCCTGGCATTTGCAATAGCTGTTCATAAACACTTAAGCGGTTCTTGCAGTCTGAAATCTTCTTAACCGTTATCATGTGAAAACATACTAATGTCCAATATGCCTGGGCACGTCGTATTCTTTTTGTATCTAGTTTTGAACTAACGATATCTTAGTCGATAATAACACTTCCATTCGATTTTGGCTATTAGAAGTTACAGATGTATGGATTCTTTACTTAAAGGTGGTAGTTGACAAGATCGTCCTTAAAAATGCATTTCACTGGTCCACCTACATACATATATGAAAATGGATATTGATATATATATAGAATGTGAATTATTTAAAGAGAATTTGGTTTATTTTGGTTTACTTTATTTAGTTCAATGTAAAAAGTCAATGTTTAAATAAAGGAAGAAATCAGAATTGGTGATTGAAGAGAGGCCGTTGTACTGATATTACAAAAAAGACGATATAAAACTTGAAAATTTACAGACATGTTTGATTTGAATTGCTGAAAAATCGTACATATACGCTTTGACAGATCACCGTTAAATTTTAATCGTTAGGTGTTTGTTTTCCTTATGAAGGTGCTTTACGTGGTTTTATGCTATCCACTTCAATATAACTTGCTACAAGGTTATGCTGTAGCAAATCAAGTTATGTACTTTATAAACAATCACCATGACAATTAGTATGTGTAGGTATTTTAAATAATAATAATAAATACATATGGAACTGCTAGCACAATCACTCCATGAAAAATATGCATCAACGAGTTTAAGAGATGTAAAAATAAAAGATAGATGAAAATAAAAGGAGATAATTCGTAAATCTTAATCGAATAAAAAAACCAACAAGAGCAAACTTTCCCTGTGTAAAATTAGAAATCAAGAATATTTTTCATCACTCTCCTGCATGAACAACTATTATCATGGTTGTACTTTAAGACGATATGCTATCCATCAGTTGTAGCATGAAGTTTCAAAACGATGAAAAATATAACCAAGCGTTCGTAACGTTGAGTTCACGCGCAAAATTAACAGCCGTATGTACACGAATTGAACATTTGAAATTGGCGGGCCAGCGTAAACGGGCAAAACACCGCCTACACAGAACAACGTAACGGCAGCATTTAAGAGAATTTGCGCTATTATGCATTTTATTGTCACCAACTGTTTCACTTACCGAGGACACGCGCTAAATATGTTTTTATATATAAAATGGTTAAATAGTTTAATTGGAATAGAATATATAATATCTGAATGTTGTAAAAGACATCATTTAAATACTAGAATTAGTGACAAATTGGTCATTCCATGTTTTAGGTTCAGTAAAGTAACAGTTTTTTTAGGTAACGGTATTAGGTTTTATAAAAGCACTTTGCCAATTTACTGAATAGTTATCAAGCGGGCTTTAATGTGAAATGGTATTCAATTACAATTTATAAGGTGGATGGTGATGACTGGAAATGACGTCCCTATTATTGCATACGCTGAAAACGAATTTTTCTATTTTTATTGTATTTTCTAATCTATGTTTAATAAAAAAAAAAAAATGTACGTTAAAAAAATTAAGCCCGATCGAGTTTCATGCCGTTTCTTCTCAATGACTGGGTCGTTTTCCGGAGCGGTGGTAGTTTTGACGTTCATAAGAGCTTTTAAGAGGTTCTAAATTGAAAGTACTTATTTTATATTTTGATTTTAATTAAACGGAAACTTGGCAAAAGCAACGAAACTATTAGCGTACGTTGATTCAGTGAAAAAATAAAATACGAAAAACACTTGACGACGAAGATATCAATATCTAATAGGTAATTTATTTGCCATACAGTCATACAGTAAGATAAAAACAGTTATTAATACAGCTAGACAGTTACATACAATAGTATCATAATGTGTGGCCTGTTCGAGGTTTAACTGCGATTCATAAGTAGGACAGTTATATTTGTTATAGGTTGTAGTGATTCGTTCGGTTCGTCATAGATTTATTATAATACATTGTTAAACGAAGTTCTTTGACGCAGCTTGCGTTAAGAGTTGACTGAGAGAAATCGTCACGTAAGAAAAAAGCGTTATGCGCTCTCGATGTGACTTTCTCTCTGTCTGTCTCTTTCTGTTTCAATTTGCTTTGTAGGTTATATAACCTCAATACTCAAGATATGGAAATTTGAATTAATAATGTTTTTATTGCTTTTTTTATATTATTTTTGCCAAATTTTTGTAAATGCATTTTTCATCTAAAATATTAGTTACAACCTTTCCCATACATATTTTTCCTTGCTTTACATCTGACTTAATTCCTGACGGGATTCTACTGACCGCACACACTCTTTTATACAACTCCATCATAATGACTGGGTTTTGGTTAATGGTCGAGGATTATCGACACGCCGAGCGTAACTATTTACATGTCACTCATGATATACCACCACCACATTTAATTAGGAAAGGGTAATATAGCATTTCTTGTCTATTAATGTATTCGTGTCGTAACTTCGCGTGATGCATGTCTCTCTTTCTTTCTTTTTTTAACGATACCTTAATCACCGTCAAGTAAAAACAACAAGAACTTTAATATCAAAACATGGTTTAATTGAATCCCAATTAATTCAACGAACAACGCCTTTGCTAAGAATATGTACACACATATAAATAAAATTTAACTGTGTTGTCTGTTGGGCTTAATCTTCGAAACGGTTGAATCGATTACGATGGGATTCTTACTGGTAATTAGAAGAGTATTTAAATACCACTTAAACTACCTGGGGGACATTCACAAAAAGCATCACCCAAAATTTTGCCTTTTTAAACCCACTTGCTTCTTTCGTCACGCTATGGCCCATTTTCAGCGACACCCCTGTCAATATTATGTTACGAATTATAGATCGCCCTTTCCCCTTATACAGGTACAAATATATATGTAAAAATATTTATATATTTACAAAAATGAAACGAATGGTTTTCTATTGTAACGAAAACAAATAGCAGATCTATAGAAAAACTGCAAAATTCTTTGATGAGCTCCAAACGCCAACTTTCCTTAGACTCCCCTATCCCCCTATAAATGCGAACGTTTTTTATAGACGAGATCCCCTATAATTACGCTTTTCCTTCGGTAACACGAAAAAAATTGTAAGAACATACGAATACGGTGATACGAATTATTGAAAAAATTAAAATTAAATAAACAACAATACTTCCCATATTATTATACGAGGTACGGAATAAATTACGCATGAACGAAGTCGCGCGCAGAAGGTCGTATATAATACATAAACATTTGTTAGTCATTCACACTTAGAATGTGGATCGCGAAACTTGTTTATTTTTAATTTAAATTTCTTGTTTACATATTATGTTAATAACAGTGTTTTTTTTATGGTTTGTTATTGATATAAAGTGGAACGTGGATATCATTAGGTTTATAATTATATATATATACACACTGGTATAGATATAAATATGCGTGTAGTCCGGTGAAATTGTAGAGGCCTTGCCAAGTCAACAGTGTAGTCTGTTCGGAATTTTTTTTTTATAAATATGAGAATTGCATACTTTTTTAATCGAAAGTTTT
Source organism: Antheraea assamensis (assembly GCA_035772565.1). Taxonomy (NCBI): domain Eukaryota; kingdom Metazoa; phylum Arthropoda; class Insecta; order Lepidoptera; family Saturniidae; genus Antheraea; species Antheraea assamensis. Next base: position 1,852,153 of record JAQQSE010000001.1, read on the forward strand.
TAGAAAACTATTTATTTTTATCTATGGCAACATTCTCTGAAATATTCGTATTTCCCCGTTAGGTTTAGCGTGTTTATCATATTCGACCTCATCGTTATTTATCATCCGGCGAGATTGTGATCAAATACTAAAACCTACAAAGTATTAATAAAAAAAAAGTGTGTGTGTGTACTTATGTACACGCTTTAGAAGTTATACTTCTTTGGCGTAACAAAATAGAAATCTTTTCAAAAATTTTATCTTTCGCCTTATTCTACGTTCGTAGAAAAAACGACACTAACAATAGAAAAAAGGTATTTAATACATACATACTTTTTTTTGAATAAAGTGTTGACTATAGCTAACTTCGGGATGTCGGATTTTCGTGACGGTGTTGCGCGCGCATCGTTAAAATTTACTCTCATCATTTTTCCCTAACGCGCCAAAAGGAGTATAACTTCAAAAAATAAATATTGACATTACTTACTAACCTATCGAGTTCAATTCACGATTGTAATTTGACATTTTTAAAGTGAGGTTTTGAGTGCTACAGTTATGAAGATGCCGTATTATTACGTTCAATCGATCAATTACATCAATCGATGTAGGATCAATAGGATATAGTAAAAATCATGTAGTTGTAAGATACATTCGAACGAGAATAGACACTGCAATTATCGGAGTGTAATGCTTATAAAGTATATAGTATACTGGCTTTCGTCGCGGTTCCGCTCGAGTTATTATAATTTTGACATATCCCTTGGGAATAGAGTTTTTTTTTTTTTTTAATAATAATCGGTTGAGTAAATAAAAGGCGTAGCACACAAATAAACTCAATCTTCGCAGTTATAACATTAGCTAGGATCATATTGGAGATATCGAAGTTTAACGGCATTTCGTAAAACAATATAATTGAACGATGCGGCCAGCGGGTCCTTTTAACCGGTTTTAGTCCTTTTTGTCTCTCAGCTAGAGTGAAATAATAGCTAATGAGCATCTATTCTAAGAAAATGGCTCCTAAAATGCTGCTTATAGACTATTTTGTTTCTTTTCGAGATAAAAAAGGGCTTATACAATAAACTATCTATATTAGTGTACGTTATCTGAACAAACCACGATTTTTCTAAGCACTACTCATTCAGCGATGTGTAAAGTGGGGCAAGCTGTGTAGTACGTATGCGAAGGAGAGAGGATGTAAGTAGAGAGGAAGTACAATACTACCGGTATTGTATACAAAGAAATTTCGTAAGTAATAAGGGCGCATGGAATAAATAATATTAACAACATGTGTAAACCACATGTAGTTGTCCTGAACATAACTCACGGAACTTGTAATACAAATGCAGTTTCATAAAATGATCGTTAACAACCTAAGTTATTTAACCATGAGCAATTTTTTTTTAGCTATGCTTAGGTTATCTCATATTTTTGAAGTGAAAACTAGTGTATTCTGTTTTGAATACATACACGTTTGAATACCTACAATTATATATTTTTGATTTAATGTGCGAGAGAATGAGATAGAACACATTATACAGTGTTTCTCATATTTGCAGTCTCATCTTTGTATTGTCTATACTACATAATATTTGCTCTAGTCTGCATATTACAAAACCTTGGTGTTTTGTTCACGTGTATTGTTTATATAAATATTTTATTATATTTAAGTTTTAACTACTACCGCGGTTGAACTGCACACAATTTTTAAGCTTAAAACACTTAATCTTAATTACATATTTAAGGGAAGAGACGGTTTAAATTAATTACCTTGATGCAAACAATTTAATCACACGTATTGAGTTTATAATAAAATAGCCGTTTCGCCTCGCATCTCCATTTTATCTGCCCAAGGCCCGACAACCGTACAACGAGGCACACAGCGCCGCCTATTGTGTGGCCTGGCACATAACTAGATCTTATTATAGATTGGGTCTCTGTGGCGATCGATCTACCACCGGGTCACTTTAATAACATAATGGCTTCGTTTGCAAATCGTGAAGGTACATACAATCTTTCACATCTCATATATATTGTAAAATACCTTCATAACTCTATATAGAAATGTTACATAATATCAGCCTGTATGTGTACCACAGCTGGGCAAAACTATCTACCTGGAGGAATTATATTATAGGGGGCAAACGAACAGGTGGGTCACCTGATGGTAAGTGATCACCGCCGTCCATAGACACTAGCAACACCACGGGAGTCGCAAGTGCTTTGCCGGCCTTTTAATATATGTGGGCCTCCGGCGCTCTCACTGACCGAACGAAACGCAACAGTGCAACCACTGTTACTTCACGTCGGTTTTCTGTGTTTACACTATTATATACTATTAACGTTCAGATCTCAGTCAATTAACTATATCGAGACGCCAACTGTTTGGTTGTGATGCACGTGAACATCAATAATAAAAAAGGAAACAGAACAACTGACTCAGGGAAACGAAGTATCGTGACGGACGTCAATATCGTTTTTTTTACCGAAACATAATATCTATTATTGGGCGAAGTAATTGGGCGAAGAATATTCAGCTGTTCCAAAACTTAATATCATCAGCACAAGTAAAGTCGTGGAAGTTCAACGGCCAGTGTTACACAGAGGAAGACCTTGAGGTACGTACGTGCATTTTATCCTTACTGGTAATAGCTGGAGCTGAGCGGAAACTCTTAAAAATTGTCGTAAGACCTTTTGAGTCCACCCAGGGTAACAGAAAGCCACCAAAGGCTATTTCACGAGGTGTTACAATTACCCTAAAAACTGCGTTCCGTATTAGGTTGGTTATACATAGTTATAGTCTGCAGTGACCATTATAGGTCAGGTTGACTATATAACAGATTTGTTAAATTATAACTTAACATTTAAGCCCATTGCTTATCTCGAATCATAATGTTTCCAATTACGTACGGAAGTGTCAACCCTTGGAATACGTTACTGTGCAAGAATGACCCCGTTGATTGACATACTTAGTTGGATACAGATGTTCTTACTATACTGGATATATACAGGTTGTTGGCACTGTAGCGAATGTTGTAACATATTTAAAAAGTCAACGTTGGAAGACGGGCTTTCAGAGTTTTACACCCTTATAAACTTTATCAAAATTATAAAAATATATACAGTATGTGAATTGAGCTATCGCGAAAGGGAAGTTTCTTAAATGGCCTCAGTAAGTGGGTGCAACTCTCAAAAGCCCTCTTACAACATCATATTATTTATTTAGGATTCTGCCTTAGTACACCTCTAAGCCAGGGTTGACAGATGTGTAAAACATTTCTTCGTTTATAAAAACTATATAAATAAAAAAAGCTAGATGTGTTGTAAAGACAGACGATGGAAGTGAAACTTTTATATTACAGTGAAAAAATATTTAAATTAAAAAAATACAATAAAGAGCTAATGTGTCCCAGGCAGTTCCAAGTCCAAGTACTGGCCGCACACAACGTTGCTTAACTTTGGTGGTTGGATGATTTTTAAATTTTTAATACTCTACCCGACATAGTGCCTACCCCCACAACTTTTCGTCACACAAAGAGGTGGTTTTAAAGTCCTCCCGTAAGAAGTTTCACTTCAAAATCAGTTGCCGAATGTATGTCACTTCACGAAGGCTACACCTATTTGGATGATTTTTTTTTGTTGTCTTTGTAATTGTTAGTAAAAGGTTCGTATGAAAAATCTTAGGGCAAAAATGAAACATGGATTTTAATATCCATATAAAAGTGAATGAGTTAGACATTAAAGTAGTAAGATTGCCCAAAATATTGATAGAATTGACAGATTCACATTCAGTTGTTCTGTTGCCATTTTCTTTCATTACATGGTCGTACTGTAAAGGAAAGATTTAATCTTATTTTCTTCACTCATATAATCGTGTGAAGCCGGGGCGCGCAGCTAGTAAAATATAAACTAAATATAACTAATATTTGTAAAAGGACAACCCTGGCAGATGTTTGGTCAGAAAGTCCGAAATAGAGTTCGGTTCAGTTTAACTCGATTTTGTTATGCCTCTTACACGGAAACGTTCATAATTTTAGAACGTTTTACAAAAACATGACGAACTTAACTTAAAATTGATTTTGGTAATGTACCTAATATTAATTACTCTTTGGACTATCACCATGAAATTTAGCACACCTGCATGATTTTTAATGGAGAAAAATTGTATAGTATCCATTTTGGTATAAATCAGTTATTTAATTAGAACAAATAAGAATAACAATAAATAGACTATACTATACGCGATCTAAACGTGTTCCACTCTTTCCCTATATTTCAATAATCTCATTTTTTCATTCTCATTCTCTTACAGAAGTAAAAAACGTCTTTAGCACCGTTGTGATTTCAAACTCGGTGAAACGAAAAAGCGACATTAAAAAGAGACAGACAAATACATATTTAGGGTTTAATGTGAGCGAGAATGAGATAGAATACATTATACACCGTTTCTTATATTTGCGGTCTTATCATTGTCTATTTCACTACTTAATGTACTCGTTCTGCTTTAAACATTATACGTGTGTGTGTGTGTTTGTGTGTCTGCATATTACGCAGCTTTGGGAGAAGGCGTAATAAGTATTCTACGTTTAATTGTATTGATAACACTAAAGCTTGTCAATATTTAGTAAGTACAAAAAATTTATAAAATCAATCGTGAAACAGAAAAGGAAGACGTATTTGACTGCTCTCTTTTATTATTTATGTATAGAGGATTTATAAAACACAAATTATGATAAACAACTCATTTGAGAACTAATCGTGATTTCTACCTTTCGTTTTGTGAGGTTATATAGCACGCCATAGACTAAGCGATTGCGGATTCTTCTGGATTATGAAGAGAAACAAAAGTATATGGTATAAGTAAGACCATAGAGTAACGTAACAGAATATACCGTTCTATCTGTTACGGTTTGTTGCAGTTACAATCGATGATGGCTCAGTTGATAGTGTGTTCGTACACAGCACCGAAGGACGTAGGTTCGAATCTCAGCAACTGAGTCGGAACTTTCGGTGAAGGAAAACATTGTGATGAACCCATAGCATGGTGGTAGGGCTTTTTCAAAGTCCTTCTGGCTAGCCACCACCCTCAAGTTGAAAATCTGTCGCCAAGCACCTGGTGGTGTGTTCCGGCAGCTGCACTTGAGAGCCAGTCTCCCTCTAGGTTAAGAGTGGCTTACCATCATAGACCACATCATCATTTAATATCAGATGAGGTTGTGATCAAAACGTTTACCTATAGAGTATTAAAAAAAAATTGTATCTTTGTTTATAAAAACACGCAATTTTTACAACAACAAAATAATGGTATCTTAGAAAGTTTTATAAGTTAACTTGAAATTTACGTTCTGTTCTATTGTTTTGAGTTTATTTTAAATTATACCTATTAACAAGATACTCGTCAACGACGTAAAATACCACCAAAATATTTATAAAACAAACTAATACAAGTTTATTGAATAACATAATATAAGGAACTGTAAATATCAGACTTTGTTTCTCAAAAATATCTTGACTTCTTTGTTGCCGACCTACAAAACACGTAAGTCGAGAGACTCAATCGAAAGTTACGGGCGAGATGCCGTACCACCCTGTGGCGCCGCCTAATTCCTGTTCGCAATTATATTTCACAATTTAATTTTCCACTCTCGTTATTCGCTTAATGGATTTTATAACGAGCGTTTTGTCATTTAATTGAGGGATTATGCTTACGCGAGACTCGGGAGAATTTATTATAAGGTTCGCTTTATATACAGACCTTAATGTCAGGTGCGTATGTGCAGAAATCGGAAAGCTAATTTAGATGACGTCAAACCCGTTATAATTATGTCTTTTTACATTTTTTTTCGTGATTTTATATTAAACCATTTCCGACTTTGTAAGGGAAAGGGACTCATGGAATTAAAACACTGATCGAAGAAAAGTCTATCTAGCGAAAGTCAGCAGATGCCGCTTTCTTTCTCCGGATGGCAGAATAGAACCCGCCCATTTGTTTTATTATTTACTAGCTTTTTCTTTTGGCATAGCTCGCATTAATATACATTTGTCATATCCCACAAAAATAATACATTTTTTCTGGGTGATAAATACCCGATGTCCTTTTCTGTATCGCTGACAACTTGCGTACTAAATTTCACAACGATCGATTTAATAGTTAAATCATGAAAACGTGAAAAACTGACGAACTGACAAATAAACCGATTTACTTTCACGTCTATAATATTAGTATGGATAGTGGTCATCATCACTACATAGTATATAACAAAGTCGTTTTCTCTGTCCCTATATCCCTATGTATGCTAAAATCTTTAAAACCACGCAACGGATTTTGATGCGGTTTTTTTTTAATAGATAGAGTGATTGAAGAGAAAGGTTTATATGTATAATAACATCCATTAAACAATGGAGAAATACAGTTATTTTTTAGGTTTCTAATGTGATGTCATAAATAATTACATTTTTCCCGCTTACATTGCAACAAACGGAGGCGGAACCCTACGAGACTTATCAAAATAGTGTGTGCGGGCCACGGGCAGTAATGAATAAATCAAAACTACTGGATCGATTTTAATCATTTTTTCAATGAATGACATAGGCTATATATTTTATACCCGTGCGAAGTCGGAGCGGGCCGCTAGTCCATTTATATATTGACAAATATATATAGTTCGTAGGATATGAAAGCTGGAACACTCTCTCCTCTGATAAGAGGCAGGGGCCCCAGATTAATCACCACTGTACTAAACATCATTACCTATGGCAAGTCATATAGATCACGGCAATTGTATCCGACTGAGTGGCAACCACTAAAAACAACACCAGCTATACTAACCACAATTAGAAGCAGTGTTACCGAGATCAGCCGATGCCCAACAAACTTGGGGTGTCAGTGTCCGACAGGATTGTTATAATCAAGGGCGATGGACCGGTTACTGTGACTCTCTTTACTTCCAAAATTAACCTTTTTTTTATACTTTATAGGTTGGCGTCTGACCACAATCTCATCTCTTGTTATATGATGATGTGGTCTAAGACGGCAGTCACGCTGAACCTAGAGGGAGATTGGCTCTGAAATGCTGTTGCCGAAACACACGAACAGATGCTTGGTGATAGGTTTTCAACTTGAAGGTGAATAGCTAGCCAGACGGGCATAGAAAAAGCCCAACCACCATGCGTGCTCCATGTAACATATATTGAGATGCTGGTATACATGCAGTACATATTAACGATGGCCAAAGGATCGTTGATTTTCGTCGGTTGCAAATTGCGCCGTGCTTACCGTCATGTACAGCGGTGTTACTTTTTAGTGCTCCAATCAAAACAAGAAAAATCTAGTCATTATAGAAAAATGCCAATAATCTTGCAATGCAATGAATTATGTGATATCTAGAGTTGAAATGATGACACTAAAACAAAATATCAACTCTGAACATATATAAACCGGGCGAACATAAAGCATCAGTATATCAGTTCTGTTATTTCGAACACACTAATTTTCTTTATCGTTGTTTCAAGTTAAAATGTTGCCAGGTATGCTACAAATATTTACCGAAAAATAAGATCATTTAAAAATTATACTCGATTTTTTAAATAGGTTAAAAAAATTCGAGGAATTCTTAAATGCGGAACGCGATATTAGCGTTATCATGTATGCTACAAAGTTTGTTTATAATATGTATTTAAATTCATCAAGCAATGTTGTATTGGTTATTTGTATTTGTGCCTCATTTTGGGACTCCAGTATACATCGTTAGTGTCTGAACATGGTTCTATTGAGCCATCACTGCTTATATGGATAGTATGTAAGTAATTGAGCAATCGTTCCCACTTGAAGCGCAGCCGGTCGCATAAATGCTTTGACGCATCGCCTTAAGCGTTCTGATGCACCAACGGATTGGTCGCTACGGACATTTAAGCAACTGGAATGCGATAATCGCATAAAGCAATAATGTATTATGCTGCACCCACACCGGCGTGTATAGGTACGTAATTTTATCTAAAGTCGCAGTAAATGTAAGTGTGAAACGATATCATCGGTATGGATCATAACCCATCGTAACCCATGATGTATCGGGCTGAGCTGACAGTTTTTTTTTACACAAACTCATACTTTTATCAGAAAAAATATTGATGTTCACTTTAGCACTACAAGTAGTCGAAATGTTTAATTGTGGGAGTAGCATTAGAAGACTTTCTTGAAGCTCACATTAATAATTACTTCAATGAAGGGAATTATCAGGACGGAAACTTCATAAATCGATTAAGCATTCCTAATTACTTGCCAGCGACTACCAAATCTTTTTTTCTGATGTGATATTTTGACCGTTTAAGAGTTAGAGGAGTGTTATACTTATTATATAATGATAGAAGTTACAATTTATAAAGCTAAGAAAAAACTTACAATTAATGACAATTAAATAGGCACTTCTCATTTTCACAAAGAAACCACCATACGATAACAGAAAACTCTATCATATATAACTTGGTTAGTTAAGTTCAGTCGAGTTGACACATGCAAATATATGTTTTAGTTCTAGATGCACACATACTGGTATAAATATGTGGCTCAGTAATTCTTATATATATGATCAGCTTAGCTAATTTAGTGTAATAAGATTCGCATTGTTGCATCTAAGGCAACAGCCAAAGCCGAGGTTGAACCACTTTGGCACCCATGAGCTTTGTGCTAATAGGCTCCATGAGTGAGTGCTCGTTCCATTAGTCCGGTGAAGCTGTGAATGCCCATCAAAACAATAGCGTTAATCAGTTCGAAAAAAAAAAACACTATCAAATTTTCACAATGGAATAAAATTACAGTGGAAACCTGGCAACACTGAGTGGGACAATAAAACCGTTATTTACGACAACTGTATTATACATTAATATTACATTAATACTGTAAACCGGCTGTGCGCTATTCAGGATGCAGACGACGTTGCACGATACACGATGCACCAACCAAGCAGACACAAATAACACAGAGATCAATGTTCAGTTACGTTAAGATTTTGCTTACGTCACAGTCGATGTCTGAAACGAGTTTATTTTCACACTGTCTAGTCGTGTTTCTATTAAAAAGATATACAACCTATGCCTGAGATCATAATATTAATACTGTTTGACAGTCGCATTTCTATTTTTTCTTATAGATGTTGTATTTGTTTTTTTTTCTGCTAAAGTTTCATATGTCATTCTTGCTTGTCTACGAGTTGTTAAAATGCTTTTCTTGAAGCGTAAATTCGCACTGAACGGCCAAAATCTAATGTGAATTTGTAAATGTGTACATTTATTAAAAAAAAAAAACTCGAATTAAAAAAAATAATGTCATCATAATACTCAAAATAAACAAAACCGAACCCGCAGGTAGATTACAGTTATGTATAAAACAAATTTAATATCTCTTATCTTCTAAAGAAATTCGTTTAATAAACCGAGGACGTCCTCATTTCGTTTTATTTAGAAGCAAAAAAAATGTTCGCATTCAAATAAAGGACCGGCTTTATTCAATTTCTCATAAAAATAACACGACTTTCAACTAAAAGAAGAAAAAAAAAACATTATTGAATAAACGAAAGAAAATAAAAGAGGACATGGTATTTTATTTTTTTTTTTTTTTTTTTTTTTTTTTTTCGAACTGACCTACACTGCCGGCTTATTCCGCCTTCACAGTTCCACCGGACTACTAAGGGGAGCGCTTAGGGCACTCACCCGATTGTTTTTAGGCGAAACATCTCAAGGGCACTCGGTGCACCTCGGCTTGAGCTGTCGCCGGATTCCCGAACTAACTAAGCTAGCTAAGCTATCTATCCATACAATACTCATATATGAATTCGTGAAAAATGCATGTGTGACCATGCATGTTTCACGAATGTATATGTGTATTTGGTATCTGACTACTGTGTTACGTGACCTATTTCAGTCCGAAAAGGGCAAAAAAACAGCCCACCACTGAGTGCCTAGATGTGCAAGAGTGTGGGGTGATCGTGTAAGTGTAGAACATGTGTAAATCACTGTATTCGCGCGAGTAACATACTCGAGGGCTCCACACCGAGGGACTACCTAGGCTCGAGCTGTTACAAGAAAAATCGCGACGAGTGTGCGGGATCGAATCTTCACCCCCCGCTCACGGAGGCGTGAGCAGAGAGAGTCGCGGGCGTGGGCGCAAACACGCATCTTTTGAGAGGGAATCGAGCTAAAAAATAAAGTACAACGGCACGGTGCCGATTTAACTAAATAATTACGTAACAAATCCTAATATATCGGTCTATTATGTATGAACACGCGGGTTCGATCTGATATTTTGATTTACGCGAATTTATTTATGCGCGGCGCGGGTTAATTGCTGTACCGTGGTCGCGACGGCCGGGAAAGCGGAGATAGCGTTTAAGAGCCCGAGCTCAGACGTACTATTAACTAACGCGTTAAATGCGATTATCTCTTGTACATCGTGTACCAAGAGTAAGCGAGCTATCCAGTCTATACCGGAGGTCGAAGCTGAAACCGCGATAGGTGGCGCAGGAGTGGACAGAGCCTTTGGGGGCTGGGGCTTGGCTTTAGGAGCCGAGGGAGCTGGTGGGGAAGGCCTTACGCGCCAGGAGAGCGCGCTCGGCGGAGTGGCGGATGCTGCCGGCGCACTGGAGGTGCCCGGCAGTTCGGGGAAAGCCTTCTGGCTTTGTATGGGCGGAGGCGGAGGCCGATTCGTCCGAGTCGGCGGGCCGTGCGCCCTGGACCGGGTCGCACGACCGCCGCGACGGTGATAGGTCGAGCGAGGCGCACGGGGACACCCGCGATAGTTCGCGGTATGACCCGTTTGCTCGCAGAGGACGCAGCTCGGCGGCTCGACGGATTCGGGAGTGCGGGGGCACTCCTTAGTGGAATGATCCCCGAGACACTTGACACACCTGGGACGCAGGTGGCAGTGTCGGGCGGAATGACCGTACACCTGGCAGTTGTGACACTGCGAGGGTACCTGGGACTTGCGAGGAAGCTCGACGTAGACAGGGGACAGGCCGCAAACTGAGTTGAGGCTGAAAATAGCCTTGCCTTCCAAGGAGCGGTCCAGAGTGACCAACACCAGGTTGAAGGGGGCCTTCGTACGGGGGTGGCGCATGCGCTGCACGCTCCGGACTGGGAAGTCCTGACCGTTCAGGCAATCGCAGATGTCGTATTCGGTGAGCTCAGAGGGAACTCCCCGAATGACGACACGGAGGCGGCGCTCTTCCTCGAGCGCGTGGGTGAAGAAAGGGAGCTTACGCTCCCTGAAGTATTTGGTGAGCTCGCGATGCTCATCGGGGGTCGAGACACGAATAGAAATGCCGGCAACAGTGTTGACGGCAGACTTGTAGACGATTTCCTTCGACTTAAGGTCTTCAGAAATCTCTACCCATCGAGCTTTGTCACGGAAGGTGACGGGAGGCGGTAGGCGTGGCTTCTTGGCCGCGACCGCGGGTTCCGCAGCCGAGGCTCGAGCCGAATTCGCGGCAGAGGGCGTGGGAGAGGCTCGGGGCACCCGAGCGCCACCTATATTGGGCTGCTTTGGGGTCGGACGTCCCGCAGCAGAGTCGCTATCGGTCTGAATCGCGGCGCGTGGGCGTTTACCGCGGCGCGTGACGGTTGTGAAACCGTCGTCATCGGCGGGCGTGGTCGCGGGCGCAGGCACGGTCGCGGGCGCAGGCGCAGGCACGGTCGCGGGCGCAGGCACGGTCGCGGGCGCGGTCGCGGGGACTGTATCGTAGTCCATGTCAGAGTCGTCATCGGAATCGAATTCCGAGTACCTCGTGAACGGGTCGTCCGGGAGATTCGCGAAAGGGTTCGCGGAGAAACAACGCGGTATCTTACCGGGAGGGTTGCGCGCGTAGACTTTCCGGAGTCTATTGTATTCCGTGACGAGATTCGGGTCTTCCTTTTCGACGAACATGTGGAAGCGCAACAGTTCTTCGAGGTGGACGGTATCATCAACGGCCGGAAGGGCCGGATGGGCACGCGGGGTCGCGGGGGTAGACATGACTAACCTCCCTGCCTGAGGGGCAGGGGGGTGCGCCTAATTCAAATCTAACGGACAATCCGTGTCCGGGCCAAAGGGAAAACGCGACGCGACGCGAACGCGAATCTTCTCTTCAAAAACTGCACACGGCGCGGCGCGAAGAACGACGCTCTGCACGGCACACGACGCGCTGCACGACTCTCGAAGCGCAGCACGAGGCACGACGCGTAGCACGGCGACTCGACGCACTGCAAACAGTGTGCACGGCTTCGCACCGAAAAGTGCGGTTTAAATGGTGCACTAATGGAGGTGCACCGTCGCTCTGAAAAGAGCGTACGATCGACAGTAGCCGCTCGAACACACTAAACTTCCGGACACACACGAAAATATCCGACAACTGCGCGCGAGTTGCCGAACTTAACGGACCGTCAGAGCTGCGAGCGGGCGCGTGCGCACTCGGCCGCTGCTCAAACGAGACTCCATGGTATTTTATCTTGAAGCAACGTCGTAAAATGCCTTTAAGGTCGTAAAACGTGTCGCGCGAGACAGAATGTCCGAACATCTTTTATCCAATCGGAGATTCGGATTTACTAACTCGTTCATTCGTTCGTTCTTTTACCCATTCGATCACATACAGGAGCTATTGTTGCGAGTAAAGCAGAGATAGATCTTTTATTATTAGAAACAAAAACTATTCATGTGTCCATCCTTCTTAATACTTATTGCTTTTGACGTTTGGTCATCTCATCGGATATGAAATAAGGATTCTGACATGTACCAACGAGGATAGGATCTCAAGTGCTGCTATCTGGATACACATTGAGGTAGTGGATGGTAATTTATTAACTCGTCTGTGATACCCAGCCATTATTAGAAAGACCCTTATCATCATGCCATAGTTTCATTTCTGCGTTTTTCTACATTGAAAGCTCCGGTTTGTTGCAGGATTTCAATCTATCTTTATCGTAGATGTTTTTGAAGATGCTACCACTAAATCGCCGTCACTTCACACAACTTTTTAATCGACATCAATAAGGAGGTGATTCTCAATTTTATTGTACTTTTTGCAATGTTTCTTGGACTTTTATTATACAGGGGATATTTTCAAAGGGCCCCATTTTAATTGTACCAACGTTTGATCGTAGATTTCGAAGACATGTCAGGAAAATCCTCAAAATCCAAATGGGAAATGTACAGTTATTGAAATATTGGTACAATTCAATACCAGGTAGGTACCTAACTGTGATTAAAGCGGTTCTGATGATCTCCATTAACCATCCGGAATACAAGATTCGATTGAGAGTTTAGATGGAGAAACGACAGTATTTTCCTAATATGTATTTTGTCCATTAAATAAATATCAAAATCTCGATCTGTTAATCCAAATTCCACGTGATACTGAATTAAGCAACAAGAATACGAACATTATTGATGAACTATGCCCAAGGGATTAAGGAGATTCACAAAAATAAAACACACGAAAAATATTAACCATTTATTAATTTATTGGCAGAAGTAATTTTGATGCAAAACAGCAGTGCTTGTACTCTTGAAATCTATTTCTAATCTAATATGAATTCTAGTATAGTTTGCAATGCATACGAGCTATTACAATTCATGCATAAGAGGTATCGGCCTTTCAGTGACCTACGTGGTAATTATTGGACAGTGCAATGGATCACAATTTAGATGGACTGCCACTTGGTTGTTCCCTGATATAAATCATTTATATAGGACACTTACCACAGTCAGTCGTTCATAGAAAACAATGAGATTATCCAATTTCAAGTCTAGACTGTTACTGGCGTTAACACGTGGATCGGGCGAGATATCACCGTCGATAAATTTTACGACTACCATGAAGGAGAACCAATTAGACGCTTATGTCACAAAATTTTTCTTTAAGATACAATAGATCACGGTAAATATTTTTTCTCCAACTTGATGTTTTACTTAACTGTAATTCTTAAACGGGACCTTCGAAATATTTATGACCGTTAGAATTTTATTGCGTTGTAGTGTCATTGGATGCTGTCGGGCATGATAACATAATAGGCTTAAATATAGGGAGTGCTGTTGTTTGATTCACTACGATCGGTGCTTGGAGGCTGATTTTGAAATAGAAACTTCCAGATATTAATAGAATATGTTGGATACCAATTAGATGGGCAATGAGGAATCTCGACTCGGTTTTGTTAGTTTCAATACTTACCAGCCAATAGTGAGGAAGCAGTTTTGGTGAATTGACGCCACTAATTTTATTTTCTGTCGATTTATTTAATGTATAAACCACTACTATTGCTTTGTTTACTTTACTATTTTTTCTTTTATTCTTGTTGCCATAATATTTTGCATAAGATTAAGAATGAGTATATCAGAGGAAGTTTGAAAATAGCACCAGTGATAGAGAAGTTGAGGAGTAATAGGTTAGCAGGGTACGGGCATATTATGAAAAGAGATGAAAGTCATGTAATAAGAAAAGTTTTGAGTTTTAAAGTGGACGGATAAAGGAGTAGAGGAAGACCAAAAAAGGTGTGGATGGATTGTGTGCAAAATGATATGTGTATAAAAAGTGTGAATACTGAGATGACATCTGACAGAGGAGAGTGGAAAAGGAAAACATGTTGTGCCGACCCTACTTAGGTGAGATAAGGGTAAGATGATGATGATGATTATATTTTGCATAAAAAAATAAAAACGTATATGTGTATTTATGTAAGCACATAAGACGTTGTATTTCTTTAGCTTAAAAAAAGAAATGAAATGCAGTTGATAACATTCAAATTAAGAAAAAAAATAAAAGGCTTTCAAAGTATCTTTATATATATCTGTATACAGAATCAAATAAGATTGGAAGAGAAGATTAAGAGAAATAGAATATACTTATGATGTATAATAATAATGTAATTATAATTTATGATATAAACAAATATAAAGAATACATACTGACAGTTAACCTCAAATTTATTCTCATTTGATTTTATTTTAAGCTCTTAGGAAAATTTACAACTAAACAAAAAAATTAAATATTAGACATAAATGAAAGCCATTTATAACTTTCCGCACGTAGTATTCCGCTTAAAAATGTTAAAACATTAAAAAGCACTTTTAACACGAATTTTCATAATAAACTTTCATTCATCCCCATATACAATTCAAAATCGCACACCAATACACATGTATATAATATATATCATAAATATATTTTTTATCTCCAGTGATATAAAACACGTGTTGTAGATTCATATATATTTGAAAAACTACTTTGAATATAGTTATCAGGTCTCACGAAAACTCGACAGACAATTACCAACCAAGTTCACGGTGTCGCATTTAGATGTCGGTGTGCTCACGGATCGTACAATTTCATTGTTATCATTTTCCCCAAACACGCCAAATAGATGTAATTTTAAACACCATATGTACAGACAAAACTACACATGCATTAGTATAAATTAATATACTCTATATTAAGGTTATGCATATAAAAGAAGGTTAAATAGATAATTAATTAACATTCACACTCAAAACATAATAACTTTATTTAACTAGTATTTTATTATCTGTATCACATATGATATAATCTATGTCATACCGGATCTATTATAGTTTTACGTAATCGATAACATTATAGGCATGTGCAACACGCGACGGTGCATTTGACGTTCGAATATCGTAACTATTATTAATGCGATAGTGAGTTTGTTCGTTACCCTTTCACTCCTTAGCTGCTCGATCATTCATGAAATTCAACATGCGCGTTCTCAGGGGTACAAAAAAGGACATAGGGTACATGTCATCTATAAAAAATGTACTGTTCCCGAGAGATAGAACAAATCTACAGCAACGCGAGCAAAAGCTAACCTTCTATATTTTATTAACACGTTAAAAATAACATTGTGCCTTTTTTAAATACATTGCACGAACGGAGTAGTATGATATATAACATAATTAAAGTTCATACAAAATCAAAAATACTTTATTAAATTTAGGCCCTAAAGAAGGCGCTTACGAACGTCAAAACAACCACCGGTTCAGAAAAGGTTTCCATTCGATAAAAAGAATACACAAAGATAAAATTTATGAATGTGTTAGAAATTTAAATTAATTTAATCATAATTTACGTTCATATTGAATATCAAATACATAAAAGTTTGTATTAGTCTGTGGTTAAGTAGTCGTTCTGGGTACAGATTATCACTAAAGAAGTTGTATGAGTTTTTGGCGGGAATGAAGTCTGTCACGTAGTGACTTTTATATTTCATTCCTAATCTTGTGTTATTTGACTCTATATTATGTAATATTTGCGGTCTGTTACGTAATATAATCGGTTATTGTGTATAAACGAACTGGATGGGAAATAATACCACGGAGCATGAATTCTGACATGCCACAAAAACTCCATGGGAAGTTCTAACTAGGGTGCCACCATTTTCTTAGAACATTGCAATAATCACAAAACACATGTAGTATTATTACCTTCTGGCAGTATTGGTCTAGAAGATTGTTTGTTAAAGCTAAAATTAAAAAAACATTTATACAGATATACATAATAGGCATTTAAATAAATTAAAAAAATTAACGCACACAGACGTATTTGTACACGCTCGTAGTCTGCAACGTATTACGTCTGCGTAACAAAAGTAGACTTATTGAAAAAGAACCTCAGTAATAAACTATAATCGAATTTAGAACACTAGATGATCGACCTTTTTTTCGAACTGTCTACGCTATTGGCCTCATTTGGCCTTCACAGCTTCAACGGACTACTAAGGCGAGCGCTTGGATGCAACGTCGCGAATCTATCTAAGCTAACCTATTCATACATTATACGACTTATGCCCGGTTTCTGAAGCATTTTTAACTGTAGTTTATCTGTTCAATAGCGCTATCGGTTCGATAACTTGACAAATTGGGTTTCTGAACACACAATTATACGAGAAATGTCAGTTAACCTCGGTTCAACTTAACTGGCTAAGATTGGGCGTTTATCTATTCGATAAGTTGAATTTGACGTTTCATCTGCCAAGATTGACCTGAAACCCTTTTTTCTTTGTGTCGGTATACTAATTTTAGCACAAATGTTGTTTATTATGTTCCATAATATGAATAAGGATCCGAAAATTCATCGTAATCCAGTATAAAAATACTGTAGATAATTTCTAATCTCTGTACTTCAAAATCGATTTTATGTTTATTTTTGACGTTTACGCATTGACAGTTAAACGCCGCTTGTCTTATGGATAACTTTATTGAATCAATAGCTATTAATAGTTTAACTGACGGCTTCAGAAACCGGGCATTAGTGGGGCATGTGTACCTCACGAATTGAAACATGTATTTTGTATCTGTCGACTCGGTTATCGAGTGACCGACCAATTCGAATAAAATTCCGAGGGCTACTCTCAGAAATAAATATCTGTATGGTATAAAAACTCAGCGGCAGTAAACCATAAAGGATATTCGTTTTCAGATTAATCACCCTGTTGGGAGCATACGGGCGGATTTATACAAGGCTTACAATGTTCACACTAAAACCGGGAACGTTAAGGCGGTAACATTAAGTTTTATAGTCCAACATTATTACTATAACGGGAGTCTGGAAACTAATGATAGTGAGATAAAGATACCTAATTTTCTCCAGTTTTAAGAGGAAGTTTGTAGATTTGTTATATTATAACAAGGTATGGTGTGAGTTTGGGTGATAATCTCTGGAATTATTGAACGACCCTTTAATCACATTTTATCTACTATTAGCCGACTCACTCTAACTTCAACGGAATATGACCATATCTTTCTTTTACAATACGATCGTATAATAAAAAATTGTGTGGTTTTATGATATATTTTATCTTTCTATATTTCTTCTTCATATGAACATTAACTGTGTCAAGTATAACGCTCCTCGGGGCGTGGAATGTGCTTAAAAATATGTACATTTTTTTTCTTCAGTTTATCAATATTTATTGTGTTATGTAAAAGTTTTTTTTTTTTTATATTAATGGGGGCAAACGAACAGGTGGGTCACCTGATGGTAAGTGATCACCGCCGTCCATAGACACTAGCAACACCAGGGGAGTCGCAAGTGCGTTGCCGGCCTTTTAATATATGTGGGTCTCCGGCGCTCTCACTGACCGAACGAAACGCAACAGTGCAAGCACTGTTACTTCACGTCGGTTTTCTGTGAAAGAGTGGTACTACGCCGGGCGAGCCGAACCATTCAAGCTGAAACCAGTAATAGCTTCAGCGTAGCTCTACCACCTACACACGAACACAACGAACACAGATAAAAAATATTCTTGCTACGAAACAACAAAACTCCTTTTATAAATCAGAGATCCGTAGGCACCACCTTGTCTACAATAAAAGTATTAAATAGTTTAAGGCCATTAACGTAATCTACAATACAATGACACACAAATATAATAATGTCGTCGCAAAACGATTTACGATGACAAACGATGCCGTATTTAAACGATATATCCATCAGTCATACCCAAATTATCTAAGATATTAATTGCCGCTCCCAAAACATTATCTTCGTTCGAACTACGTTTTGCTCTAATCACTAAATGACAAGACAAAAGATGGCTCCATCTTGTCTGACGAACCCAAGACGATTGTTAGACAATGTGCGTCTCCATTATACAATTTACTGTCTTTTGTTTTTTTCTACTGTGTTCACAAAGTAAAATATGGTTAGTAGCTTTCAAAATAGGTGACACTTATTGTTGAAAGCTATCTTTTTATATTAAATGGAAATATTGTGAGTTTTTTGACGTGATAACCTCTTATAAATCGATGAACGCCGGCTGCACGCACGAAAAAGCATGACTCATTGTCACGTTCCGCCTGAGCCGAGCGTGCAAGCGAGAGCGTGGAACAAGCGATATAGAGGCGCGTAAAATTATCGTCCATAAACAGAGTTTACAGACAACCAATTTTTTTTTAAGCTAAGACCAAATATCATAGAAGTTCAATTAAAACGATCATTGAAATTTATACAGTAACTTTTTCTCGCGGATTCGTTCGAGTTAATGTTGATTTGTTTTTTCTCTCGGGAACAGTACATTTTTGTTTCTGTAGGACAAGTGAACTTAGCTACGAGAGTCACAAAATCTCTCGTCTTTTTAAATTCACGTTATGATGTCATACTCCATGATTTTTTAATTTTTACAAGAATTATAATCACAGACGTAAAACATCGACCTTTGAAATTTATATAAATACGGCGACGTATCGATATTTCGATAACTTGGTAAATATCGACCATCACTAACGCGTAGTATATTCAGCAAAATAAAAAGCAATTAAAAACTATACGACTATTCATTAGAAAAGGTTATCTTTATCTGTGATGCACTGATTTTTTTATCTGCATTATTTGTGGCCCGTTTTTTTATAATTATTATCTTTAGTTGACGGTTTCGCTTGCGTTCCTTTAATTTTGATTTATCCCTGTGGAATAATATATTTTTCTGTCTTTTTTTTTCGAAGACTGACCACACTGGTAGCCTAACCAGGCCTCTACAGTATCACCGTACTACTAAGGGGAGCGCTTAGGGCACTCAGCCGATTTTAGACATTTTTTTCCTAGTTTTTTTTTGTTATTTATAGGTTAGCATTCTGACCACAATCTCATCTGATGTTCTCTAAGATGGTAAGCACGCTAAAGCTAGGAGACTAGCTCTCAAGTGTAGCTGCCGGAACACATTAACAGGTGGTTGGTGACAGATTTTCAACTTGATGCTGGTAGCTAGTGAGGCGGACTTAGAAAAACCCTACCACCAAGTATTCCTTCACCGTAAGCTCCGACTTAGTTGCCAGGATTTGTACCTACGACCTACGACTTTCGACGCTCGACGAAAGCGTTTTGTGTTGCACTGTATTTTAGTGGAGCCAATTCAGTATGGTATAATAAAAAAAAACAATAAAACTTGCTATATATATAACATTAAAATATATTAGAACATTCAAAAATTAAAAGTATAATCGTTCCTTTTAGATATTAAAGTTAACGTGGAGGGCCTTTAACTCGGTTCCCGATAGCAAGTTCGGCCCCTACAAAAGTTCCCCTTTGAACCGAGTTTAATTTTATCAGTTCAAACTTTCAAACTAAACGCCAGCCGATTCGGGTCTGCCTGTACTAAACATTATAGAAGGGATTTTTTTTGGGAACTACTCTGACCAAAGCATTATTTTTTACAGTTAAACTCAATCTATTTGTATCCAACTAGATGCATATAATTACTAGCGGATAACTAAAATGCTGTCTGTATATCTATACATATAATAAAAATGAAGTGTCTGTATGTAATATCAAAATAACGACTTTTTACTGATTGGATATGAACGTATACACGATACTGATAACAAAAACACAATTTTTAAAATTTTTGTCTGTCTGCCTATTTGTTCCGGCTAATCTCCGAAACGGCTGGACCGATTTCGACAGAAATTTAACTGACGGATAGTTAAAATTACAGCAGGTGACATAGGCTACTTTATTTTAGACTAGCTGTCATTCGTGGCTTCGTCTGTAGTACTATCTCCGAAATGATTGGACCTATTTTCATGGGACTTTCACTGACAGATCGCTGATCTTATAAGAAGTAATTTACAATTATAAAAAAACGCATGTGGAGCTGCGGGCAACAGCTAGTATTCTAATAAAATAATTAAATTCCTCCTTCACAGAATTCTTCTCGAGGTCACTGTACACACTTTACAACTGAACTGCGTGTGACCGACCGATACGCGGTCCGTTTGAAAGAATGTTCGGGAAGGATCTAATGCGTTTTTATTCAAGTGAAAACTTATTTAGTTGTGTTAAAAAAGAACGAAAATGAATTATCACGCTCGGGGTTCGTGACGCTGTATCGGGCTTACTCGGCTCGACTCGACATCAAGCGCGCTCGCATCGGTGACGCACTGAGTCGTGTCGTCCTGAAGTCGTCATCAACCACGTTTACTGTCCTGTCTGTACATAGTCCCAATAATAACGTTTTTATTGCTACGTATTAGATATAATCTATATGAATAAACATCAAGTACAAGATGTTTGTAAGCGCATCACTTCGAAAAGGCTGCACCTCAAGGGAAATATTGAAAAAAATCGTACGACGGGATAAACAATTTGGATTAAGTAATCTCCATAGAAAAAAGTGAGTAACAAAGAAGACAGTAGGACAATTCTTCAAGAAGATTCATAGAATTGACATACTGACGTTCAATTGTTCTCTGTTCTTCTACATCAAAGGGAAAGATTTTGGGGTGAGCAGCTAATAATAATTAAATTACAATTCAGTATTATGTATGTTTTTATAAGTTGTCACGTCTATCGTGTGGTCATAAGCACACCTTAACTTTTTCTTTTTTCATTACCCGTTGCTAAGCACGGTGTCATCACATTACAAGATTTGCAATCTATCGATAGCTGTCACTGTTATAACGACTTGTGATCCCAAAGTGATCCCAAAACGCGACAGAATAAATAAGAGTCATTTTGACAAGTATTCCTCCATGTGTATACTGTATAATGCAACAACTCCGTACGGGACTAACACGCTCTTCGTTGCTTAAGTTTTTTTTTTATATATATATTATAGGAGGCAAACGAACAGGTGGGTCACCTGATAGTAAGTGGTCACTGCCGTCCATAGACACTAGCAACACCAGGGGAGTCGCAAGTGCGTTGCCGGCCTTTTAATATATGTGGGCCTCCGGCGCTCTCACTGACCGAACGAAACGCAACAGTGCAAGCACTGTTACTTCACGTCGGTTTTCTGTGAGAAGGTGGTACTACCCCGGGCGAGCCGACCCATTCATGCTGAAACCAGTAATAGCTTCAGCGTAGCTCTACCACCTATTAAGTACGTCGCACGTCTAAGCGTTCCGTTATGAGGTGGTGCATGTTGTATATGGTATTCTACTACCTTTAAATCTACGGCTGCAGTAATCAATTCATATTGCAGACGTAATGCATACGATGTGTCATTTCGTCTTAAAAAACAAAAACCAATTGAATGCTAACAGAGGTACTCAAACGTAATTAAATTCTACAGTATATTTTGTAAGATGAAAGAACATTCGAGAAGTTTTGATTTATAATGATAATTTAATTGAAAGTTGATTGGGAATCGATAATTGTTTCGCTCGGAGGAGTTGGTAAAGGTATCAGATAACGTCGACTATCGGCCCTTTTGCTACTTACAATCAAAAATTCTGAATGAAATCTGAGAATTGTATAAAAGTAACAAAGGTTTGACACAGGTTCGTTCAGACAAAAATCGTAGCTGTGAAAGTTCGTGGGAACTGAACTGGCAGTATTCTATAAGAGTGGCTTAAAATCAAAACCGATAAACGGTACGTCCGATCTATAACTTGATAATAAAAAAGAAACGAATCATTTTTAATTAGAGATTTTACTATACCTAATATTTTGGTAAATTTAAACCAATCAACGTCAATAAAATTAGCGAACAAATCATATATTTAAGTATAATTTGAAACATTTATCTCATTTTTCACCGTTTAATGCATAATATTCTAGCACATATTTGTAGCACTTCTGAAGAAAGTGACAAGACAACAAACAGGCATATGGCTCATTTAGTATTAAATAGTTATCATCGCCTATCGATAACTGCAACACCAGGGGTATCACTGTTCTATTAGCGATCTTGAAGAGCGTGTTTCGATTTTTTTTTGAACAGCCCCATGTCATATTTTTTTTTTATAGGGGGCAAACGAACAGGTGTGTCACCTGATGGTAAGTGATCACCGCCGTCCATAGACACTAGCAACACCAGGGGAGTCGCAAGTGCATTGCCGGCCTTTTAAATATGTGGGCCTCCGGCACTCTTACTGACCGAACGAAACGCAACAGTGCAACCACTGTTACTTCACGTCAGTTTTCTGTGAGATGGTGGTACGAACCCGGGCGAGCCGACCCATTCATGCTGAAACCAGTAATAGCTTCAGCGTAGCTCTACCACATACAATATAACATAGCCTTACAACACAAACATAGCCTTGTTGGAACTCCGTGCCGGGTAACCTATCCCACAACGCTAGCATGCGCATAATAAATCTTCTAGAAAAACCTTACGGTTTTCGCCATTCTACTAAGCTTTATTTACTTTATTGAGAGCGATATATCAAAAAATTCTTCACAACACTCTCCGTTATAAATACGGTAAAGCAAACATATAGGCCCAACGTCACTGCAAAATTCTAATGACTCTAGATCGCATGTTAATTTAGGGTTGTCAATAATGCGAATAGCGAATAGCGAATAGCGAATACAAGGAGTTAAAAGGGGAAGTTAGTAGCACTTGTTGGTTTAAATATCGTAATATATAAACAAATTCTAAAATACTTTAAATTTCCAACAAATTTTTCGAAGGCTATGGAGATCCGTAATATTCCAATTTTGACTTCTCTTTTTGTATAGATTATTTAAGCGAGCCCCGAGCCGACGAAGGACAGCTTCATTTTCAGACACGGTAGAAGTCGTGGTGATCGGTGGAATATATTGATTCGATATTTGCAGGTTCGAACTCGGACGCGTACCAACGAATTTTTTAGAAGTCGTATACAAATTTAAATCGGTAACCTAATCCACTGACGATAAAGAAAAACATCGTAAGGAACCCTGGACATAAATAGTACCATAGTGTATGGTAAAAATAAAGAATTACGAATTTCTATATGTCACAAACATAGCCAATAATTCGTGTGTACCAGTTTGACAAAATATTCCCAAAACTGTCCTAGATTTCATGCAGGTATTTACTACAATTGCCGGAAAGAACGCCATCTAGGCCGAGAAGTTTAATAATGATTTTTTTTCGAACTGACTACGCTATAGTCCTGACATGTCTTTACAGCTTCATCGGACTACCAATTAATGATTTTTTTTTGACCTGACTACACTGTTGAATTGGAGGCTTCTACAGTTTCACCGGACTACCCAATTAATGATTTTTTTTTCGAACTGTCATATCCTGTTAACCTTGGAGCCTTTACAGATTCACCGGACTACCTAAATTATTGAAAAATATTGTTTTTTTTTTCTGAACTGACTACACTGTTAGTCTGCCAAGGGCTCTACAGTTTCACCGGACTACTAAACGGAGCGCTTAACGCACTCACACGAATGAAAAATATGATACACTACTTTAAAACATCTCTCACATTTTCCGATACCTTGTCTAAAAAAATGAAAGCGCCATCTATTGAAAACAATATAAATCAAATATTCAGGAACAAATTCAGATGTGTCTTTTATTGACGCATTAACATCGTGTAACCAGAGATGTTGATTATGCCACGTTTCTAGCCAAAAGACTTTGGCCTGGGGCTATTACAGGCTGACGATTAAGATTTTTTAAATCTTATAAGCGTAAACAGTAAAATATTGAGACTGGTAAATGAGAAATTTAATTAAATATATACATTCTTTTAGGAGCCTGTTTCGATAGGAGAATAAAACAAAATAAGCACAAAGGTGAACAATATAAATGGAGAGAATAACTTTCACAGTCCACACAATAAAGAGCGGAAGACTGAACAATCGGTTATAAAGTTTGGAAGTAGATCCGAGCGGGTCTGTGTCAATGAATTTGTATCTAGTTAAATTTCTCTCTCTATCCTTTGCGACGACGAACTACATTGATGTACAAAACATAATATGATATTCTATTCCATTACGATTTATTGTTTAATTGTTATCTGTAGGTGGTAGAGCTACGCTGAAACTATTACTGGTTTCAGCATGAATGGGTCGGCTCGCCCGACGCGCGGGGTAGTACCACCCTCTCACAGAAAGCCGACGTGAAGTAACAGTGCTTGCACTGTTGCGTTTCGTTCGGTCAGTGAGAGCGCCGGAGGCCCACATATATTAAAAGGCCGGCAACGCACTTGCTACTCCCCTGGTGTTGCTAGTGTCTATGGATGGCGGTGATCACTTACCATCAGGTGACCCACCTGTTCGTTTGTCCCCTATAATATAAAAAAAATAAATAAAAAAAATAATGGTCATTCAGTGGTCTAAACTCGACCATAATGAAGGGTACAACGTTTTTCTCCACTTATGTAAATATTATCATCTGTATTTCTTTTTGATTTTGTTTTCTAAGCATTAAAAGCTTCATTGAGTACCTATTGTACAAAATATTGTAGACGTAAGGAGCGTGAAGTACGACGGAAAAAGATTTAAAAATGAATGAATGATGGAAGTAAGGAATATTTCCGGTATGAAAAAAAGAATCAAATTTTTCTTCAGTGTCTTTTTTCCTGATGAAAAATGTACTCGATATCCTCTTCTGTACACCTAACAAAGTGTACACAAAAATTCACGATGATCGGTACAAAGGCATGAAAGCAAAAAAAAAAAAACAAACTGACATTCGCATTTATAATATTAGTAGCGACGACGATAATTAGGAAATTGAGGTCAATTAATAGTTCGATTATTTATTTCTCGTATATTACATTTCCATTAGTTTGATTTAAACTGAACTCAATTTATAAGATTTAGATAAGATAAAAAGATGGTCTCCTTAAAGTGGTTAAAACTGAATCTAATACAGTTTAATGAAATCCTAAAGGGATCATTTACCCTTCATATAGATGAAGACTTCAATAAAATCTATTTTCAAGACAATTGAAGTATATTACTATATTAATATTAAACGTCTCAGAAGAAAGTGTTTATATATCTGTATCTGAACGGGTTTATCTCGGGAAGTACAAGTCAGATTTGAAAAATTATTATGGTATTTTAAAGCCTATTTATTGGGGAAGTTAACAGCTTCTTAACACTACGCTACGACCCTTTGGGATGGAGCAGTTATCACACAAATTGTGGCTAAAAAAATACATACCTAAAAATATACCTAACTGAAACTTACGAACGTCTTAAGGAACAATCAATATTAACAAGGAAATTATTTTTTATAAAAGTATTAAGCAGACATGCTGGCTATTTGAAATCGACGAGTCACGGTACGTCACAGTTGCTTAGATTTTTTTTTAACCGCTCATCTGATTTTTCGTAAGACCCAGATCTCAAAATGGCGTATTATGTTTTTATTTTATTTTTTAATTTCACGACATCGTATATTGTATATTTAAAAGTTTAGTAAAAAAAAGTTCTTACAAAGGAAAAATAATTTAAAAATTAATTTTATATAAAAATTACAATGTTACAATCCAAAATTTGTAATTTAATCAAAGTTTTTTTTTATATTAAGGGGGGAAACGAACAGGTGGGTCACCTGATGGTAAGTGATCACCGCCGTCCATAGACACTAGCAACACCAGGGGAGTTGCAAGTGCGTTGCCGGCCTTTTAATATATGTGGGCCTCCGGCGCTCTCACTGACCAAACGAAACGCAACAGTGCAAGCACTGTTACCTCACGTCGGTTTTCTGTAAGAGGGTGGTACTACCCCGGACGAGCCGACCCATTCATGCTGAAACCAGTAATAGCTTCAGCGTAGCTCTACCACCTACAAAGTAATTTTTATAAAATATTATTTTGTAATAAATCTGGTATTTTTTTAAGCTTATGCTGCCAGCAGTCTGTTGCCCTGTGCCCCGTGAGCTCTACATTCGTTTGTATGGAACTTAAACCTTTCTGGTTTAGAATAATCCAGGGGTTAATGTACTTTATATGTCTTGACGTCAAACCACAATCTCATCTAATCTTAAGTGACGATGTGGTGGTCTAACATTATGGACACGCTAAACATAGAAGAGGACTGACTCTCAATTACAGCTACTGGATCATACCTATAGTATGCTTGGCGACAGATTTTCGACTTGAAGGTGGTATATAGTCAAGGCGCGATAGCAAAAGCCTTACCGCCATGTTAGAATTACATCAAGATATTTTCCTTTAGCGAAAGCTCGGACCCAATCACAAGGATTCGAACCTACGTCACTCGACGCGGTGTCGGAACACGTTACCACCGAGCGAACTTTTGTATAAATTTCATAAATCTTGAAATATTTTTGCCGCGTCCGATTCTCTAGTTGTCAAGGATCTTAGTACACCGGGATCTCTCTGCGCGTTGCTAATTAGAGTTCTGCGACACAGCCTCCCTGTTCTGTGTCAAACTTGGAGTTTGAATAACTCTTTAATTTTTTTTTATAATCTCATCCAGTCTTCACAGTTTAAAGGCTAATCGCCTGGGGAAATTATTTATTTTTTAACCCTTACCTTCCAGTGGTAACAAAAGTATAACCAAGAAGCAGTATAAAAGATATATTCGGTGCCAACGTCGTTTCATATTTAATTCAACTAAATATATTGGTTACATTGCACCTTTAATCAAGATCAAAATTTTCCTTCACAATGTAATATTTCAATGAACATTTTAAGAGATATAACAGACTTAAAATTACGCGCAGTGAATATTAGTTTGTGTTATGCTACATACTTATTGATTGCATTTGATAAATTGTCAATATAAAAGCGCTAAAAACTGATTAGGTAATGCACTGTGCTATGTATTTACATTTATCTATGCACCTGTGACGACACACTGGTGAAGATAATGATTTTTTTATTATGATTAAAAAAAAACACTTCGACAAAATGGCGGGATAAACGAAGTAAGAAAAGGAAAGCAGCGCCATTTGCGGACCAATATGGAACTAAAATTGACATTTACATTTGAATTAGAATACTGTATTGGTTGTAATTGTGTTTACAGTCTCTAAATATGCTGTTTTTTTTGTTTAATGGAAAAAAGTTCGTCTTGCCATTACAACTTTTTTATATTTTCACAGGATATATCAGGTAACTTATCTAACTTTGTTACATGATTACCAAAGCTTAGAAATAGTATTTGACAGAACTTTGCCGGGACACGGCAATAATGTCCGACTTAAACCCTATCTCCATATAGCAGATGTAACATCCATCATAATGTAACCGTTTGGCGTATCACGTTTTGAAGCGATAATGGCTCAGTTGATAGTGTGTTCGAACACAGCGCCGAAGGACGTAGGTTCGGATACTAGCAACTGAGTCGGAGCTTTCGGTGAAGGAAAACATCGTGATGAAACCATACCATGGTGGTAGGGCTTTTTCTAAGTCCGTCTGGCTAGCTACCACTCTCATGTTGAAAATCTGTCTCCAAGCACATGTTGGTGTGTTCCGGCAGCTGCACTTGAGAGCCAGTCTCCCTTTAGGTTTAGCGTGACAAGCATCTTAGACCACATCATCATTTAACACCAGATGAGTTTGTGGTCAAACGCTAACCTATAAAGAATTAAAAAAAGATAAAACCGCGTATACCAATTATAGTATAGTAAAATATAGTAACTAACCTAGTGTAGTAACCAAGGACGTTTGTGGGGTGTTTTTATTTGTGACACTTTCCGCGGCCTTTTATGTTCTGCAAATATATATCCAGCTGGAGAGAGGTCTGAATCGACTACCCATAGACTGTGGAACTCTCACTGGTTACCGTCTTTTTTATAATTAAGTACAGTAGACACTCTCTTAGTTTCATTATTTTATTCATTCAAATAAAACTATACTAATAAAATATATACCATAAAATTACTTCAAACAGTTTGTTCACCCCCAAACGGGTCGTAGGGTGAAGATAACAAAAAAAAATAAAGGAACGGGAATAAATGTAAGATCGCGTGAACGAGGCAAATCCCGGCATTACGAACTACTGCGCAAGATTACCGAGTCCATCATTGAGATGGGAAAGCTGCGGATTTCGCCAACATTCTGATACTCTCTCAGTGTTTATCCGCAAACAAGTTCCAACTGGCTGAATTACTTCAATTTCTTCGACCGCTCTTATCTTGGCATTCTTTTGGCGACACACGGTGTCGTTTTGTGTCGAGCTTTTTTCTATAAATTTTTCTTATACTTTACAGGTTTGCCATTTGTCGCAGACATTTGACCACAGTTTCACGTGATCATTTAACTTCAAGTGTGGTCTAGGACAGTAGACATGCTCTTTAGCCCTCGAGTGCAATTGCAAGAACACGTTCGACAGCTTAATGACTTCCTATAAAACGCTCGATTTGGTTAATGAAGTTTAAACCTCTGTAGACGCGTTGAACAGTGAATGAAAGTAAACCGTCACTACTGGTTCTTTGTGGATGAGAATTAAAACCCTATGGTCTTTTCTATACTCATGTTGACGTGTATGCAAAATTGGAAGGCGACCGGTGGTGCAGTTACGGTGTAAAATTGTAAGAAACAAACTCAGCTTCACATTTATAATACTATTGTTAGATTAAAAAGATATTACAATATTTTATATGATTTATATTTAAACAGTTATTTAAATATTATCAATGGCTATATATGTAAAAATAAATAATAATATGATTTATTTAAAAATCAATATTGATAGATCTATATGAACTTGAATATGCATGTATCTACTTTCATTTTTTCACTTTTATCGAGTGATCATTGCCACACACCCATTTTTTTAAACATACTATTATCATCTTAGTAACTGTGTTTAGGCGCCGTTTAGGTATTAAATAAGTACAGGGCATTAGATCTGAATGGCGATTACGTCAGCAACATTTACTTATTTAATTTTTATTTGTATATCTTATAAAAAACACTGGAGTGTGAGTGAGATATTTATTAAAAATTGTACCCGTACTTACGTAAGAATAGAAGGGGTGGCGGGGTAAAAGCCGTAACTCATACCTGTACCAGTAAACCGGTGACTGCACCGGGTATAAAACGATAGAACATTCAGTGTAAACGGCATCGGGTGAGTGCCTTAAGCGCTCCCCTAAGTAGTCCGGTGAAATTGTAGAGTCCTGATAAGGCTACCATAGTAGTCAGTTCGAAAAAAAAGTGTAAATAGCAATCGATGTTGAGACACAGAGGAATACATAAGTGAATAACAGGTGGACTGACTGTTGTAGAAGGTATTTTGCTCGTCCTGACCGATCCCCACAATAGCTATGGGTAGCCAATCTCAATATGACCACAATACTATTTAGGCAATTAGATTTTCTAATTAAAAGCAGCTAGAGAAAGTAAAAAATAATATGAAAGTTAATCGATCTTTTCTTTGTTGTAACTTAAATCTATAAATCGCTGTATACAACAAGTTGGCTAACAAGTTCGTCGTGAACCGCACACTCGTGTTTACGACAAGGGCAATCTCAAAGAAGGGCTACGATATGGAACGCCGCCGGTCCCTGCCCTGGGGATCGCTGTCTAAGGCCGGCCCGAGATATACAACCCCGGTCTGATATTAACATGGCCGCCGCAGCCTCCCGTTGAGTTTCGCAAAACGAATTAAGTGCTTCAAAGGCGTTATCTCGACAAATAAAAGAAATATATGGCAAATGTTGTTGATGTCTTTCTTTATGTCACATTTTGCTTTTTCCGTGAATTTTTCTTCAGTAGTGAGTTGAGTAAAAAATCGTACATGCAAATACCCTACAAGTTTAATCATAGCGAATCGGACCAGGAAAAATAAATGACACTTTGAGAGTACATGGGTGCTAATAAAGTCCTGGAAATATCAGGTTTCTAATTTTGTCCAGAAAAAAAAGTATGGTAAAAATGTAAAAACAATTTTATTCTCACGACTGAAAAAATGCCATTTATCTAATAATTGTATATGTTTTGAAAACTCATAATGACTTTTAAGAAAAAAAAGCAGTTATATGACGTCACAGGATCCTTGAAAAATATATTTTTTCAGAAATTAATCAATTATTAACTATAATACAAGCTTAACACAAAAATTAAAAAATATATTTTACTCTACCGTAGAAAAACTAACAACTTGCCGCCACACTAAAAAATTAATTTAAAAATTAATATTTCATTTAAATCTTTTCACTGGCTCAAACTAACTAAAACTAGATATTTGGTATTTATCAAAAATTATAAACAAATCCTCAGTTAGTTATTTTTCTAGTTTTAACATTACTTGAAGTTGTTATGTCCCCGGGGCTTTTCTTTAGGAATTTTCACTCACCGTCTAAACATTCTGACGATACGCGACGAAGGACAGACGAACGTGAGCGGAGGATTATATTCGCTATTGTGTTAGAAAAATTCGGTTAGTCTGTACCCGGCATTATATTTATAACCGAGAAAGTTTATCACGATGAATAGAAGTTTGTTAGTCTTTCACTAAAAAACTACTGAACGGATTTTTCTTTACAGTAATACGCTTTATGCGTCATAATAACACATAACATAGCTATGATTTATAAAGCTACTAGCGGCCCGCTCCGGCTTCGCACGGGTATAAAATATATAGCCTATGTCATTCACTGAAAAAATGATTAAAATCGATCCAGTAGTTTTGATTTATTCATTACTGCCCGTGGCCCGCACGCGTTAAATTTGGAGTAACATCAAAAATAACAGTATTTCTTCACTATGTAATTTATCTCATTATACATATAAACCTTCCTCTTCAACCACTCTATCTATTAAAAAAAAACCGCATCAAAATCCGTAGCGTAGTTTTAAAGATTTAAGCATACATAGGAATATAGGGACAGAGAAAGCGAATTTCTTTTATACTATGTATTGATTGTTAATATTGTCTAATATTTGATATGTAATTTGGAATAAATCTTGTCATCTGAGAGCTACGTGAGTATACACTGGGTAAACCATAGAACTTACACATAGATATATTATTGTCCTTTATTTATTGACGTAAGTGAAAGCTTGTTTTCTATTTTTTTTTTTTAATACACGAGCCTTATCGGTCATCGAAACCGCATACTTTGTACTTTGAATCTCGCCGGAGAACTAACCAGTTATAAAGCTCATAATTAATGAACAAAGTAGGAAGCATAACAATGATGTTTATTATGCGTTAACGGGAGCAATCAATCTAAAACTTAGTAGTGACTGAACTGTAGAGTAAACTCGTATAATTGATGGCAACACCGCCGTTTCCGGACGTTTATATATCGTTCCGGAAGCTACTTACGCGGTGTTGCATAATCTATCATAATTACAGCGGTAATCTTAATTGTATTTAGTGTTACCAGAAAATTAAACTTAGTCTAATTAAAAACAATGGTAAGTTGAACATGGTGGAATCTTGTTTTTCGGATACTTTGTAAATTTTAACATCTAGGCAAGGTTGTATTGCCTGATAGTAAAAACGATATGGCCTAAAATCATAATACACTAAAACTAGAGAAGACTGGCTTTCAAGAATAGTGGCGGAATATATTTATAGTTTCCTGGCCATAACCTGAGTGGTAACATCTACCACCTAATCAAGGTTTCGTTACGAGGTTTTCCTTCAAAGAAAACTACCAAGCAACCGTTATAATGTTGTACACTACATGTACATTACAACAGCGTTGTACAATAATCGACTAGCTTTTAAAATTAACCGATACCTCGGAGACGGTACAGTTTTTCAAAATGCAAGATACCCTATGTCCTTTTCTTTACTCACGATAACTGTACGCAAAATTCTACGATCAGTATAGACTAGTTCAGACGTAAAAGCGTAACCAACAAACTCACATTTGCATTTATAATATTACTAGCGGCCCGCTCCGGCTTCGCACGGGTATAAAGTATATAGCCTATGTCATTCACTGAAAAAATTATTAAAATCGATCCAGTAGTTTTGATTTATTCATTACAGCCCGTGGCGCGCACGCGTTAAATATGGAGTAACCTCAAAAATAACACTATGTCTCCACTATTTAATTTATGTTATTATACATATAAACCTTTCTCTTCAATCACTCTATCTATTAAAAAAAACGCATCAAAATCCGTTGCGTAGTTTTAAAGATTTAAGCATACATAGGGACAGAGAAAGCGACTTTGTTTTATATTATGTAGTGATTTAGAATCTGGATGCGACACTCGAAGTGCGAGAGTTTCACCGCTGCCGTGTACGTTTGGTGGTCGCATTTGGTTGGACGGAATTATTTTTTTTTCCTATCATCCGACTTGCCTAATGCTTACTCCATAATATATTACTATGTAGTAATGCAAACTATAAATATTAAAAAGCAATGTTGTTTTTCGGGACTGCTTTATGTTTTTTTTACTCGGTTCTTCTAAACGGATTTAGGTGTAGTTTTCACTCTCTCCTCCGCAAAGCTTCTCTGTATTATACAGGCAGTTTACAGCTATATAAAATAGAGAAATGTCGATGTGTTCTATTGAAGGCGTAGGAAGAGGGTTTCGTGTGCTTATATTGGTAACGTTGGTCAATTGACTCGGCACAAAGACGAGCTGGGAGAATTATTGACGATCCCAAACTCGCAAACTGTATCGGACCATTAAGTGTAAGGAGAGACGTCACCTCTTTATGTATGTTCTAGCGTATGTATAATAGGTTGTGTTCCGAGGAATTGTTTAACAGTATGCCCGTGGCGATTTTCCACCATCGCACCGCTCTTTCTCGGCAGGCAATATAGTATATTGTTTGTGTAAATATCTTTACTTAGTTCCTGACTTTGATGAATTGTAAAAATTAAAGCGTCAAAAATTTGATTTAAATAGTTTAGACATTTTTATTTCCTTTTAATTAACTGTTACAGCACATACATTTTATAGGTGGTAGAGCTACGTTGAAGCTATTTCTGGTTTCAGCATGAATGGGTCGGTTCGCCCGGGGTAGTACCACCCTCTCACAGAAAGCCGACGTGAAGTAACAGTGGTTTCACTGTTGTATTTCGTTCGGTCAGTGAGAGTGCCGGAGGCCCACATTTTTAAAAGGCAGGCAACGCACTTGTCACTCCCCTGGTGTTGCTAGTGTCTATGGACGGCGGTGATCACTTATCATCAGGTGACCCACCTGTTCGTTTGCCCCCTATAATATAGAAAAATAAAATAAAAAAATAAGTCACTATAATAGTAACGACTTATTCCAGCAATGGAAGATTTTCTTGAGATCGTCTTGCTAGCCAATAACTACCCTAGTTGGAAAAGAGCTATTTAAATAATAAATAAGCGTAACTTTAATCATTTTAACCCTCCCATCCTATTGTCAGCAAAATAAGCTAAGCCCGTAACCACCTTCCGCCTTCTCTCGCAAGTTTCTTCTCGAGTTTTCCGAGAAATTTGAAAAGCAAATATTCCTCTTGTACTCCCATCTCCCATGCCACCAAAAAGAAGTCAATCATACACTCCCACCCTCTTTAACGCGTATGAGAGACTGAATAGGCTCAAGATATTCACCAAGAACTTGTCATGTCTTTGATTTATGTAAGTGTTACGTTGCATAAATTCATGATACAATAAATATCACAGCGGACGTTACTGTTCACATCCGCCTGGAACTGATTGGCCACCGCAGTGAGACATGGCTGTGGCCATCCGTACTTCGACCAGCAGAAAGCCATCATTAAATATTAAAATGGAGGTTACCTTGCACTTCCGCTTAAAATTGTTTGGCCGCTGCGACGTCTCATTGCAATAAAAAGTCAAAATGCTATAAATCTGTTCTGACAGCTGCATTTAGCAAGCTAGTTTTTCTAGAATTTATATACTGCAGTTTATAAACCATTCGGCAACTACACCACAAAATATAATCAACTTATTTTACGCATCAATTCAGAATGTTCAGGTCGCGCAATAACCTTATATTAATCTCGTAAGCAGATTTACGAAGGAGCGAGAACTTCACAAAGGCAGCTTCAACGAGAGCAAACAACAATGGAAGCCGATAACATATCTTTTAAGCGTCGCGTCACAGCGCTAAAAGCCTCAGCGTAATACGATTTCCTCTGGGTAACAAGAAAACAACTTACTTAAGTAAGTATTCTACAGTTTTCATACAATTAATTCGCTTATTGCTCAGTCAGCTCTTGCAATGATAATTTGGTTAATAAGTGCTTCAGAAAGCGTTTCTGTTTTTTGTTAATGTGTTACATAAAATAGATTAAATTCAAACTCCGTATAAAGAAGAAAAACAAGAGAGTGTTTTTGTTAAAAAAAAGTCTGGGCTGATACCCGAATGTAACATCCTAAGTAACTATCGTTATAAAATATTATACTCGTAACTGTGACCGTGAAAGAAAACATAGTGAAGTAACTTGAACCCTGCGTCTCTTATATTCCTCTTAAGTAAGAACTAGCAGGCCCGGCAAACGTTGCCCTACCCTGATAATGAAAAATATATACGTATGTGCATGAAATGCTTAAGGTAACTAATGTATTTAATATGATAAGTATTCACACTGTATCCGTCTAAATAGCCTTCCAATTACCTCATAATATGTGACCATTTTTAGAAGATAGATGGGTATAATAAGCTATCCTAAAAAGATAGTCATATGCCATCATAGACACTTTTGTAGATCTATAAAAGAGGAATATCTCAAGTATGCATTGTTTTGTTATATTTCAAAGGGATTAGGTAGCGTTTTCGACGAAAGCTCCCAGGCGGCTTGATATTTTACAATCGTTTCAAAAATTATCTTTATATTTTAACCTATTTACAAAAAACCTTGACAAGTTATATACCTAAACCTTTCCCGTGAATTACTCTATCTATTGGTGAAGACCGCATTACAGTCCGTTTAGTAGTTTTTGAGTTTTTCACGAACATCCAGACAGACAGACACGGCGGACGACTTTGTTTTATAATATGTAGTGATAATATAAAACTAGATTTTCTTGATGTTATACATGATATGGCGTGATGATTATGCCAGTACCTTCCCCCGGAAAAGGCCTTTAACCCAGCAATGGGACTCTTACAGCCTTGTATTATTATTATAGATCACATTTAACTATGTAAACGAAAAATATACATTTGCTCCACACATGAAATATAGCGCAATGATATAATAAATGTCACTTAAGCAAACCAGATACGTATCACCTGGACTAATTAACTCCGAAGCCCGGTAAAATCGAATTAACTTATAGTTTAATAAAAGACCACACCAACCGACGGATCTGTCGGACGATATAAACTTCTAACGGTTAGGGAGTTATAGAAACTAGCGAATAACTGTTTCAGTTATCTATTTGTGAGCTTTTGTTTCTGTTTATACATACATATAGACAGGTTATTCAAAGATTTATATAAATATGAGTAGCTGTTGCCGTGACAATGCTCGTTTTTTTATTATTCACCGTAATTACTATTTATTACTGTTCAGTTGAGAATATCTCCAATCGAAATGAAACACTTGTTCGGAGCAAGACAATTTAATCGTTAAACCATCGAGAGGTTATTAATCTAAAAATAATCTTGACACCGCGATATAAGAAAACAAAAGATTAATTTAACGCCATCTGTTAATTACGAGGTACACTAAATACACTGGGTTAGACATTCCGCCCACCATGGACAGCAGTGTCCATCAATCTTAATATAACAATATAAACTTAAATATATCTCTTATACTTAAAGACGAACTTAAGCTTACAGCCGCCCACCATGACATAAAGTAGAGCATATTTCCCTCTCGAAGCAGTATAACAATAATTTCATCAAAAACAAAAAAGGATACTATAGTAAGAACAATATAAATTCAATAACTAAGTTGTTACGGGTAAAATAATTAATTTAGATACTGGTCTTATGATTTCATTGTTTTTACACCTAATAGTTACGACACGAGTGAGATTGTCCGAACCTGGATGTTTATTTATTATAATTCCGTATAGCCATCTCGCTGGAGGAAGAGCATCTTCCTTAACGAGGACGACATCTCCAATCTTCGGTTCAGGTTTATGATTTGCCCATTTATATCGATGCTGTAACTGTGTTAAATATTCTAGAGACCATCTCCGCCAAAAACCTTGCAGCATTTTTTGTGTTAGATTCCACCGTTTCAAATTACTTATTGATGAATTTTCATAATTTAAATCAGGCACAGTTACTAGTGGTTCACCTACAAGAAAGTGTCCAGGCGTTAATGGACATGCGTCCTCTGGATTATTGGAAAGTTGGGAGATCGGTCGTGAGTTGAGACAGGCCTCAATTTGAGCCAGCAACGTTGACATTTCTTCAAATGTCAACGTGCCGTTGCCTGCGATTCTTTTCAAATGATACTTGGCGGACTTGACACCAGCCTCCCACAATCCTCCAAAGTTTGGAGCATGTGGAGGTATGAAGTGCCAAGTCGTACCATTCATACACAAAAACTCAGTTATTTCCGAATCTACCATCGACCTTTCAGCATTAAACAGTCGACGCAATTCCTTTGCACTACCAACAAATGTGGTCCCGTTATCACTCCATAAATCTAGTACTCGACCCCGTCGGGCTACAAACCGTTTAAATGCCGCAAGAAAACTCTGTGAAGTCATATCGCTAACGACTTCCAGATGAATAGCCCGAGTGGACATACAAATAAATAGGCAGATATATCCCTTGGTGGAATGATGGCCGCGACCTTTCGTAGCTCGAATACTGATTGGACCCGCATAATCCACACCACTGCACTGGAAAGGTCTCTGAGCTGACACCCTAGCATTAGGTAATTGACCCATCATTTGTTGATTTATTTGTGATGAATATCGAAGACAAACGGTGCATTTACGAACATATTGTCTGACGAGTGTTCTTGAGTTTATTATCCAATATTTCGACCTTAAATAATTAAGCATTAATTGCGGCCCGCCGTGCAAAGTTCTCTCGTGTGCATCCGCAATTAATAAGTTGGAAAAGTGGGAATTATGAGGAATTAAAATAGGGTGTTTCATATTCTCATCAATAGATGCTCGCTGCAAGCGACCCCCAACTCTCAAGATTCCGTCATCATCAAGGAAAGGATTTAATGAGGTAAGTCTACTATTTCTTTTTATTTTGTTCTTCTTTTTTACAGATTCTATTTCGTCTCTAAAACACTGTAATTGGCAAAGTTTAACACAAGTAAGTATAGCTTCATGTAATTCGTTTGTAGTTAACCACGTAGTTATTTTATTTTTATTATTATTAGATCCCTTTAACCGTAAAAATCTTCTACAATAAGCTGTCACTCTTATTAATCGATTTAATTTAGAAAACCTAGTAAGTAGACTATAGTCAACTTCTTCAATAGTAGTATGGCATTTTATTTTTATGTTTCTTTCTTCTAACGTAGTTTCTTGTATATGTTCGTTATCATAATCAATTTTTTCTTTTTGCAACCATTTAGGCCCCTTTCTCCAGAGTTGCATATCTACACACTCCAGGGCACTTATTCCACGAGATGCGCAATCCGCTGGATTTTCGAAAGACGATACATGTGACCATTGATTTCTATCCATAACAGTGAGGATTTCAGAAACCCGATTTGCGATGAATGTTTTCCACCGACTAGGGTGGCTACTTAGCCATGATAAGACAACACAGGAATCTGTCCATGCGTATACGTGTTGCTTGGGAACATCTAAAACTATAGCGACTTCTTGTAGAAGCTTTGCCAGTAAAACTGCTCCACAAAGCTCCAGTCGTGGTATTGACACCTGCTTAATGGGAGCGACTTTAGTTTTGGAAGTTATCAGGTTTGTGTGAATCTTACCATCTTGACTGATGATGCGGGCGTATACCACTGCAGCGTATGCCATATTGGACGCGTCTGAAAAGCCATGCAATTCCATAACTCTGTTCTCCTTGCTTGAATTGATCCAACGAGGCAGACGAAACCTGATAAGATGACATAGGTTTTTACGAAAATTAAGCCAATCTGTTAGCAGAGATGAAGGCAGCTCTGTATCCCATTCAATCCCAGTCATCCAAATCCGCTGAATAAATATCTTTGCAGTGATGATCGTTGGAGCCAACCATCCAAGGGGATCGAAAAGTCGCGCTATGTCCGAAATGACCTTTCGTTTTGTTACAGGAAAGTCTAAAGCATTAAGTTGAATAGTATACACAAACTCATCGTCGTTCTTATCCCAAGTTAAACCTAATATTTTAGAAATAGCATCTGTTTTTAAATGTATATTCCCTTGCGAACTTGGCATTTGTTTGTCGTCTTCGATATATCTCAACAATTCTTCATTGTTACTGGCCCATTTTTGCAACTCAAATCCTCCGCGCTTAAGTAACTCCGTTGTTTGTTTACAAATTTTTACACCTTCTTCTATGCTTTGACAGCCTGTCATAAAGTCATCCATATAGAAATCAGACAAAATACGGGTTTTAGCTAACGGGAATTCAGAGCCTTCGTCCTGAGCTAATTGCTGCAATGATCTCACAGCGAGATAAGGCGCCGATGATGTTCCAA
This sequence comes from Antheraea assamensis, assembly GCA_035772565.1. Classification (NCBI taxonomy): domain Eukaryota; kingdom Metazoa; phylum Arthropoda; class Insecta; order Lepidoptera; family Saturniidae; genus Antheraea; species Antheraea assamensis. The sequence continues at coordinate 1,891,300 of JAQQSE010000001.1, forward strand.
ACGTTACTCGTAAATGACGTAAGGCTTGGAGTTCGTCGTATGTATTCTCACGCCATAAGATGCGCTGAAAATCTGTATGATCATCAGATACCTTAATCTGTCGATACATTTTGACGATGTCAGCTACCATGCAGATAGGATAACATCGCCAACGCATGATAATGTGACGAAGTTCAGGTTGAAGAGAAGGACCCACCATTAAATCATCATTAAGAGATACACCATTACTACCTACGCAAGAAGCATCAAATACGATGCGCAACTTAGTAGTACTTTTTTCATTACGTATAACGGCATGATGTGGTAAATATACAGAGTCTTCTGTATCGTTAATATTGACTATATCCATATGATTGAGAGCTATATATTCATTTATAACTGCAGAATATTGAGCTTTGAAATCAGGATTTTTTAGGAATCGCTTTTCTAAATTTAAAAATCGCTTTGTAGCAATTTCCTTGGATTCACCATATTTACAAGCAGGATCGCTAGATTTAAAAGGTAAGTTCACAATATAACGACCTGTTATATCACGCTTGGTCGTTGTCTTGAATATTTCTTCGCATTTTTGCTCTTCGGGAGTCAAGAGAATTTTCTCATTATAGCCATTGGGCTCGGACTCTAATTCCCAGAATTTCCTAAGGAGTGCATTCTCGTCGTTACAAGTAGAATGCAATGTAACTATAGTGTTTTGGCATGTCTCGCTTTGGTTGATTTCATTTAATTGCCCAGATAAGATCCAACCTAGCCTGGTGTTTTGTGCAATGGGCCGACCAGGTGGACCTTTGATTAAACCTTCTAACAAAATCTGGCTATAAATTTCTGCACCTAATAGCAGATCTATCTTGTTCGGAGTATCGAACGACGGATCTGCTAAATCCAAAGACGAAATTGTGGTTAAGACGTTTGCCATTACCTTTCGCTCTGGTAAAATTGTAGTTAATTTCTTTAAAACATAGGCCTTGACAGTAAAACCAAAATTGGGGTCAACGCGTGATTTAACCTTTATTAGAACCATCGACTTTAATGAAATCATTGATGATCCTTGACCACCACCTAACCCTGAAATTGAACCACTAGTTGGTATCTTTTTAAGACCTAAGAGCTGGACTGCGGACTCCGTCACAAAAGAAGCCTGAGACCCTTGGTCTATCAAGGATCTTAATACTATAATAGTACCGCTCTTTGATTTTGTTGAAACTAACGCAGTGGCCAGTAGTATCTGGCTATGATTATTTGCACAACAATTTACCATATTTGTGGACTTGCTCTGACATGATGTGGCTATAGCAGGACCACTGCCTCCTACAACTTGATCAGTAGTGACACTATCACCAACTGATATCGAGATATTCTTAATATGAAGCAGCGTATGATGCTTCTTTTTACATAAATGACATCTGGCGGATTGACGACAGGTATACACAGAGTGGTTTGGTCCTAAACAATTATAACATAAACGATTTGTTTGTACAAAATTACGTCGTTTATCCGTGTCGAGACCAGCAAACTTTTTACAATTAGCTAGTTTGTGGTCCTGTTGACAAAATGTACATAATATTGCTGACGCATGATGTGATTTTACTGAAACATTACGATTAAACTGATTACGTTGAGATTTGTTGTCTAAAAATTCCAAAGCTCTAAATCTCTGTTCGAGGAATGATCTAAACTGAGCAATCGTAGGCAAGTCCTCTGAACAATCGCTAATTTTCATTTCCCATTGTTTTCGCGACTCACTATCTAATTTTAAACATAATACGTATATTATCATTATGTCCCAATGCTCAACCATGATACCTAAATTCTTTAAAGCATGCAAACATTCGTTAGAAGTATCTAATAACTCTTTAAGAGAGCTCGATGACTCGGTTACAATATTCTTTTGATTCATGAATCGTTTTAGTATACAGTTTGCTAAATATTTTTTATTGTTGTATCTATTTTCTAACTGAGACCAACATATTACATAATTACTACTAGTGATAGGAATGTGTCGCAGAAGACTTTCAGCTTCTCCAGATAAATGTGATTTCAAATAATGCAACTTTTGAACATCGTCTAGATTATTATTATTGTGTATTAAAGATTTAAATAAATCGCGAAAACTAATCCATTCCGAATAATTTCCTGTGAACATTGGCAACTCAATCTTTGGCAATTTAATAGAACATATTTCTTTAGAAGAAATTAGCTTATTATTTGAACTATTATTTGAACTTTCTAAATTAATATTTTTCTTTAGTGCTTCTTTCAACTCAGCTTTATAATCAGTAAATAATTCTTCCGTAATTTCATATAAGTTTTTTATATTATATTCTGATTTCTCTAATTCTATTTGCTTAAAAGATGTTACAATTTTTAAATGAGTTTCAGAAAACGCTGACCAATTAGCTTCTAAATTTTCAAGTCTGGTTTCTATGTAAGAGGTTGTTAATCGCTCTTTAGGAGATTTCTTAAAGTTAGACTTAGCCTTGCTTATAGTAGTATATAAGTTAAATTGTAGATTACTGAAAGATTCCATTTTTTATCTGTACTTTAATGCAAATTTTTACAAGTTTCTGGAACCTTTGTTACACTCCACAAATAAAAATTGGTCACAGATTTCCCGTTGCTCACTTTTTATTGAAAGTGTTCCAAGTCCATAACACGTTTAAGTAAAATTTTCTAAGTCCAAATTTTCTAATAAACTTCAAAATATAATAAATTCACTGAGACAAATATTACTAAAGATTATTTTTGTATCACTTCACTAACTGGCACTCACGTACTCCGTGTCACAACAATATGCAGGGCTCTCCTCACGCGTCGCAGCTGCTGTTCACGCCAACCACCGGACTGCAATTACCAGCGCCGACCGTTGTGTTGCCCCTGCCGTTGCGCCGCTGTTGTCACCGTCGCGTTGCTGCAGTTGTACGTACCGTTGCCGTCACCGTCGCGTTGCTGCAGTCGCACGTACCGTTGCCGTCACCGTCGCGTTGCTGCCGACTCCGTTGCCGTTGCCGTCACCGTCGCGTTGCTGCAGTCGCACGTACCGTTGCACCGCTATCGTCGCTAACCAATTCTTCATCCGACTCGAATGGACCACTTTGTTCAGTTGAGAATATCTCCAATCGAAATGAAACACTTGTTCGGAGCAAGACAATTTAATCGTTAAACCATCGAGAGGTTATTAATCTAAAAATAATCTTGACACCGCGATATAAGAAAACAAAAGATTAATTTAACGCCATCTGTTAATTACGAGGTACACTAAATACACTGGGTTAGACAATTACAATTGATAGTTGAACAAAAAGAAAAGTAATAGAAATAACGGATTTGTACGTATGTGAACTTTATATATTATTGAATAATACACGCTTATTGTGTGAAAAATATGAGACGATAGCAGTTGACTCACATTTGATTATAAAGATGTAGTAAGTTCCATCAAGTATCTTACGTTCTAAACTTGTACAGCTTAAAAAATAAGCATGAAACATTACAGTTATCACTAGTGATCAAATATATCACGTGTCACATCAGTTTCATGTATCGAAAGCGACGGTTATAAATCACATGAATTACATTTACGTGATTACACTAATTATCTCAGAAATTTACACTATAAGGGTATAACGTATACGTGACAAAGAAATGAAACAATATTATAGAAGTGATATGTGCGATCAGCTAAATATTAAAATTGAATCTTAATTCAACTATTGTAGGCTTTGATTTATTAAAAGTTATTCTTTAAATAATTCTACGAGATTGGTGAATTACTTCAGTTAAAATTTATTAGTCATCGTGACAACACATTATTATTATTAATACCTAAAATATGCCTATCCATGAAATTTCACCTGTGATATAACAGCGAAACAATAACTACATGACGTTATTTTCATATTTCGACTAGCTATAATCTCCACGGTTAAATCAAATCAAGTTATTATAACATATATTATTTTAAATTAAAAAAATAAGTTGGAAATCTGTCTCCGAGCACCTATGGGGGTGTTCAGGCTGAGATTATTCTCATGTGAATTTATATGAGGATGTAGTCCAAGGTGGTAAGCATTCCAAACCTAAAGAGGTCTGGCTCTCAAGTACAGCAGCCTGAACACACCCATAGGTGCTTGGAGACAGATTTCCAACATAAGGGTAGTAGCTAACCAGATTTAGAAAAGCCCTACCACCAAGCAATGGTTTCATCACGACTTTTACCGAAAGCTCCGACTCATTCGCAAAGATTCGAGCCTGCGTAGACTGACGCACTGTCCCAACACACTAACCACTGAACTATTATCGCTATATTATTTCTAAGCAATTGTTAACAAATTAATGGATATATTGATCTTCTGTTGTTGATTAATAATAATAACATTGGTCGGCCTGTGTTATTGCAATATGCTAACACCAAATTTCCCAACAGCAAAATAATTGAGAGCAGTTTATAATAACAATCCTTCTAAAATAACTCAACAGCGAATTAATTAGCGAACCATTATTGATATATAATGGTTATTGCTACATATAACGTAGAAACTTCGCATAATATTATAATAATAATGTATGTAATATTACTGTGAAATATTATTTTTTTGAAATCGACGATAAGATTGTAAAATTTTATAAGATTATGTTAGCCAGAAGTAGACTCGGGCTTTCAGTATTCATTGCACCGCGTCGCAGGGGTGGGTTGACTCCGTATTGCATAACCGCACTGAATAGCCTCAGCCAGTTATAGAGATGTGATCTGTGGGATTTATAACTGCGATCCATGATGTTCTAGCGCTGTTATTCATATATTATTATTAATATATTTTCAACGTTATTATCTATTACAAGCTGTTGCTCGCAGCTCTGCATGCGTTTTTTTATAATTGTAAATTACTTCTTATAAGATCAGCTATCTGTCAGTGAAAGTTCCGTGAAAAATAGTTCAAACGTTTTGGCGATAGTACTGCAAACAAAGCCATGGTTAAAAGCTAGTACAAAATAAAAAAACTTTAATTACTTTTTATAACGTTAGCTACCTGTCAGTGAAAGTCCCATGAAAATAGGTCCAATCGTTTTGGAGATAGTACTACAGACGAAGCCACGGATAACAGCTAGTCTAAAATAAAGTAGCCTATGTCACCCGCTGTAATTTTAACTATCTATTAGTGAAATTTCTGTCAAAAGGGGTCCAGCCGTTTCGGAGATTCCCCGGAACATATAGACAGACAGACAAACAAAAATTCTAAAAATTGTACTTTTGTTATCAGTATCGTGTATACGTTCATATCCAATCAGTAAAAAGTCGTTATTTTGATATTACATACAGACACTCCATTTTTGTACTTCCATTTATGTATAGATTATTAGTCTCATTTCTATTTAAGGACTTTAAGGCTTCGAGGTATTTAAAATAATATATATTATAATAACTTGATGTGATTTAGTCTTGGAGATTATAGAAATATGAAAAGAACGTTATGTAGTTACTGTTTCGCTGTTATATCACAGGTGAAATTTCACGGATAAGCATATTTTAGGTCTTAATAATAATAATGTGTTGTCACGATGACTCAGCTCCGGCTCATTAGCAAGGATTCGAACCTGAGTATACCACCACCTCTATTTATAACGTGCTTTGAGGCTAATTATTCAATGTGCAGTAAGTGCGCGGGAACTGAAAATGTTTGTTTATGTCAGAAATTTAAAAATTAGTATAATATTAAGAAAATTAAAAAAAATCTAGATATCTTCAACGCTACCTAAGAACCAATACGACCAAGCGATATAATTAGTATGAAAAACAATTCATCAAAATCGGTCAAGTCACTTGGGAGCTGAATAATTATAAACAAACAACAAATAGAATATTATATCACTTCTTATCAGCCTGTAAGGGACCCACTACAGAATCACAGACCTCTTCACGAAGCAAGGTATGGGCATAATCACCACGCGAGCCCACAACGTATAGGCGATTTCAAACTCCGAGAAATCCACTTTTTTTTTTTATATTATAGGAGGCAAACGAACAGGTGAGTCACCTGATAGTAAGTGATCACCGCCGTCCATAGACACTAGCAACACCAGGGGAGTTGCAAGTGCGTTGTCGGCCTTTTAAGTATGAGGGCCTCCGGCGCTCTCACTTGCCGAACGAAACGCAACAGTGCAACCACCGTTACTTCACGTCGGTTTTCTGTGAGAGGGTGGTACTACCCCGGGCGAGCCGACCCATTCATGCTGAAACCAGTAATAGCTTCAGCGTAGCTCTACCACAATTGTATATTTTCTCACATACGATGGTACTACAAGTGTTCAATGCTTAATACAGTAGCGTAACGCAGCTGTCATGCGTGACACACTCGTCAAGCATTGGAGCGACAACATATTGTGTGTGTAAAAAACCGTTAGAACGCAAAATCGATCCTCGTCGCGTTATTTTGTGGCAAAAGTGGCAATCTGATTCTTTAACGGTGGATCACAACAGGCGCTGGAGCAGTCCAAGGGGTACGTGGTGCATTGTATTTGCTACAGCCCAATTGAGTATTGAACAACGACCATCACAATGCTATTTTACCCAGAGTAGCCAGCCCACCAAGCTACGGTGCGAAAGCTACAACAAGAATACTTCTCAGGTTCAGGTTTCCTCACGATGTTTTCCTTCACTGTTAACCAATAGTGTTACTGCTTGAAATGCATAAATGTACACAAATTTCAAAAAATTCGTTGTAGTCCGGTGAAACTGTGAAAGCATAACGCTGGCAGTGTAGGCCAGTTCGAAAAAAAAAAAAAAAAATTCGTTAGTACGTATCGAGGTGGAGCCTGTGGACATCGAATTAACGTTCCACCGGTCAAACCACTCGTTCACAGTTTATACATAAAAATTAAAATAGCCTCAGTGTGTTAATGAATACAATTAAAATGCACGATAAATTAATATAAATATTTTATGCATTTATGCAAATACACAGAGTAATTTGAGATTCACGAAATACGTTTGAATTTGATAAAACGGTTCACAGAGAGACAATATTTTATAGTCCACTCCGAAACTCGATAGTGTCAAGCACGTTTCAGTTATACTGTAGGGTGACCATATTTTAAGTTTTATCCTTTAAAATGTATTTTTTAAACGACAAAATCGTCATAAAAGCGGTCGGATATCGAAGGATCTAATAATATATGTGTTATAATTAGTTATATGTTATGAACGCCGTCAGATTTGTTTTAAACGCCATGTAACTAATCATCTTTGTACTATATTCTTAGCTGTAATTGTTTAATTATTTTTTTAATGTTATTTGTGAAACTTGCATATGGAGTTTTTGGCGGGATCTCAGTTTGCCATGTAGTAGTTTTTATATTTTATTCATACTCTTGTGTTATTAGACTATGTTTTGTAATATTGGTGGTGTTTTACGTAATATAGTTCGGTTATTATGCACAAGTGGATGGGAAATAATACCACGGAGCATGCATTCTGAGATGTCACCAAAACTCCATGGAAAGTTCTAACAAGGAAACCACCATCTTGTTAGAACATTATAATTATCACAAAACACTAACTTGGCAAAATGTTGTTACTTGACGCTGGCTAGTGCACAAATCGTGACGGAGCCAAAAATAAAGAAGAAGAAGAAGAAACTTGCTTTTAACCATTTACGTTCTCATTCTTCGAATATTTCAATAATGATTGTTATCAGTTTTTTTCAATAATCTTGTGTCCCGTCCGATTGCGAAATTAATTTAACAAAAATCACTGCAATTTTGTACATAAGAAATATACGTTATTCCTCAATTTATGGACTACAATAAATGCAAATAATATTTTTTTTATTTTTATCCGGATTTAAAAAAATATATATAAAAATAATTGCCAAATTGTATCATTTCAAATCAGCTGCACCAATTTCACTAACTCTTTTTCTAATTATATTTGTATTTTAATTTTTAATTGTATTAAAATCGTAAGGGAAAAGTGAAAAATTTGGGTTAAAAAATCTTCATACAACAAAAGTTTGTGAGACAGAAGACCTTAAGGAGCTCTTCAAAAATATTGACAGATTTATGTTCAATTGTTGAGTAGACTTTTTATTTAATACCATGGTCGTAGGTAGGTACTCTAAAGGAGAGATTTAGTGGCATTTTCATAATCGATAAAAATATTATTATTGCCTATTATATTTTCTGAAATCTTAAGATATTAGTATAGATGGGTTAACGAGACGAATACAATAGATCTACGGGCACAATAAGTTTTAGTATAAAACCAAAAAACGAGTAATAATGAAAAAGTTCTTTTTTTTTTGTAAATTTTATTACAAATCATGGACGGAAGAGTGGAAATCGCCCTGCGGGGTTACGTCCACGTTCCGTGTGATTTGGCGGGTATTTTCCGGGAATTCACCCGCTGCTCTTAGCCGGGAGACCGGGGAACGCGGGTCGACGCTGATTCCACTATATAATGTAGTTTGGAATATGGCACATACTGAAGCGTTTTGATTTTTTAAAGTAGTAACCAATTTTGGCCGCTCACGGTACTAATAATTTGTCCTATACCTCGGGAACAGTTTATTTTTTCTGTACGAATAGTAAACCTTCTCTGTACTCCTGACAATGTGTATAAAAAATTTCATGGTGGTCGGTTGAGTATTAAATAGTGAAACCGTAACAAGCAAACTCATATTCGCTTTTGTGGTATTGAGTAGAATAAACTATCTATGTCCAAAACTTCGCAATTGTTACTATACTCCGGTGAAACTGTAGCGGCATTAACAAGCCGACAGTGTAGTCAGTTCGAAAAAAAAAGTAATTGTTACTATATCACTTATATAAATAGGAGAATATAAAATAATCCATCACATTTTTTCCGATATTTGTCGACCGAAATTCTTTTATTTAGTAGATATTGAAGAGCTTTAGTACTAAAAGTAAAATTGTTGGCAACGGTTGTTCTTTTTTAAAACCATCGACGATTCGAAGCCCTACTCATAAGACTCTTTTCGTCATGCTTCGCGATGCTTACGTCTACTAACCTACAAAATGCATTGTCAAAAAAACAAAATTGAAACTTAAAATAGTAATGAATTATGGTCGATTTTCGACCAATAGTGTATCTAGTGTGTGTGTGGTTTGACTGAAAAGGTGTATAGAAAGACGAAAATTATATATACTATTTTTGTCAAATACAAGGGATACAAGGGAGACGTTTTTATTACAGGGAAACATTTTAGTTTAAAAAATACAACAAAAAGCCAACGTCACGCGGTGGTTCCAGGCGTTCACACATCCAAATACCTACTGAGCGCACGATGTTGCTCAACTTCGGTGATCAGACGCCACACGGTGTAGTCAACACTCTACCTGACAGAGTGATTACCTCCACCGCTTTTCGCCACACAAACAGCTTGCGGATCAGAATTTTAAAGTCCTCCCATAAGAAGTTTCAGTTGAAAAAGTTTTAAGAGAAAATTTAAAAATAGCACCAGTGAGAGAGACTTAGGTTAGCATGTTATGGACATTTCATGAGAAGGGATAACAGTCATGTAACTAGAAAAGTTTTAAGTATGAAAGTAGACGGATATAAAAGTAGAGGAAGACCGACAAAGGTACAGATGGATTGTTTGAAAAATGATATGTGTATAAAAGGTGTGAACACTGAGATGGCATCTGACAGGGGAGAGTGGAAAAGGAAAATATGTTGTGCCGACCCTACTTAGTTGCAATAATTATAAGAGGATTATGATGATGTTTTACAAATACATTAAATAAAATAAAACATTGACCATCTACGTTCATACTGAATTTAGTCATGTTTTTTTTTTTTTTTTTTCACTGATAAAATCATTTCCTCTGTGTCCCTTTCTATGTTGACATTTAATCCAAATAAATACATGACCGAGTCTTATGACATTTTCTACTAATGATAAAAAATAACATGATCACTTTTATAAAACGCTTTTCGTTGCGACATAAACCACACTTCATCGAATTAGTGAACAATAGGGCACTGTTTGTTCGGAAACTCTCTTTCTCTCTCTAATATAATGCAGAACTTTATAACATTTCTAAATAAATAAAAAAACTTATACCTCGCATAATCGTACTCTCTTCAATGTTTACAGTGTTTTTAAGGTAAAACGCCTAGTAAAATGAAACAGAGAGAATATTTTAATTTACGGCCATTTACAACCAAACTTATATATATTACGAAGTATAAGAAATAGGCATATAGTAATTGGCATGATGACTGATTTTCAATTACTGTCCTTTAATACTCTAGAATATATACTACATCCAAAACCATAATATTTTTGGAGCAAACAATGATTTTTTACAAAATAAACGCATATGTAATTTTCAATTTAATACGCGTGCCAACACGCTTGCCCGTGTCATGGCGTCTGCTTATGATGTCATGATATTGACAATACAAACAGCGAGCACATAACGAGTGAACTACAGAGTACTTTATGTCATAGATGAGAACTTAACGTGAACAAAGCAACAAATTAGTTATTTTGCGTTATAAATATGAATGATAAAGTGTATAATATATATAATAAAAATATCAAAAGCCCTAGTACAAAGTGACGTTTGCTGAAGCGTGACGTAATTCACTCTGATTGGCGTTCAACATAAGATGGACGATTGCTGTATTTTATAGTTTTATTTTATTAAATAAATTATCAATCTCAACCTGAATATAAAAGTAAATACATTTTTCCTAACCTATTCATACGGTTTTATGGGATAAACAGATTATTTTTGTAATTCTTGATTACTGTCATCATGCCAATTCTGATGTTGACTGGTCCCTTCAATCTATATCTGTTTTTTTAACAATTTATTGGTAGTAGTAACGTTTGACCACAATCCCACATGTTGTTAAATACCGATGTTTTTTCAAATGGTAAGCTTACTAAACCTAAACGGGATTAGGCTCTCACGTGCAGCCACCGCAACACACCTATATGAGCTTGGCGATAGATTTTCAACTTAAGGGCGGTATATAGTCAGACGGACTTATAAAAACTCCTACCACTATGCTGCGCTTTCATCACGATGTTTTCCTTCACCGAAATCTTCCCCTCATTCACAAGAAACAGAAGACTGCCATAATGGATTACGATACCTGACGACTGAGTTACATCGTCTCGTGAATCTGTATGCTTAGCCAACCAAACACTAAGCGAGAAGTATTGCTATGCATATATTCTACTACATTTACAACAACGTACCATAACATTAAAGAGTTAACGTGTTCTTTGACACAGCGTAGTTCGACGTAGGTTCAAATCCTGGCGAAAGAGACGGAGCTTTCGGTGTAAAACAACGTCGGCATGAAACCATAACATGGCGGTAGGACATTTTATAAATACCTACGCTAACTACCACAGTCTAGTTAAAAATCTGTCAGTGGAACTTGAGAGTCAGTTCCCGTCTAGGCTTAGAATGTTTACCTTCTTAGATTACATCACCACTTAACATCAGATGAGATTGTAATCAAACGCTAAGACCTATAATGTTTTTTTTTTCGAACTGTCTACACTGTTGACGTGGCTAGGCCTCTACAGTTTCACCGGACTACTAAGGGGAGCGCTTAAGGCACTCACCCGATTTTATATAGGCAACCAGCATGCAGGCGCATGATGCGCCTCGGCTTGGACTGTCACCGAATTTCCCGAGTCCACTCACTAAAACCCCACGGTGTAGCAACCGCCGCTAAGTTGGGGCGGCATGGGATCGTGCAGTGCTATCACCATGCCGCCCCAGCGGCCAACCCAGCGGAAAGTGTCCGCCGGGCGTCGTCCTACTAAGGAGGGCAAGCTGGGTACACACCAGCCGCCCCTTTCTCGTAACCGAACCTATGCAATGGGGAGATGGGTCCCCCAGCCCGTCTCCCCAGGTTCGGTTAAATTTCCCGAGTCCAACTAAGTTAAGCTAAACTAAGCTAACTATTATTTCATAAATATATAAATTCGTGAAACATACACGTGTACCAAGCATGTATGTTTCACGAACTTATACATGTATCTTGAATCTGACGACCTATAATTTATTAACTTATACTTAATAATTAATATAGTATTAGAAAACAATAATTAATTTTACTTAATAAACGAAAATAGAATTATACCGTAACTTACACATCGGTTGTATGTTAATCGCAAAGTTTTAAACCCATTTCCTCTCGGTAATCAGTTAAAAACAAACTAACAAGATAAGTTCGGAACGATATAAAGTCGACGGCACTTTACGGCCTCGGGGAACCGTCGCGAATTAGGCGGTCTGGGTAAATTCTACACACGACACTGTACGCAACGCGCAGCAACATTTCTTTATTATTTTTTGTCAGTAAACTTAATATAGCATGTTCAAAATCAAAATAAAAAAAAAAACGTTTTATCCAATTTAGGCCTTGAGAAGGCGCTTATGAACGTTAAAATTACCAGCGGTTGGGAAAACAACCCAGTCATCGAGAAGCACCGGCAAGAAACTCGATCGAATTTATATTTTCAACATATATAAATATATTATGTATATTTAAAATACATTACACGTTACAATCATTTCCAATGGATACACAGAGAGGAGTCAATTCCAGACGTCACCATCGTTTACAGTTTTATTCATATATATATTTTTTAATATGTATATTGTTTTATTTATTTCAAAAGTACTTAATAATCGTCTAGAGATCGAAATTCGATCATAATAGATACATTTATCAATTTCAATATAAGATAAATCATTTTTTTAGTGATTTTTGAGTTTGTTTGATTACACTAAAGCTGGTCAGTAGTGGTCTACTAAACAATTGAAGATAAAGAAAATCGGTTGAGAAACAGAGGAGAAAATGCAAATACATGTTTTCCCTCTTCCTAATTATTATGCATTGATATATTACGACATTTCTTAATATTCATTTTAAATAGATGTCATAGTTTTATTAAATTATTACAATCAACAAAAAATAACTACCCGCAACTACTCAGCGTAGAATTCACCAAAATATTTTTGTTCAGAGTAAACGTGTGCATGGAGTGCTGAACACGGTTTCTTAAATTTCTTAAAAAAAGGGCGGAACTCTTTTCTCTAATAAAATGTTACTAAATTACCCCTTATACCATAAGCTATCTGCCAATGAATGTCCCTTCAAAATTGGTCCAACCGTTTCGAAGATTAGTCGAATCAAACAGACAGATAGACAAAAATGTTTAAATTGTTTTTTTTTCATTATAAGTACCGTTTAAACATTCGTATCCGTTTAGTAGAATGTTGTTATTTTGACATTACAAACAGACACTAAAATTTTGTTTATTTGTATAGATATGAATATAATAATTACAAAGCCTTATAAAAACGTTTTTGACTACAGACAGATGGCATAAATATTTAATTCATTCACTTGCGAGATTATTAATGAACGAATTAAGTACAAAAATCATAAAGAGAACTTTTAATAAGGCCAAGGACGTATAATGAATACTATAAATGTATTACATATTTATTTAGACGAGCGAAATAACTCCAAATACGATATGACAATTATTTACATCTTCTTAAATTTTTATAAATATACTCCTAATTCTAGATAAAAATTTATGATACTTTTATTTGAGTTATGATAGTATTATTTGATTGGTTTATAATACTATTTCAATATCTAGACTTGATATCTATAATAAATTTTATATTATATGATTCTATTTTATCGAAATATTAAAAACTATAATAATAATAAATAATAATAATAGTTGTATTTTTTAACTAGCTGATACCCGCGACTTCATAATGACAATGACAACGCTACAGATAGTAACGAGAACTTAGCATTACGTTGTCACTATAATTCAGTTTCTTATCCATACATAAAGTGTACGTCAACTTTAATTGAATATTTATAATATTACTTTACAGTTGTCATACACCAAAATACATATCAAAAGAGTAAGCAAAATAATGTTTCCGTTAAGTAATGTATATTGTGCAGTTATTAAAGCAACAAAAATATTTATGAGGTGTGCGTGTATGATAACCGAACCTATTAGTTTCATTTGAGATAATATATGTGGGCGAGACAAGGACAAATGGCGTGCGAGCGAGACGTATAGAGAGATTTCTTCGTTTCGACGACACATGTAGATGTCAGATTAACGGGAAACCTGAAATACGTCGGGGTTAATTTAAGTTGAACGTGGGAGGGTGATCGTGAACAAAAGTTATTGCTTTCATAAAATTCTTGAAGCAGTCTTTACCAGTAGATCTATACATAAACTTGCAGTACTCTATATAAAAACATAGAAAAAATCCTTGACTTTCCTCTTTAAGACAAGATAATTTTATATTATATAATTTCCATATTAATCAACAGTAATATAACCCTATATATAGGATAATAATATAATAATAAAAAAAACTCGACCGTGAATGTCGTCGCCAACTTAGCGAGTATAATTTGGTCCTTCGAACCATAGAGCATAAGTATTAATAAAGGTTTGATCCGCATCAAAGCATGTATGTAGTATCAACGTTGGACGAATCGGTAAGTCAACAGATCTTTAACTAATCACTTATTACTCTTGTTCGTTTGCCTATTTATCGCTACTTATTAATTGTATCGAATTATGTAGCTACAGACACCTTAATAAATTAGATTTCATGATACAAAGTTCAAGAGAATGTTTTTATACGGATAGAGTCGCCTTTCATTCTTGTTTTTCAAAATGTGTCATTTTTTTTTCTCAAGGTTGACGTTAGTTTTTAAAAAAGCAATAACTTATCTATATAAATCGCTATGTTTGATATTTTATTGCAAATTTGTACAATTGGGAAAAACGACTTCCAAAAAAACTGGATTTTGGGTATACCTGTAGCATAACTGTGTACAGTATAACTTGATAAATAGTCGTAATTTTTCGACGATATACCTATACGAATGTTGACCGATATTTGTTCTGCAGTGAGTCGAGTAAAAAGTTTTTCTGTTATGCAGGCGACTGCCCCACGTGGAATCGCAAAGTTCAAGCGTTCAAGAATGTAGGGGGAGTCTGTAGTTGCATGTAGCAATTTAAAAAGAAACACAATGTCAAAGTTCCTTCTACGAGTACGAAGTGGCATAGCTTTGTAAAAAGAGAGGCGTTCTTCGTAAGTCTTCAAGATATGATTGTTTTAAAAAATATTGTGTCTTCATATTCAAATATACTACAAGTCCAATTTGGCTGAATATTAATTAATTTGGGAACCTCACTTTTCTTCGATGTCCGCTTCACGTTCAATTAACAGTGTGTAATTATCTCCACCGGTATGAAAATTAACTTATGTTTTTAAAAAATCTGCGTCTCTGCTTCACACAATCTCACTTATGATATTGAGTTTTTTTTTTAAATGAAGTGTGATGAAGAATTTCTGCAAACTGAAATGTCGGTGATGACATTTTTCATTGATGACAGGTAATTTGTCATCCATATTTAAATGGCATCGTACTTTCGGCAGATTATTATGCGAAACTAATTTTTTAACATAATAATCATCTGCTCACCCTTATCCCACCTAAGTAGAGTCGGCACATCATGTTTATCATGTTATGATGTATGATTTGCCTTAATTTTTACGATCAGCCACCTGCCTGACATCAACTCTCTTTATAGTATCCCTATAACTTCAACTTCTCAACTTCGTATGGGCACTTAACGTGGATATTTGACTCGTCAATAACAGGTGGTAAGGATTCAAATGACGCTCTTGCGTACGATGTATCCGCGAATTACACCTCAACAGGCCCTGGTTTTAGGTGTGCCGTAGCCATGAGGCTTTCTTCCTGCAAATCTGATTCAGGATGTTCATTTGCTTTTTTTCCCCTTTCTCGACCTTTTTCACGATTATTGTTAAAAATATATGATTATAAAGCTAAATTACATTATTTTTTTTTATATGTTATAGGGTTATTAAACGAACAGGTGGGTCACCTGATGGTAAGTGATCACCGCCATCCATAGACACTAGAAACACCAGGAGAGTCGCAAGTGCGTTGCCGGCCTTTTAATATATGTGGGCCTCCGGCGCTCTCACTGACCGAACGAAACGCAACAGTGCGAGCGCATTGTTACTTCACGTCGGCTTTCTGTGTGTCGGGTGGTAGTACCCCGCGCGTCGGGCGAGCCGACCCATTCATGCTGAAACCACTAATAGCTTCAGCGTAGCTCTACCACCTATTAATTTGTAAATTGTATAAAATATTTTTGTATTGTCCTCGACATAAACACATAAAACTGACAATTAAAGAGAACGTCCCGAAGGCATGTCAACCAGAATTTTTATAAAATAATTTCCAAGCTAAAGTGGCTCGTCTGAAGAATACAGTCTGTATCCCGGACGACTGCAATGCGTATAAAGTTATTACAAGGTAATAAAAAGAAATCTCGAGACGAGGTGCGGTTTTCGCCGAGATTTAAATGGAATGTGAATAGGAGAACTTTTTTACGAAGGCATTGGAATATAATTTGTAAGTTCCATACGCTTGGTTGATATTCCCAATTTCGTTACTTGCCTTTTATTTGCTATTTTTTTTTTTTATACTTTACCAACTGTGTGTCTGTTTTTCTTTTATAACTCGTAGGTTTTAACGTTTGAACATAATCTCTACGGATGTTAAATGACAATGTGGTTTAAGACGGTAAGCACGCTAAGGTTTAAATTTATGTCTACGAAGTGCAGCTGCTGTAATACAAACATAGACAGATACTTGTCAACAGATTTTAAACTTGAGAGTTGTTGTCCATGTGTACTCTGTATATATTTGTTTGTTTATTGTTATTATCAATCATTTTCTTTCAAAAACTCAGTAATAAAATCAAATGTTTCATTTAATACTTTCGGGAAAATATTCTTTTTTTTAAATGGTGAATTATAAATTATATAACAAAAAAACGCAAGATAAACAAGGTTTTGAGAAAAATCCCACACATTCAGTATTCAGAAATCATACAATAAATGGGCACTGCACGATGATGTCAGATCGAGTTTCAGTACTGGCACTTAAACACATACTCGTATATAACAGAAAGAAAGGAAGAAGAAATCATATGGAGAGGGCATAACGCATTTTGTTTGCATTATGATTTTTAGCCGTCAACTCCCGCAGCGAGTTGCGTTAAGGAACACATGAACAGACAATGATAAAATGGAATACGATTTTTATTGTTTTTTTTACCAAAATTGGAATTATCACTTAAATACAAATACTAGTTATACGTAATACACGTTTTCAGATATACAGAGAAGGACATTCCCGAAGGACAGGTCCAATTTACATTAACGCGAACAAAGCCGTCAGCAAAAGCTGGTATTTCTTTTTCAAAATATCAATTACCACTTAATATTATTCACATATAACTCATACATCATTACCGGAATTAGAAATCGGAATATTTCGGCATCTATTGCACGGAACAACACTCAGGTATTTACGTACCTGCTACTGGCTACGTGACGAAGGTTGACGATGTCTCGTCGCTCCCCGATGATAAGTCACGAATTCAATACCCGGTTTATTGTTTGTTCGACCGATTTTCATAGTTATTTTTAGGTGATTTTTAACAAGGATCACTTCACAGTTGAGTGAATTCATTTCATATTTATAAAATGCGTAGTAATGAAAAATAAGCACCGTATAAAATCATTATAATGTTACTAATTTGTGCTTGCGTTAACAAAGATTTGAACGAACGAATAGTTAATTTTTCTATATATATAATACCTTATAAACTTTCTCGTATTCCCTACAACGTGCATGCAAAATTTTGTGCCGATCGGTAAAGTAATTAAGACGTGAAAGCGTCACAAATAAACAGATAAACGGACAAGCAAACTGACAATCGCATTAATAATATCAATTAGTATAGAATTGTAATGGTTACTCCTTCCCTTTGTTCGATACATCTTCCCACAGCTCCGTTCTTTTAAGGCGTTCTCCATAAAAAACTTATGTCAAAATAGACCAGTTTCTCCGTTAACCTATACAATACATTAATCACAATAACGTACAAAATCTTCAAAAGCGACGCCATTCTATAATAAAATGTCCATATATCGAAAGTCATTACAAATGAAAATTCTTAATAGAACAGATGAGAGTCTAACTTTGACACAAAAAAAATTACATTCGACAGCAATACGTGGCTTCTCCGTGTAAGTTGCGTACACATGTCTTTTCTACTATAGAATACTTGACAGATTTGACGCTTGTATATTTTCGTTTCGGATTTTTAATAATTATAAATTCTAATATTAACTTGAATATTTCACATTCACCGGGCGTCTCGTGACGGCCAAGTCTTTGTCGTATCCAAAATGGCGACCAAATACGACGCGTTAATCGTGTACTAAAGTCTTTTTTCTTGAATTATACTCTGCTCACTGCCACGCTAAAATACGATTATACAATACTATCATACAAAAGGAGAAGATATTTCAGATATAAAAATCAAGTACTCAATTCTTTAAACAATCAATCGAAGTATCTCTTGCGTCTAAAAACGTCCCTCAAACTTCTAAAATCCGTGAAGCATTTCATGAGATTTCTATATATAAAATTGGATGTCGGTGTACACATATGGGATTGATAAACACTTCAATCGTTTAACCCATAGGAGCATGAGAATTAGCACATTTGAGTGTTTTTACACGGAGAAGGTTGTAATGCTATCCCAGTTTGTTCGCCATAAGATTGCGCAGGCAATATATCTAATTCCTCAATTGTCAACATTTACAAAACTCTGTATGCGTGTATATTTAAGATAGAATATATTTCTGCGTTACTCATTTAGTTATAGTTTTTAGTTTGATATGGGGTCCTTCAAACGAGGCTTGAAGAGGCACTTTTGCAGGTCGGCATGATAACGACGACTGCCGATGGTATTTAACACCGAGAGTCGTCGTTGTTTTTGGACTGTACCGTACTTACCATCAGGTATTGTACAGTCATTTTGCCGAACTTATATAAAAAAAAAATGTTCGCGAGTAGATATCGCTGTATTATGCGTAGATTTACAAGGACACAATATCTAGTTTGCTAAAACTAGTTATTACAAATAATAACATACGCGAGAGAAGCCGCGGACACTTCTAGTCTATATAAATAAAAACCAATTGCGTAATCAATGAAAGCGCATCATTTCAGAACGGCTCCACTAATTGGCTAATTTTTTTTTTGTTGTCTGTGTAGTTGTTAAGACAATGTTTGTATGAAAGAGAACGTTTTTTGAAAATTGTACGGAAAAGTAAAAAATGGATAAGAAAATCCTCAGAAAAAAGTGAGTGTGGCCTAAGACAGTAAGGTAAATCTTCAAAAGTATTGACATAATTGTACGGTTGCCATCATTCTATTTCATTAAATGGTCGTATTATAAAGAGAAGATTTAGTCTCATTTTCTCCGTTACTATAACTGTGTCAAGCCGAGGGGGCAGCTAGTTTAGTATAAAAAAGGAGAAGTGTGTTTTTATAGCCCAAAAACTTATTCTTACTATTCGATTTCTAAGGTATAGTTCGCCGGATATCGGAGTTTACGAGCGAACGAAGTCGCATCGGTGTCGCTACAAATTTACGTTACGGTTACTACATGGGCCAGATTAGAAAATAAGATGAGAATTATTACGATTTTTGCGCAATAAATATTGTTATAATTATAACGACAGCAGAAATAACAATTGGCAATAATTGCCGACTTTTACGGGCCTAGTTATAAAAACCAAGTATACCAACCGATGAATGTACTTTGTTTTCGTTTACAAATTTTACACACGAGTATATTCGACCAATCACAGTAACGCGTTTGTTTCCATATTTAATTTTGCTACGTTATTAATAACTTTACATAATTATATTTGAAATTCGCGATATAATCATTGCTATTGGATATATTAATAAGCACTATGCATAAAAAGAGTAAATGATGAGTTTTCGAATGTAAAATGAACGTAGAATGACAATTCTCGAACCCAGTTACACCAAAATCATAAATCTTTTATTGGAGGCATTTATAAACGTTCAAACTCTACCTATCTATTTTGGGAAAATCCTAAGTGTTCCAGCGAAAAAGGCATTTCTTATGATACAATATAGATATTGGGTCATTTCCAGACATTACTATCGTTCACACACATCCACTCTATATAACCATTTGTCATAAAAAATAATAATAAAACCACCATAAAGGCTATAATCTTCTTCTTCTTTTTTATTTTTTTGGCTCCGTCACAGTTTGTGCACTAGCCAGCTTCAAGTAACAAGATTTTGCCAAGTAAGTGTCTTGCGATAATTATAATGTTCTAACAAGATTGGGGTTTCCTTGTTAGAACTTTCAATGGAGTTTTGGTGGCATCTCAGAATGCATGCTCCGTGGTATTATTTCCCATTCACTTCACTTGTGCATAATAACCGAACTATATTACGTAAACACCACCCATACTACAAAATATAAAGTCTAATAACACAAGATTATGAATAAAATATAAAAAACACTACATGACAGGCTAAGATCCCGCCAAAAACTCCAAGACTATAATCTTGACAACAAAACCTAGTACTTACTAATAACATAGATTAAAAATATATATATATTTCAGAAAAAAGGTTCGTACCAAGAGTCTACAGAAAAAATAAATAAACTATAATAAAAAACCATTTGCCAGTGAAACCTGCTTGAGATGGTGTTTGAATTTACTATCCGATAAATCAGTAATATGCTTTAGGGCCTTATTGTAGGACGTAAAACTAGTTTAAAACCTTTACTGGTCATAGACAGTCTAATATATAGGATGGCTAATTTGTTTATATTTCTAGTATTCAAATTAATGTGGTCGTTTATTAAATCTAGCTTATCTAGGTTTTACGAAGCATTAAATTATCGAGAATATATTTTGAGGGTAAATGAACAATACTACATTTATGAAATTTGTTTTTTACTAATTTTCTATATCATTTTTACTTAATATTATAAATGTGAATGGATAAGATTAAGAATGAGTATATCAGATGAAGTTTGAAAATAGCACCAGTGACAGAGAAGTTGAGGAGTAATAACTTAGCATGGTACGGGCATATGATGAGAAGAGATGAAAGTCGTATAACAAGAAAAGTTTTGAGTTTGAACGTGGACGGATATAGAGGTAGAGGAAGACCGAAAAAGGTGTGGATGGATAGTGTGGAAAATGATATGTGTATAAAAGGTGTGAATACTGAGATGGCTTTTGACAGGGGAGAGTGGAAAAGGAAAACATGTTGTGCCGACCCTACTTATGTGGGATAAGGGTAAGATGATGATGATAATTATAAAGGTGAATGTGAGATTAATTTGTTACGCATTCGCACCTTAACTTCTCGACCGATTATGAAAAATTTTGTATACACGTTGTCAGGAGCACATAAAAGGACATAGGGTATTTTTCATCAAGAAAAAATGTACTGTTTCTAAGGGATAAATCAATTATACAGAAATACCAACAAAGCCGCGTGTAAAAGCTAGTTACAATATAAAGTTAAAATTAAAACTGTTAAAACATTTAACCTAATGGAAGTCTACAGTTATAATAAATACATTACTATTAAATGCACGCTAAAACTGAAATAGGAATACAAGGGAATTAACGGGAATACGAGGACTTTTAAAAATGAGAAAACTGACTGTATGCATTACATTTATACTTTTATATTTTTAATTATTTCTCATGTGTAGAATTTAACTTTTCAATGTTGTCATCAACAAACTTCATAGAGGTCGTCGACGCTCCGATGAATTCGGATATATTCTCCCAAGTAACGGAATTAACAGATAGCAGCATATCCGATTCTATATACGCCGCTTCAACTTTGAAACAAAAAAAAAAAAATTATTCATATAGCATAATTATACTATCGAATACTGATGATTTTTTCACGCGTAAAATGACAATATAAAACTTAATAAGATAAAGTCCATGGTCAATTGATGGCGTAATAAAAACGATTTTTGTAGCTATCTACATAGGTACCTACAGTCCGCGCCAAAATTTTTGCCCGCTCTGAATATTGATGCGTACAACACAAATGTAGGTATAAATAAGTATTATATTAAATGTATAACATCGAGACTACTTAAGGAAAAATAAATACCAATTTCAGATTCCTATAATAGTATTTTAACTTTGTTTTATATTAAACTCTTGACTATATTATGGGCAAGCTCGAACTTACGGCTATATTCAAAATGGCGAAACCAACAATGCTGCCAGCGGTCTTAAAGTGTTAGCCGTTTCATAATTCTATGGGCCAAATAGTAATCCTAGATAATCTCTCAGTTTCAAATGATTTATTTTATCTATTATTTAGTTTCTGTCTCAAATTTCGTGATTATTATATTTTTTTTTTGTGCGAAGAAAAAATGTAAAGCTTGTTTTTTCGCAACGAAACTCTTGATATTCCTTTAAAACGAATTCATTTCTAAACAGACGTTACCCACGACTTCGTCTGTTTTCTTTATTATCTTAACCCCTCGACTGATTTTTAAGACTTTGTTGTTTTTTTTTTTATTTTACGACATCGTTACATTATAAATGTCATGGTTTATTAAAAAAATCTTCGTATAAATAAAAACGAATGAAACTAATTTAAAAATACATTTTATATAAAAATTATAATTTTACGATAAATCATTTGTTATTTTTTTACTTACTTTTTTTCAATTAATAAGGTGTTTTTTTAAGTACATGCTGCCAACAGCCTGTTGGTCTGTTCCTTATGAGGCCTACATTCGTTTGTACGGAACTTAAACCTTTATAGTGTTGGACAGACCCTGGAGTTAACAGTTTATGGTATACACTATATGTACGGAAAAGAAAACATAAAAAAAAAACCAATTGAAAGGCAAAATATGCTTTGCTTAGAAATTTTCTTTAGGATTTTCTAGTACTTATAAAAAACATAATTATTTAAAACTTTAAAAACCTCATGTTAAATGAAGACATCGTGGTTTTTTTTTATTTTAGATAAGGAATAAGTGTCTAAGAAGAACAGACAGATCTCTATTATTTGATTTCTATAGATGTTTTCTTACCTCTAAGCTGATTTATATCGTTCACTGCTTTTTTTAGACTGATCAATCCCTGTTCAATTTTCTCCTTTATGTCATGAAAATAATCCGGATCATCAAAATCATGTACGAATTCCTTTGAATTATCCATTGTAATTTCACAATATAATTCTAATTACAAATTTGAATTAATATTGATATTTTATGTATGTATATATTTTACCGCCAACTGAATCTTTTTTTAATCCATCCCTATAACAGACTAAGGCACGTGAAACATTCTTCCTTGTGGTATAAATTAGAAAATAAATGAAAATAAAATGGAGACGCATTCCATAAAACCGTAATGATTTTTATGATACGACTATGAAATTATATTAATGAAAACTATGAAAATAAATTCTGGATTAGTTTGTATCCTTGTTGGTGTCCTTTTCGTGTCAAAAATACATTGCCTGTGTTGCACATTTTCCATCATATTTTATTTTGACAGTTGCGTTTTAGAAACTTCGTTAAAGTTACGTTCAGATTGAATGATTTTAATTAATATGTTGTATTTATTTTTAATAGAACTATGAATAACGGAATGGCAGGAATTTTTAGCGGCATCTTAATCATTCATGTGGTGGATTTCATAGATTTTTCATAATCCTATGTTATTTGACTCTACATTTTATAATATCGGTGGTGTTTTACGTAATTTAGTTCGGTCATAGTGCACAAGTGAAGTGGATAAGAAATAACACCACGAAGCATGAATTCAGAGATGCCACAAAAACTCCATGGAAAGTTCTAATAAAGGAGCTGCCATCTTATTAGAACGTTGAAATTATCACAGGAGTCTTATTCCAGAAATGGCAAGCCGGTAGTCCGGTGAAACTGGGAAGGCCTTGCCAGGCTAACATGGAAGGTCAGTTCAAAACACCGAAAAAAAAAATGGCAAACACGATTTGTCAGTATTAAAAGCCCGGCACATATTTTCATAACGAGACAATCATATAAAGCAGAAGACATAAACTTAATACGAGAAAATTGCAGTCATAGTCTTTGAAGAGGACTGGGTTGCTAGTAATGAAAAAAAAATAAAACGAAATGGCAACTCGGAAAGAAATAAGTAGCATAAAGTCGACGTAAATTATGAATAAACTAGACAAAAGTTATGCTAATGCATTTTTTCACTTTTTTATAACTTGGCATCTTAGAAAATAGTTTTTGCACGCTAAACACTTTTTCGTCTATATTTTTAAAGATAAAAAATAACAACTGTCATTAATTTTTTCCCTCTCGATTTATCCCACTGACAAAGAAACATCTGTTTGTGCGGAGAGGTGAATGTGGCGTTTGTTTGTAAACAGAGTACTAATGAAATATCTGGTTTATAGAAGGTTCACTCATCTCACAAAAAAAAAACCATATTTCTTCTAAATAAATAAAACAATCATTATTCGAGCACGCAGTTGATATATATTTAACCCTTAACTTATTCTACTAAAACAAAGCTGATACAAATGGAATAGATATAATAGCGTTATCAATTAATAATTTATCCAAGTTTGTTATTCCCATAATTAGCAGAACGGTTTCGTTGTGTTGTACCTCAAAGTTCTGATCGATATAAGCCGCGAAAACGAAACCAGCTCGTTTTAAGACAGCAAATATTTATTATACAATTGAAATCTAAAAGTAGAGCCGAAGAATCGTGCAAATAATTACTATATCAAAATTTAAAGTATATGTTGAAAAACAACAGTTAATTTTTTTTTTATTATATGAATCACTTCAAAAGTAAATAACTAAGGACGTGTAGCTCTATGACTTGAGAATGTCATCTTTAAGCAGACTGGCCGAAATGTATTCATTTATTTTATTTGATACTAGCAGGCCCGGCGGACGTTGCCCTGCCCTGATAATAAAAAAAATACATACGCTTAAGACGGATTGACTTTTTCCGATCCTTTCAACAATTATTATTATTATATTTCAACCAATTTACAAAAGAAAACCTTGACAAATTATATACCTAAACCTTCCCTGTGAATTACTATATCTATTGGTGAAGACCGGATTACAATCCGTCCAGTACTTTTTGAGTTTATCGCGACCAGACAGACAGACAGACGCGGCGGACGACTTTGTTTTATAATACGTAGTGATATGTCAATGGAACAATCGGAAATCTTTTGTGGCTTTAAAAACCATATATTTCTGCAAATATAATTCAATCTTATTAACGCACTCCGAGTTTTATTATTACGCTGTCCGAACCAGTCTAGGCTTCTACAGACGGGTAGAACCATTGATGAATCTAGTCAATATATTGATGTATATTCCAATAATTCAGCAGCCACACAAATACAGTTTAGAATGAATTTGTTTATGTAAATTACGCCATAATAATATGTGTCGTCGGTTAGCCACATCGGGTCAATTACGCTCTTATTGCGCGATATATTTCTTATGACGTGACGTTAGTTTATACTTATCCAATAATCCAATAGATGGCGCTGTACTTGCAATTAACAAATCGTATATTAATAGACCATTATGACTCATATTCACCGTACGTGTTGGTTTCGTGCCAAAAAAGAAAATCGTAAAATCGGAACACAATAGCTGGCGCTGTAGTCAAGTTATTAACTATCGGAAAAATTGCAATAACATCTCTATTATACCGTAATCAAACATAACATATTAACTTTAAGCCCTTAAGGGAGCAATGAACATAAACTGTCCGACGAAAAACATGCCAGTTATAAAAAAAAACCCGCTGAAAACACGATCGGCTTCTATTGTATTTTTCGTAAAAACTACACAAGTTTTAGGACTAGCGGTTGTTAGTCTCAGACGTCACTATCGTTCACATAATGATCTACAGTATAATGCCCTTTTGACAGAAATCTAACACAAACCGTTTGTCAGCTGATATCGCAAATCGAGCGCTGCGTGGGAACGTACGAACAATAATGCCAATCATCTCGGTCGGACTAAATCTGTTTTTGGATGAGTATTGGTATGTGTGCCGAGTGCGCTACTAACAGAATGTCATTGGATTTATAAATACAATCAGCTCCAGAAATAGGCAGCTACAGGTTTTCCAGGCGTACCGACTAAAATAAAGTTGCCTGGACGTGTTAACAATATTATTGTCTTGGGCCGTTCCAACGCGCCGCGTCGCCGACAGACCACCGTGTGAGTGTGCGAATTTTTGTGATAACTCCTGTTTAATAACATAAATTATAGACTAAATATAAACTATGGACGATGATATTCAACAGTTTTCATTACGCTGGCACAACCATCAGGTAGGTGAGTATAATTATTCCTTTAATCCAAACACACAACTGGTCAATCACAGGTACACAATTTCGTTTATGATATTCCACGCTTCAACTGCCCACCCGCCTTTTTTAGTATCTATAGATAGTTACAATATTATATTTTGCTTAATTTTAAATAAACTTATGTATAAATATGGGCTCGGAAAATGTTGTAACTTATTCGTAATATAGTTCATCTAATGGTGTTACAATTTAAAAATATCGAATACATGTGATATATTTGAATAATTCGCTTTTTAATTTATTAGATATAAATAGAGCCTGTAAAATTAAACTTTGTATACAATTTTATAAGAACATAATATCTGTTTTTTGATCCACTTGAAAACGATTTGCTTGTATTTGTTTTTTTAATTCGTGCTACCTCAGAACTTCGTCGCTGATAAACCGACCGTTATGTATTTCTTTATTGGAAAGGAGATATTATCAAGCGGGACCCACTTTAATTCCATTAACATTGGCCCTTGTTATTCGAAGTTACACCTGGGAACTCCTCAAAATCAAAAGGGATGAGGTATGTAGGTATGATAATGACAATACAATACTAGTTCATTTTTTAGAGTAATTTTTTTCAGATCGGTTTGTTGTTGTTTGAATCGTTGTAAATTTATATTGGGACATTATTTTACTATTAAAATATACATTCCTAAATAGCAAATACCATCGCTTACTTATACAATACCTATACTAAACGACACCCGACACTTTACTAACTCGTGTGTTAAACCCAAATGTTATAGCTCAGAAGCGAAAAAGCAATGTGGGCATAAATCAGTTTCAATGGTAGAAAAAGTATCAGTGACTCTGCTTAAAATGTTTATATAGCTTGCTTATGTATCTATAAAGTCCTCGTATGAGTTGAAAAATTATTCTCAGCGAATTAGCACAGCTTACGCTTTACTTTAACAATTTTGTATTGACTATAAATGCTTATTAATATTTTAAAATCAACAAGCATCTCTCTCTCTGTCTGTCTGTCTGTCCGTTCGTATGCTTATAGACCACTGATTTACATGTTTTTTTATCTTCGACGTATTCTCTGATCACGGTTTGTTAAATTAGATAATATATCGAATTATTTATGGAAATAAAGAGTTAAATGAATCAATAAAAAATACAAATCCCGTTGGAATATTTTGTCTAGACTTTTATGTAGTAGCGGCTGCCCGCGACTTCATCTGCATTTGTATATAACAAACTAGCGGCCCGTTCCGGCTTCGCACGGGTATAAAATATATAGCCTATTTCATTCACTGAAAAAATGATTAAAATCGATCCAGTAGTTTTGATTTATTCATTACTGCCCATGGCCCGCACACGTTAATTTTTTTTTTTTTTTATATTATAGGGGGCAAACGAACAGGTGGGTCACCTGATGGTAAGTGATCACCACCGTCCATAGACACTAGCAACACCAGGGTAGTCGCAAGTGCGCTGCCGGCCTTTTAAATATGTGGGCCTCCGGCGCTCTCACTGACCGAACGAAACGCAACAGTGCAAGCACTGTTACTTCACGTCGGTTTTCTGTGAGAGGGTGGTACTACCCCGGGCGAGCCGACCCATTCATGCTGAACCCAGTGACAGCTTTAGCGTAGCTCTACTACCTACAAAAAACTAACAATAATTTTCCACATCACGCGACCAGAACAGTGGGCACTGCTAGTAACTATCGATAAATTGACAGTCATTAGAACCTTAGACACCTTAGAATTAATAAATATCGATGCAGTTTGCATGATCCGATACTGACCTTTCCTTTCCCTTCACTACCTACTATTGAATAGAGAAAAAGTGTGTATATATTTAAGATAATTTTCTATTTCAAATGTGTTTTTTTTAATTACGATTGTAAAGAAATTCGTAAATTTTCATTTAAATTCCCGTACGTTATTTTTTCATATGAACTATGGTCATAATTTTATAGAGTCTGCATTAACAAGACAAAATGGCGCTTATATTGTAAAAAGACGTGTTTGTTGTTGAAAAAATTTATTGTTATATATAAGAATATATTACAGAGAATTTGTAAAATAATAGCTTTAAATGCTGTCTCTTTAGAGGTAAGATTTCTGATTAATTACATTTTATAAATTTGATGAATTACAAACTACGATGAATTCTTTTCGATAGTAAAAGTAAAGTCAATCACAGTGGCTCATATTATCTCGCTCGCGCATATCGGGATCAGACGTTGCTTTTAGAATACGCTTTAGCCAAATTTGTACAAAGCTCCTAAGGGTACAAGTATAGGTAGTCGACCCCGTAAAGATGTATACATAATACTTGGAGGATAATTAAGTACAAATTTTCAAATAAAAAAAAATTTTTTTTTTGTTGTTATAGCTAACTAAACCGATTTATCTAAGTATTTTACACGTTTTGGAGCTCATAATAGCACTTAAGAATTTGTTTTTCTATTTTCTATACATGACTTTTATTTTTATCAACAATTAATAGACTTAAAGAGATGAGACATTAAAACTTCGAGTATTTTATTTATACCTACATATTTTGCTAGTATCATTTAGATATATATTTTCAGGGCCGACTACCCATTCTTGTACCCTAGAACTTTGGGCTATATAACACCAGTCAGTTTGCATGCCCGCGAGCTACTAACCTTCCACATAAAATTTCATATATAAATATAGAGTAAATATATTATGTGACAGAACAGCGTGATCGGCGCTCTCGGGCGTATGCTGAGCACTGGAGCCCTTACTGACGTCACTCTGAGCGCTAACGGGACTTCAATCAAAGCGCACCGACTAGTCCTGGCGTCATGCAGTCAGTATTTCGGGCAGCTATTCAAGGTTAGTTGTTTTTCTTTTTATTCTTAATGGCGAAACATGAAACCATCGCAATTACGCAATTATATATGAAAGATTTAAAACAATATACATTGCGAGAAATTTTGTAAAAAATTTGCCAGTATATCGATTTGGCGCGTCGAAAAGAAGACAATGAACGATAGTCGGCTAAATTCGGTTGCGTATAGCGTTATCTTTGTCTATCGCCGTCAATGCGTTGTACGATAGAGATAACGCATTACAAAACCGAAATAAATCGATTTTAGCCGGATATCTCTATCTTCAGCCCGACGTGATAAATCAAAAGCCACCCGAAAGTTACAAGCTTTCGACTTAGGGATCGCTCAAGTATTATGTAAACACAAAAGTGGGGGGTCTCTGTGTTTTGCCTGTATTTGATGACATGAGGGACGGGGTTCTGAATAGTGATTACGTCATGAATGTTTGCTTAGTTATTTCTTAAAAAAACTCGTAAAAAATGGGTAGGTAAAAAATGGGGAAATAAATTATGCCCATACTTACATACATTAAGTAAGAATAGGAGGGGAAGGGGTATTATCTTGCTTACTTTTGCTGACAAAGGGGAGGGGCGGGTCAAAAATGACCAAAATGCTGCTTACATAATTTTATAAACGGCCTCTCACCCCACAGGAGGTGGAGGCAGAGAGCACGCTCGTGGTAGTCCTCGGTTGTGAGGCGCCGGAGCTGAAGCTGCTCCTCACATTCATGTACACGGGTGAGGTGACAGCGTCCAGGCAGATCCTGCCCTCGTTGCTCAGACTCGCGCAAACCTTGAAAGTGTCAGGGCTCACCGACGCTGACACGGTAAGTTACCAGAGAATATAAGCTATTAAGCCGTAGGAGTGGTTAGCCGCTTGAAACGATATTTGGTTAGTGGTTAGCGTGTCGGACACCGTGCCAGACACCGCATCGATGGACGTTTTTTTTTTATCAAACTGACTACACTGTTGACGCGGTAAGGCCTCTACAGTTTCAATTGCAAACAATTTGCAATCATTGATAACCACCTGAAGCTTTCGGTGACGGAAAATACCGTAATGAAACGCCAGCATGGTGGTATGGCATTTTCTAAACCTGCCTGACCCTCAAGTTGAAAATCTATTGTCAAGCAGCTGTCGGTTCTAGCAGCTTCACTCGAGAGTTAGTCCCCAGCTCTAGATTTAGTGTGTTTACTATATCGTCATTTAATATCAAGTAAGATTGCTAGACAAGAATAGATGATATCTCCGCATTCCTCAGTTCCCACCGCATTTTTTTTTGTTTCGTATTGGGCATTTGCCTTTCGGTTGTTATAATTATCGTCGATAAGTAAAATAAACTTAGCGAAAATTGTGAGAACATTCGATTCGGCACCTTTAGCACTTTCACTCTAGTCACCATTTCTGCTGAGTACCTTCCACGCTCGACATTAAGCCCGGTGAGATATACGAGGTTCTTCGAGCCAACAGCGTGGAGTCAAATAAAATAACAAATGTGCGATTTATAAGTCAATACATGGATTCAAATATTTTACTCTCGCCAAATTTTTAGACATTTATGTAGTTTTTAATTAAATAGTATAACGATTTTTGTTTTTTTTTCTTCAAGTTTAATGTTCTCACAAATGTAAATTTCAAGTTAAAATGCGCTACCAACTAGATATTAGGCTTCCATGACACAGACACTGCCTAGTTTGGGGCCATTGTTAAGGCTAACATTTTGTAAAGTTTTCTAGAAATAAAGATATTTGTATTTCTAAATAGTCTTCATTTAAAGTGAGTTAGAGTTCAGGGAGGTGAGCCCTACCATATCGCCATAAATATCCCAGATAAGTGGAAGTAACTCAAGCAATGCAGATCTAACCAACCCATACATTCAATCTCATACATTTATTAAATAAAACTGCACTATCGGTTGCCGTTGAAGGAAAACATTGTGATAGAACGTGAGCCTACTAAATGTTCTTGTAGTACCACGTTAAATTGGAAAATATAGGACTGTAGAGTTTAAATCCATCATGAGATGGCGTGGTGATTATTCCCAACCTTTTCTTCGCAAAGAGGCCTAAGGCCCTTAAGTGAATCTTTTACAGGTTGACATGTTGTGAATTATACTCTGCGTCTTGTAACTGTAATATCAAAACGAGCTCTGGTTTCGCGAGTCACATTCGCTCGCATTCCCGAAGCGAAATGGGTTCGCCGTTGACAGATACGTCAATGAGGACATTGTCATCAGTCATCAGACCATCTCACAATGTATTGCCAATTTCCAACACGTATACAAATCTACATTTTCTGTTTTTAAGACTATACAATTACTCTTAAAATCGTATCGATTTTCTGACACTTTGTCTTGTCTTTACGAGTAATAATATGTATTTGTACTTAATAGTTAAGAGCTTAAGGGCGGTAAGATTAACTAGCAGACGTCAGCAATTTCGTCTGAGTTTGTATCTTCACAAATGATGTCACAATACGTTCCCTTCATATAACTCGGACGATTTATGCAGCGCACTCCGAGAAACGAATTCTTTCCAACCTACTCGACATTTCTGTATTTTGTATTGACATTCTGTATTTCTGTATTTTGGATAATTTCATAGAGAGATATCTTTATCTTATTAATTATTAGTGCTATAGTGTACAAACTATATTAATACAAAATTTCATCAAAATCCATTCATCTGTCCATCCTCACAAACTTTCCTGTTAACAATATTTGTAGGATTCACCCAAATAATGTGTCCTTAATACTATGAGGTTTCTATAGAAGTATATTTCAAATGTTCAGGTTTTCTGATAACATTGTACAAGTTACGCTATCAGCCATATATTTGATTACAAGTGTATTATTTTTGTAATATCTAACCTATGTTGAATTTCCTTCGTAGAATCCCTCGCCGACGTCAACAGAGCAAGGCCCAAACGAAGACGCTTCAAATTCTCCAGTAAACTTAGAAATAAGTAACGACGTAGAACAGTTATTAAACGCGACAGAAATACCGGACAGTTCTAAACTCACCTACGACACCTTGCCAACGGATGATATGAAAGAGACAGTAGAGTCCAGCTGCGACGTCGCCGCCGCGAACGAGAAGGATAGACTTAGCAAACTGGATCAAATCGTGCAGAACCTTTACAAAATTGGTAATCCGACGAACGCATCATCCGTGACTAATGTTGGTGAGTTTTCGTTTTATTTTAGTTTTGCTTCAAATAAATGTATTCATATATAATCTATTTAAGTAAAATAATAGTGGTTTGTCGGTGTGCGCGCATCACGTAAAAACTATTGGATGGAAACAACTGGACACTTGGCCCTTATCTAAAAAAATCACGATATATTCTTTTGATATAAGGATATTGAAATTTTAAGAAACTACAATTTTTATAACCACTACGTGCTCAACGTTGTTATTTTCTTGACCGTGTTGAAATGGAGCAACCGGTGCAATGGGCATGCGCAGGAGAGGAGAAGTAAACCGGTAAGATTGTTTAAAAAAGAAACCTAGAGAGCAAAGTATATGTTTAAGCTATATATGTACAATAAATATATAGATGAGATAGTAAATAACGCAAACCGGTGCACCGATTAATTTTCTCGACGACCACGACTTTATTGTATAATTATTGGCAATTACAGAATCAACAGAACATTACGATAGGAAATGGCGAATGAACAGCTCAGTATGTACGATATGCAACAAGCGGCTCAGCAACCAATACAATTTACGGGTACACATGGAGACGCACGCGGGGCGACGGCACGCGTGTCGCGCCTGCACGCACGTCTCGCGCTCGCGGGACGCGTTGCGCAAACACGTCGCGTATAGACACGCGCCGCAACACAGAATCAGGGGGGACATGTGAAACTTTTTTTTTTTATATTAGGGGGGGCAAGCGAACAGATGAGTCACCTGATGGTAAGTGATCACCGCCGTCCATAGGCACTAGCACCACCAGGGGAGTCGCAAGTGCGTTGCCGGCCTTTTAATATATGTGGGCCTCCGCTGCTCATAGCTTCATCATCACCACAAACAATAACATTTTAAAATAAAACTAACTCGAAACTATAGGCAAATTAAGTAAAGTTTTCACTATAATGACCTTCCGAATCTTCAATTTGGATACCTAAAATACAAATGAAAAAAAAAAGATACAAAGGGCTTTTCATGTTCAGGTATTCGGTGTCTGTTAACCGCTTATTGTTACATTAATTCCGTCTCAACCGGTCGAGTCGCCGCGACACTAAAATGACTGTAGCTTTTAAAATAATTCAAATATCAAAAAATCCTTTTAAGGAGATCTTTTTGAAGATTAGGAAATTCCTGGAAATTAGGAAAATATATTCTTAACTTTCTAGACTAGAATAATACCCATCCCCTTAAACTTCCAATGTAACTCTCTCAGCGTGAATATTGAAGCGATGATTTATTGATTTACGCGTGTTCGCGTACAACCCCAATCGGCATACGGTGGTAGGGTTATTTCTAAACCCGTCATCCGCTAACTACAACCCTCTCCAAATACCTTTCTTATACTTTATAAATTAGGTACGAAGGCTTAGATCTCGCAGCAATCCCAAAAAACTTTGACTAGACGTTGTGATTACGGTTGTGATTACATGAAGGAAAACCACCTCACACAAAAGAATGCCAAAGACCGGGCAAAGTGGAAAAAGTAAAATAGGAAAGCGGACCCTGGCATCAAGCCGGGAAAGCGCTAAGCATACCGACAATATCCAAAGTCGGTATATTACGCCAAAAGGTTCAAATAATCCAAGTTTAGCAATTAAAATAAACTCAACATTATAGACTAAATTTCCGTCAAAAACGACGGTGCACACTCTCATTTTGATAATTAAGTTTTTTCTTTACCTTCAAGTAGCGTTCCAGATACATTGGCCAGTATCAATATTTTATTCATACAAATTATTATTGAAGTGATTTATTCGAACTATTATTTGAGCTCAGTTTGATATCGTTCTAATATTACTATAGTACATTATGTACTATTGTCTAAGTTGTTGATTCAATGTGTACAATCGACATAAATGTGAAGTGGTTGGTGGCTTAAAACTAGTTATGGGAATCGACACCAAAATTGAAGAAAAAAAAGCAACTTTATGGATTTCCAAATCAATATCTGCATAACCAATTGAGTTCTTATAGAATCTTAAAATTTCTTTCTTAATCAAATTAAAAAAAGATACACTTTTAAGTATAAAATTTCTACACATGAAAATGTTTTCTATATTTCAAATATCTTTTATCAAAAAAGGTTTTTACTGTATCAGATCGCATTCAGTTAATATGGCTCATTGATGTATATGTGTGGACCATTGAAGGTAAGCCTTTTTACCTTAAAACATTATCAGGTCACTGCACCCACTTTGCCAGCTTTAAAGTCGTGTTTTTTTGCTGTCAGAGCTAAAAAATATTTCAAATGGGTCGTACATCTATGAGATTTAGGGATTTATCATCCAAAATAAATATTTATTCCATTAATATATCCATCGTTTAAACTCCTCCAAATTGTAAGACTTAGCTACATATCTGAAGTCTCATTGATAATTATTACCAATAATTTTTCTATAGACTTCATAGTCCGTGACGTTATGGCATCACACAGTTATAGGTTTATTCTCAACTTAAAGTCCGTTCAAGTATAATCTAAGCAAAATGTAATTCATTTTAGATGCATCCCCCTTTCTCAGCAAAACCAGCAAAGTTTTCTCCCCCACCTATACTTACGGAAGGATTGGAATAGTTTTAATAATTAGATCAATTTTAATATTTTTTACAAAATCCCTGGTAATTGTTTTTACAATTACAAAAGAAAAAAACGCAAGTAAATAACTAAATATTGCTAACATAATCATCGTTCAAACTATCCGTGCCCCATGTCATCAAAAATAAACAAAATATGGATTCCTTCATTCTACTGCTAAGTAATACTTGGACTGCTCCCTTATGACGGCTTTAACCAAAATTAATACGCTAAACTTAAAGAGCCTAGTTCTCAAGTGCAGCTGCCGAAACACATCTATAGGTGATTGGGGACAAATGTTAAAAAAAGGGGACATTAGAAAACGTCTTACCACTGTTCTATGGATTCGTCACGAAAATGTATATGACGTCAAGATGTTACGGGAGTCTATAGCTATGTATAACTGACCTCAAAAGAACCGAAGTCCTAAAGTGAATCATGACACTCTTTGGAAGTGATTGTAATGGCTCTCACGTGTGCTGATTTATTTTGGCAAAGATATCCTTCGGAACAGCATGAGTACTGCCGAATTACGGCAAAAATAGGTGCACGGTACACTTGCACGGGTCTACCATCCATAAAATTCATTACATCCTATTAATTTTATGAATGAGAATAGTCTGTGAGGATGAATGCATATTTGTTACTGGTTTAGGCAAAAACTAACGAACGTTTATAACTTATAATATCAAAATAATACACCGTTTACAAAAATACTGTTAAAATTGATTATAATGTAACGAGAATTCTAATGTCAGTTTGAATAAATACTGCTGTCTGAGAGTTATCTCGATGTGTGCTATATAAACCGTTAGAAGAATAATATACTGTGAAACTATTTATAAAGCTAAAAACACAGACGAAGTCGCGTGCTGTCGCTAATATGTTATAATCATTATAAAAACCTTGACGCAACAAATTAAACCCATGTATGTTTAACAGAATAAATATCAACAAAATATTTACACCCACCGAATAACAAGGAGTTATTTAAACACTTAAAAGACATTTTTCTATTATTTTGTATCGTATTTTATTTAATCGTTGTTATGGTTTTATAGTTTCTCTGTAAAAATCATATTTTTAAATTCTTATTCTGCAACTCTGTATAGAGCCTCTGTAAAATCGTGTATCAAATTTTACAACTGTAAGAGCTGTTTATAAATTTAAAAAATTATCTGTTTCTTTTTTTTTATTCAAAAAACGATTACAGTTAAACTTGTTTATGACAATTATTTCAGTTACACGTCTTTAAATTGAACATAACGATGCATTTAGTTTAGTTTATTCCACCGTTGCAATTTTTTTCTAGAAAATTCAATACGTATTACAGATTTTTTTCTGTTAATACACTTAAAATAATTGATATGTATAGTATTTTTAGTAAAAAATATTGTGTATTCAGATTTGTTATGTACTTATTTTATTTTAAATATTATTGTTAAATAGCTTAAAAAGTGTCATAAAAAGTGTAAATTAATATTTCATCCTACAATATTTAAACATATATAAGAAGTAAACAGCCCTAGGTAATGCGTAGATTACGTAACTTTTTATAAACTTTAAACATCAAATTTTATTTAAGCATCTGTCATGTGTAAGATTTCATTTTTAAATGTTTTTAATGTTTTTCTTATATTATAAATGTAGTCCGACATTTTTAATACAGCACTAATTTTGTTATTTGTTACATGCATTCGCCTTTAGTTGATTGTTTCTGTTATCGCTAAGTAATCTATTGTATATATATGTTATCTATTTGCACTACCCGGCCTCGGCCTGTACGCAAAATTGGTTAGATTAGGTTGGTAATTCGATTACCTATAGCGCCATTCAAATATTTCAGTTTCTAGTATGAAAAGACATAACCTCAACATTGAAAAAATTATGTTCAAATACATTTTCATTGGACTGTCATTATTCATGTTTTTTTATGTAATAGTGCCTTGATTTAATCACTCGGTTCATAAAATGTATATAGTATAGGACAATGTTCTCTCTGACTCATAATCGTTCAGCTCATACTTTGTTGACTTTTGAATTTATGTTGTATATGTGATTTTCTAAATGTCTGGCAAGGGTAGAAAAGTTTGTATGGAAAATAATATTTGAAACAACGAAACAATTAATTAAGTGTGTTCTTCTACCGTTGTTCGTAACAAAGCCCCAAAGAATGTGAAAGGGTAGTAAAATTTATATATGTAATGTATATTTTTTATGACAAACCGAAACAATATATAAACTCAATGACAATAAAACATTACACATTTTTTGTAAACGAAGTTGCAGTCAGAGAGATAGTTAATTATATGTTATTTGTTATTAGTAAATATATGTTATATGTTGTCTCTGTGATATGAATATGGATTCAAGCATGTCTTTCTGCCAATTTTTATACATAATTAACTATGTAATAAACATTTAAAAACAAAACAAGACGCCATTTAAAAAAAAGCTATGACAGAGTAATCATCAACGGAACATATAACATTATATTTTAATATATTCTAGTCATGTCATATCATCAATATAATTTTTATAATTTTAAATATTATTTATTTAGTAATTAAATACAAACAAAAAGACATTAGTGAAATTAAAAAGACAAATATTTGAAATAAAAATGTTTAATAAAAAACTCTGTTTTATTTATTTATTTTACCTATACATATAAACAAACAGATCTGTAGTCAGATGTTGTCTTATAACTATCTTAATAAATCGGGGATATTAAAAAAATATGAATTAAATATTATTCACAGGTTAAGATAACCTGAAAATTTGGGATTAACTTTTGAAATGACAAATTCAAAAAATATGTATAAAGTGAATTTGGTTGGGAAAATTAAAATAAAAACTAGATTTAAATTACTTTATGTTAGGACAAGAATTATGAATACACGCATACCGGAATACTAATCCGAACTAACATTGTTAATACGAATTTTAGTTTGTTTGTTACGCATTCACGCTCTAATGATCATGAGTTTTTAGTACTCTTGATATACTCTCTTTTGTAAGGTCTTGGCAGAATCTATATCAACGCAGGCGAAGCCGAGAGCAAAAGAGTTTTACATAAAAACTCATCCAAGGGATTCAAGACGCCTTTTTTTTTTATTAGCGTTGGAAAATCCATCATGGACACGCCACCCTCCCGGAGGGGAGAGTGGGTAGTGTGAGACTCTTATTCACTAAAACCCCACGGTGTACCGACCGCCGCAATGGTTGGGGCGACAAGGGATCGTGCAGTGCTATCACCATGTCACCCCAGCGAAAGGTGTTCGCCGGGCGTCGTCCCTATAGGGAGGCAAGCTGGGTACACAACCAGCCGCCTCCCCTCGTCAACCGAACCAGTGCAAGATGCCTAACCCAGTGCAGTGACATTGAAGCGATGGCAAACATGCAATTCGTCCCGGACGTCATCATAAGGGGGCAAAAAAAAAACAATTTTGAATTAAATGGAGAAAAGGTTGTCCATTGTTTGATAATTAACTTCACGCTGTTTGATTGTCAGTGATATTCAATAACGTAAAGTACATACACGCTTCAATTACGAATAAAACAGTTTCAACATTTGGTGACGCCTCAAAAAGATTTCCCGCTACTTAAAAACTTGATAAACTCGCTCCCGTGTTAAGTCTACGGGTCCCTAAATAAAGTTTCTTGGATAACATAAATCTTTTTATCTCAAGTATGTGAAACTATTATGCCGTCGAAATAGAATTACTTACAAACATAGTGAAGAACTCGTAGATAAATATGTGTATACAAAGGGTTTGACTTAAACTAAGTTTATAACCTATAAGTACAATATTATATTTTATTTCATTTTTATTGTTTATACATTTTATTCTTTGATTAAAATCTCACCTGGCATTAAACTACGATGTGGTACAAGATATACCACGCTAAACTTAGAGATAACTCTAACGAACACCAAAAGATGCTTGGGGACATCTTGATGATAGTAGATATTAAGCATTAGAAAAAACTCTACAACTACGCTATGGTTTCATCACATTTTCTTTCACCGAAAATCGAGCTCATTGTAGGGATTCGAACCTGTGTCGATCAATACGGTGTCCGAATATGTTACTACTCTTCGTTTCTAGAAGTACGAATAAATTCTTTAAAGTATTTATACTAGTGTTCAATGTTGACGTTTGTAGTCCGGTGATGCCTCTTCAGGCCAATAGCGTAATCAATTCGAAAAAAAAGTACGGTAATGATTGCGATGTTATAACTTCCAATATGTTAGTGCAGTAAGAACTCAGTGGCAGAAATCGTCACGTAAGGAAAAAGCGTTAAAACCTTCTATAAATATCTCCATCCCTTTCTATTGTATATGAGTGTGTGTGTATGTGCATACAAATATCGAAATTCGAGCATATGCCACAACACTAGAATTGTGAAGATATTTAAGTTTGCAGGTTTGCAGTATCAACTCGATTACATTCCATCCTCAACTCATTAAATGTAAACGATTAATCTATCGGTGAGTATTTCTTCTAAGACAAAAGTAAATTAAAAAAAAAAAACAAGACAAATATATTAAAAGTTTATTCTGTCGTACAATTCATTAAAGATCACTAGAAACGAGGGTAAATTTTATAAGAAATTAGTATAAAAATACTGTTCAGATTAATTTATGACTGCATTATTTGAAATGATAAACTATATAAAAAATAATTAAACATGTGCAAGATGTCTGAAAACTTTTTTTTAGGATTTTTAACACGAACCGCGCTGTCAGTTTAAATTGTTTCAAATAAAATTTAAAAGTAAAAAATGTAAATTTATTGACACATAATACATATAAGCTATAGTTTATCATTTCAAGTATATATAAAAATTCATCTCACAATTTCGTATAAGGACGTCTAAATTTTCAACACTACGCCAAATATAAAAGATCGTTCAATATAGTTTTTACATTTCATTTCTATAATTTTAAATAAAAAAAAATCACAATTATCGCATGAAAATTACTCGAGACAATACTTATTTACACCAAATACCTTTACGCAATACGGTTGGTATATTTAAAAAAAAAAACATTTATCTCCAATAAAAAGTTAAATCAACTCCATCTAGTACCACATAAAGGAACTAAAAATCACCAAATTCATTAAAAACTGTAATCAACTCTATCTTGTAATAATTAATGGAACTAATAATTCCTAAATACAAAGACTATTCAAACCGCGCGTTTCTTAAATCCATTTAGACTAAACATTAATTTCATTGCATAGGAAAACTTGTAGCGTTTTGCACTCGCGTTATATTAGTAATAAAAAAAAAATTATTAATATTGTATAAATAAATTAAATCTGAGAGCATTCAATACAAAAATGATTACTTAGTAGAAACTTAAGCGAAATAAATATGTTAGTATTTCACGTAATACTAGAAAATTCCATATTGTTTTGCGATTTCTTTCAAAACAATATCTACGATTTCGAGTGGAAATGTTTCCTGCGACAATAGTTTAATTATCAGATACTTTTGAGAGTTTTATACTCTGAATAGAGTATACTAGATATGGGAATCCAAATACATTTGCAATATCTAAACAAGCTAAGCGCAGTTTACATAATTTCTATACTCATTTAACTGTAACCAACCAACCCTGAAGAGAACCGATCACTTCATATTTTTTGTTCATTATCTTGTACTCACGATAATACGAATTATATACTTACATAGAAGGCAAAAGTGAGACACAGTGACGGGATTCTCAATACAGTAGTTTCGATTCTGACTTTAAAACTTTTTAGTCAACCCATAATTTATGTAATAATTATTTTGCATAAAAAATCGATTTATGGAAATATTTCGCTTGCAAATGGAAACATTTCCATTCTAAATCGTAGTCAGAATAGTAGGTTTAAGCTTTAGGCACGTTCCAAACGCGTGTGTTCGCATCCTGCCCCACCGAGACAATCGTCTCGTCATCCAGCCAAGTGAGACCCGTGATCTGGCTTTGAGGATGTGCGTCTGAAATTATAAAAATTGTATTATTTTTAAATATATAAAACATGCAATGAGAATAAGTCAATTGTAACTTGTATTAAGCGCCATCTATCCACTACTTATCCATACTATATTGTTTGGTGAAAATAATATTCTTATGTTGGCAGGAAATTTATTTTCTATCCCATACTACCCATTTAATATGCTACAAGCTAAGCGTAACTTAATTTCTTGCTTTCGACTAGACAGTGTCGTGAAACGATACAGGTGCAAAGCGAGAACCACTATCATTTCACCTCTTCGATGTATTTGAAAGGACATTCATTGTGAAGGGTTATTTATGACATAAGTCAACAGATGGCTCTATTATACAATTTTAAATATGTTTTTTTTTATTATTATAATATATTATAATTTGTTCTAATTTTTAATACACATCAGAATTACGTTCAATGCATATTAATTTTATAGTGTATCGCCATATATATAAAATAAATAAAATTTAAGTAAATTGTAATGTCAAAATAACGTTTTACTAAATTATGCCTCTAAATATGTATAAGGTACATAAAATTAAAAAAAGAAATATTTTTAACATTTTACTGTCTGTGTTTCTTAGCTAATCTCCATAACAGTTGGACCAATTATTACGAAACTTTCACTGGCAAATAGCTATTTTTATAAGGAGCAATTTAAACTTTTTTTTTAAATTAGGTTTCTGCCCAAATTTAAAAAAATCAAAGAAACAGAGTCTAGTTTTACACGCGTTTAAACTGAACAAAAGTATTTTGCTAAATTCCACGCGGACGATATCGCGGGTAACAGTTAGGAAATAGTATACAAGAGTGTTTGATTAGTGGTGATGGTGGGGTGAAGGACTCACTCTTGATGATGATGTGCTTCGAGGGTTGAGAGACACTCCAGACGATAATGTTGGTGTCGAGTGAGCCCGAAGCGACGCGGCCGCTGTCGGGGCTCCAGGCGACGCAGTTCACACGGGCTGTATGGAAACCCCACTCTTTGTTGTGCGCCAACTGTATAAAAAAAGCAAACAAACAATTGTTTAAAAAAATATATATTAACACAGAACAATGCAAACAAATATCTGAATTTTCTATAACTCATTCAAAAACAGACGTAACAAAATATGGCAGCATGGTGACTCGTCGAGGCGTGGAACTAGGAAAGCACGCTTTACGTTTCAAAGTATTATATACAAACAAACAAGTTCTAAAAATAACGCACGTCAAAGAAACACGTTTCCATTAAAACGTTATCGACGTACGTAAACGAAATTTTGATCACTTTCTACGTATTTCCGTTTTTTTTTCTATTATGACATAAAATGCAGTTCGTATTTCTGGTTTTTCTTTTTTTAGTTGCAGTAAAAAGTGAACGGACACAGAACGTCACGCTAGGGCGATGAAGCACTGAATCATGTATACTCAGCTCCAGTCGCAATCAACCACGTCTACTAATTTATCGTTTACATTACTATTCTTTATATAGTATTATACTATTAAACTTTATATAAAAATATTTACTTCTATCGTGCGGCCATAAGGACACAACCGTTTTTTTTTACTAAAAGCTCTCTAGTTTGTTATATTCATTGTTTAAGTATTACCTTATACTCCTCTTCACTGGAGTAGAGGATGAGTTTCCTATTGGAGTCGCTTGCCACCAGATACTTGGAGTCGGGGCTGAAGCGAGCGTCAGTGACAGCTCCGAGGTGCTGGAGTTCCACTCCAGGACTCAGAGAACCACCCGCCAATGTGTATATGTGGACTTTATTATCACCACCTATTCGGTATTTACAACAAAATGATTACTTTTAAATAGTTTTTAAGAGACGAACCACCATACATTTAGTTAGTAAAGAAGTTGCCAGTAAAAAGTGTAAAATCAGCAGTGAAAATATTATACCAGGGTATAAACTTAGCCGCAAAAATCAATATAAGTAATATGGGGTATTCGACCATTTTTTCTTTGTTAATTACAATATTATTGGAGTTTTAATATCAATGAGCATACAAATATATTGTATAATAATATTCTTGTGTGTAGTACACTTAATAGTTACGTTTTTTTTACAGCTTTTTCTTCTATATTTCATACTGGACTGGACGAGGTGATCTGAATAATGTCAATACTCCTTATTTTTTCGAACTGACATACCCTGTTGGCACTTTGGCCTCTACAAATTCACCGGACTACTGATAAAATATTACTAGTAATTATTGTAAACAAATTAAGTCTTGGACTAGCATTTTTCAGCTTAACAAAAGCAGTACAGTTGCAAGCTCATATAGCTGGTGAATATATGTAATTTTCCTGCTCGCAATTTTCGGTACCTCGGTTCATTGATCCAAAATGACGGTGGTGGAATGACGTGACAAATAGGATAAATGCAGGGTGGATAAATTGTCCAAATGTGTCTGGGGTAGTTTGTGACCCACGAATGCCATTGAATCTCAAGGAGAAGGTGTATAAAACTATAACAGGACCAGTCGTGTTATATGGATCCGAGTGCTGGACTACAGACAGACACAGAGAAGTTGAGGAGTGTTAGGTTAGCACGGTAACGACATGTCATGAGGAGAGATGAAAAGCATACATGTAACAAGAAAAGTTTTGAGTATGAAGGTGGACGGATATAGGGGTAGAGGCAGACCGAGAAACGTGTGGTTGGATTATGTGAGGGATGATATGTGTATAAAAGGTGTTGTATGGTTTGATAGCTCAGTTTATATTTTTAACTATATGTGGCGTGAACAGTTCACTCATCTCTTCGTTTCTCGATTTGGGTTCAGTCCCGGGTCGAGGCTTGACTTCAGCCAAAGGTCCAAATTCACAACTGATATACTTTATACATATTTGCGCATGTGAAAAATGGTCGACCGATCAGCCTTGGATTCATAATGTTTTTTTGAATGACGTTTTATGTCTCTTGTCCGGAAGTGACTGTGTTACCACATTATAAAAACCCAACAGGTGTGAATACTGAGATGATATCTGACAGAGGAGAGTGGAAAAGGAAAACATGTTGTGCCGACCCTACTTAGATGAGATGAGTGTAAGGAGATGAGTGTAAGAAGATGAGATGATAATATAGCTGGTGAATATATAAAATCCTCACCTCCAACAGCAACGTGCTTCGAATTAGGATCGATGGTGACGGAGCTCGGTTCATACTGTAGCGGCAGGCTCGACTGTTTCTTACCACCGACAATCACCACCAGCTGTAAAAGTGTACTACAATTAGCCTCTGTGGTTTTTTAATATAATAATTCATACTAATAGAATCTTTAATAATACTATAAATATGA
This sequence comes from Antheraea assamensis, assembly GCA_035772565.1. Lineage (NCBI taxonomy): Eukaryota > Metazoa > Arthropoda > Insecta > Lepidoptera > Saturniidae > Antheraea > Antheraea assamensis. The sequence goes on from JAQQSE010000001.1 coordinate 1,935,572, forward strand.
TTGTCAGTTCGCTTGTTTGTTACGCTTTCACGCCTTAACTGTTCAACAAATAATTGTGATTTTTTGCGTACACATTGTCGGGAGTTCGTAGAAAAAAAAATGTGTGCCTGCTTAGCGTTGAATTTGAGACCAACAAAGATAATTGTGTTGTATCTGTGGTTTGTACCAGTATTTTGTAACTATTATTAAGAGCTAAAGATAAGTTCCTTTTTGTATTTTTGTAGTCGATGCCACTTTGATTATGAGCAAAAGATTCTTTGAATCCTTTCAATACTTACGAGAACACGAAAGAAGTGAAAACTTCTATATAAAAAGTACAACAAAACAAAAAGCCAACGTCGCGCGATATTTTCAGGCGGTCACCCAAAGTACTGACAGCGCCCGACGTTACTTAACTTCGTCGTTGACAACATTCTACCCGACACAGTGTTTACCTCCAATATTTTTGGGTCACACAAAAAGGTTGCAGATCAGATTTACAAAAACCCTTCCATAAGAAGTTCAATTAAAAAAAAAAGCAGTATTCATTGAATGGTTAATTTATACACAGACTCTTATCTAGGAACGCGATAACGCAATAGAAAGACAATACAACCGCTTTATCACCGGATAATTCAGAAGAATATAGAATTTTTCTGCGCCATACCTCTTTAACCGTGGCCACAATTGTGGTGTCATCGTCAATGAGATGATCCATGGCCCTGGGCTGTGACCCCAGCGGCATCGTGTTGTCCGTGTAAGTAGGGACATCGCCTGTAATGACAACATTCTTATAATATAAATATAAACACCTCGGGAAGCATTTATTATACATCAGGTCACAATATAATCAGATTTTGTTTTATCGCCATCTATCCACTAATTATTTTTACTACACCGTAATCATTTATATGTATACACTGTAATGTAATTATTTTTGACTTGTATTTTCTTTTATGTTACTAAGATATAAGTATATAATTTCTAAAACTATTACTAACAATTTTTATAAGCAATAAATTTTAAAATCGCATACTTGCAGCGAACATGAAAATCGTTTTGAGATTGATTTCTTATTACTTTTTTATTTTGTAAAGTACTATTGATAAACTTTACAGTCAATCGATTTCGAAATGACAAATACTATCGTATAAAAAATTCACAGTTCGTTAAAAAAAAACGATTTTTAAAGAATATTTTAGACAATTAAATTACCCCAGTAATCAGAAAATTATATAAACTACCCCAGTGTAAAAATTGATAAAAATCGGTCACAATGTTGTCAAGTAAACTCCCCGAACATACAAAATAAATCCACCTTTTTCAGTATAAGCAGAGACTATCGCTTTTGCTTCTAAATGACAATAAATTTCGATATTTTATATTTGTAAAAAAAAAGAATTTTAATTACTATATAGTTAGTTTCCTTTACTAAACATTCGTCTTGAAAGGTTACCTTCAGCCTGCGGCTGCGCCCGTCTGAGGCTGTCATCAATTCCGATGGTGAGGAGGCAGCCGTCCTTGCTGGCTCGCATGCCGTTCACCTGGTTACCGTGACCTTGACCCAGGACGTGCTGACCTTCACCTGGAATTCATTAATATCACTTCACAAGTGTTTTTTAATGTTTAGCTTAGTCTTTGGCCACAACATCACCTGACGGTCAAGTGAACATATGGTCCAGGATTTATAACGCGCTATACTTAGAGGTGATTGGCTCTCAGACTACGGAGAACACCAACAGGGGCTCGTAGACAGTTCTTCAACTTTACTCACGGTAGTTAACTAAGTGGGTATTAGAAAAAAACCCTTTAATGTAAAAAATCACAGTTACCGACTCTCAAAAATATTTACTCCTGAAACTAAAGCCAAAAACCCCTAAAACTGACACAGTTACTTGACCATCCTCCTAAAATAAAAATGTAAAATCATAACACTGAAATTGACAGACTTCTAGAAGTGTACAGTTTTTTTTTTATAAAGGACTATAATAAATACCTAGAATACTTACACTTATTATTTTTTTAGTTTCTGTATGTGTAATTTTCAGTTATTTTTCTCTACAAATTTTTACATTAAAATGATTCAAAAATTTGGCTAATTTCAGGGTATATACTTGTAAATTAAAGTTTTGTGTTTTAAATTGGACGGATATAGGGCGTAGAGGAAGACCCAAAAAGGGGTGGATGAGTCATATGAAAAATTACATGTATATAAAAACTTTGAATACTCTGATGAGATCTGACAGGGGAGAGTGGAAAAAGAAAACATGTTGTGCCGACCCCACTTGGGTGGGATAAGAGTAAGTGATACTTGTAAATTAAAAAGTCCCTAATAATAGCCCAAAAGAAATACCAACTCGCTTATTTACCCCCTACATTTGGGTAAACAGCACTAAATTGGGAACTCTGTTCAAATTGCCATTCACTTAATGTCAAAACAAGATAATGACATAAAACGTTCATTCATTCAACCATTCATCAGTATCTATCGTTGTTTCATTCATCAATCTGTCATTACAATGTGTTGAATAGTTTCACACAGACAAGAACATATACCCACTCACCAGTCTTCACGTCCCACTGTGTTATACAGCCATCGTGACTGGCAGTATACACGACCTTCTTATCCCCGACGGTCGCCGGCGTGAGGCACGTGATGGGCTTATTATGGCCCATGAACACCCGTTTCGGCTTATCCGGGTTGTCCACGTCCAGATAGTTGATGACTCCGGAGAGCGAGACCGAGATGAGACGCTTCCCTTGCCATAAGCATGACACCTAAAATAGTCATAAATAATTAAAATTGACATCTATATAAATAAAATGATAGAGGTCTGTCGTTGTGTACACCTCACATAAAAACTACTGGCTAGATTTTGTTTTTTTTTTTTACCTTTACTTTTAAACACTTTTGTCCTTGTCATGATAGATTCATTTAATGTAAAATTATTAAAATTTTTGATGAAACTATGATTTTTTATAAACAGTATGCCGAAAGCGATGTGTGAAGTGGAGCAAGCGGTGCGGCGCGCATGCACAGGAGACGAGAAGTAAACGAATAATAGTTGTTACAAAGAAATTTTGTAAGCAAAGTATATTTTATATTTTCAGTATTTTTATAAATGATTTGTTTTCCTCTGTACTTAGATTATATTGTTAAGATAATAAGCAACGCAAACAAAGTTGCAATATAAGTATATTTATAAAGTTATTATTTTAACAAAACTATGACACTTTGAAATGAACTTTTAAGTTTCCTTTTTTTTTCTTCATAATTATATAAGATCCAATCTGTGCACATCTTGGCAAAAAACTTCATAGTATGATAATTTATCATTTCTTGTCCGAACATTTGTCAGTACATCGGGATCTTTTTATAGAAACTAACTTGAATTGAGGTCAATATAAGATATTAATGTCTATGTTTTAGTTGCAGGAGAAATTATAGTCTTTCCAAGTAGATTAAACACACCTGTTGGTTTTCCACAGCGGTTCCCATATTGAAGAGAGTCGACCGTTGCATCGTCTCAATGTCCCAGATGGCGCAGGTCTTGTCTCCGGAGCAGGACAGCAGCTGTTTCCCGTCCGGGGACCAGGATATGCCGTACACACCGCCCTTATGCGCCGGTGAGCCAAACTTTAATAAAAAGAAACGCTTTTTTATAACACTTCCATGTAGAAGTCAATCACCACCTGGAATAACTGGTCTGGTATGGTTTACAGCAAGACAGCACGTTGGTGTTGAAAAGAGCCTAGGAATAATCTATATAGCTAAAATTATAGAAGTCTGTGCGCGCATTACACAAAAACTACTCGATAGTTAATTGTTTTTTAGTTTTACTTCTTAGACATTTAGTCATTATGAAAAAAAACGCCACTATCAAGCGATAGTAAATGTAAAGTTACTAAAGTGTTCAGAAAGTGCGAATAATATAAGAACTACGCAACCAGCGCTGTGTGAAGGGGCAAACGATATGAGGCGCATGCGCAGGAGATGAGAAGTAAACAGATAAAATTGTTTACAAAAAAAATTATAGGGATAGTAAATTTTTGCTTTTCAGTCAGTCAGACAGTCATAAACGGAGTCGCGAATATCGGCTAAGCTAAAATAAAACTTGATATATATGAGATTATCAAAGTGCATTTGACCGATTAACCACAAAAGTTGACACAACTAAGTGCCTTCTCACGGAAAGTGTTTATGCCACCTTTTTTACTACAACTCACCACTAGATAGCAGTATTTTATTGGTATTACCTTTGTATATTGTAATTTAATGCGGACAAAGTCGCGGCAACTTGCTAGTATAGTATAAAATTACTATTATGGAAATAAAAGATTGCGTTATTAAAAAAAAAATGCTGTGTGACAATTGTATATGAAAATATTCAGATTAACATTTTTTTTTAATATTATTTTTAATGACATCATGAATAGTCAGTGGATTGTTCGTATCCCTGTTTACGACAGATGGGTCCTCCCCTTTCCCCTAACATTCAAGTATTACATAAACACCAAGGAATAGTGGGGGAATCAAGGGGGATGCTTTGTTTATTTTAAATGACATGGGGGGGGGGGGGGGGGGGGAACAGCCATAATGACGATTACATAAACAATATTTAGTGATTTACTTTTTAATTCATGAAGGAATTTACCAGAGATTTTGAACAAAGTACACCAATACTTACATAAGCGTAGGAAGGGGGATAAGATCTGTGCTTATTTTTGGTTCCAAGGGGGGACTGGTCAAAAAAGGGTAAAATTCTGCTTACATAATAATTTGGCCCCTGGTCGAAGAAAACTTTAAGCCAAGTAGCTATACAGAAAAAGGAAATAAAGAGTCTAACCTCGCCCTTCAGCTCGGACGTGGCTCCGTCGTAGAGGTAGATCTTTCCATCGAACCCGGCGGAAGCGAACAGGCTACCGTCAGGACTGTAACGCACTGCTTGCGCGAAACGAGTGTGCTCCTGGAAGTTACATTCAATCACGCGAAACCACCCTGTACTATATCATTTTGTCAATTTTAATATGATATTTCTACGGAAATACAGTAAGTATAGTAGTAGAAAGTACCAAAATTCCATAAGCCAAAAAAAAATATCTAGATTTCCTTCCCTTCAGGTGCCCAATACCTTTATTATCTAGCAATCACTGATGGTTCGGCAGTTAGCGTCTTCGAACACTGCATCAATCACCGTAACTACTTTTCCCCCCAATAAATCTAAATTTCGAGTGAGCAAAAACATTGTGATGACCACATAGCATGATGAAAGTCATTTTCTGATACCCGCCTGGTTATCTACCACCCTCAAATTGTTAAACTGTCACCGAGCAGGTCGTGTTATGATGGTAGCCGCATTTGAATGCTAATCCCCCCCTAGGTTTACAGTGTTACAATCTTAGACCACATTTTCATTTAACAACCTAGTGGACAATTTCAATTGACCATACGATCAAAAGCTTCTTTTTTTTATACTTTATAAGTAAACGTTTTGACCACAATCGCATCTGATATTAAATGATGATGTGGTCTAAGATGGTAAGTCACGCTTAAACTAGAGGGAGACTGGCTCTCAACTGCAGCTGCCGGAACACACCAACAAGTGCTTGGCGACAGATTTTCAACTTGAGGATGGTAGTTAGCTAGACGGACTTAGAAAAAGCCCTACCACCATGCTAAAAAAGAGCAAAGCATAGGAGCAAAAACCTATAATTATAAAAATAATGTTGTTATTAACTATAGCTAAGAGACACATAAGGTTGGTAAATGGGGAATAGAATTAAGTTTCACGTAAATCACCTGCTTAGTACACTTGAATTTGAACGGTGGCCCTTCGAACACGGCGATGGTGTTGTCCTCGGAAGCTGTGACGATTCTGAACGGGCGTGTCGGTCTGAAGTCGACCGAATTAATCGGTTTCGACTGTCCACTGATCTCGCCGACCGATGTGCCCGTCTCCGACATGAACACGTGACCGAACCTGCCAACCGGGAGGAAAAGGGAATGGGGGATTTATGAGTAGAACACCTTTTTCACACCTTTTCAACGGCCTAACATTTGGCTATTTCATTCTTTTTAATACTTGTTTCAGTTTTAACTGTTTCAGACTAGCTTTCGCCCACGGCATCGCTCGCATTGATGTAGATCTGACTTATCCCCCGGGAAGAGTACAGTTTTGCTGAGTGACTTTTGTGATGATCAGTCGAGTAGTCATGGCGTGAAAGCGTCACCAACAATAAACTCACTTCCACATTTATAATATCAGTAACGATTGGGAAACTTATGAAACAGAATCATGAGTTTCTATTTCTAATAGACATGACAGCTGTCAATTCCAGGCGGAAGCAGCAAAGTAGAATTCAATCGAGCGTTCGTGATAGATTTCCGCAAAATAATACCTTCAACTAACGAACTCCTCCTTGAGGAAGACTATGAAAAATAAATGTTAAAATATACAAAACAATAAACTCGAACTATCGTTGAAGGAAAATATCGCGGTAAAACCGTAGTATCGTTGAGTTTGGAATCCTATAGTTTTCGACTACATGATTACTTAACAACCAATTAAAATCATTTTTTTGAGAAGTTATGACGTCACGCCCTACGATTGGTGCTTCTGGTCACGTGCCAATAAGAATGTATTACTGAGTTTTTCATTTAACAATCAAAGAGATATTTGAAACATTTGAGATCAGCAAATCATGCACCCAAAATACAAAGAATGCATGATAACAGTCAGGTTTACATTATTTCAACGTCACAAAACCACAGTATACATGGGGACTAACTTTATAACGAATACAAATATATCGTATGAAATAAATAAAAGCTTCAAAACCTCTCACGGCCTTCGCCGACGACGACCATCCGTTGGTTATCGGCGCTCCACGCGATGTCCTTAATGGGTCCACCGATAGGCTGGAACTCATTTTTGAGGATATGCTCCTTGTTCACGGTGTCCCAGATGCGTACTTTGCCGGACGCATCTGTAACGAAGGTTAATTAATCTTAGTACACAATATAAGAGGTTAAATATATAATTACCGCGGCAAAGTTTTCCCTTACTCTGGTAACTAAACCTCGTTATAAAAGATTACTGGTGTTATTATTTCTCATTATAGAGTGAGGAGTCTTCTGGTGGTACTTTCCATAGACTTTCTGTAACATCTCACAACTTAAGTGATATGTTTGACGTCTCCTTATATTCGAAAATTAGTAGAAAAAGATTGTGGTCGGTAACAGTTCATTACGGAAAGCCAGGTCGACGATTCCCAGATTGGTATAGAAAAACCGAACTAAATTACGCTATATGCCCCTGATATTACAAAATATAGAGTTCAACTCACTAAATGAACGACCAAGATCCTACCAAAATACTTCCTATAGACAAAGTTGCTACGCATTGTTCGAATCTTGATGGAGGAAATGATAGCAGTGGTACTTTCTAGAATAGATTAATAGGTACCCGGAGGTAAATGTTTTCTTTATAATATATGTGTTAAAAGACAGAAAATAATATCTAATTATTTATGTTAATTATATCTTGGCTTTATTCAGCAAGAATTTAGGATAGTTTTATTTTATAAATCATGACAATGAAAGACAGGTGTTGTCAATGACAATTGACCATAGTACATAACAATATGAAATGAACTTTATGAGAGAAAAAGGTTCGACAGAGGGAGCATAGCTTACAAAGCGGCTGAAATAGGTATGGTCTTGGACAATTTCCATAAATACTACATTGCTACCCATAAGGGCGCTGAGTTGTACGCTTCATGTGCTAATACGTGTTGACAACTACACCTACAAAATTGCCTACCCCAATTACATTATTTCAGTTCGAACTACATGACAATCTATTCAATAGAAATTGTGGCACGAAAACTAAGAACGAGCCGCAACGCCTATTATTATTAGATTTTCATATAACATACGTAATAAATGCACAGGAAAACCTATTTAGTGACATGTAATAGGCGAACGTTATCTCTGGATCACGAAACACAAGTTAATTCTGGAGAGAATCAGACACGGCCGCCTGGCGTCCATCCAAATATAACCGCTCTGTGTATAATGTTGTTCATTATATCGCGAACACTATTCCACTCGTATCAATTCATGTATTTTAATTGTTACTGGAATATTACAAAAAGCTGGTTCTTATAGTTAGTTTTTTTCTCTTTCTAAATTATGTAAGAAAATGTGATAGCATGATATTTAGAAATATTATTATTTTTCTTATCCCGTATCCCGTCTCAATGCTCCATTCTACCTTCGAATGTTCCTGAAAGAAGGTCCAGGCTTTGAGGAACATAACTCTCCGTAATTATCATGAATTAAAAAAAAACCTGGTTTACTAGGTCGCACGAGTGTACTAACCAAGAAAATGACAACAAACGTTTATTTTACAAGTACGATCATGGTATTAATGGTCAATATACACTTTGCCGTACGATTTTTTAAACATCTTTACAATCTATACATATAAATAAAATTAGAATGTCTGTTTGTAATATCAAAATAACGTCTTTTTACTGCTTGGATATGAACGTATACACGATAGTGATAACAAAAATACAATTTTTAAAAGTTTTGTCTGTCTGTCTGTATGTTCCGGGTAATCTCCGAAACGGCTAGACCGATTTTGACAAAAACTTCACTGACGGATAGTTAAAATTACAGCGGGTGACATAGGCTATTTTATTTTAGACTAGCTGTCACCCGTGGCTTTGTCTGTAGTACTATCTCCAAAACGATTGGACCTGTTTTCATTGGCACTTTTACTGACAGATATATAATTTACGAATATAAAAAAAACGCCTGCGGAGCTGCGAGCAACAGCTAGTATACAATAAAATCCTTGTCATGACAAGTACTAAAACAACAAATAAGTGCAGTCATTCTGAAGTAATGCACGTACATAGACTAGGTAATTTAAACTTTATTTATTTAAATTAGTATCGATAAATCGATAAACAAAACTCTCATCAAAAAAAAATCATATAATAGGAAATGAATAGCACCATTTTATAACGTAAGTATTTCGAATAAAGAAGATTAATTAAACCAAATGAGACACAAACGAAACGTTTTAAAATAATAAACACATCTGTTTCGAATATTATTGACATTGTGAATCGATTTGCTACAATTGTGTAAAAAGAAATACATAAAAAATCGAAAAAAAAAACACGAACACATTGTAGTCAGCTTAGTTCAGGTGCAGCTTCGATTTTCCAGTTTTAACCCGTTTATCTACAAATGAATCACAATTGTTTCTGTTGATAACGCGCCAAAATGTGCACACATTGTGAGTCATAATACTATTTGACTTATGTATTATTTCATGGGCAAGTCAAATAGTTGTTACAGTTCTCGCTAAACTTTTCGATCGTCCTAAATAAATATAGTTAGAATACAAATTTAAGTACAAATACGTATTATATTATATGTATACCGTCGAAACAACTTATCACTACATATTATAAAACAAAATCGTCCGCCACTTTTGTCTGTCTGTCTGTCTGTCTGCCTGGATGTTCTCGATAAACCCAAAAACTACTGAACGGATTGTAATGCGGTCTTCACCAATTGATAGAGTAATTCGCGGGTAAAGTTTTTTTTTAAATTGGTCGAAATATAATGACAATTGATGAAAGAATCGGAAAAAGTCAAGCCGTCTGAGAGCTATCGTCGAAAACGCTGCCTAATCCTTTTGAGATATAAGAAAACAATACATACTGAAAAATTACTCTTTTATAGCTCTATAAAAATGTCTATGATATATACCTATCTTTTTGGGATAGCTTTTTATACCCATCTATCTTTTAAAACATGGTCACATATAATGAGGTAATTGGAATGTTATTTAAACTGATACAGTATTAATCCTTATCAAATAAAATACATTAGTTACCTTAACCATTTCATGCACATAAGTATATATTTTTTATTATCAGACCAGGACAACGTTCGCCGGGCCTGCTAGTGGATAAATAAATGCCACTTTTCGATTCCTCAATAATTAAAAAAAAAACGAAACTAAACATTGGTAACGTCACAGCTATTCCGATTCTGCCACTGGACTTCTTTAAGTGGTGAATAATACTCTTGAATTTCTCTAAATACCGTTAATAAACACTATGATATCGTTTTTCAAAAAAGAACCCAATAAGACAAAATAAAAGGTTTATTCTATATCATCTACTTTCTCAAAGGTGAAATTCCATTAACATTAACTTGCTACTGATAAGTAGTTAAGTTCAAGGAAGATAAGCAGATATACCTTTCATAGAAATTGCAATTATATCTATAAAGGTTTGATAAGTTATGATAAATGCCACTGCAATTGATAATTCGATTACTGTAAAAATTACGTTTTTAATATAATAGTTATTATTACATTATAAACCTAGCTTTTGCTTCAGGCTTGGCTTACAATAATGTACATTTGACTTATACGACTTATACCTTGGGAACAGTACTTTTTCAGAATAAAAGGTACACAACGTCCTTTTCCGTATCCCTGAAAATTTTATCATAATAATCAGTCGAGTAGTTAAGATATGGGAGATATTGGAAGATCCTAAGGAGGGTTGATGTCAGGCAGGCAGCTGATCGTGTAAATTAAACCAAATCATACATCACAACATGACAAACATGTTGTGCCGGCCCTACTTAGGTGGCATAAGGGAAAGTCGATGATGACGGATAGTTAAGATGTGAAAGAATAACAAAAATGTACATTGACACATATAATATTAGTAAAGGATTAATTGTAGAGAGTAAACAAAAAGTCCTTAGTAAAGGAATAATTTTCCTATCATAACAAATGAATAAAATTTCTAAATGAGAAGAAAAGTTGCAAATTTGTTTTATGCCCCCTACAAATGTCATGTTTCCTTATACCGTAACCTACTTCCTGACACCCTGTTATAAAAAACGATGCCCCCTCTCCCACCCATAATTGAAAACGTATTATATGAACAGTTCCACTTAACCTCTATAACCATTTTACTAATTTCAAGTAAAATCAATTCATTCCTAGCATTACTGCTCAACACCTATGAACAGCACAAGCACAATAATATGTACCTATATAATAATATCAACAATCCTTATCTGGCAATAAAAAAAGTTGTCTAAACTGATTCATCTCTTAGAGAGATAGCCGGCGTAACCACAGATGTTGTTTCAATTTCACCCACTTTGTAAAATACAGCTTTGATATTATATATAGGAAGTGTTGACAATATGACATGTCTCAGTCACTTGTATAATATTTTAAACACAGGAAATAATAACCACAAGCTAATAATAACATGAATAAGAATTTCTTTATGAGGCATAAAAATTTGAATAAAGATAAAACATTCTAATCAAAAATCAAAATACACTTTATTCAATTTAGGCCCTAAGAAGGCGCTTATGAACATCAAAATTACCACTGGTTCGGAAAACAAGCCAGTCATCGAGTAGAACCGGCAAGAAACTCGATCGGGTTTATCTCAACATAAATAGATGCATATTTCATATAAATTACATATTACAATCGTTATTAGTTTGACACCAAAACCAGCTTGGCATGGGACTTATTTAAATTTATAGACCGGAAAATCGGTAACATGCTTTGGGACATTCTTTTAATATCTGAAACTATTACTGGTTTTACGGAGTCAGAAACATGGGATAACCAGTTTGCCACCATTTCTAGTATTTAGATAATGCCGTCTTTTACGAACTCAAACTTTTTGAAGTTTTTGCGAATATACATTAAATTATCAAGAATGTATTGGGATGGTAAAGTCAAAATACCGGATTCTTTAAACTTAGTCTTTAAAGATTTGCGAGGTCCCATATTGTATATTGCTCAAACTGCCAGTTTCTGTAATAAAGATATGGTGTCCATCTCAGTCCACCTCAGCTGGTGTTCCCCACAGCAATGTAAACCTTTCTTTATCAATAATTCAATCTAATACCTTACGTTTAACATATTTCCTACCACATGTACCACTGGTTTGTACACTTTAAACTTGGTCTTCAGGCCACAGGCCAATGGATGGCACGGAACATGTTAACAAAACTATAAGACAATAATCATCTGCATATTGCTGGATGTAAATATTCACCAAAGACTAGACAAGACCAACACAACACAAAATTTACAAGGCATTAATTATAATTCTTAGTACTATTAGCTTTCAAGATAAATCAATATAGCATTTGGCAATTATATTTATTTATTTGTTACCGTTTAACAGCTGTAAAATTTATTTTAATTTCACAGTTATTAACATGCTATATGGTGGCATACTATGAAATTTGTTTTGACATTTGACTACTGATGATGTATGAAGGAGCAAATTGCAATTCTTTACTGTCAATAGTGACATGCAGTGTGGTCCTAAAATTGATCAAATATATATATTTTAGGACACAAAGTTATTTCAATACATTTTTGTAAATTATATGTATGTATAATTGTATACTATACAGTTATCTAACGACTACTATGTCTAACTTTACAATAGTATCCTCCAAACAAAATTTTTCACATTTAACTAGCCAAAAAACAGTGCCGTTTGACAGAATCTTAATGGATTACAATTATTAATGTACTTATTTACAAATATCTCAGCATTTATATTTATCAAAATGAAAAATTACATATATATGCCCTATGTATGATTGATGACCAGCACAACTACCACCCCTGGTAAATTAAGGTCAATTTTTAATGCAAAACAAAGCAGTTGATTATATTTTTGACGAAAATAAATCAACATTTAACATCACTACGCTAATGTATAAAAATGACCATTATAGTGTGCCACTATTATATGGAAAAAAAATTTCAATGATAAAATAAAAATTATCTCCTTGAACCCTAACAAAACAATGCATGAATTACAAAGGAAGTGCGAATTACAATATTTATAACAGTACGAACAACAGAATGAAATACAAAAGCACACATATCTACATGTTTATGCGTGTGTTTCTGTGTATATGTGTGTATAAATATGAATATATGAGGATCAATTACATATATTTAATAAAAATACAAATAGTATCAATTACTTTTCTTTTGAAAATGGCAATACTGTCAAAGAATTTATCTGTGGTAATGTTATTAATTTTGAATGTATCATGTAAGAATATGTACTAATTTAGACCATTCATACAGGGAGTAACCAAAGCCAATGAATACTTAAAATATAGGCTTTGAATTTAGGAAACAGTTGTCTATAATCTGTTGTCACGTCTACTTATTCTTGGACATCCTAAAATAATTTAAATCTATTTACTTACCGCAATAATATAAATTGAAAAAAATATATTTTGAGAAAACCGAAACCATTGAAAGTAAATCTTCTAGTTAATTGGAATAACAAAGAGTGATATTTAATTGTAATGCACATATCACAACCTTCGCTCAGTAATGGGCAAATAACAAACTGGTCTTATTATAATGAATTATTTTATAACCTCACCTCCAGATGCAATATAAAAGCCGCTCGGAGAGTACTTCGCGACATTCACTTGACAAGAATGCTCTGTATACACATCCGCAATGGCTGGATTCTCAATATCTCTGATTATAACAGAGTTCCCGTTTGTGTAAAGAAAATTCTTGCCTTTCGGATCACCGCCTAGAACTAGAGGTGTACCTCTCTGAGTTCTAGGTAAAGCCGCAAAAACGTACTCTGTAAATGAGATATATTGAGATCAAACTATTAGAAACGTTAAATCACAAGCGTGAAGGAAATTATCTGTATTTTACACTCGGCCTAAACCTTCGATATCCTTTATGGGAAATAAATACTTTGTAACTTACTATTTGAATAAGACATTTTATTACTACACTTTACTAACTAAAAACTACACTTTTAACACTAAAACTACTTAATAATCTGTACTTATAATAATTTAAAAGAAAACACCGTCAGCCGCTATATCTCATAGCCGTCCAAAAAATGACGTATGAATAATGATGTCACAATACAAAATCGATTTGGTAAATGATATAATACCCAATTCTATATCGATGCTTACGCAATTATATATAGTACTCGTCAATCATTTTGAACGCTGCGAATATAGCCGTAATTTGGGATTTTTACTTAATTTTGTCAAGAATTTAATAATCTTCAGTATCCTAGTCCTTAAGTTATTTCGATCTCATACATATAATACAAAACGTATTTATAAGTAAATTTGTGCACTGCACAGATCGGTCAGAAAGTTTCGCGCACTATATAAATTTAGCTTCACTTCAACTTATACTGAAGACGTACACAAACATACAACAGGATATATTGATTCACATTACCTTTGATTAAACATATTAACTAGAGATTGAATTGAAATTGAATCTTTAACGGCACTATTTATTTTTATCTACAGCAAAATTATACAAAATACATATCTATTTATCATTAAAGAAACTCATAAAAGGAAATGAACATAATTATATTTTCAATAATAAAATATATATTTTTTTATTATTCATTAGTTATATTTGAGCAATTTCTACTTAATGTTTCATTGATCGATGATAAAATATGTCTATAATTTATAAATACATGGAAATAAGTGAATGAAAATTTAAGTATTTCCATTTTATTCTCAAATAAATTAAAATATATATTATATTAGTTATCGATTGTACCATAAATGAGCTATGACATCATTACGTACACGATCTTTTTCTCAATGTTGGCACCTTTGTCACTCGTTGACATGTCCCGCACTACCACACATATCCATATATGGGCACATTTGGAGCATATGCCTATCGTGTTGATACAAAATTATTGTATAGTATATAGGACTTTACTGAAAATTTACCTCATGATTATTCTGGATTTTAAATATTTGTTGACATTTCTGCAGATGGAATAGTTTAACAAAATTATATAGATTACGAAAGATGTTAGCTAAGAAGCGTATAAAAATGTTAATGTTTTATATAATTTTATCTATCTTTATGAAAAAGGTTTCAATAATAGTAAATAATATAAACCAAAGTCACTATCCACGGCTAGTTTGTGGTGACTTAGGGTTTTGAAACGACGCAACGGATTGTCATATATTATTTAGTATCATTTGTTTTCTTTTCTAGAAGGTTTATATGTTATTGAGGATATTAGACACGGTAAACTTGTATATTTCTTTCGTGGATTGTACATGTGTATAAAAAAGTAAATATATTCAGTTGAACAATAATTATGCTGTGCGTATTGAATACTGGTTAAGCATCATAACGTATATTAAGATAATATATTACATATTTAAAATAAGCAATGTTAAATGTCTATTATTTCCTAGGATAACCTACACTGACCATTTTCACAATTGGTTTTACACAAATACATTCATTTATAAAGAAAATTTGATGGTTGCAATAATTGTTGCTATTTAATTATCGGTATCAATTTGACATGAGTTTTGGACAACAATTTTATGCCAATATACTAGGCAGTTTTGGTGTCAATTTAATACCAAATGATTATAGGGATCTTAATTGGATAAATAACTTTATTTTTACTCATAGATTCACATAATGTGTCATAAAATAAATACATTACATTCTCTGACCTTATATTATATCAGTAATATAAGTGACATATTACTTGATATAATTTGGTCATTTGGTACCAATGAATACATAATATGAAAAAACAAGAAACATGCAGTTTTAGTTGATATAAAAGCTCGTTGAATATTGCCTTACAATTTCAATAAGTTACTATCCCGAATAAGGCAATGTTTAAAGAAGGTGTATGTAATAAAATGTTTATATAATGTGTGTATAATAAAATATTTTAGAATTAGTACGAAATTTGGCTTAAAATACATGTGTCCAAAAGCCTCATGATATTAAAAAATTATATTAACTTCGAAAATATTTTAATTTGTCATTTCAATTGTCAAGAATGCTTCGAACAGGCTGACAGCGTCATGTGATGAAATTCAAAGATTTATTGTACAATATAATTTCTATAATTTTCATGTATTGCACCTAAACGGAATTAGTTATGTTGGTTATCTGGCTTATAAATTATATCGTTTATAGTGATTTTGTGACACTATTTGGCGGTATCGTTTGACACAAGTATCCACGTGGTGTACGTCACAGTCGGTCGACGTGTTAATTTTTTCACATATTTCTCATTTCCGACTGACTATTTGCTAAGTAATGGAGTCCTTGAACATGGCGAAATTGAACTTGTCAAGTGTAAGGAGCCAAACTTTGGAAGATAAAGCGCTGAAACCAGAAACATTCGAGACTAAACCACATTCAATCGTAAGTCAAACAGGCATAATAAAACATTACTCGTGAAGTTGTTATACTAAGCATTCGTTCGATTATCGAGGCGTAATTGTAAAATTTAAATAATGTTATAAATTAAAAGATTATTATAGTGAATAAAGTCCGATAGAATTTAAGCAAATCTTTACTGACTATCAGTAAGATATCGGTTTTCATGCGACCAAATAAAGAAATTCGTGTTATGTGAGTTTGTTTAGTTTGCATTGAAAGTTGAGAATTTTTTTTTATTATCGTACATTGTAAATCATATTGAAAAAAAATTTTGCTCCCATATGGATACTATTTCCATATGGCTTTTTACAGTTCCTTAAAGATAATAATCGTACTAAAGATATAATCAGTGTAAAAAAATATGACATTAAAATCTTTTAATGATCGTTAAAGAGATTAAATAATAGGGACAATGGATCATATGTGTATTTTCTTTACTATACTCTGAAACATAATTAATGTAATGATATATATTTTCATATATATTGATAATACCTCAGAAATCAAACACAAAGAGATGATGTTTATTGTTTGCTAGAGCTGCCTGATTCTTTAGTTGAAGAGTCTGTGGTTGCCTAAAAAGTTTTATAATTAGACTCAATAGGCTTCCATCAATTTTCTCACATACTTATCCACATTTAAAAAAATGTATAGCCAAACTTAATTTCTATCTTTTTTTGTATGTGTGTATGTATAAATTACATATATGTTTTTAAATGCCATCACACATGTTAGATGATTTGTATTAGCTTAATACTAATTAAAGATGTGAGTTTTCTTTTTAATAAATCTGTAAATACATCTAATATTTGAGGCAAAAGGTAATTCATAAATCAAGTTTGGTAATTATAAGGAAATATGGTGTAATAAAATTAAAAGTAATTGATGTTTTTTTTTTACAAAAGTTTATGACTAATTGATTTAATTAATATATATATTTTGTTTATTTTTACAATATGATGAAATAATTCATAATAACTTGGATACCTGTAGAAAACTTTCAATTTTTTGATCACAATATATTTTATTGAGATCAAAATCTCATATTTCAATTTATAAAAAAAAAAAAAACTTTAGTTGAAAAACATTTATAGTATTCATCAATAAACATACAATATTTGGTAATAAAATATATGTAGCAGTTGTTTATTTTATGGCAGATATTCTTTATTTGACTAATTATCATAAAAAAGGTTTTATTCTATCCCTGTTGTTACTTCTGTACTATGATATTGAACACCATTAAAATTATTATCTATAAATAATTGATAATTAAGTGTATTTACACAATATCGATTATACAATAATTTATCTGTACAAAAAGTAATTACATAGTAATAGTATTGGTAATAAATAAGAAAGGCCACAGGAATGGTAGTACTATCTAGAAATGAAACCCCCCTCTCTGTACTCTTTCTGGAACAGAAATTGACAACAATGACTTATATGATGACTGTTGCTCTCTGTTCTTAATGTCTTGGTCATTTCCTGAACTGTTGATACTGCTTGCATTCATAAATACCTTAAAGCAGTATAGTATTGTTAGTATTTTGGTACATTAATTTGTTAATTTCACAATTATTTGAAATATTTCACAACAATAAAATGAATTCACTCATGTATAGAAAACTTTCCGCTCTTTGATTAGAATATATGATACGTTAATTAAAATATCTTGCCTCAATTTATAAATCAATCATTGATCAAACATGGTTCACGTGGATATTGTATTTAAACAATTCTCCTTATAATCTCAAAAATAAAGTACTTGTGCTATATATCCATTTCATTTTCTTGTTGTTGTCGACAAAGTGTTTGTATTTGTAAACTGGTCTTGTGTGATGACTACACACAAATTACTTGTTTCCAATGTCATGCATATAAATACTGATAAAGTTTAAAAATTGATTAAACCACATTCTTATCTAATGCATATTGTCAAGAGAAAACAGAGCTAAAGATAATAAGCATTTGTTTTATTTAATCAGTTAGTCAGTAGAAATTAAATCAGTCTTTGCATGTGAAAAAAGGAAGAATATTTAATAACTGAATAAAGACATATGTAGGATATAGATGTTAGAGACATGGTAATTCTATTATTTAGAGTCGCTAGTGTGGAAAAATTCTCTCTTCCCAGATATCTACATAATACTACTCCCGTACCTGCGGGAAGAATTCTTGCCTACTTGTCATATGAAATTAACATCAAACACCATTCAAATAAAGATGCAGATTAAACATTCCCACACTTGTGTCATTTTAATAACTGGAAAATAATATTCACTAACCTCATTTGTTGGTCGTACAGACGCCAGCCCAGTTATCTTGTTAAATCTGTTTCACGGTATAGTTCCTAACAAAGCTCTGGCAATACACGTAGGTATGGGAGTTTAGCCTTCCTCATCGATTTCGATGATGGTGACTCCAAAACGCTTCATTTCTTACGAGCGTGGACCCTAATGTGACTTGCGAATCCAAACTTACCCTTAAAAACCTGATCACATACAGAGCAGTAAAATTGGACGTTCTGATAGTACATATTTGTGTAATAAAGCTATGGTCTGTTTTATAATACTTGACGTTTTGCCTCAATTATTTACATCCTATTCTCCTCAAACCTTGCAAACCTTTTGAAGGTGGTAGAGCGCCAAGACGACCGTTTTAAAGCTAGATCCTTTTAGCATGTATAATGGATATTGCATGCGTTCAAATACCGTTTGAACACATCCTTATATCTCAGATACTGACCACCGGGCTTCTGTTTACCCTTACCGTTTCCCATCTCGAAGTAGTACACTGCTTTCGGCAAACGATGTTCATCAATGTGCAGTATGTGTCCTCAACATTTCAGTTAATATTAAGCAGTGCTCCCATGCCATACACTCTGGAATGACACAGGATTTCAGTGTTAGATATGTATTCTTTCTACTTTACTTTCATAATAGATTTAAGATAACTTAGATGGAACATGTCAAGTTCATTATATTAACCAATATAGGGGCTTTTACAGGTACATCTGTTTTTATACATTTAAATATGGGTACATTTTATTCAAATCAAATCAAATCAAAAATACTTTATTCAATTTAGGCCCTAAGAAGGCGCTTATGAACGTCAAAACTACCACCGGTTCGGAATACATCCCAGTCATCGAGAAGAACCGGCAAGAAACTCGATCGGGTTTATCTTTTTAACATATACTTTAATACATATAATTAACTCTATATTTGGCAAAGTTCAGTGATTCCTAATGTGAGATTCAGAACAATCTAATTTACTGAATACATAAGGAACAATTTTCTCTAAAACGCAGTAATTATATATAAATTGTATAGTGATGCTGAATCATTTGTTTGATCTCAGTGTCCCACTTGTGGTATCTGATATTTACCTTACTAATGGGGGCAGAGTGGCAAAGTAATCCTATGTAATATTTACTCATTTTTCAGAAATTAACCTACTTATGGTGCTGTCTTTGTATGTAAATATTAACAAATTTACTTTATCATTGCATATTAGGTAAAGAGAGCATCTCAAATGCTGCCTGAACTTTGAAATAGTCAGTAATGTTCTATTAAAACTATATCTTTAGGCTAGAGTATATCTCTGATCAATAAGGTCAATACCTTACCAAAATAATGAAAGTTGGCCACCTAAGTGTTTTTCTTGAAGAAAGATTTTATTAGATGAATAGACAGAGACAATATCAAATGGAGTATGCAAGACTCACTTAAGCAGCGTATATGCTAACAACTAAGGGCCCATTTTGTAAACACAGATATACAATTGTCCTTTGTGCTTGTTTTAATTAATAACTGTATTTATTATCTATTTATTACTGATAAATGTGTTTTCTATTTTTCTTTCGTTCATGTCAACATCTTTATGTTCAAACAATGTACAGAAAGAAATTAGTATCTGTGGATATTTTTTTGCTTTCTATTTGGTAGTAATTCAAATGTTGAGTTATAGCAAAAGATAATAGCGACTAATAATAAATAATGCGTGTAAATCCGCAAGCCTAGCTAGTATACATTTCAAATTGAATGCATGTCACGGGCTGGCATCATTTGGTTTATTGCCGATGGAGGGATAGTTTCTCGTTGCTAATATATAGGTATATTATGTAAACAATAAATGTTAATATTGTTTTAGATTTTGACAGACCATGACGAAGATTACCAGTGTGAGTATCGAGAGGAAATCTGGAAGAGTTTGCTGGAACAGGAGGCGGAGAAGCCCACGATTCATCTTCAGTCACCACAGGTACGCTTAACAATTACAATGTGTGTTTCGTATGGACTAATTATATTGTTTTTTTTTTTTTTTTTTATAATTGAGCAAGGATTACTTTTAAATCTTTGAAGAAGGTTATAAATGTTTACTGTGAATGACGAGTAAGACATTTACTTTTTTTTTTTTTTTTAATTACGAGTAAGATAGTTTGAACATTTGAAGTATGATATCTAAAGAACTTTGGGAATATCCTTAGCAATCTTAAGGCATATTATTAAGGCGAATGTGACTCTGTTTGTGTGTTACACTCTTACGTCTTAATCAGTCAACTGGTTATTATGAAATTTTGCATACACATTGTCAGAGGTACAGAAAAGAATATAGGCTACGTTTATTCTGAAAAGAAGTACT
Organism: Antheraea assamensis; assembly: GCA_035772565.1. Classification (NCBI taxonomy): domain Eukaryota; kingdom Metazoa; phylum Arthropoda; class Insecta; order Lepidoptera; family Saturniidae; genus Antheraea; species Antheraea assamensis. The sequence goes on from JAQQSE010000001.1 coordinate 1,956,529, forward strand.
GTTTCATAAAGACAAGTCAAGTCAACATTAAAGTGAGCGAAGCAGCGAGCAAAAACTACTGTCTCATATCTAGCCGTGTAGATAACGTATACAAATTACGGAAAAAAATATTTACTAAGCGCCATGACGTGCATGCATACGATTAGAATTAAATTCGTGGGCTTGTTAAGAGTCGATCTAAACAAACGTTGGATATGCGATTCGTCTTCTGGAAAGTGCATGTTTGTAAGTTGTTCTTTTCGCGATATTGTTACAATAATCTATGTTTAATTTTGTTAAATATGTTTTGTGTTTCTCCATAATCGTTGTTGATATTAAGAATCACATATAGCGGAAAATAGTAAAGGCTAGTAGCCCTAGATCTAAAGTGTAGTTGCAGAAATTTATCTGTGGATGCTTGGTGACAGACTTGTAATTTAAAGTTCGTAGCTACTCGGACATATATTAAGATTTTTCCAGCGCCATGTATGCATCCATCAGATTAAAGAGTAAAATCGGTAAACCTACTTATTATAACAATATAATAAATAAGACACACTCAGCAAACCTAATAAAAATAATCAGTTTCTATAAAAAAAAATCGCAAGAACGAATTCACACCCACCTACCTGCTAGTGAAAAAAAATAAAATTTCGAGAAACATCTAATAATTTCGCACAATCGTAACAGTTGGGAGTTGGATTACGTTTAGTACAATGTTAACAAAAAAAAACTCTTCCTGTCTTTTGTTTAGTTGACATTGAGAGAATTCTACACCGAAAAGAATTTCTCATTACACGTGCCTGCGAAATATATTACCGTGTTGTTTATATAACACAAAGCGGCCGACAAAAAATGGAATGATTCGCAATAATGTACTGCAGTTTAGACAGATATTAGAAGAATGCAGTTAGCCCACACTTACCTAGTGTTTATTGTTTTTTTATCATACATATATGTATAAGGATATATGTAATAAATTATTTGCTGGTATATTGCAATAACCATATGAAAAATATTTTACGAAGTATTACTTATGCCGCCGGCTCTACACGCGTTTATTACATATTTTATGACTTTTTGTAGTATTGTGAAATTGTATATATTTCTTGCGTATAAATTATATTTTGTTCTGAATAAATATTAATTAAATCGATCCTATTCTATTAATAATGTCAAAAAAATCTTATTAATGTCAATTCTCGCCAACTCTACGAGCAATTTCCCACTTCGTCCAACTGCTAGATGCACCAATCGGAACGCGTGTATTTTTTATGATTTTTTTTTTTTTTTGTGATATAGGGAGTGATTTGTAAAAGAAGTTGTGAATGCGGGTAAAATGAATCCTGTCTTTTTACTCTTGTTTCATCTGAGTAGGATCATCACATTTTTAATTTTCTCCCTTTATGTTGTGAACTTGAGATTCGGGTCAGTGTTTTACGACCGTTTGTCTGCGTGACGTCAGCCCTCATTCGGATCTCCTTGTTTGAGCCGAAAATAGCCAAAGAGCTACTATGATTGCTTTTAAGGGTTTCACTGGAGCCCTAGAGGTATAGAAGAAATAAACTTACGTATGTAGTCTAAACAGGCTGACAGCCGCGACTTCGTCTGCGCCGTTTATTGTCTTAATAAAATATTTTATGTATAGCGGATGAAACAGAAGTACTATATATCTTGGCTTATTTCTCCACGGTAAGAAAACACACGTCGTTAAACGTGTATCATATAATAGAAATCAAAGTTTGTTAATTCTTTAATAACTTTTTATTAAACGAAGCTATCGTGATATTTTTTGTTAGATATTAACCAAAGATGTAAAAAGTATAAGTAAAGAAAAAAATTGTATGGTTTTATGAAACCACGATACAAGTGAAAATATTTTTCTGTTTATAGGCATTTTTATTGAAAATTTTCGGAATATTATTCGATTTTAAAAACTGAGCTCAATACTTATTGAAATCATTGAATAATTTTAAATTGAGCCGTGGGTGCCGCCATATTGGCCTTGGCTGATCTGCCGAGCACCTTTCACTTTACTCCTACTCCACGACTGGTTGTAATGCGATATGCGATAGATGGACGAAAAAATTTGACGCGATGTAAAAAAAGTTTTACTTGAAACAAACGTATGTGTGTACTTATATAAGCTCGTGAGAAGTTATACTTCTTTAGTTTAAAAAATACATTAAATGCAATTGATAACTTTTTAATTACAAATTAATATTCTAAGTATCTGTATACAGAATCAAGTAAAAGTCCTATTAAGTAATAGTAATTATTAATAATGTAAATAAATGAAAAGAATACATACCGACAGTTAATTTCAAATTTATAAACCCACTAAAAAGTTTATAGTATATGGAAAAAACACTTATTATCAGGAATACTCACAATAAGTTATCATTCACCATCATATATAACTTAAAATCACACACAAATACACTTGTATATTTATGTATGAAATAAAAATGATATGATATAAAACATGTGTTGTAGATTCATTTATATTTGAATAAATACCTTGAATATAGTTATCAATTCTCACAAAAATTTAAGACATAATTACCCACCAACTTCATGGTGTCGCATTTAAGTGTCGGTCGGTATTCACGCGCATAGTAAAAATACACTCTCATAATTTTTCCCAAACGCTCCAAAATTAGTATAGTATAACTTCAATGATCCAAATGTATCCAGATGCGCACATAACGGTGGATCTCTATAATTTTATTTGGATTTTGTAGGAAATATACGGGAACTCATAATATATCGGTAACAAGTAATATAATTATCATAATAAAGATATTGAATAGAAATGAAAAAAAAAAACAATTGAACATTCCAAAGCAATTAAAAGGCGGATTTAGTTAAAATCGTCTGGCAATATGGAAAATGATCAAGCGACATATACGCTGCTTTTGTTCCCCACGCGATGACATATAGCGATGACCATGGCATATAATATTTAAAAAAAGACGTACGTTTTAAATTGGAGTCAATATATTGTTTTTTTTTTTTGTCAAAAATGAGACGTATTTTTTCAAAAATTTTATTATGTTTTATACTAATTTTCTGATGACTTAAAGAATTGAAATATTGTATATGTTTTTCTTAATACATTTTACATGTTCATAGCTATTAAGGATTCACAATCATGAATTTTCAAAACAATCTTTATAAGTTTAGGAATGTGTAAAGGGGTTTAAATTTCTATGACGCTGAGAGTATTTTATCATTTTTTATTATTTTATTTTACATATCGACTATGTTATCCATAGAAGGGTACAATTTGCTTTCCAGGTTTCATTATAGGATGTGTTATTAGGCAATTTATGGAACATACCATGTTGTTTAGTTATAAAAAATGACTTCAATACGGTCTGCTGCTGCTATATTTTACCTTAACAAGATAAGTTATTAATTAATACAATGATGTTGAGGATTTTTTGGAATATACATTACTGGATGAAAATCTTCGATATTACCAATCTCATTTTTGTGTATAATCCGATTGACTATATAAGAAATTAGCGGATACCCGCCCGCTTTGGTGAGCATTACAAAAATGGTAAGGGGTCAAACGAATCCTAAAAATAAGTAGCCAAGACACCATCTACGGAAGATCCCTCATCGAATAATCATAGTCCTTTTTTTTTTTCGAACTGACCTACACTGCCGGCTTATTAGGCCTTCACAGTTCCACCGGACTACTAAGGGGAGCGCTTAGGGCGCTCACCCGATTGTTTTTAGGCGAAACATCTCAAGGGCACTCGGTGCACCTCGGCTTGAGCTGTCGCCGGATTCCCGAACTAACTAAGCTAGCTAAGCTATCTATCCATACAATACTCATATATGAATTCGTGAAAAATGCATGTGTGACCATGCATGTTTCACGAATGTATATGTGTATTTGGTATCTGACTACTGTGTTATGTGACCTATTTCAGTCCGAAAAGGGCAAAAAAACAGCCCACCACTGAGTGCCTAGATGTGCAAGAGTGTGGGGTGATCGTGTAAGTGTAGAACATGTGTAAATCACTGTATTCGCGCGAGTAACATACTCGAGGGCTCCACACCGAGGGACTACCTAGGCTCGAGCAGTTACAAGAAAAATCGCGACGAGTGTGCGGGATCGAATCTTCACCCCCCGCTCACGGAGGCGTGAGCAGAGAGTCGCGGGCGTGGGCGCAAACACGCATCTTTTGAGAGGGAATCGAGCTAAAAAATAAAGTACAACGGCACGGTGCCGATTAATAATCATAGTCCTACAGCGATACTTCAATAGTTTTAACAAAATTGCATCATTCTCGCGCACCACTAAAATTATAAGACTAATCTATAAGAGGATCTAATAAGAGGTCAATGTTTAGCGAGATTTCAATATACCTAGTGTAATAGTAATTATGAAGGGTTTGAAAAATTTCACGAAGCCTTTAACTCTGTTACGCGATCATTTGTGGGGGCTCACGAATAATGCAATTCTGTTAGAACTTACTCCGCTTTATTAACCGTAAGCAATTTAATTGTTAAAGAAAGTTCAACTTTTTGACAAAAGCGATATAAAGGTCGTCTCGACGGTTGCGCACTCGGGTTCCACGTTGAATAAATAACACGTGGGCTTAAACTTGTAACAATGTTCCCAACTTTCGGCGGAGGAGAAATGTAGTGATGCAATCGTATTGTAACATTCGACCATTTTTCTAGACCTCGTTCGTGTTACCACCACCATCGGGTCGAAAATCAAATGTTATAGTGCGCGTTACTTTGCACTTCCTATGATACTTTTGATTTTATTTGTAATTTTTGGTGGAAAATGTGTTTTTTTTTCAATTAAAACTTATTTTATGGTATTACAATTATTTCCTAAAATATTGATAATAATAATAATATACATCTTCTGTGATAATTGTAAGCGGCTAGCTAATACGGTTCATAAGATAAAAAACTTTATAAACAGGCCTTAGTTTCTTGACACGGAACCAAAAAAAAAGAAATGAGATACTGCTAATTTATTTGACCATGTCTAATATAACCTTCGCGCTTAGTATATATATTTATTGAATCTAGTCGAACATTTAACTGCATCACTATGAAAGAAATAATAGTGCATATTGCATCATATTCGACATATTGCAACGCCCAAACAACTACAAATACGGTTTGTGTAGCGGAAATTTGAACCACGCTTACGGCGCCTTTTTTTTATTAATAAAAACATCTAGGATACCTTGGCATCTAGATAAACAGTCGCCCACAAATAGTTTAATATCAAACGTCAAGTTTATTGTTATAAAACTTTATTAAAAATTGTATTATTGGTAAATAATAACCGCATCTGTTGTTGTTAAAGTCACCTTATGTAATTTCATTAGTTTTCTAGTCTACTATAATACAGCTCTTATAACGAATAAAAAAATATACATTTTTTGTTATTTGGTCCCGTGTGTGTGTGAAATTTCCTGATACATTTGAGGTTTATTTCATTTGCTATTCGTATCTGTAATAGAAAATTCTCGTTTTTCTTCGTTTTCTTACATTTCCACTTAATCCTGGCTTATGTTAAAAATTACAAGACACAAAGCTCTACTAGCTGGCACTACAAAATTCCAGTCGAACAGCTATACCAGAAGGGAGAAAAATAGTATAGAATACTAGGAAATCGTGAAACATTTAGGAAATTTGTAACTTTAAATGCATATTTATATTGACTAATCGTCTTACAGTGGTCGAAATTGGACCATAATTCAGTAACCTTTTAAGTTTCAATATTATTTAGTATTGTTTTTTTTAACCGAAGAGTACAAATATTGTAGATGAATAGACGTAACGATCGTGAAGTATGACGAATATAGATTTATAAATAATTTGGAAATAACACGATAATCTTGCTAAAGTTTGTAAAAAAAAAATCGTTTGGCAAATAGGGGAAAAAACATACTGTGCTATTATATCTTCGTGTGCCTATACATCATGGTGCACAGTCAAACGGTGTTGAAGATAAGCGAATTCGTAATAAACCCACAGTTGGAGTTCCGCGGCACCCTCGTCCAGCAGCTTCGAGACGTGACGAAGAAGCTAGGCCTCACTATCGCGACACTACATTCAGCAGTGTCCCTTCTTGACCTATTCATGGACGCGCATCGTCTGCGAGCTGATAGGCTGACTCACGTCGCGTTGGCGTGCCTCAGTTTAGCAGGTGAGATCCCGTTGAAATCAAAGATTTTTCAGTACAGAAGATCATGGATCAACGCTTCCGAATTTATTTTTCTTTTAGAATATATTCGAGTGGTAACTTTAAAGCTTTGCGTCGAGGTAGACTTTACGAACATACGAAGAACGGACCACTTAATTCACTAGACAACAAAATGTTGAAAAAATGTATCTTTTTTATGTTTGATATACTTTCACACAATGGCCTTTAAAATGATAACAGCTAGAGACCTAAAGAGGAACTGATTTTCAAGTGCAACTAGGCAATAGATTTACCATCAAAGAATGGTAACTGGTCAGAAGGGAATTAGAAAATGTCCACAATTTATGAATTATCATATATAAAGAACTGTAACACCAGGGGGTATCACTGTTGTGCTGCCGACCTTGAAGGACGAATCTCAATCGGTTTTTGAATAACCCTGAGGAAAAACCGTACCGAGTAACCTTCTCCACGACGCTAACGCATAATGAAGGTTCTAGAACACCTTACGGTTGTCGCTGTTTTTGGTAGGTTTTAGGGCGTGTGCATGAGTCGTAACCAGCCGCCAGTATGAAATGCGAGATCATCGTCACCAGCCCGTAAGAGACCCATTTCAGGGCCATAGACTTCGTCCCGAAAGAAGGTATGGGCATAATTACCGCGCCAGTCCACGACGTATTGTCGATTTCAAACGAAAAAATCCAAAATTCTATATTTATACCACATACGGCAGTACTACAAGAACATTCCTCAGGTTCAGGTTTCCTCACGATGTTTTCCTTCACCGTCAGCCGATATTGCTATCAATTTAAATACGCGAATTCCAAAAAATTTGTTGGTACATGCCGGGGATACAACCTGCGGAAATCGAGTTGATATATCGAATCGGATTGGTCAAACCACTTGACTACCACCGACTTGGTGCGGGATGTTGCTATATATTTGTGGTAATTGTGTTACCACTTTTGTTTTATAACTCTATATATGTATAATTATTGTTTGCAGCTAAGAGCGAAGAGAAGTTTAGTAGAGCACCGACTTTAAAGACGCTGGCGAAGATCAGCGGGGTCCAATTATGTGGGAAAACGTTCAGGCAGTTGGAGTGGATGGTCGGGCAGCACGTCCGGTGGAGGCTGCTGTGTCCGACGCCGGTGACGTTCGCGGCACTACTCGCTCAGTACGTCGTGACGGAGGTCGACTTGACCACTAGACACCCGAAATTCGTCAGGCGGTTCAAGAGGGACGGTGCCAAGCTGCTCGACGCTTATCTCGACCTTACCCTGTCCGGTGAGTACTGCCAAGGTATTTGCACTTTGTATGGTTTGTGAAGAAATTGATTATGAATTTTTTGTTATGACATATATCTCTAAGCACTCTTATGTTAATTTGGGTCCTTTGTTATTTCCTCTCGACTAACAATATTTTGGTGGGTAGATGTAAAACGTGCGCTCTAGTATTATTTCATTAAAATTAATATATATCTTGTTCTAAAGGTTAAACTAATTTGTTTGTATTGTTTTTATACTTCTCTTTCTTTTTAAGCAAATGCTCTTTAATTTCTATAATAGACACAGTTTATTTTAGAACATATAATAATATACTAGCATATTGTCATTATAAACATAATTGATTTAAAGCTCGTATACAACCTACGCAGTACCGTTCTATACAAACATATATATATATATATATATATATATATATATATGCAAGGACTTCAGGACTTATAACTCTAGCGCTGAATTGAAAAATCGAGTGATACTCCTATTCATATAAAGTACTCTGTGAGTGCTAATTTAGTGGTGTTGGCATTAAGTTTTATTTGTTATAACGCCATCTGTTAATTCTTCATACTACGTATTTACAGGTATATGTTTGTTTTTTTTTTATGTTATAAGAAAATTTGTTTTTACGCCATCTACATTCTCGTTCTTGAACATTTTAAATTTAAATTGTAGTGTTCTTAATTTTAAAATGTACTATTATTATTACATTTACTAGTGATCATCAAACGTCGAAATTGTAACATAATTAATAAATTTTTCATTTTTCACCATGACAAAATCAATTACGTTTATTGATAATATTAAAACTCAACAATAGCCCACTAAACAAAAAATAATCCGTTAACAAACGGAGTAGAAATTGGACTGAATCCTTTGCTTCCTACCTTTGCCTACTTTATGTATAGATTTTATTAATTAAATGTCTATCAATATCCCGGCGGCTCACGTTTTTTTACAATACTTATATATATTCAGGTATTCCTAAAGCACCTAACGACATAAATATTTAGTTATTATAATTCATTGAACATCAAATGAGATGGCGGTGAAATGCTAAAACCTACAATGTATATAAAAAGTGGTTTAACAGGTGGAAATTCAATCTCATTTGATGATGATGTGGTCTAACATGGTAAACATGCTAAACTCTGAGGAGGACTGGCTTTCAAATGCAGCTGTCGGGAACAGGTGCTTGGCGATTGATTCTCAACTTGAGGGTCGTATCTAGCCAAGCGGATTTAGAAAAAGCCCTACCACCATGCTATAGTTTCGTCGCGTTGTTTTCCTTCACCGAAAGCTCTGACTCATCGTCGCTTCAATGTAGAAGAGGTCAGATGAATCTTACAGAAGATAGGCACAGTTTAATAAGGTATTTGCACTTCCAGATGTCCGGTTGAAGGTGGTGGAATGCGTCGACGTGGGGTGTGCCTGCGTCGCCTGTGCTCGAGCCGAGCTGGGGCTGGCTGCGTGGCCGTCGTGGTTGAGCTCGGTATCTGGTAGACAAGCGGCTGCCGTGGCTCCCATCGCCAGGCTCTTGCAACGGTAGGTCATATATACCATCTTACGAATGGCAAATGAATGGTGGGGAAAATGATGGCGCAAAAAAATTTTTTTAACTGTTATAACATTTTCTATACACCGAGTATACCTCACATACTCAGGGTATCCTAACTAAGGAATATATTATGATGAAACCGTAGTATTTTGGTTATCGTATGGTATACTAAGCGTGTTGTACCATTGTTGAGTACATACTTACTTAACAAATATGTGTTAGTAGGTTAAAGTGTAAATGTCAAAACAATGTTTCGGAAGCTGTGACGTAACGCGCGACGATTGGTGTTTATGGTCACGTGACAATTAAAGTGAATTGCCGATTTGTTATTTAATTATTCAAGATATATTTTGAAACATAACATAACTAATTGTTAGAATATGTACTTGTAACATTTAATAGAAAAAACGTGGGACGCATGCAACAGATTTATGATAATTAGTTCTGTTAACAATTTTATTGCACAGTAAATGATATAAACTGATAGTTGAAATACAGTTATGTATTGCGTGCACATCACGTTTTCATTATATTTGGAGACGAACTGATATTCGTGACTTCGTCTGCGTTGTCTATTATCTTAACAATATACTTTATGCATAGAAGAATGTTTAAAAGAAAACAGGAAAAATATACTTTGCTTACAACATTTCTTTGGAAACAATATTACCAGTTTACTTCCGTCTCCTGACCATACGCATCACGCCGCTTGCCCAACTGCACATATTTCTGAACACTTAGTGCTTATAAAAATCGTCGTTTCTTAAAACCTTATAATAAATTAAGTTAACGTGATATTTTTTTAAATAAGATAAGGAATTAATAAAATGATAAGTAATAAATAGTAAAGAAATAAGGAATAATATCAAAATCTATCCAGTAGTTACTGCGTGATGCACGCACAACCACAGACCTCAATCGTTATATGTATTTAGATTTTATAAAGAAAAAAATAAAATCGCAGTATCTGTTTGTAATATCAATGCAAACAGTTTATTATTACTAAATAGATATAAAGGAAAACATACGGACAATAAAATTAAAAAAAACATTTTTTTTTTTAATTTTGTGTCTATGGCCCTGAAGTTAGTCTGTTTCTGATTAATGTGATAATGACCCCGCTTAGCTCTTGAATATATATCGGTTATTTTCGGAACGCGATACGCGTAAACGTACCACTGTAGCTGGTGTTCCACCTGATCAGTCGTGGTCGTGATACATTTGGATACAGTTTTCTGAGGTATATTTTATAAAAAAAAAATCGTCTTAGTAATGCGAGTTAGTATTAGCTAGTTTCTAGTATATTCTTTTTTGGTTCATTGGTTACGATTTCTTTAACTACTCTCGTCAAATCCATATTAACGCGAGGGAAGCCACGGGCTCGTGCTAATGATGAACAAAGGCCGAAAAGACGACGCTTTAATTAGCGTCATCGGTCGATATCCCACAATGGTTGATATCCCATAAATATGGTTATCCAACGAAGCGACTACCTGATTCATAAGCTCCTACAGCACCGTCTTCATTTTGTGAATGGACAAAATTACATGCAAAATTCCCTTTTACAGAATGATGCAAATACTAAAATCGCGTGAGACGTCAGTCGATTCCGAAAACGATCAGGGATACAGCAGTGCCAGGACGTCACCGAACCAGACCCCGTCTACATCACCGATTTTCCACGTGTCACCGGCTTCCAGCACCTCCAGCGCCTCGTCCAGAGGTATGAACGGTGAATACAGACAACGCCCTATCGACAGACCGGACTCTTCGTACTCCGTTTTAGATTTGGACGAGTCGAATCTACCCAATGTGACCGTCCAACAGGACTACTTTAGGCTACCGACCGTCGATTTGACCTTACAGAGGGTCAATAACCCAGCCGATTACCGGTACTGTAGGTCCCGTAGGTTAATCGATGCCAGTTTAGAGCCAGGACTTGCGACCGGCGTCGCCGTCAAGCGTGGACTGGACTCGAACATGGACGTCGAGAGGAAGAGGTACCGTTTGACGACGCAGATGTCTCAAGTTGTTCTATGATTGTGTCTAGTCCGGTCTGTGTTCATGAATTTTGTGCGGGTTTGATTAACTATTTGTGTGTATTGGTTGTATGGGAATTGTATGAAAAGTGTATGGAGGGAATAGCGGAATTTTTATATCTCTTAAAATGTGGGATCAATATAAATAGATTGTCTTTCAACAAATCTCGATATTTTTCCAAAATGTTGTTCTTACTTATCTCTAAACTATATCTATCTCTTTTCTACGTTAAACTTTGTAATAACGAGTTATAAAAAAAAAATGTCAATTACGATTATTGATGTAAAGAAATTCCATACAGAAACATTGCATTTAAAATATTTCAGTGTTGCTGCAGATTAGTATTGCCCCCCTTTATCACATTTATTACAAACCCCACCAACCAGTAACACATCATAATATAAAATTAATATTGTGATATATATTATTCATGAATGCGGACATGATTATTTTTACATTTGATTACATGTATTTTCATACTATATCCAATATTGCTTATACAATCAATTATATGTGATCAAAGGTATCAATGATTGTAATAATTTAAATGATAGGCTAATTACATATTCCATGTAACTCTTAAATGAAGAGGTGACGCTTTTTGTGCATTGTTAAGTCGGTAATGGAGAACAGTATATCAAGTTTTATTAATAAAAAAAAAAGTCTTCGTTTTACGTTATCACTTGACATTCATTTTCATTTTCAACGTTTTATTATCATCAACTGTTTAAAAAATATCAGTAGTTTGTTGTACATGGCAATACTGTGAAATTTTTGGCGAAAAATAATGATACAAAAAAAAACATAATTAGATTTTATCTAATCACAAAGTTTATCGGAATCATGTCATTGGGGAAATAAAATTTAAAAAAAGGTTGAATATTTTTGCATTGTGAACTATAATGATTGCATTAAAAAATACGTTTTTTCCGTGGTCTACACGCAAAATAATTTTGTTATTTAGTTCCCCTGTTGGTTTTGTGTTATCGAAAAAGTTCTTCAGTTATGATCGAATAGAATTAAATTTAAAGTGCAACCGAAATAAAAAGTGTGTGAAAGTTTCATTTCTATTTCAATAATAATACAAGCATTATAACCACTATCCTATATCGTCATTATACACTGCAATAGTAACTAACTACAGTAGTCCGCAGTATCGTCATATCGAATTTTAGAAAGAGACAAACGAATAGCTTCGTTTTTATAGATCTTCTTCTCTGTCGCACGGAGCGTTGACGTTCTTTTATCTATCGAATGGCTATGAGTGACAGAGGTGTGCGACGAAATCAAAGCTAACCGACTATCTCTTTCTAAAGTTCGATGTGTAATGTTTACAGATGGATGCTGTGAAAATGTTTTATTAAAGAAATATGGTTTATTAATTATTAATTATGTTCATACTGTTCTCTCTTACTCGGTATCTAGTATAGTTATATAGCAATAAACAATCGAGATGTCGATTAAGTTATCGCAGGCTGTGCACTCGAAGTTCGTTTGACGAATAATTTTCATCGATAAAGTTCAATATTTATTTATTTTTTTGTAATCGATTTTAATACGCGGCTTCTCGATTGTCGTGTTATTTTTTTTTTTTTTTTGTTTAATTCGTGTTAGTTAGTTAACAAATTGAGAGATCGATTTCGTTTTATATCAAGTCTCGAATTGCCAGTTGAAAGGGTTTAATATTGCCCATTGCGAAATCGATCTCTATTTAGCTAATGATATTTAATAAGTAACGTGGCGTGGACGTAAAGCATGACGTGTTCTGAAATAATTGCCGTTTTTTCACAACGATAGTCGATGTTTTTGTCTATCCTTTTCTAACATAGCAATACGATACGTATGAAATATGTTTGCGGGTGTGAAGTTAATCTTAGACAGGGACATTTCGTTCTGAACTTCATAACGAATACTTTTGTAAGGACTGTTGCAAAGAAAAAAAAATTGAAAGTGACTGTATAACCTAATTTTATTCGTAGTTGAACTACATTTGTTTTGTTTTTAGATACAGTGGAGATAAGAAAAATTATAGCCACGATCATGTCACAAAATTTTCATAGTTTCTGAATAATAAGGATAGCTTTAAAAATTTAGTATATTACTTCAGTAGCCTTTGAAAATAAAATGTCGGTTAAATTCTCCACCTCAAACTTCAAGTTTTTGCTTCCGAATTGGAAATGTATTTCATACACCGTTTGGGTTGCCAACATTTTATTCGATATTACAAATGTGGAAAGAGTAAAAAAACATGAACTATTTGCCTTTTTTTTAATATAAAATTTAACTACACCGCATTACTTTTGTCTAGATCATAATGTCAGATAATTAGAAGAATTTATCCAACTTCACTTTACTGAATCTTATTTGTGACTTCTGGATATAGTAAATATTTATTACAAGGAACATGTTGTAATGTAACTGAAAAGGAAAACACATACTGATAGGTGTCTAGAGACAATATTGAAATCAAATTGTGAACGATAACTCATTTAGGAGTTATTTTAGTATTGAATAAAGAGTTCAACTTCAATTAAAATCACATATTTAAGAAATCTCCTATAAGTGATTAAATTTAATATCATACTTGCAAAAGCATGTTGTACGGTAGGAATATCTGAAATATAGTCCAATACTATATATATATATGTTAGTATGATTGGCAACCCTATAAAGTGTACATGCAATTTTCTACAACAAAGTATTTAAAAAAGTTAATAAGTTAATCATAGTGATTTGACACGTCATGTTTTATTCCATAGATTTAATGTTGTCAGGTGACTGTGATTACCAAAGTGATTTACTTTGGTGGACAATTATACCCTCACTGGTATGAATTTATTGTATGTTGTGTTGTTAAAAGGACTATGTTTATAATTTTTACATAACTAAATTTATACCCTGACTTTGTTTACAGTAGAAAAATAAATAATTTCTGAGACACTCGGTTCGGGAGTCAGTAACTAATTTAAAAGGGTCAAAGTTAGTTAGCTGTGTTTAATTTGTAATGAGAATTTAATATATTACATCTACATATATAGATAGACCTTTGGTTGTTAACTTCTAAATCAATACTACAACGAACCGTCGTTAAAATAAAGTTCCTTGACTGGGAAGAATGTGTAGCTATTATATATTACACAATAATTTTAAACCTTAGTTATAGAAAATTAACGCAGTTTCGATTTTATGGAAAAACTCATTATAAATCGAATTTTGTGATTTCATTGTATATACATTTGCTGATTCAATTTACTTGTAATTATTTACATTATAGTTTGTGTATGCAAAATTGATATACGAATCAATCTCATGATTGATTAAAACTACAGATAGGGCAATTAAAACGCAGGTTGGGATGCATTCTGACTGTTTCCGATCTATCTACTTTCATTGTTTACTTTCAAACATGATCAGTGGTATAGTTGATATTTCTAACTGTTAATAGAATAAAACAGATAGAATAGAATGTTTATTTTTTGGCCACACGTATGAAGCAAGCAATATATTAATGCCTCAATTCATAACCTCAAAAAAAAAAAACCTGCCTCCACCAAAATGACAAGACTTTGTTAATTTTGATATTAAACATTTGTAAATAATAAATAACTTGTGTCTATTTCTGATACGGGATAAAATTCTGTGTCAAAATGGAAATAATTTGGTTTAAAAAACAAGTCCTACATTTAATATAAAGTTGCAACCTCTCATACCTTTCACAATCCTTCAGTTAGGAAAAGCAAGACAACTTTAAACCAGCCCTCTTCTTTTGATTAATTCACATTGCATCTTACTTGAGTACCCTGTAAATTATCTCCCGTCATATATATTTCTTTATTTCATAAACAATTACAAGTAAATGGAATGTTATTATGGAAAAGAATCTTTCGTTGTTTATATTTATATTGCTCACATCTGAGATTCAATAGTTATGTTATTTTTGAATTTTTTAAAGGCTGCTGCATTTTCTCGAAAATGAATTTATATTTATTTTGTCAAATGATGACTGGAGAATATAATTTTTGTTCTAACCTTAATGTGGATTACTATTTGTTTTGAATCTTTTATCAGCATATATAATGTTATAGTAATATTTCGAAATATTAATATTGTTTCACAATCAAGATTTTAAATGTCTGTGTAATAAAAACTAAAATATGAAACAATATTAATTCTAGATATATAATAGCATGCGAAAAGGGAATTATTATGTATTAAAATATAAATTTGGGAAAGAGAAAACTGTGGCCGGGTAGCCATGTTCTAGTTATGTTTTATATCAAATTGTCTCTGTTAGAGAAAGGTTAAAAATTTCTCACCTGATTGTTATTAGAAGTTACCAATAATTTTCCATTTCTTTTGAATTCTATGTACCAATGTTTTGTATTATAATTAGTTTAATTATTTTCACTTAGAATTTCAATTTAATTTTAATTTGAAGGCATAATAATTTAATGGATTAATTAAGAAAATAATGTAAATTTTTATTTGTCGATTTTACAAAATGGTATGTAAATACTTTACAAAATAGCCGAAAGCTACGCGTCCTCTATATTGATAAATATTTATGATCAGAGTTGATACAAATTTACCGGTGTGACAAATATCATAGATGAAATGAATGGTATTTTGTGTTTCAATGTAACACAATGACACAAGATATCCAAAACTTATTATTTTGAGCGCGGTTTCAGCATCGAGAAAGTTTCGTCTTCTAACCTAAAAGTTTATAGGAAAAATTTTGGTGTTACAAACGCAAAAAGAAAAGAAATATAATAAAGTTACATACTATTTATATGTGCCTTCAGATTTTAACTGCGTTACGCTCGTAAAATTAATGAAATAGGATTGTTAACGGTGCTTTCTAAATACGTTAACGCTTTTTGCAGAATTTATAATCTGACAAGATACGCATAACGTTGATTCCATTCTAGTATTACCGCGAAATTTAAATTCTCGAAAAGTCTTTTCTATCTTTCGTATTGGTACTTTATTAATCAGCCGATCAGTTCATGGTTTTTTATGTTTTACAATTTCTTTCTTCGGTATCGTAAACTATTTGGACGTTTCATAACTATACGACATACATATCTGTCATATTATTACGTCAATGGTCAATGTCTAATATAAAATATGTAAACAGAAACTTATTGGGCTTACAATATCAGAATCGTTTTTGATTTTGTCAGGTCATTTTTTTCGCACTTTTTTGGATTATGAGAAAATACATAGTTTAGATTAAACTCTCTGCTCATTGGTTTACGCGGTTCGCTGATCGTTTAATTTAAGTATAGCCCTATTACTACTTTAAAAAAATAATTTGAGGAGGCTAATCGACAACCGATTGAGGCAATATAGAGTAGTCAATTGCATTCGTAACAGCAGGGGCTCTCAAAAAGAGTGAATCACCAGACATTATTGTTCTATAATTTTATTCTTTTTGAAATAAGCAAAAACATAATCATTGTTATAAATATATTGACGGTGTAAAAACTGATTGATATACACTTCTGGGGCTTATCTTAACCAAATAATTATAATACTTCATAGATTTATTTTCAAAACAATGTTAAGTATGATTTCTAAAAAAATATACTAAAATTGAAATATGTATATCGGTTTAATCAATAAGAAGGGAAGAAGACTAAATAACAGAATGGTAGAGAAAACAATCAAAAATTCACCTTTTCGTAGGTCCAAAAATATATAATATTTTAAAGGAAAACAACTTTATGCGTATTTTGTTGATAACACATAATTGTTAACGTATAATCGATTAAAAATATATTAAAAAAAACGATTCGCGGCAGATACATATGATAAAATGTTACAGTTGTTTGAGAAATTTAATGAATGTGTGTTTATATGGAACGAAGACTGAACGAGGTACTATAAATTCATGTTATAATAAACAATTCTGCGGTACTCGAAATGATTTTTTGTACTTTAAATATAAATGGTTAAAGCACATTATAAACCTTTGAAAATAAATATTTTACTACTTTCTTTGTGTTTTTATTCTACATAGAAAATATAACAAAAACCCTCGAAACAGTTATTTTACATATTTAGTGTTTGGTATATTACATGCGCTGGTGTGACCATATACCAGAAAATACGAATAATACCAATAAATAAATAATAACTAGAAAATAGAACAATTTATGAACATTGTTAGTTGTTTTGTATGTTCAAATTATATAAATGTGAGACTTGATACTTTAGTGTCTTATTTAGCAAAATATAATTATAAACGTAATACGTACGTATACGTAAAACGCAAACTGAACTGAGTGGAAAGCAAATTTTCAAAGAAAACATGAAATATCCCAATGTATCTTATTTATAGATTTTATTATATGCTTTATAATTTCGAGTAAAATCTTCCATAATTCAAATACAGTTAAAATTAATGTTAATGAGTAACTTTATAATTTTATATCTATAAGATTCTTAAGTTCTTTTTTGTATTTCTAGGTGTTAGTATCTTCATCATTATCATGTCGATTACATCGTTTTCAACTCCAGTAACTTCCAATTATGTTAGAGAATGTGTGTAATATTACACTAAGACAGGTTTTAACATGAAGCATCAAGCTCTTGGAATCTATTACCACCGGATATAAAAGCACAAATTGTTACTAATTTATAATAACAGGAAAATAACCCCGAACTATGGTACACACTACTAATTAGTGAATAAGCCTCTGCATCGACGTTATTGTCAATCAAAATCAAGCGAATTTTGAACCGATACAATGAGAAAATAAAGCTAACATTTTAGTACTGCTATTTCTATCATATTTAAGAAAAACGTTGCATTCGTGTTACTGGAAGTACTTTCATTGAAAAAACTTAGTGTTATGCAGAGATGTCTTTCATTTATAAATTCATGAGTTTCTTTTGTACAGTTTCATATTTCGCATTGAATTGCATTTGCACAATATCAACAATCATATCCGTAAAAGATGTGACAATGAAATAAAATTTATTTACATAGTTTTATTTACATTCAATGTTATCCAAAAGGATGAAAATATAATTTTGTGCTGATATATAAAGGTTTAAACTGCTCGGAAGATAGTTAAGCCAAACGGTAGACTGAGGTGTCATCTGGTGATAAAGTTGGTAAGCGTGGAGGACGACGAGGAGGCCGTCTGCGGCGACGTGGCTTGCATTCACAATGCAACGCGCAAAGCCCGATTCCAGCACATCCAGACAAGAACAGGGGTAAGGCCAAGGTTCTGGTCACTGTAGCCACTTGTTCTCCTCTCGACCATCTCGGTACTACTACAGTCGTGTCCGCTCTCGACCAGTAACATGGATATTTCGCTCCAACGTATCCGAAATTAATAGTGAAATTATCGCAGTCAACTGCAGGTGGATAACCGCAACCTTTAATATTTACAAACAAAATAGCCGGATGCCACTCCTCAGTGTGTGCTTTATATTTCACGTGGAGTTGTGTGCATTTGTATGCGTCACTGGTGCAACCTTCTCTGCATGATGCCCATGTACAATTATCCAAGCCAAGCCGATCATCACGTCTCTCAGTAATACACTCCGCTGGTGTCGGGTCGAAATCAGCCGCTAAAGCACTTAGTGCTGGGTCTGCGTATAGAGGTACGAGGAATAGCAGCGCTGAACCACCTCCTCCTAATATGGTGACTAAGACGATAGTAATGTATCTGGTTAATTTAGCACGTGTTTCGCCTCTGCGACGAGAAGACCGCACGACCAGGCGTTCAGAACTTCCACCTCTCATTTTTACGGCATTGCGTCAACCCATTTTTTGTATCAAAACCTTTTATTCATTAATTAAATGGATATGCGCATGCGTACAACTAGAGCATGCGTGGTATACACAGACAAAATTGTTAGGTTAGGGTTAGCCATTTTTTTAGACAATAACAAGATAATATATATTATTTTTTAATATTCAGACATCCACCTCTTCTGATTTTTTCCCTAAAACAATCTATTACGATATCATTAATATACATCAATAGACATCATTTTTTTTGTCTCATAGACCCCTTACCAATTTTCTGTATTGAGTAGATCTCCTATCTTTTGAATACCGAATTTTTACAAATTAATTTTTAGTTGTTATTTGTTAGTTGACTTCGGTAGGTTTTATTATCTGTTCATTAAAATAAAATAAAATAAATGCCGAATCCAAAACAAGTGAAGTTATTATGTAATAAATGATTATATGTAAATTTTATTTCAACAAAAGTAACTATAATAAAAGCATAATGTTATAAAGTCATCCCATCATCGATCAGGGATTTTTCTACGATTGATGGATGCGTGTAATCATAAAATTTTCTGAATGTAGCTCCATGTATTCCATAAACATATACCCTTTAGAAATATTTACTTATATGTATATTGTAAAAAAAGTTATACATAAGTACAAACGCAGTATCATATTTTATTATTATATTTATAGAAAGTTCAAATTTTCGTTGCTACTTGTTTAAAATTGAATTCACTATTGTCCACCCCCATTAGTAATTCGCCGACCCCGAGATTTTGTTTTCGCTGGCGCGGATCCCTAGAAGTTTGAAATCGACCCCCAGGTGTCCATAAGTACCACTTGGAAACCACGAGTATACATAGTTATATATACAATGACTGTGGTATTCCTGACTGTATTTATTTATTCTAAACTTAATTTAACCTTTTTTGAGTTAAGCCTACTTCTTTTTTAAGACCTAATAAGCTGTTTCTGATTGTATTGATAATATTTCAATGTAAAATGTTATAGTTGGCCACAGAATAAAGAAAGCAGCTTTTTTCCGTGATAGTTGGCCGTTTTAGTCATTCATTTAAAGAAAATAGCAATTTTTGACATCTCTTGTATTAAGGACCAATAGATAGCAAAGAATACAAAATAAAAGATTCTCCTACACGTATTTATATTTGTTCAAACTAATTTAACCACCACAAAATGGGATTTCGAATCAAAGGATTTGAATCCAGTCAAATAGAAAAATAAATACACAGGCTAAATATATTGATATAGCCTATTTAGGATAAACATGGCTGCCGGCGGTCTTGTATCGGCGGTACCGCATTGCTAGAACCTATTTTCCAGTATTATATAAAAAGTTCACAAAGTGTGACGCCCAAGTTGAATTGTTTGTTATATTCAAAACTAGGTATGTCAGTGTCATTATTCAGATTATTTGTTAGTAAATTGGAAATAAATCTCCCGAGGCATCCTGTTACAACAGGTAAAATTTACACATGGACGTACATTATTGTTTATGCATTTTTTTTTATTTATGCTGTTACTTATGACAAAAATAACGTTAATAGTAGGTATTGTAATTTTTGTTTTTTAAATATTGTTTTCATTTAAACAAACTTTTTTTTTCACTTAACCATGATATTTACAATGTATGGTGTCGTGACATAAAAAATAAAAACATCCGCCATTTTGAAATTTGGGTTGATTGCTGATTTGAAAATCAGCCCACGGTTAATTACAAAAAAAAAAATTTACACAATTTTTTAGGATTACCAATTCGCCCACTTACTGCAATGGATATAGCTGTGGAAGAGAATAAAGAATCTATAATTAAGCAAGATGAAATTGTTGGTAATAAAAACATGACTAGGTTCAAAAAACGTTGGATGAAAAGACAATGGGACGAACTCAGCACAAAAAAAGAGGACGGTGAGAGCGAAGAGAAAAAGCCTTGTGAAAGAATAAAAAGAAAAAAGATGGCGATGTTGTTGGGCTACTGTGGTGTAGATTATTACGGTATGCAAAGGTAAGATTAGCTGATAGTGCTATATTGACTTTCTTTAATCCTACCCTCAAGATTACTAGGCACAAGCCCGTTAGTAAAAGTATTACAATTAAAAAACATTGGAGATGGATCATTATGCAAGTAATTGTATAATGTACTTATTTATTAGCTGTAACTCCCAGTTTTTCTTCCATATAATATTTACAATATCAAATTCCTGTCTACTGTTTTTACATTTGAAATAAATTCGATGTATAATATAGTTTTATAAGTTTTTTAATAGGAATCCCGGAGTAAGGACAATAGAAGAGGACCTGTTCAGAGCATTACTTGAAGCTAAATACATAACTGAGGATGATTTCAACAATGCACAAAACACACAGTTCCAGAGAAGTTCCAGGACAGACAAGGGTGTCTCTGCAGCCAGGCAGGTGGTCTCACTTAAATTACGTTAGTATTTAGCGTTTTACATAAGCCCATACATAGATCGAAAATATTTTTGGATGATTTTGTTGGCTTTTTCTTTATTGTAATTATCAAGTAGAAAAAAATATAATGTCAAATGTGAAGTAAGTTGGAAAATATTTTGCCACCTGTAATCAGAATCAATTATTAGAGTTACATGAAGATAATGTATTGCACCATCATTTATAAATATATAAACATAGACTAAGTGGCGTGTGGTCACTAGTATTTATAGATATTCCTGCAAATGATGAAGTCTCCCTATAATTATCACTGTTTTTTTTGGACCAATTCACATGCTCCTCATCTGTTTTATCTACCCGATGTATGAGCGGATTGTTTATTGAGGATTGGCCGAGGAGCGATATGGCATAGACATTGACATACACTATATAAGCAATCACAAGTGGCTTTGATTTTCTGTAATGGTTAATATAAGAATTATAAAAGATTAATAAAAGCCTGTAACTAATTAACAAACGTAAATGATTTGTAATTTGAATTATTTCTATCTTTGTACTCTATACATTTTTTGTTTCCACAGCTCTAGAAGCAAGTGCTGAAGAAATAAACAAGAGATTACCAGATTGCATTAAAGTTTTCGGTATTAAACGGGTTACCAATAAATTTAATTCAAAATCTAAATGCAACGCAAGGACATACAGCTATACTTTACCCACCTATGTGTTTGAACCCAGTCTGGAGAACTTAGAAGAGAGAAAGTCATATAGAATACCATCAGAAAAGTTAGAGAAAGTCAGCAGTATATTGGGAGTGTATAAAGGAACTAAAAATTATCATAACTTTACAGAAAAGAAGTAAGAGAGTTTTTTGTTTTGCATTCAGTTACAATTGATATAGTCTATATATCTATAGCTCTCTATCACATGAAACATTTTTGAGAATCTAATTAATAGTTCCAGAGATCATGACAAGATATACATCTATATAAGCAAAAATACCATCTCTAACTTTATTAGTTGAAAATACAATATAAAATATAAATACAGTAAAACCTAACTTGAAACAAGTTAAATCTTTAATTTTGCCACAACATAATAATTCCAAGTTTTATCTAAAGTAACAAACCTTGCAATTAAATAAGGTATTTCTTTAATCCTGAAGAAACATAATAATTCCAAGTTTTATATAAAGTAACAAACATTGCAATGAGTCTAGGTAATTATTTAGTCATTCTACAGAAGAACTTATAATCCGAGTCTTTTGTGTTACATATTATGAAAAGCTGGAATTCGTAAAACATCTGCATGATCTAAAGACTAGAAACTGTGATGAACTGGTCATCCCATGTTTTAGACTCGGTAAAATCAGTTACAGTTTTTTAGGTAATAGTGTTAGGTTTTGTAACAAAGTTCCACAGCATATTACCGATGGCTATAAGTGTAAGTGCCATGTTAAGCAGGTTTTGGTGTCAAGGCTATTATTGAGTGGATCAATATGTGAAAGATGGTGATGGTTGGAATTGATACCTCTCTGTGCTTCCACTAAAATTGATTGTAACGTTGTTAAAATTTATGAGTGTATGTTAAAAAGATAAACCCGATCGAGTTTCTTGCCGGTTCTTCTCGATGACCGGGTTGTTTTTCGGAACCAGTGGTCTTTTTGACATTCATAAGCGCTTTCTTAAGGCTTAAATTGAAAAAAGTATATGTGATTTTGATTTTGAGTTTAAACAGAGCGATTGTTGGTTGCATAACAGGAGAGGTCAGTTATTTATTACAAACAGTTTGATAAATCATAATTTAATTCAACTTGATTTATTATAACTTTAGTATTGTGTCAACTTTTATCAAAATATTTTATTTTATTCTATTGTTGTATGTGTTATACCAAACCCAACCTATAGGCGTCCAGTTATAAATTTTCAAGTTGAGTGCTGTATTTAACCAAGTGGCCCACCCACCCACATTAGAAAAAAAACTGTACCACTCTGCTATGGCTTTTGCACAATGTATTCCTTCATTAAAAGCTCTGGCTTGTTCCCAAGGATTCGAACTAAAATTGAATGCCATGGTATCTGACTAAGTTACAACTTAAATTTACGTGTCTGAAGCAGTCGACAAATTTTTAATTTTTTAATTTTCCTTTCTGCTATATAGCATTATTCTTGTTTCAGACATTACCAAGACCCTTCATCTCTGAGGTACATGATGGGTTTCCAGGTGGAGAAAGTGTTTGTATATTCTGACATGGAATTTGCCGTTTTATTAGTTAAGGTGAGATTTTTGATCACTTTATACCAGAGTATGTAAAAGAAATATTGAGCATTGCTCAAATTAACCAAATTATTTTATTTCTAGTTAAAATATATTAGCTTATCACTTATTAAGACCTGAAATGTCTTTTTTTTCTCGTTCTGATATGATTGATGTTATTTTTTAGGTTTAAAATATATTATTATGATGAAATTGTAAAAATCAACAAAATCCATGTAATTTGTTCTTAGGGTCAAAGCTTCATGCTGCACCAGATACGGAAGATGGTGGGTTTGGCGATTGCCGTTATACGCGGTCACACAGACACCTCCGTGTTGGAGAAGGCCTTCGGTAAGGAAAAGGTGATGATACCGACTGCTCCTGGTCTCGGACTCGTTCTGGATATGGTATGTTGAGCTGCCTTTTTTTTATGACGTAATCATTATGTTCTTGTACATATCTCCATTTATATTGTGTCTATGTTTTTGTGGTTTCCACAGATAGTATTTATCAGATAAATTCTAGTTATTTAATGTTATTATAAATAACTTTCTATTCACATAATTTGCAAGTAAGATTTGTTGTGTACTAGCGGCCCGCTCAGGCTTCGCACGGGTATAAAATATATCGCCTATGTCATTCACTGTAAAAATGATTAAAATCGATCCAGTAGTTTTGATTCATTCATTACTGGCCGTGGCCCGCACGCGTTCAATTTGGAGTAACCTCAAAAATACCAGTATTTCTCCACTATTTAATTTAACATAAATTATACATATAAACCTTCCTCTTCAATCACTCTATCTATTTAAAATAAAAACCGCATCAAAATCCGTTGCGTAGTTTTAAAGATTTAAGCATACATAGGGATATAGGGACAGAGAAAGCGACTTTATATATATAAATAAAAATACTGATTTTTAATCATTGTTAATAGCAAAAAATTTATCACAGATCTTATTTGCTTTCTCTTCTTTGGTATCATATCATAGTAACTGTCGATTGCAAAGTTATAAGATATCCGAGATTCAATTCAGATTCTTCTTGTACCTAAAAGACAATACAAATTATTTATTTCATCTAAACAATTGTTTGTTAGTTGCTGAATAAAGGTATTTGAATTTTGTTATTCAGTTGTTTAACGAAATAGGAATAATAGTGCATTTTACCATTCAACATATGTTACAAGGTTGAATAATAAAAAAAAAAAATGTATATTTTTTTTTCACTTTTATCAAGTATTACTTCATCAATGAAGTCTCACATCAGTGGTGATTACCATACACATGTTATTATTGCCAACATCACAACATTCACTTTTAATACTGGAGTATGGTCAGCAACATTGTCATCACCAAAACGTAGTCCGGTGAAACTGTAGAGATCTTGCTAGGTCGACAGTGTAGTCATTTTGAACAAAAAAAAATATTACTAAAAAGCCATTGTGAAACCCGTGCGGATAGGCCCTTGATAGATCGACACTTTATTTTCATTCACTTGTAATTTAACAAAATTATTAGTATATAACAATATGACGTCGACTGTGTAACACATTTTGGGTTTTATGACACTTTTAACCATAACTCGGTAGAATGATCAAGGAATATATATACTCAATCGGCCGATTTCGGTCTAGGTTTTTCTTTTTCTAACAACCTAGTCGTGTTAAAATGTTTATAGAGAAACACTATAAGTCATCATCCTCATCAATTTTTTTTTTGTGGACGCCCTTCTGCAGAGCACCCGCCGCCATTACACCTCTAACATGGGTGGATATGTAGTCAGAGACTGATTAGGTTTTCTCTTGGCATTTTGGGTTTGGTTTTTGCTAAGGTGGGGTGGTCTATTCGCTGTTCTGTTTTATCTTTCGTTGTTTTAACACTTTATTCTTTGGCTTGATGTTTTTTTTTTACGTTTTGGTGCTTTTTATTTGGTGCTGGCTATCTTCGTATATTGGCCCTGCTATCCATTGTTCGTAACCCTCCCACATCCGTACGTAGCAAGCAATGAGTGTGTTATCCTACGGGCGCGTTTTTCTATAGGAACACTTTTTGTTTACGCCCGGTACGAAATACGACGCTCCCTTAAGCAAAACGGATCGTTTTGTGAATATAGGAACCAGGCATTAGTAGTTACTTCTTCGGCCTCAACTCAACATTTAAGGAAACAATTCTGATGCTTTTTATACTTTACATTCCATACAGTAACGTAGTCGATGTCAATAAAACGACTAAGTATACGGGTGTTAGTGTTGTTACTTCTTTTATTTATTCTATTATGTTTTTTTTTCTATAAAATAAAACTGTTATCATATAATGAATTATTTCTTTGTTATACAAGCATTAAAATAAACATATATGAAAAATAATAATTTAGAAACTTTCTCAGCTGTAATTATTTCCTGAATAATTGCCGCTTTGACAATGCTGTTTTAGCCAAAATTGTCTTTTTTTTGTTTCATACCAAAGACTTATACGCAATTATCTTTCAATAATAGGTCTTGACAAATTAGTTACTTGATGTTGCATATTTTTATATGTTCCTCTGTATGATGGAGTAGAGACTTAACTAAACGTTTTTTCATGATTGTCAAGGCTAGTTTTGTCTTTGATGTGCTATCGAGGTTATTTGTCTCTTCAATATATTTTCGTAAAAAATAAAAAATACACTTATTTTTTTAAAATTAAATGTTTTGCTACATTTCCAAAAATATATCTCTCAATATAATTGTTGTAATTTGGATCATCAGTCAAAGCTAATAAAGTTTCTGAGAAAACCATGTCTATATCAGATGTAGATCTTTCCCGTTCCTGGTACAACTGTCCTTCATCATCGTCGAATCGTTCGGCAAAATTGGTCTGATATCTACACTTTAATGCCGAAGAACAATTCAAGATAAAAATATCTTTTAACGGCAGACAGTTTCCTGTTACTCCTGCTTGTAGTTCCATGTGGCATAAGAATTTTCTGAATCCACCTTTGAAGTGAAAGGGTATCAGGATTATCATTATGCCCGCCGCTCATTCTTATCATACTGCAAAACAATTCTAAATGTGTTAAAATATATCCATTTGATTTGTATCCTCAACAAGGGTTTTGTACAGTTATTTTAGAAACTCTATGCAAATAAAGATTCCTTTAAAGATTCGTTTCCTGCGATTTCGTTCTTGTACAATGTTTTTTTTTATGAGAATTCTACTTACCACAAAAATTCCGAAATAGCTATTAAAGTTTCCTTAACTACGTATAAACATTTTTTGGATAGTTTATATTTTATCTATATTTTTATGCTAATTTAGAGTGCATAATTATTTTTATTTGCTTTAAATTATGCTATTTTTTATTCATAGGTTCACTATGATAGATACGACTCTCGCTATAAAGATACACACGATAGTTTAACTTGGGACACCGAGGAGGAAGCGACGCAGAAGTTTAAGCACGACTTCATTTACCCGAACATCGTGAAAGGTGAAATCGAAGATAACTCGATGGGTTGCTGGTTGGAGAAGCTTAAAATGCACTCGTATGAGCCAAGTGATGATACAGAGAAGACTACCGAAGTGGTTGAGAACGGTGATGACGATCCCGATGAAGTTGATGACGATGATGATGATGATGACAATGAAGAATGTAAAAAGGGTGATATAAAGTGTAGTGTGAGTGAAGACAAAGATAGTGAATCTGGTGATGTGTCAATAGATAGTGAAAAGATTGTAAATAAAATATAGTATAGAAGAAACTAGTAATCGAAGCGGTAACAAAGCGGTAAGAAAATTATTGCAAAAAATATATATTCTATTATATATAAGAATAATTATGGTAAAGACTTTTATTTCCCTTTATGCGGTATTTAAATAATAGTTCTAAAATTAATTTCAATTAGAAAGGAATTCTGCTTTAGGTATAGACTACTTCAATTATTTTTAGAAGTACGGCGAGTAAGCCTTGACGGTAAGCACAGTGCAGTCTAAGAATAACAACGACCACCGTCAGAACAGCGATCCGACGCCGGACGTTGATGTCATGGCAACCTGCAAGCGTCTCGGCTGATTAAAATGTAAAAGAAAGTCACTGGTATTGGTTCAGTATCCTCTGAACGGTGGTCCGTTTGTAGCATTCTGTTTGTTTCTTGGGTGTACACAGGTGGATCCCGGAATGCAACACTCTCTAAGGGTTTCACAGGTCTAACTTCACTATTGCAGTTCGTGCTAATGACAGGCGAACAAAACGCTAGCAAACTGTGCAAAATGCAGTAAACCAGGGTTAGAATAAGGTTCATCTCAAAATTTTTCTTTGCTCCATGTTTCTTCAAGTGTGTAGATGTAAATGACGTTTCGTCTTCTTCTGTATATCTATTTCCATGGGATTTCCTATTCTCTTTTTAGAGTGACTTCTCTATTTATCAATTTTCCAATTATTTTGTCGAATGTGTATCGAGCGAGGGAAACTACGATGTGTACTTTGTCGATGCCACGTTGAAATTGATCGACCCACACTATACACAGATGTAGGACCGAGTTCTAACTAGCTTAGTCTAGTATGCGAAAGCTAGCACTGTGCCACCATCTCTGTGTGACCCCTCTTGCAGCTGTAACTTTTCGACGATAAATTTAAAAAAATCCTTTTGCCAGCGTCTTTTATACTTATTTTTGATGTGATTTATGAAAAAAAGAAAACAATAATGTTGTAAAGATCGTAAAATATTGTAGCTAATTATAATTCCTAGGAAAGCCTTCAATTCTTTCGTACTAATTTTAGTCCAGCCCACTACGTTATTTTGATCAGCATATCGATTAGTATCTGTAACAAGCAATTCGAAAACTTCGTTAGTTCGAAATATTTCAAAGTATCGAATAGGCCTAGCATTTGATAGTGCAACATGCGTGTTGGAGTCATCGGAACACTATCAAAAATATCAGGTTGTGACCTGTTCTCAGTCCACAAACTTTTCTTCCACATATCGTCATCAGAAGGATTTGTTTCTGACTCTAATGATTCGTTATCATTCATAAAACTACTATCTCCATGATCCTGACTTTTTTCAGCTTTTCGTTTTCGTCTTATCGTTGTTCATTTCCTTAGTACTTTATATTATATCTTTCCACGTCCATATTTATGTCCTCTTACAGGTAATGTGGCTTAAGTTTACCAGGGTATGTGCTACTAAGCAGAACTGCACTCCACGTGGAAGGTTGAGACAACAAAGGCCTTACTGTCTCAATAGTACTGTAGCCTGGTTCATCACATGAGGCGAAGCCCTAGTTGTATCAGTAGACCGCAGTCCTGGTTCATCTAAATCCTCTAAAATCCGCTGCAGTTTCGTGGGGTTATAAAAAGTTTAACGTCTTAACGTCTTCTGATTGCCCTGGATCTGATGGTAAACTAACCATTTCCTTCAGGGCCAACTCTATTTCATATTCTTATAGGGTGTTCTTGTTCATTGTGAGTCAATCTGTAAAATAAAAAAAAACAAGGTTGAGGTTCCGCCTAAATCATTGAAGAAGAAAAAAAATTATGCAAAATAAGTAAAAAATACGTATAATTTCTTAGACATTGTATGTAGCAATATCAATATAGGGTGTAGCAATAGCAGAAGTTGATGGAAGTTGTACGCTTACGACGTAGTGGATTCTGTCTGCTAGGCCCAGTAACTCATCCATATCAGTTTTGCACTAAGATGCGACGATAGCCAGTGTGCCACTAGGCAGCCGACTCGTTCATAATATACGCAGGAACTCCTGGTCCGGCTAGATTGTGGAGGTGGCAATAAAATTGCGAGGGCTTACGGTCACCTAACTCCTCATGCATCAGGAGTTGCTTAAACTTTTTTCCCTGCTTGCAGAAAGCCGCTTTATAAAGGTTCGTATTTGTTAGCGTCCGGAGGGTGAGTGATTATATCCTCCACTTCTATTGCATACTGTGGATCCAAAAGTTTCCTGTGATGTAATAACATTTGGTCTCGTCCGTCTTTATCTTGGACAGAATCAATTGTGCTTCCATTTGAGAAAACCATAGTGTCGGTTTTTGAGGATAAAACGGCGATATGCGAACATCAACATCTTCGAACTTATCTTCCAAAATGTTCACGTTCTTCGTCGGGTTCACCAGTTTGGGTATTATCATAGTGATATAACAATTTGTTGCATCGATTACAGCGATCTTAATGCGTTGCGAGGTACACGTGCCGTGCTAACTGTGTCGTTGCTCGGACGGTCTGTCGTACCGTACCCGCCCGGGCGCATTCTGTTGTGCGTCCCCCTCCTCTTCGTCTCGAGGCGAGGGCCAGGCTCGTTAACCATAGAATGTGTAATGTATGTAGTAAGGTAGTTGTAATTATTAGTTTGAATAAATCAGTCTCGCAATATCCGCCATTGTATTATTACGTACGACGCCTCATTGGCGACGAAATCGGTATTATTAGTCGAAAATAATAATCTTGCCTATCGGAAAGGTACATGAATTTGAACTACACGGCCGAGGAAACTGGGAGGCGTATGTACGACTCGTTTATTTTACTGAATAATATCAGTAACGAGTTACGGGTGGCTACATTGGTTACTCACGTCGGTGCGGTTACATACGACTTAATGTGTGACCTTTGTGCACCTGAGTATCCGGAGAAGAAGACATTTGACCAACTAGTGACCTTGGTGCGCAATCATCTCGAACCGAAGAGATCGGAAATTGCTGAAAGGCATGTTTTTCGACAACGGCGGCAAGCGGAAACGAAAACCGTTTTGTTTTATTCCGAACTAATTGATCGACATGTTTATGAACCCTTTGGCCGTCGGTAGTATTTACGTTGTAGGTAACAGTTCCCGTGCGCTCTATTACCACAGAATATTATGCTATAGTATTTACAAGAATAGACCCTGCATTCACACTGTTGTCAACTCCACTGAGATGAGCCTTTATTTGTGATTTACGTTAGTGTTTTGTCTTAAATTAATAACGACGTTGTCTCTTTCTAATGAGCGTTAGCGCGAAATCGGCTTTATGTCACTGTTCACGATAAAATATCACAGATTTATGATCATTTAGCATACAGTATTTACCATTAACTAATTATTAATTATTTTTAATTAAATTGTATTGACCAACAAAATATCTTGAGATATTCATTTAAAAAATTGTCATTTATTATGTTCATCCTTTTTCGAACAATTGTAAATTGTGCCCGGAGGTCCGTCTTTCTTTAGAAGAGGAGAATGACGCTATGTCAAATATAGTGGGTGGCCAAATTTTTAAGGACAGTACTTACAGTTATGATTTTTTTTAAAATAAATAATTGGTTCTAGGTCTCGTAGCTATTTCTCATTCTTAAGAGTATATCATTGAGAACAAGGAAACCAGAAGTGATATAGGCAGAACTATTTATTTTGTAGATGAGAATAACATATGCAATATTAAAAATCGAATAAAATTAATTTCAGTATTCTCTTGCATTCTGTTGGGGTTCGGTGTTATGATGCCATTTTCTGATAGGAATTTCTAACAACTGGCGTTTGGTGGTGATCACTTCCTTCGCGATAGCCTGTTTGATGAATTCCCATATGTTTCTAGGTATATCTATGGTATTCACGTCAGGCGAATTCCCCGGCCAGGGCAAGACGGTGATGTTTCTTTCGGCCAGGAATTCAGTAACACTCCTAGCTTTATGGGACGGTGCTGAATCGTGCTTAAAACTGTACCCTTCATCGCCAGGAAACCATTCTGCGAGCTGTGGCAGTAGCTGAGTTTCTAGTACTCGCGTGTACTGGTTCTGTCTCATCGTCCCTTCCACAATGTATAGGCACCCCGTCCCCTTGGCTGAGATCACAGACCATACCACAACACTATCTGAGTGTTTAACCCTCTCCAGAAGGCAGTCCGATTGAAACTGCCCTCCAGGGCGTCGTCGGACGAATTAACTTCTATAGGCCAAAATCTAGAACGTTTATTCATCGGAGAAGGGATACCTGTAAAATATTACAATAATCACTGAAAAATATATTCGCGCTGTTTAAATTATTTCTACTCACTCGATTCCAGTTTGTAACAGTCATATTCCGGTGTTGTCTGGCCCATTGCAGTCGCTTCTGCGTGGCTTCGGTGAGGCGTGGTTTTTTTTCATAGGCCGACGACCGATCAGGTTCTCTTCGGCCAAACGCCTCCGGACAGTCGTTTTGGATACTTTGATTCCCTCGTCGTTTATCATTGTAGTTAGACGAGCGACACTCATTTTGCGATATTCGAGGCAGATATCTCTGATTTTACGATCGGCATGAGAAGTGGATAGCCTTTTTTTACCACATTTTCCTACGTAGCCCGCTACCAGAGACTTGTTCTGATCCGGTTAGCACTTATCTTGTGAATAACGCAGACTATTAGTGTTACCACTCAGTACAAATGATACCAGCAGCAATACCAGATAAATGACCCTCATGAAGACTGATTTGTTGTCTCGAAAAAAGGATTTCAACTAGAAAATTCATAAATAAAAGTATTGCCCATAATAATTTGGCCACCCATGGTATATGAACATGTTGGGTACATAAATGCCAGCAACAATGATTGCATAAACATTAAATTTTCCTCTCTCCCAAGAAATGACAATACCAGCTCGTTTGTGGCCTGCTTGTGTCAATATTTTTTCTGGTTTTTGCACTGTAGATATTCCCGTCTCATCCATATTAAATATTTGATGTGCTTCATTCATTACCAATTCGTTCTTCTAGATGTTTGGTAAATAGTTATATTTCTTTGTTAAATCTCTTAATTTTATTTGTACTTGTTCGTTGGATGTCTTTTGTGTAGGTGAAATCTTTTCGTCTCTGACACACATTTCAAAAGCTCGTGCAGTTTGATTTTCTAGTTTGCGTATGGCACAATGCAACTGTATAAAGTCCTTCAAATCCGTAATATTTGATTATTTTAATGCAGCAACCAATGATGCGTATTTTGAAACAAAGGAATCTAGGCTATCGTTAGTGTTTGTACAACTCTTTATATTAAGAATATTGCTTAAATAATGTGTACCCAAGTCACGTGTATTTTGATATTTGTTAACAAAAGTATCCCATGTTATTTTATACGTATCCCCAATTTTTTTTATTCAAGTGGTTAATTTAATCGCGTTATGTGTAAGTGTCGCCCTAATGATTCAATAGATTTATCGATTTTGTTTCTTATGCGTTTGACCTGGAAAAATAAGTCATCGAATGCGTCTAGACGTTTATAATCGGGCTGGCTATCCGGGTTCTGCGTTAGCGTCACATCATGAGTTGAATGTCATCAACCAATTCGGATTCTGCTCACATAAAGGATTCATTATTTCTCGAATCAAAATGCAAGATGTTTTTGGATTTATCATATAAAACGTTAACTTTAGCAAATAATCTCTCTTTCTTAGTCATTATTTTTTTGAGAGTTTTGTCCATAACGGAGCTCGATAAAAATATGTAAACGTAAAATGTCAATAATCAAAGTTGGCGCTTAGATAACTAAATACTATTATATTATTTACTACTAATTAATAATTCATTTAAATCAATTATATACGTGATTAGAAATGCTAGAATTTACTGGAAATCATGTTCGAAGGGACCAAAATAATGATGGGAAACTAGAGGCTTGCTGGAAATCAGACTCGAAGGACCATAATTAATGGTGGAGACGACAACCTGAGGCGTGCAAATAGCCACAGGGGCCGGTTGAACAATTGGTTTTGAATGTGATGGTTGTAACGGCTGTTGAGCATGAACACTTATTAAAGTAAAATAATTAGCGGAACTATAAAGTACACACCGAAGGCTGATAACAGCTATTTCTATGGCGCCGGTGAGAAGGGTTTTCTTAATTTGCGGAGCAATGCGGTGATACTGTATTAAGTGTCTATGCACGTTGTATTGCAACCAGGAACGACAATACACTGCCACCGATTGTTAGTGTTTTCACCAAAATTCGTATGTGAAAAAAGCACAGCGACGGTTCACTGCGCCAAACGGCTCTTAAAATTCCATATCCCTTCACAGCGTGGGAATTCAATAACTGAAACCTTTCCACGTGCTACTAAGTCCCAACTAATCACTTGTAAAGACTTGTCTGTATTCAAATAAATTGGGTATCTCCTCCCACTTTTCTCCAAAATGTGTAATTAATATCTTCTTAATATCATCTAATTTGTTTTGCTCGACATTAACATATAATTTTGCCTCATCTGGATTTATATTAGATACAGATTTCCTTGCTTTATAAATATTTAGATAGTTTCCTTGCATATTTTTATATGATTCTTATGCTCGAACGTAACGTTGTTTTTGTTATGAGTTTTTTTTAAGATAAATCGTTTGATTTCATGAACGGTAAATGCAAATTGGTGGTGGTAAGTTTTAGATCAGATGCCGATGCTTCTTTCTAATTGTAAACTTTGATGCCGCCTAATCCCAAGCAATAAACAGTGCCAGGATTTAGAAAAAAATATACGTACAGATGAACGTATTAATTATTGAGGGACAATGGAGATTTGAAGTTACTTACAACCACAGTTAAATTGTAGACATAAAGTTGCCTCGAATAGTAAGCCCTTTGGAATGGGTTGATTTTTTTTACAAACAAAGCTGAAAATTAATAGGTCTTCGCTATTGTCTCTCAATAAATTATAAAAAGCCTCGACTCTCAATTTGCCTATTTTAGCCTCAATCGTCAACTTATTTTTTATTTCTGTGTTTCCATGATCTCTGATTGTGAATTACTTGTGTCAATATCATTTTCCACAATGATATCCGTTTCATGAATTCCCGTTTTAAAAGTAAATCCTTTCGAACCAATTGCTTCGTTTTCGAAACTCTTCAGTGATTCCATTAATCACATTGTAAATATCGTTCGTCCATATTAACTCCAAAACACGTAAGTAACTGTTGGGTCTCGGTTCCGGAATTGTCGGAACCGACATCTTCTTTTTTTTCTTCTTGGTTGTATCGATTCCGTTTCTTGGTGATATTTTCCGCTTCTGTTTCTTCAAATCTCCTTCTATTTTTTGTTCAATTTCCTCCACCAATGCTTGAGTACATGCCCCAACTGCCATATGGTCTTCCTGTTCTATCAGGTGAATGGTATGTATAGTAGAAAGTATGTGCTTGCTCTGGGTTCTGTGTTGGTGACTTGTTTGTACGACGGTTATCTGTAAAAATTCTTCTAAATTTTTCTGTGTCTTATTCTCGTTGTCGCTCTCTTCGTCCGATGAATTCTGAGGCGATGGTTTGCGAAACGTTACACTTAATGATTTTCCCCGACTTGTTTACGGAACCGACGTCGGAGTTCTCATATTCATTACTACACGAATCCGAACTAATCAATCTTGTATGTAACAAGTCCCGAGCATATTAATGTCACTGTTCAATCAATAAGCTTTATATATTAACCGAAACAATATCTCATTATGCGACCGGTAATGATAAACTGACAGGCCTAACGGCCTGTTTCTCCCCAACGTGAACGGCAACTGAGGGGATCAGAGGGGGGTCAACATTATCATGATTATGCGCTTTTCGGAATTTTTGTGTCTGTTGGTTCCTTTGTACGCGTATCACACATACACTACTCAATCGATTGAGATGAGATTTGGTATGGTAACAGCCACCATAATAAATGGCTACAGTAGTTTTCGCACTAACAATTTGGTCAAATCATATTACGCCAGAATGAACTTTTTGGAACAATTAATCTCTTTCTCAAAATACATTTTCAGTGGCTAGTAAACGGTTCTATCTTATAAGTAGTATGCGGAGTCAAATATAGAATTATAGTCCTGTTCTTACTGGCATATTCCGATATAGAATAATATCTTTGGCTTTAATTCTTGTCGGCTCTAGGTCGTACATTACCTCTGAAGAAATATTATACCAAATCAACAAAATACCTCATTTGAAGCCCAAAAATTTGGTGTAAAAGCTCTTTGGGGTCCCGAGTAGCACCTTATCAAAAAGTCTGATTTGCATATTCTTTCTGGCAAAAATGAGGAGGAAGTGTTGTGCCAGTCAACCAGTGGCATTGCAACAACCAATTGTCGTTAATTGATCGCGCTCCGCACTTAATATTATTCCCTTCTGTGTTATCCTCTTTTATTGGTAGTATTTTAGGGGGTTTGTTGGTTGTTGTTGAAATGCCTATTTCGTCCATAGTGTATAATCTAGATCATCAATGTCGTGTTTGTCAATCAAAGAAGAAACGTCTGACTTTATGTCTCTTAAATCCTTTCATTCTTGCAATCGATGTTGCCTCTGAAGTCTTGAACGTAATGTCATTGTGATGTGGCTTTTTCGTACCTACTTGTTTCATTTTTTTTAATGTATAAATATTAATCTACATTCAACTCGAGTTAAAGCAAAAACACTGACAAATAGGTCATTAACACTTTATCTTCTGATCTTTACTGAAAACAGCACGAAACCTGCCGAGTTTTAGAGTAACGCTACCACTTTTCACTTCTCAGTTCAAAGTTGCATAAATCAATTTATAATTTTTATATATACCTTTTGACCGCTTCTCCCGTTTTACATAAATTTATCTTTTTCTGTATTTGTGGGCTATCTGCAACAAAATATGAGCTTTTTTATAATAAGGAAATTAAATAATCGTCAAAAGGCGGTAAAAGTGGATACCAAATCCGCTTTGCTTTATTCATTTTGTCCAACACAATCCATTTTAATTATTTTTTTATTTCATCATTTTTTGCTCCTGATATAGATTTCTGAGATAGAACTGTACATTACTACGTCCCACTATTTTTTGCTAACTCCCAGTTGCATAAAAATATAATGTAATCAATATCTGAAAATGATTACTTTATGCAGTTTCTTCATACAATAGCAATTCTTACGTATACAAATGTCCACATATACAAAATAAAGCTACAATTTATTTAATATATAGACATATTAATATAAAATTTACTTTGCGTTATATAGAAATATAACTTCGTCTACTTGGTTTGTGAATGTTTGGTGTTGTGAAGTCTTTATTAACCAATACATCAAATAACTCTTTTGATAGACGATAATTTCTTCGAAGTTCTTCATCGTCCATTTAAGATTAAGTGAATTCATAGAAAAATTACTGATTCCGATTCCTAGTTCAACATATTATGAAAAAAAACGCTTTGACACGAGCATGGGCGGGACACTGAGTTATAATTTGTATGACAACTTGAATGTAAACAAACAGAAAAACCTTGTAGGTTATAAAATATCCCTAGTCGGACGTTAAAATGAAAACTTTCACAAAGTTCAATTCTTTTTCTTCAGTCAATCTTTAAGGAGTTCCTGACTTTTTATATGTAGTTTTTTAACTTTTCTCTGGATTGTTCTTCTAGGGATGCTATTTCGGCATCGTAAGATTTTTATTTGTATTCTGGACCATATCAACTGCTAAAGACATAATTTCGTCGCTGTAGTTTATACGATATGGTTTATATCGTATATGGTCTATGTTTAATCAACAATAGCAGTTACAAGCGGTGTTCAATCAAGAAGACGTTGTGCATCTTGTCCAAGTTGTATTTCTTCACTATGTAATGATGTCGGTTGTACTTCATTGTCAGATGGGTTCCTATCAATATCACTTGTGTTACTTTCAATAGAGCATGTAGTTGAGTTATCCAGGCTATGTAGTATATTACATGCGTTTATAGTTTTAGTCACACTTATGTTGCACTAGTTGGATTATGGTGTAGGTTGCTCTCTACCACGGAAAAAAAACTCCTCACTCAATCTTGCATTTAAGAGCCGTATAGTTCCCTTCACCATATTTCTTGCTGAAGTAGATTTTTGTTTATAACAAACAAGCTTCAGCAGTCCCAGCTTGTACATATATATTATAGGTGTTATTAAATACTCCTTTTGAGCATAACCAGAATGATCTTAAAATATGAGAATTAATTCGTTTTACTATCTCACTAGTATCCTTTACAATAGTGCTACAATTATACTAACATAATATAGCTTCTCCTCTACTCCTTATATCTAATAAAAGATTCCTGTCTGAATGCTCGTTGAATATAAAATTATCATGAGTTGCACCTTTAAATGTTACATTTTAACACTTAGAATGTTCATGTAAATTTCATATTATGTCACATAAGCGTCAATAATAACTTAAATAGGTAAGAAGGTACCTACTTAAATATTCAGTATTGAAATAATAATTTCTAATTTGCCATTTGTACATTTCTTGAATGAAATTTGTTTTCTATTAAAATATTTCTCCTCGTGTTCTGCAGGTCGAACAATGCTATGTAATGTAGTAGTTTGCACTCAATGGAAATTACTACATTCGGAAGGAATCTGATGTTTTTCATAAAATCTGAGAAATAAATGTATCTATGTAATAAATATTGTCATAGTTAATTAAAATCGTGCAAATATGCATGATTTATTTTCTTCTTTAAATAATACTTCTTTATCAACAGACTGGGGAAATTTAATATATTTTTCTGATTTTAACAGTTTATTATCTCAAATACTGTTATTTTAACAATATACTATGTAAAAGTACAATATACAGAACGAACATATAAATTAGCACGGAACATAGAAAACAACACGGACTTAGAGTGACAATCGGTGCACGACTAACTCGGGGGCGTGATGCATCGTACGAGTGAGTGGGGGCGCACGCGCAGTGCAGGGATGTACTCCGTGGTCAGGGTTGTATTAGGCGCGTTACATGATTTAATTGTTTTATTTCATCATTAATTGCTCCTGATATAGATTTCCGAGAGATAACTCTACATTACTCGATCCCACTATTTTTTGCTAACTCCCAGTTGCATAAAAAGATAATGTAATCAATATATGAAAATGATTACTTTATGCAGTTTCTTCATACATTAGTAATTCTTACGTATACAAATGTACCTACATTACTTGGTCCCACTATTTTTTGCTAACTCCCAATTGCATAAAAAGATAATGTAATCAATATCTGAAAATGATTACTTTATGGAGTTTCTTCATACATTAGCAATTCTTACGTATACAAATGTCCACATATACAAAATAAAGCTACAATTTATTTAATATATACACATATTAATATAAAATTTACTTTGCGTTATATAGAAATATAACTTCGTCTACTTGGTTTGTGAATGTTTGGTGTTGTGAAGAAGTCTTTATTAATCAATACATCAAATAACTCTTTTGATAGACGATAATTTCTTCGAAGTTCTTCATCGTCCATTTAAGATTAAGTGAATTCATAGAAGAATTACTGATTCCGATTCCTAGTTCAACATATTATGAAAAAAAACGCTTTGACACGAGCATGGGCGGGACACTGAGTTATAATTTGTATGACAACTTGAATGTAAACAAACAGAAAAACCTTGAAGGTTGTAAAATATCCCTAGTCGGACGTTAAAATGAAAACTTTCACAAAGTTCAATTCTTTTTCTTCAGTCAATCTTTAAGGAGGTCCTGACTTTTTATATGTAGTTTTTTTACTTTTGCCTGTATTGTTCTTCGAGGGATGCTATTTCGGCATCGTAAGATTTTTATTTGTATTCTGGACCATATCAACTGCTAAAGACATAATTTCGTCGCTGTAGTTTATACGAGTATATGGTCTATGTTTAATCAACAATAGCAGTTACAAGCGGTGTTCAATCAAGAAGACGTTGTGCATCTTGTCCAAGTTGTATTTCTTCACTATGTAATGATGTCGGTTGTACTTCATTGTCAGATGGGTTCCTATCAATATCACTTGTGTTACATTCAATAGAGCATGTAGTTGAGTTATCCAGGTTATAAAGTATATTAAATGATTAAATGTATCTATGTGATAAATATTGTCATAGTTAATTAAAATCGTGCAAATATGCATGATTTATTTTCTTTCTTTAACTAATACTCCTTTTTTCAACAGACTGGGGAAATTTAATATATTTTTCTGATGTAATTGTTTTATTTCATCATTAATTGCTCCTGATATAGATTTCCGAGAGATAACTCTACATTACTCGGTCCCACTCTTTTTTGCTAACTCCCAGTTGCATAGCAAGATAATGTAATCAATATCTGAAAATGATTACTTTATGCAGTTTCTTCATACATTAGTAA
Organism: Antheraea assamensis; assembly: GCA_035772565.1. Classification (NCBI taxonomy): domain Eukaryota; kingdom Metazoa; phylum Arthropoda; class Insecta; order Lepidoptera; family Saturniidae; genus Antheraea; species Antheraea assamensis. The sequence continues at coordinate 1,996,124 of JAQQSE010000001.1, forward strand.
TTCTTACGTATACAAATGTACACATATACAAAATAAAGTTACAATTTATTTAATATATAGACATATTAATATAATATATACAGGAGTACAAATAAGTTTCCGCCGTTTTTTAACACAAATTAAATATTTATTATAGAAGAACGGTAATATAAATTTATTTAAAATATTGCCCATCACTTGCAACCACTTTTTCTCATCTCTCAGGCAGCATTCGAATCCCACGTCTGAAGAACTCCTTGTCTTTTGAGGCTATCCACGAATCAACCCAATTTTTGGTATCCTCATAAGATGTGAACCGCTGCGCCGTCAGAGCATGTGCCATGGACCGGAACAGGTGATAATCGGACGGTGCAATGTCTGGTGAATACAGCGGGTGGGGTAACACTTCCCAATCAAGTGTTTCCAAGTACTTTTTCACGGGAGCCGCAACATGTGGACGAGCATTGTCATGCAGAAGAATAATTTTTTCATGTCTAGAATAGTATTGAGGGCGTTTTTCATTCAGAGCTCGGCTCAATCTCATCAATTGTGTTCGATAGAGGGTTCCAGTAATTGTTTCGCTCGGATTAAGCAACTCATAATACACTACACCTAGCTGATCCCACCAAATAGACAGCATAAGTTTTTTCCGTGAATATTCGGTTTTGCTGATGTCTCTAGCTAGCAGCATTTCACTTAAGCATAATCGGCGTTCAATGTCTCTCGGCTTTAATTCGTACGGAACCCAATTTCCTTGTTTATGAATCATTCCTGATGATTTTAAACGATGTGAGACTGCTTGCTGAGTGACTTCTATTGTTAGAGCAAGTTCTTTTTGTGTTTGAGATGAATCTTCCTCCAATAATTCCTCCAATTCTGCATCCTCGTAAATTTTTGGCCTTCCACTGCGATCTTTGTCTTCTACGTCGAAATCACCGTTTTTAAACTTTTGAAACCACTCTCGACACGTTCTCTCACTCAAAGCACCCTCACCATATGCTTCTACGAGCAATTGATGCGCCTCAGCAGCAGATTTCTTTAAATTAAAGAAGTAAACTAATATTTCCCGCAAATGACGCTTACTTGGCTCAAATTTTGACATTTTCAACTTATAAAAATTATATTTTACCAATATAAAATCAATGATATTAATAGGTTATGTTGTTCTTGAATGTCCAAACTATTTTTTAACCCGGTTATCATCTGCGAAAGCTAACCGAAACTCCGTGCCGTGGCATCTACAATAAAACGGCGGAAACTTATTTGTACTCCTAATAAAATTTTCTTTGCGTTATATAGAAATATAACTTCGTCTACTTGGTTTGTGAATGTTTGGTGTTGTTAAGTCTTTATTAACCAATACATCAAATAACTCTTTTGATAGACGATAATTTCTTCGAAGTTCTTCATCGTCCATTTCCATAGCGTGTTGGTTAAATCTATTCATTCTGTTAATATTTCTAATTTCACGTTTATCGAAACGGTTTGCTTCTTTGAGAACGTTAAAAAGATTGCAAATCGGCCATGTTATTAACAGAGAATTTTAAGAATTTTCACAAAAAACAAAGCCACTCGATCACAATATAGTATTTTTCTTGCTATCGTGTATTTTGAAGTACATATTCAATTGAACACTGCGATTCACAGCTGTCAGATTGTGTGGAGGGTACCGTTGATTCGATTAAAAAGGCCATGACTTAATCCTATTGTTGGCTAATTATTCCGTATCGCTCGTGGAGCGTTGGCACGTATTTGCCTACTATCCTATTTCTTAGGATAGTAGACTAGCCGTCTGTTCGCTATACCACTCCCGCCGAGACCGTTACTACGGACGAAATTTGACGCAATGACTGCACGGTCACGTGAATGATCTTCGAAGTCCAAGGTCCAACGTTAAAGGAAGATAGTCCTAGGTGGAGCTGACTGTTTCATTTGCGGCAAATAATTCTTATTATGTTTTGCCTCTGGGCTCTCGAACAACGGATCGCAGAAAGACGCTCAGGTCTGAACCCGTATTTACTAGATATTGCACCTTATTTTGACGGTCCGTAGTGAACAGGCGGCTAGAAATTGTAACGCAGTCGTGTGCCGTCACTAAAGGCTCCTTTGGTAGTTAAACGCTGGCTTGCTTTAGCTGCAAGGTTTTATACATTTCCGCACCTGCTCACCGAATCGGTAATGGGTACCAGCAGTATAGATAGTTTCTGGTTCTAGAACGTGAACGGATCCGTTGTCGGGGTGATTGGTATTTTTCTTTTCGGGCATGTGGGCTTCACCGCTAACGCAGCCCCCATACTCATGACTTCCAGCTTTTCAATGAGTTCTGCTACTTTTGCTACAGTACCTTGATAGCGGTGCTATTGGCTGCTGTGGAACAAGAAGGTGACATATTTGTTACTTACCCCTGCACTGGAACGGTAAGGCTTAGGGTTAACGGTAAATCTGAGGGCACATTTCAACCAGCCAAATGTTATAGGTGGCGCAGAAACTGTGAAGGTTTTCTGTCACTGAGCTCTTCATGCATGAGAAGCTGTTTCATTTTGCTCTCCTGGGATGCAGAAAGCCTTTTAATTCGCTCACTTTTGAGTTTCTCATACTTTGCGAAGGTAGATGGTTGTACAATAATATCCCTTACCTCGCCAGTTGTTTGTGGTTCCAGGTGTTAAAGCACATAAATTCACATTCCTCATTATACAGGGTGGGCCAGTGATTAGTTAACATTTAAAAAAATTACAGAAAAAAAACTATAAGACTTATTTCAAAAAATATTTACCTATGAGACAGCCAGTGGACGGGAATTTACTTTTTAAAAATAATATCGGTTAAATGACGACCGTCCTGACTTCGGTATTCTTCTAAACGAGAACGGAAATTCCCCAATACTCTTCTGCACAAAGACCGTGGGATTGCTGACATCTCTTCTCTAATCTTTGCTTTTAATTCAAGCAGTGTCCTTGGCTTATGGATGTACACACGATGCTTCAGATATCCCCATAAAAAGAAATCTGCTGGCGACAAATCAGGGCTCCTGGGTGGCCACAGGATATCGCCTCTCCGCGAAATCAGTTTTTCTGGGAACATCTCCTTAACGACCGGCAGGGACTCATTAGAAGTGTGGCAAGTGGCTCCGTCTTGCTGAAACCACGTTCTCCGATTGTAGCCAGCAAATTCCTGTAGCTGAGGGGACAGAAACAGTCGTAACATTTTCACATACTCAGTAGAGTTGACAGTGATCGTACGGCCGTAAAAATCCTCAAAGAAGTAAGGACCAATGATTCCTTTAGATGAAATTGCTGCCCATACAGTCACCTTAGGCGAGTGCAGGGGCTTTTGATGCTTAGTTTTGGGATTTTCGCTGCTCCAATATCTGCAGTTTTGTTTATTAACGTGCCCGTTGAGGTGGAAGTGGGCTTCGTCAGAAAACAAGATGTTGTCGAAGTTACTGAAGCGCTCTAACATTGTTTCCGCATAAAGTTTGCGTAAATTAAAATCATTAGGTTTTAACTTCTGCACCAACTGTATCTTGTATGGGTATAATTTCAAATCTGATTTCAAAATACGGCGTAAGGATGTGCGTGATATTCCTAATTCAGCTGAACGTTTGCGCGTCGATAAATCAGGATTTTGTCGAACTGAAGCCGAAACTCTGAGTACATTCTCTTCACTCCTACAAGTCCGCGCGGCACCGGCTTGCTTCACATTTAGTGTCGATCCCGTCTCTTCGAACTTCTTAACCCATTTCTTTATTAAAACTGTACTCGGACACTGATTTAAGTCGTGTAAGTCGTACTCAACCCGAAACAAGCGCCTTACAATAATGAGCGAACCATTGTTTAAATAAAACTGCTTAACGCAAAAAGCGCACTGCGGGCCTGTGAACCGATCCATGGCGACTAAATTTCCGAGAAACGAGCTAGCCGTTTGACCCCTCCTCGCACCCCACGCTGCTTGGGTTTGCGCGGGAAATCAAATTTAAATGTAAACTAATCAATGGCCCACCTGTATAATTATGTAGCTACTGAACTGATTAAAAGCATTATTAACATACATGGTCCGTGTTGCTAATCAATTGTGTTTCTATTTAGTGCTATAAATTTATAGATAAGAATTTTCAAAATAATCTTTTAATCTTCCAGTTTATTATGTTTACCATATCAAAAATCTCACGAATTTTTAGTTTGCGGTCATCCATCATGGTTTTCAAAACTTCCTTCATATTTTCTGGAGTTACTGGTTAATTTGGCCTACCCGTGCGTTCCGCTTTATTTGGGTTAGTGCGACTGCGTTCGAAATCAGCAAGTCACCGGCAAATCGTTGTTGTCGAGGAAGCATCGTCTTGATTACCATTTTTGAAATAATCGCTGAGCTTGCACGGCATCTTTTCCCATATAATAGCAATTTTTTATCAACTATCGAAATTGAATATACAGATTATAATGTGACTCAGTTTATATCAAATAAAATGTAAATTTAAAATAACTTGAGTTTTTTTTACTTTCTTTAGACATTCTTCATGAAATAAAAGCTTTTTAAATTATTTAACATATTGTCCCATCAATAACTAACGAGTATGATGTCCTTTTATTTTGGCAGGTTGTTCTACAGTTTCTATTAAACGACCTTCTTTAGGAGCACAATCAGTTACTGTAGTATCACTTTGTTGCAGAGGTATGTTATGTAACACAGCTGTTGAAACAATCACAACTAGTGTATGTTTTTGTTTCAGGCGTACTTTCTGTGTTAGACACGAAAATCTTCCATTCCAGAGATCAAACGTCCTTTTCAATGTTGTTTCTGGTCTTTATTTGTGCATTATTATATATTTTTCTGCATTCGTTATTGGATTTAAAAATTCTGTAAGTGTCTTATACAAGGATATGTACTATCTCCAAGGAGGTAACCATCTAACTCATTATTGTCCAGACGAGCTGGTAGAGAGAAACTATGATACACTGTACTGTCATGTGTTGATCCATGTCCGCGAGCATGTGTATCACGTATGTTTAAATAAGCGTCACATACAACTTACACATTAATTAATAACAGTCCTTTATGGTTCCTATGTAATTCTGCTTGTTCACCTCCAGGAGATTGCATTGGTATACGTTCCATCTACACAACCAATTACATTTGGAAATTCAGCTATATTATAAAAATGTGCCTTCGCTTTTCTGATGTCCTCAGGATTTGGCACACTTATATAAGTACAGGCAAGTTTTGCTATCTCATGACTTACTTTGAAAACCACTCTTGATACTGTGGTTTCTTGAACCTTTACGTCATCACCAGTAACTACCTAAAATGTGACTGTAGTGTAAAGGCGTAAACAAATACAAATTTGCTCCAATGCCGGCCATGTGTGTTTATATATATATATATATATATATATATATATATATATATATATATATATATATATATATATATATATAATATATATATATATATTATATAATATAGTGGCAATAGGAGTTAACACTGAATACATTTTTTCACAAAGCTTGATTACAAGTACGCTTTTTGAACCGATTTCTCCTCCTCTCTTGAACATTAGAACTATTTTGATTGCCCCAATATGTTTATAGATTTCTTTTTGAAGTTATTAAGCCATCTCTCTAGTCGTGTCATTAACAAGGCTTGCTGCTTCATTTATTAAATGTGAAGTGAGATTTTGAAACGTTTGACTGTCTGAATCAAATGGTAACTATGCGTGTCGAAGTGATCTGTATATTGGAGGTAGTGTGCTAAGAATTTTTATCATCACTGCGGTGTCACTGAGCTTCTTATTAGGTTCTCGTAGTCGTTTTGTCAAGGCTTCCACTTTGAGGATATGCTGTGTCGTTATAGCACTGGGACAAATTGAGTATTAATGAATGTTTTCGTAATTAACCACCTTATTACACTCAGATTTCTTTCATAAATAGCCTCCAAAGGACTTACGATTTCCTTCGCAGTCTTAACTAACTTCTGACGGTTTAGCATTATCCATATTTAAGTATTTCGCTTTTAATGCACATTTAAATTGAAATTTTCACTGCTTGATGTTTTTGCTATCAAACTTTTCAATTTTCATTGAGTTTGCGACCTCCATTTTAAGGTTATTAGTACAACGTGTGCTGATGATAAGCATGTATACCTATACTAGTAGTCCGGTGAAACTGTATAGGTCTTACCAGGTCAGGTCAGTGTAGACAGTTAGGAAAAAAATGTGTAGGTACCTATATAAGTATAATGCTCTTTACTCAATTTTACACTTCTACATTTATTTACTACAGTGTCTGGGCCCATAACCTCTTGGGCTAGCATTTATTTTAATAAGACTGAGTAAGAATTGTAATGAAAACTTTTGTTGTATACACCACTGAAAGGGCATCGAAACAGACAAGACAGAGCACCGAAGCGACAAAATTTATAACAATATATATATATATAAGAAATATATATATATATAATATATATATATAGGGGAGAGTGGGAGAATTAGGAACGACGATTAATCACGACACATATCATACACATAACCTCTAGTAGTCTCACCGGAAGTACATTGTATGTGCCCAGAGTTGGCAAAAGGCGCACTGGATCCAATCTTCATTCGGTGGAGATTGATACTTTTCGAAGCATATTATGCAGTGAATCTCTTCTTCGTTTTCTTTGTTTTGTAAAGCTTTCTTCAAATTTTTGATTTCTTTACCTTCGTCCCGTGGCTTCTTTGGTATAATTCCTGGTAACCTTTTGATGCTCTTCTCTGATTTCGTCTTTTTTGTCTTTCCTCTAATTGAATTTTCATTGGTGAGCTAGATATAATCTGAGATTGCGTTTTATTTTGTCGTTTAGAAGTGGTTCCCGAGTTAAGAATTACAGGAACATTAATGATTTTCTTTAGAGGCACTGGAATATATGGAGGAGGTGTGTTAATGGTAACAGTCAAATCATTTTCAGGAACAGAAGTAGTATTCTGTGCTGATATTTGATTCTGCTTAAAAGTGTTAATAGACTCATTTAAACTTCGCTCAGCTGCAGTTTCATGAATATAATATTCTTGAGTCTGACTGGTGCGAGATTGATCAGACACCGTATTCTCAAAGCTGTCTTTAGATTTATCAGGATCCAATAGGATAAAAGCCAGCAGCTCTAAATCCACTGTCAGCCTTGCTTATATTAGCTATCTTATTGTATGCCATCTTCAGTGAACTGAAAATTGTAAGATCTAGTGGCTGCATTTTGTGATACATGGGGTGGTAAAGATAGAACTTGCAGGTTATATTTTCGAAAAAGCTCGTATGCTCCCAGATTAATATGACTTGATTATCGAGTATTAATAATACTGGTTCTTCTTTAGTAGGTTTCACAAAAAAAAATGAAGTGTTGCGAGAAGTCTATAAATATGGACTCATTTATCCACCCGGAATCAGAAACCGTGGTAATCATGTTGCTGTTACAGCCTTTAACTAACAGTTCGTTCGTTCTCTTTCTTTTGAAAATAAGTATGGGAGGTACATATATGCCACTAGGGTTTACAGCACAAACTACTGTTGTTGTTACACCACATTCTCCGCTTGTCGCCTTTGCAATCTGTTTCACACCTTTTGGAGCTAAAATCTTATAATTTTTTTGGACTGTGCTAATGCCGGTTTCGTCAATATTAAAAATACGATAGCTAGGGATATTGTGTTTTTTTGGATCGTTTTTAATTGTTCAAAAAAAAGATTTACTTCGGTGGTATTAGAAGCTATTATTCTACTAAGTGAAGTAGCTTCTGGAATCTGTAAGCAGATGAAACAATGTCGAGACATAGAGCCATAGTACCAGTCTTTGCCTGCCAGCTGAGTATCTTTATTAAAATTGTGTTGAAGTTTGTTAGCTTCAGCAACTCGAAAAGCAAGCCCAATTGCCCGAAATATTTTTTGGTTACTTTAATTTACATTGGATTTGAAAACAGATAGTGTGTGTATGATAGCATGCAACTGTATCTCGTGATCTCGTTGACGAAGCTCTTCGTCTCTGACGAATCCCCTTTTTTTTTAAATCCATAAACGTTCTCTCCCTTTATTACCTTCCTCACTCAAATACTTTTCTAACACATTTAAAACTCCATTCATAAGCTCCAGCCACTGGGCATGCAACTGTATCTCGTGATCTCGTTGACGAAGTTCTTCGTCTCTGACGAGTCCTCTTTCTATATCCACAAATAAACGTTCTCTCTGTTTATTACCTTCCTCACTCAAATACTTTTCTAACACATTTAAAGCTCCATTCATAAACACCAGCCACTGAGCATGCAACTGTTTTTTATGATCTCGTTGACAAAGGTTTTCGTCTCTGACGAATCCTCTTTCTAAATCCACAAACAAACGCTCTCTCTCCCTTTATTACCTTCCTCACTCAAATACTTTTCTAACACATTTAAAGCTCCTTTCATATACTCCAGCCACTGAGCATGCAACTGTATCTCGTGATCTCGTTGACGAAGCTCTTCGTCTCTGACGAATCCTCTTTCTAAATCCACAAACAAACGTTCTCTCTCTTTATTACCTTCCTCACTCAAATACTTTTCTAACACATTTAAAGTTCCTTTCATAAACTCCAGCCACTGAGCATGCAACTGTATCTCGTGATCTCGTTGACGAAGGTTTTCGTCTCTGACGAATCCTCTTTCTAAATCCACAAACAAACGCTCTCTCCCTTTATTACCTTCCTCACTCAAATACTTTTCTAACACATTTAAAGTTCCTTTCATAAACTCCAGCCACTGAGCATGCAACTGTATCTCGTGATCTCGTTGACGAAGGTTTTCGTCTCTGACGAATCCTCTTTCTAAATCCACAAACAAACGCTCTCTCCCTTTATTACCTTCCTCACTCAAATACTTTTCTAACATATTTAAAGCTCCTTTCATATACTCCAGCCACTGAGCATGCAACTGTATCTCGTGATCTCGTTGACGAAGGTTTTCGTCTCTGACGAATCCTCTTTCTAAATCCACAAACAAACGTTCTCCCCTTTATTACCTTCTTCACTCAAATACTTTTCTAACACATATAAAGCTCCTTTCATATACTCCAGCCACTGAGCATGCAATTGTATCTTCTGATCTTATTGACGAAGTCGTTTGTCTTTCTGACAAATCACCATCACATACATGTAAGAAGAAATTTGAAAAAATAAAAAGTAACAAATACAAATCATGATGATGATGTGTGCACATAGTGTTTTATTTTCATTTAAAATAATGATAAAAGTATCATTATTCTATCATGATAGAGGAATTAAATAAACATACTTTTCTATTAACATTAACTTACCGACAATGGGTGTTTCTAGAAATTTGATTATTACATTGTCAATGCGAGGTTCGCCAGTTACAGTCCTAGTTTTTTCTGCTTCAGACGATTCCTGCACCTGAAATTTTATGTTTCAAGATATATTTTTCATAACCACTGTGTAAGTTTTAACGAGATAATAAAAATAATTTGATATATTAAAGACATAATAAACTTTCCTTTTTTTTTTAATTACTTGTTTATAGTATTATCTCCAAATATTTTTATTTAACATAATAAAAATAAAGATAATGTAAGGCAAGAGTGGTAGATGCAAATATAAAATTAATTTAGAACAAGAAGGTGAAAGATAAAATTAAAAAAGATGTAAGCAAAATAGTCACTATGAATCACATTTATAAATAAATAATATAATTGATTTTATATGCCCTTTTATAATAAAAGTACACTAACCAAGCTAAAACCAACTTTAAACAAAGGCATTCCAACGGCTGCTTGGCCACCTATCCATGACATTACTTGGTCTTCGACATCCGTCAGACTTATTTTTAGTGCTGGTCCACCACCTGTTACCTTCACCGACTTATTAATTTTGGCCCACTTTCTGGTTGTGTTATTTTTTAAATCACTCCAAACCTTAAGCAAAACAAATAAAATGATTCATTGAACAGTGTATAAGTTATTTTCTAGATAATCATGTAGTGAAAATGTTAACGCTTTAGACGTTCTTTCAACTTTTTAGAATAATTTGACAAACTAGGGCGGGCTTACTCTCCGTAACTTTTCTTCAGTTCGAGATTTTCCAATACCTTGACTATTGGGTAGTTCTGTCAACTCCTTTCATTTTTGAAGACACCATAAACGGCCTTGCATAATCTTTGGAATCTTGACAAATCGACATATCTTTAGAAAAAGATAAATAATATAATTTATTTTCCCTTTTATCATAAAAGTACACTAACCAAGCTAAAACCAACTTCAGCCAAAGGCAGTCCAACTGCTGCTTGGGCACCTATCAAAGACATCACCCTATCTTCTAAATCGGTCAGACTCATCTTCAGTGCTGGTCCACCACCTGTTTTTCCACCACCACCACTTTCTCTTCGAGTTATTTTTTAAATCGCTCCAAACCAAGCAAAGCAAATAAAATGATTATGAACATGCATTCAAACAGTGTGTAAGTTGGTTTGTAAATAGTAAAACAGTGCAAAATACTAATGTCTAAGGCATTCCATACTTTCAACTTTTTAGAATACTATAACAAACTAGGGTTTACTTTCCGCCACTTTTTTTAACAGTCAACTGCGCTTATGATATTTGGAAAAGAAGATATATTATAAAAAACACTTTTTATCTTAATGCGATCTTGTTCTATAGTGGGCATTGATATACATTGAAGCCGAAGTCCTGCAATGACTGCCAATACTTTTTTATTATTCTACAAACTGTAGACTTATGTACCCTTATATGATCAGCAAAAGTTATTTGGAATGCTCCAGTTGAGAAGTAACTAATTGTTAATAATATGTGTTCCAAGGCACTGATGTATTTGTTTTTCGCAGTAAAGGCCTTTATTTTTGGCTCTTAAGAAATCCTTTAACGACTGTAATAGAAACTTCGATACCCGCTATCGTTTTTTAAACTCTCTTTCATTTTACAATTTGAACGGATTTTTTCCTCATTTTCAAACACGTGTTCACGGCCTACGATTTTCATCTTCACTTCTAGAAATACTCAGACTAGATTCCGAAAGCGATATGAGTATTCACAACAATAAATAATTTAATTGCTCAGACACTTGTAAAACAAGTTTATTATAAATAAGCAACACAAACCGTTATTTCGCCAGCAAGCACCGATTACATGACAAACTCTTTGGATAACAGATTAATCTATGATTATTGCATAACTAACGTTCGAGTAATCCAGAAATGCGTTTGACAAACATTTCTGAACTAAATTTTGACATCTCTGTTACAGACTCGATGATCAAATCAAAGTAGTTGACCATGCCTTTAACAAGGTAACTAACACTTAACAAGGGATTTGACAGATGATTAGAGTTAATTTTTGTGTTGATTAGTCTTTGAGAAACCACCGGGCGTTAATCTAAATGTCGACGAGGGACATATTTCAAACAGTTCAGAGGTAGTAACTGTTTCCCAAGATTAATTTCAATAATATACCTTCACAAGTAACTAATAATATAACATTATCAGCCCAACGTGCCGCAGCTCATTTAAAAAATATGAGTGCACCTATAAATTCATAATTTAAATTCTCATCTACAATTAAATTTAATACACACCGAAAACATATGCGGAATGTCGGTAATAGTAGTACAGTTCTTAATTGTCACTATTTCACCACATTTGGGTAATATGTTTAATCAGAGTATAGCAAAAGGTGCTTTCCCTAATTGAATAAGAGTAAGCAAAGTGATTCCTTAGTTTTTAAATCAGGCTGCAGATGTAATCTTGGAAATTATAGACCTATTTCTGTACTTCCGACGTTAAGTATAGTAGATTATACAGTTAGTAGAATATTTCATTCATGTGCATAAGTTTCTGGATGGACACTGTCTACATATACATCATCAATTTAATTTATCAGGTGGGGAAGTACTCAATCAGCCATCATCAACTTCCCCAGTAGTCTGTGATGTTGCCGAGTCTCAGGTGGAGCCTGCTCAGGCAGGTTAAACACCGCAAAGAAACAGACCAGCAAGAGGATCACCTAGGAGACTTCGGAGGTCACCACGAGGGCTTTCAGGCGATCACCTCAAACATCCACGAGAACGACATTTACTGATCAGGCTGCTCAACGCTTTGTTGAATCAGACATGCAGTGGAGGGAATTCAGGATGCAGCAACATCAGGATTATTTGGAAATGGGGAGGGAACAAAATTGAATAAGGGAATTAGAGGTGCACATCCAAAGAGAGTTGCTTACTGTAGGATTAAGGGCTTTAGATTTGCTAGGATAGGTTAGTTGCTAGATATTGTAGAGAATAGATTTGTATTAAAACAAATTTACTTCATTTATAGTTTTGTGTAATTAAATGATTGTTAAAATTATAACATGTTTTATTATTTATTCTACTACTTCTAATCAGTTCTGCTCTTCTAATCAGTTGATTCTACTCTTCTAATCAGTTGATCTCTTAATGACCTTCATGTAATTAAATCGGCTGTAGAACCATTTTCTGTAAGAATGGAAATATTTCTTTTATCAGCTTCATGCCCTTCTAATCCTAGAAACATGATTTTGTTTATTGACAGTTTAAATATTTATTCACGAATATATATACATCAATAAGTATTTACCAATAACATCATTTTCTGTTTCTGCAATACCAAATAATATTCCTATATTATGTAGAACACACCAAGCCTGTATAATTCTGGCACGTTTTAATGGCTTGTAATGAAGACCTCTGTCCTTATTCAAACAATGTCATCGGTTCTTCAACCTTCCAAAAATATATTCGATAACTACTCTAGCTCTCATATGCTTTTCATTAGCTTGTGCTGAGTCCAGAATAGCATCTAGAAATGGAGTCATTGGCCAAGGGCGTTGTGGATAGCCAGAGTCTCCTAAAAATGTCAATATTATTTTGGTAAAGTAATACATGATTTATTAAAGAAAACACAAAATAAATATAGAGTATTTTGTACAGGCTTTTTTTGGGAAGATCCGAGTAATTCCATAATAGTAATATATAGTAAAAAATTCAACAAAAAAAAAAGGTGATGGAATTAAATTGGCTACTTTAATTACCCAGATATGTGTGGTAAATTAAAGAACTAGTATGTTTTTTTAATTTCTTTGTTTGCTGTAAATGATGGGTTGACTATCTAGTTAACTTCGGGAGCACTTTAACTTATTTAAAAAAAAAAACTAAAAGTCGATTTGAGACTTTATTTATTTTATGACTATATTCTAAGAGAGTCGAGTCTAGACTAACCTAAACTAAAACTAATTTCTTATTCAACTTATTCTAAATAAGCTGACATAGCGTCTGGGTCTCTTCCCGTAAGAGCTACGCTATATCAGCTTAACTGCAATGCATTCTCATACATAGGGGAATATAAGTATCTATTAGTATAAACTTGTAAAAATAATAAATAATATAAATGATAATAATAAAAAAATAAAGGTGTGACCTATATATTTTACCTAGAAACCACACTGTTTCTCCATGTTGGTGCAAAAATTTGCATGTAATTTGTTGACATTGCTGTTTTCCCATACAAATGACTCATGATTGTAGCACCACCAAATTTTGCATTCACATTTAAAATCCGGTACTCACCATCGCATACCTGAAAAAGTAGCATATACATTACTTATGTCAATTGGGTGAATATAATTTATCTGAAAAGAATTTACCTTATATTTACCATTTGCACATTAAAAGAGTGAAGAAAGAGTTTACGACAGTAATATAAATGTTCTTCTTCTTTTGGTGGCCCAAATATTTTCAAATGACTACCATCAATAGTACATCCGATCACTCCTGGAATTTTATATTTTAAATAAAACCTGAGAAAATAAATATATCCTTATATGAATAATTGAAGTACAGAATCCATAATGCTGTTTATATTGAAATGTAGACGTTAGATATACTATTACATTATCTAGTACAAACTGTGTCACCCTTTTCATAAGTCGTCTGCTGAAAAAGGTTTCAATTTGAAATAAATTTCCATCTTTATAATTAGTTTTCTCAATTATTATTACTCTCACACAAATGTAATAAATTTCGAAATAAATAAATTCAAATATATTACTATAAATTTATGTTACAAATGTAAGCTTAATTTCTTTTTTTAGTACATGGTAAAAATTGATTGTAATTTTGCAAACCTTGGGCTAATGGCTTGTGATGCGTGGTGTAGGTGCTGGTTCTCGGGATAGTAGGTGTGAAGGGATGCGGACTTACCGGTCTGGATGTTGCGTGTTTTATTTTTCAAGTGCACTTCACTCGCGGCGATTGTGATATTTTTTCTATACACAATAAGTATTATACTGACTTGGATTTGGTAGTTTTAAGATGCGTTGAAGGATATGTGTGCGTCCGCGTTAACGATGGAAGCAAAGTTAAGTGGGAGTAGGAAGGGGAAAGAGGTGGGCTGAAGGGATGGTTTTTGGTTCGTTCGGAAATTAAAGCGTGTATGTAACACGCGCAAACAGCTTGTCTGGCAGAAGTAGTAGCAGGAAATCGAATGTATTTATTGATAAAGTTCTCGTGTATCAAAGCTCGGGTCACTATTTCTATACAAAAACACTGCATATCTTTTGTGAGAGGTTCTTTGCTTCCCCTATTGACCACTGGTAGGATCCAGTCGCATAGAAAAAGAGTGCAGCGAGTACCTTTTGTTTAAAATAGATGTATGTTAATCACGTTTATTTTATTTATGTGGTAACAAGTTCATTGAATAAAATTTAAAATATTTACCTTTACTTCCAATGTCACTCGTTGTGAAGACTATAGACTAGTGTGTCGTCTAAGGTCCTTTACTACAGTACTGTAGGTCTGTACTATTAGATACTTTGATGCCCGGGTAATATAATCAAAGGATCTGGATTTGCAATAATGTTTTCCTGTTCTTTATCTAGGTACTTGTGAACATTGTGGCATATTTTCAGTCGGTTGTTGTACAAGAAGAGTTGCATTAGAAAGCTCCTCCATTTCTTCTTGTGGTTCGAGGGTTAGAATGGAAGGTGATGTTGGTGGCATTTTATCCTCAGGTGTATTAGTATTCTGAATACGATCATCAGCTGCTTCTAATGGATTTGGCCTATCTGTTACAAAGGCAGGTGCAAAATCGACTTCAGTAAACAAATGTCGATTAAATAGAACAATCCCAGTTGTGCGAAAGCCAGCATTGTGTAAGAGCAAGCGGCATAGCATTAGTTAAAATCCCTGGAATGTCGTATATTGTCATTGTCTTCCCGGGGTGCCTTCGCATCCATACATCGCAGGTCGAATTTACAGCTTTCTTCAGTGGACCGAATACAGATCGATCAAGTGGTTTAATTTACAATTTGCAATACATTTTTAGCAAATAGTATCAGTAGATTTGTTTAATGTTATAAATTTTACAATGGATTCAAATAAAATGTTCAATGCTTTATTATCATAATTAAAATGTAGTCTATATTCGATTTCTTCTATATTTCAAGACTAGGAAATTGTTTTTAGTCAAAGATATCAATGTATAATTGCGGCATATATTTATTTCTATTTTTCATTATCAATTGTTTGATAATATGTGGCACCAGGCATACAATAATTAATCATGTTGTGGTAAATCAGAGGTAATAAGTTCTGGTCTAACACTAATAATACAGGACTCAGTGTGCATGAAGTTCAGTCCATGGATAAGGTTAGTTGAGAGAGTCAGAGTGACCACAAATAGAAGGTACATAATTGCTGCTCGGTAATTGAGACATTATCTTTTCACCTAAAGATACCCATCTTCTGAATAACGTCCTCAAAAATTGGGAGCTGATTATATGTTTGGGTGTGTGCCCTATTGGGTTATTTAATAAAAGTCCACTTTATATAACATTGTTTATATTGTCACTTTACAGTAATACACCATCTTATTATATTGTTTTAGGAACGGGGAGATCCTATTATACGTCGTGTTCGTAGGTTCATCTACGTGGTTACACACAGACTGTCGAACCTTGTTGTCGAAAGGAAAAACGATGAGTGACACTTAACACCTACATATCTATAACGTGTACTCTATAAATATGCATGAGTGTGTCCCTACAATATGCCTTCATTAAATCGATTTTGGAAAAGTAGGAGCAACCGGAAGTGACGTGTGAGAAGTAGTGAATGTGCTTAATAGGATAACGGTTTGGGATAGTCCGTGAGTTAAGCATGCGATAATCGCCGCAAAGGCGCCAGCCGTTATCCTTCTTAGGCGCGAGGTGTAAGGGAAAAGTCCAGGGGTTTTCAGAAGGACGCGCTGTGTCGTTGTTAAGCGTAAGCCCAAATTCGCATTCAATTAGCAGTTTTAAGTTTGTCGGGTGCGAGTCTCCGGGAGGTGCATGATATAGGGGGCCCTGGTGTAGTCCTGATGTGTGGTGTACCGTATTGTGGGGTTTGGAATCACGGGTATTCCTGACGGACGTGTTATTACAGGGAACTTATTCAAAATAGAGTGAAAACGCGTGTCGCTTGTCAAAACCTTAACAGAGCAAATATTAGATTTAGCTATGGAAGCACTAGTTGAAAGCGTTGTAGTGTTGTCAATGAGGCGTTAGTTTCGGCACTTCAGCAATTATTGACTTATAAAAACTAAGGAAATCAACGCCTATAACTGGCTTGGTTACATTTGCTACTTACAATAAAGCGCCAAGCAAAGTTACGCCTTAAATCTAAGTTTAAATTTAGTTCAATAGTGTCGAAGGTATCGACATTATGTAGTATAAGGTAGGTTCGATCGGTGATCGGTAATTCGGTAATTAAAAGGCAACCAGAAGATGATGGGCAATCGGTCGTCGCCATTAGTGAGTGCCCGTGGAGTTTCCTTTTTTTTTGTTTAAATCACAGGACTTTATGCATTTGTTCGCATTGGTACCAAACTTGCTGTGATACCAACATAACGGGTATTTCTGGTAGCTGGAGTTCGACCGACTTTTCTGGCACGATGAAGAACGAAAGCGTTCGATTTGTATTATTTTTGGATTGGTTAAATCATTTCAAATATTTATATGCGATACAAACGAATGTAGACCTTATGATGCACGAGTCAAGGGACACATTTTGGCAGTATACGTTTTATTTAAATATCCAATTTAATTTAAAGTGTTTTTTTTTTATTGATTACACATGTAGAATGTCTTTCTAAATTCTTTTTTCATTTCTACTTTCATAACTTTTTTTTTACTAAACTATGAATGAAATTTACAATTTATCTATTGGATTTATTCTTTCACATAGGGTAGAAAAAATATAATGCAAGTAAATATCCAAATAGTCAGTATGCTGATGAATGACACCAACTGATGCTGGTCGACTACGAGCCTTCGAAGGACCTAAGCTATAAATGATTTCGCCCCTGGAATTCGGTATTCGAGTACCTCGAGTCTGCAAAAGGTCTACAATTAACAATACAAATCCACTCACCGTTCTTCTGGAACGTTCAGCTTCCCGTAGTAGATTCCAAAGATGTGATGATGGTCACTTAGAGGTATTTACAGCGCACGGCTCGAGAGACACTGTCTGGTTGTTGGCGGTAGAACACTCACGAGCGTAATGTCAGTTTTAAATTACCGGTACGACCGTTCAGTTATGTCACGATAGAGATGTGCCCCATCGTTCGGTACTGCTGTCATTTCCGTCGATTCAGTTTATAAACCTATATTATTATTGTGAACCTAACCAACAAGTTATACTGAATACCGAACACAGTAAATATTTGTAGCAGTACTTGCTGCAATAAAGATATTTACTTTCTTCCAAATATTAGTATCATATTTCTATCAGATTATTATTTTGTATATTTTTTTTTATTATTTATAGTTATAAGCCTACTCAAGAAAAATGAGAGAAGTAAACAGCTAACCAGAGAAAACATTTGCTTTTGTTTTTACAAGAATAACAGTATTTTATCAAATGCATGGCAACTTTGTTGGTCATATTAGATTCTAAAAATTACTTGATATTCAATCTAAAAAAGGTATAAATATCATGACTTGAGAAAGTCTTTCTCCTATACACTACAGGACACTTTTTATACTGATCAGTCACACAATGAGCTTGTTACAATATAACCAGATACTAATGAAATTCATAAACTATAATTATACTTTGAAAATAATAACAAATTTCAATATTTTATACATTTTACTTTACAAAATAATTTTCAAGACTAATTCAGAAATAAAACAATTTCATACAATTACATTTTATTTCAATAAAATGATAAATACAAAACGAAGACTTATATAACAACTAAAATTTATAATATTAGGTGGCTCCATCTGCTGCATGCTTTTAAAGACGGGAAGCTCATGTCGATCCCATTGTCATAATTGCTGACACCTTCATAGCTCACTAGATTTGGAATAAGTTGCACAAAGAGATTTGAAAAATCCTGGAAAGCATATAACAATAACTTTTTGAAAGGAAAAAATAGTTTTTCGATAAAATACTACTATTGGTAGTTGTGAAATACGTTGAACCAATGACTGTCAACAAAGTCTTTTTCAATTGTACAATTTTGTTCAAGATGTTGGTTACTCATAAAAACCATAAAATAAGATATATACGAGATATATATCGTATTCTTATCAAATCAAATCAAAAATACTTTATTCAATTTAGGCCCAAAGAAGGCGCTTATGAACGTCAAAACTACCACCGGTTCAGAATACATCCCAGTCATCGAGAAGAACCGGCAAGAAACTCGATCGGGTTTATCTTTTTAACATATACTTATATATTTAAAATTCATTATACATTACAATTGATTTTAGTGGATGCACAGAGAGGAGTCAATTCCATACATCACCATCGTTCACATATTGATCCACTCTATAATAGCCCTTTGACACCAAAACCCGCTTAACATGGCACTTAAACTTATAGTCTGGCAAATCAGTAATATGCTTTGGGGCTTTGTTATAAAACCTAACACTATTACCTAAAAAACTGTTACTGGTTTTACTGAGCCTAAAACATAGAACGACCAGTTTGTCACAGTTCCTAGTTTTTAAATCATGCCTGTGTTTTACGAACTCCAGCTTATCAAAGTTTTTGCGAACATACATTAAATTATCCAGAATGTATTGGGAAGGCAGAGTTAAGATACCGAATTCTTGAACCTAAGAACATAAGAACCATTTCAGACACAAAGCTTATTTTCGTATATAACATAACATAACTGTTGAGCCGCTGTATGGATGAACTTCCTGAACGCACCTGAGCCTTTCAGTATTTCCGGGCCGACGATACACTCGCACCCTTCTTGTATCAGGCTTAAACCCGAATCGCGACTCATCGGAAAACATAATTTTATCCCATTGTTCCTGGGTCCATGTTATGCGTTCTCTACACCATTCATATTGACGAGCGCGATTCCCGTGACGTATCGGTGGGCACCTGATTGGGCGTCGAGCTCGTAGGCCGTACTCATGCAGTCGATTTCGCACAGTTTGAGGACTTACATCAACACCACTTGAAATTTGTAGCCTCAAACTTATCTCTTGAGCGGTTAACATCGGCTGACGTCTTGCAGTCAGTTGTATGTACCGGTCTTGCCGAGTGGTTGTACTCCTTTTACGGCCTGGATGCTGTTCAGCGGGTTCTCCTGTATTATTGTAGCGCTGCCAAAGACGACAAATAACACTTCTATGAATGCCAAAATGTCGAGATACCTGAGATTGATTACTTCCCGCTTGCAACATCCCTACAGCTCTTTGCATTTCATCTGCCATCAAATGACGTTGCTTCATGACGTAAAGAATATCTAACAATTCAATTTTGTCGCTAACTTTATTTAAATGGTTGGTAAAATTATAAAATCAAGACTAAACGTAACAATTAAAACTCAGTTAAATTCAAACAAATTCGCAGTCATTTGAATTTTATGAGAAAAAAAACAAAATATAATCGAATTTTTTTTTACAACCAGCCAGTATGTCATCAATAACAAAAATGTTTACTTACCTACGCACTTTGTTTGAGTAAATACTTAGAAATTAATTAATATAAATTGTAAAATTTGTAATAGCACGCATGTTGCGTAGACTTTTTTGATGTGTGTATTATTGCAAGTATAGACAAAATTTGTAGCGATAGATGCAAAGTGAAATGGCACATAAATGTCAGTGCCAGCGGCGGGAAATTAAAAAAAAAAAACAGCGAATCTGACGCTTTTGGGAGTATATTAATTAAGTAAACATTTATAAGATTTTTTAAATTTTTATTATACTATTGTTACGCGTCGCTATCTTAGTCGGCTGCAATCGGGAATATTCGGAAGCGCTCGGGTGGGTTGGCGACGAGCCGGCGGCCGATGGACATCACGCGACTGCGGACTCGACCGCGGCGGTGAAAGGACGTCTGAGACTATTATACGTTTAAATGATTTTGCTATATAAAAGTGATTGAAAATCAAAAGTGTTTTTAATATTTTACATTCAGAAGCGGGATTATATATTAATTTCTATATATCGAACCAAAAAAAAAAAAAAAAAAAAATGAAGAGATCGGCGCCAAAGAAAAATCAAACAATGACAAAAAAATCAAAACCTTCGGAATCAGCTACGAGCACGGGAAACTTTAGTGTCGACCAAATTCATGTTAATCCGGAAGACGAAGAAGATATATCACCGAACGTATTACTGGAAACGCTACTTTCTACGAAATTGGAACGAATGGTTGAGAAGTACTTTGATCAATCACGATCGATGAGGAATATTTCAGGTGAGAAAATCATACCTACCTTTGATCCCGATAATCATGAAACAAATGTAAAGAACTGGTTGGCGAAAATCGATCAATTGGGATTGGTACACAAATGGGACGACTATGCAAAGATCGTCATTATGCAAACTCGCCTCGTCGGTCAAGCGCAGTTATGGTTTAGTCGTTTAGATGAGTACAATTATTCTTGGGAACAGTGGAAATCGTTACTTATTAGTGCTTTTCCAAGAAGTTTCGAGTACGCAGATATGTTAGAAGAATTAGTAGCCCGAAAGAAGTTAAACAATGAAACCATAACCCATTATTATCACGATAAGTTGGCTATGTGTCGCCGCTGCCGTTTGGACGATGCTGCTGCCCTCTCATGTTTAATTAAAGGTCTTCCACTGGATTTACAAAATAATGCAAAAGCGTTTAAATGCGATACTCCCGAAGAATTTTACAGTGGGTATCTATTTACATTTGAAAATTACCGCAATAAAACCGAAATGAAAAGTGTCACCCCGAGTTATCCGAGAACATCCAGGATTGAACCAGAAAAGAAGCGTATTCCCGATACTTTGCCTATGAGTATACCTTCAACTTCTCGTATTGCTTCACCTCCAACATTTCGTCGGATGAATTGTTTTAGATGCAATTCCACTGAACACATAGTAAAAGACTGCCCCATTCCTGATAGAAGACTTTGTAAACTTTGTTCCCAAGTTGGACACAATATAAACCGTTGTCCTAAAATAGAAAACTTGTTGCAAAAGTCAAAGAGCCATGCTGTACCTATTAATATCGTTCAGAATTTGAATGACATTTATAAAAAGAGATGTTTACGTCGGCGAAAAATCATTTTCCGGATATTTAGATACTGGAGCACAATTGAATGTTGTGTCACTAAAAATGGTGAAGGAACTAGGTTATAATGTAAGAGAAACAGAAGCCTTCCTGAAAGGATTTACGGGATATGCAGTACCGGCTATGGGACAAGTAAATCTAGTAATGTCAGTTGATGGATTGACTTTTGATACAATTGCAGTGGTTACACACTTGGAGTTGCCTGCTGATGTTGATATACTTATTGGACAACCTATTATAAACGCTAAAGGAATTTCATTAGTTACTACCCAGGATTCAGCTGTATTAAAGGACGAAACTCTATTAAACAATGATTTAATGGATGGTAAATTCGCGGTTACGTGCTCTTCGGATTTTCAGTTACCACCACAAACGTCTGCTTTTGTTGAAGTGAATATTATAGGGAATACCCTCGGAAATGACGTTTGCACATCACCACGATTCCATAATTTAAACGATAAAAACTTCGCCATACCGGCTGCATTATTAAGTGGAAAAAGAGGACATATCCGTATCTACAATATGAGTGAAGAGCAGTTATGTTGGAAGAAAGATGAGCTCGTTACCCGAGCTGTACTATGTGAAACCATAAGGACTAAATCAACTGATATGGATCTGAAGAACGATGATGGCGAGTTGTTTCAGGCCGATAAAACAAAGGTGCGTTATTTTTCTTGTTTAATTAATCTGTCTGTGGCCTTGAGCCTTCTGTTTTATTTATTTACTGTTCCCTCTGTTCTGTCTGTTTCTGTTACCTATACACTTAACTAACGCCTACAGATTCTGATGTTCTGATTCTTCCGAAAACAAAGATTGCTGGATTCTGTCTGTATCTGCTAGTTGTATATTATACTGATTCTGTACACATACGCTGAATATGAACAGTTTTCTGGGACTATTAATATATACATATATATACATATATATATATATATATATATATATACTTACTGATTCACTGAATTTCTCGAGAACATTTCTATTATTATCATTTGGAATTTATAATTTTATTATTATTTACATATCTATATGTATGTTTTATTTAACACTAGGTATCTGCCCACGGCTTCCGCCGCGCGTATGTCGGTTAGAGCACACGAACACACACACACACATTATTTATATATAGATTTTATTTTAAATTTAAATAGGACATCTTAAAACTGGATTGTTGCTAAAGGTAGCTTTCAGTATTTAGCTAGCTCCGCAATGTTTTCCTGTTTTGCGTTTCACAGAGGCCTGAACTTATGCAACTTCAAGATCAACCGTATGAACTACTAAAAGTGAACAGTATCTTAGAACTTGCCCCAGAACAAACACTAAATTATTTATGTACCTGCAAAATTGGAGATATACCACTATCAAATATAGATGTAGGAGAATTATTACGTTATGATAAATGCAAGCTTTTTGAATTATTACTTAAATATAAAGATCGTTTCGCTGTTGACACCAATGACCTTGGATCTACAACACTGTCTGAAATGACGATTCAGTTGACTTCAAATATTCCTGTCTTTCATAAACCTTACAGATTAGCCCCGAAAGAACTAGAAATTGTTCGTTCAAAGGTAAAAGACTTGCTAGATGCGGGGATAATTAAGGAATCGGAATCCAACTATGCTTCACCTGTGGTTTTGGTTCAGAAGAAGAATGGTGATAGTAGGCTCTGTATAGACTACAGGGCGTTAAATGCCATAACAATCAAAGACAGGTTTCCTTTGCCACACATTGATGACCAGCTCAACAAATTAGCGGGCAAATGCCTTTATACTAGGCTAGATTTGGCACAAGGATACCATCAAATACCACTTTCCGCTGATGCTAGTAAATATACAGCATTTACAACACCCGATGGACAATGGGAATATAAACGAGTCCCATTTGGACTCGCCAATGCACCAGCGGTTTTTCAACGCACTATATATAAACTTCTCGGATCTTTACGTTACGAGGAAGTACTGACATTCATGGATGATCTGTTACTACCGTCCACGGATGTAGAAAATGGACTTATCATTTTGGAGAAGGTGTTGCTGCTTCTAAGACAAGCTAATCTAAAGTTAAACCTAAGGAAATGTGCATTCCTGAAATCAGAAGTTAATTATTTGGGACATGTTGTGACACCTGATGGGATTCGTCCAGGCGATAGGAAATTGGATGCTGTAAGTAATTTTCCCACACCGGTAAATGTTCACCAAGTTCGACAGTTTATAGGATTATGTTCATACTTTCGAAAATTCATCAACAATTTTGCTGTAATTGCAAGACCGCTTACTGAATTAACTAAAAAGTGCGTAACTTGGGCATGGAAGGAAAATCAAAATGAAGCATTTTTGAAATTAAAGTCATTACTTGTTAATAAACCAGTTTTAGCACTTCACAATCGCGAATATGAGACAGAAGTCCATACAGATGCCTCGAAAATGGGTATAGCGGGTATTCTTCTACAGAAGCAACCGGACAATAATCTTAAACCTGTTATATATTTTAGTAGGGTAACAACCAAAGAAGAAATGAATTACCATAGTTTCGAATTAGAGACGTTGGCCGTAGTTGAATCTTTAAAGCGCTTTAAGATTTATATTACTGGTATTCATTTTAAAGTTGTTACTGACTGCTCAGCGGTAAGAAGCACTTTCACAAAGAAAGATCTAGTTCCTAGAATTGCCCGTTGGTGGCTTCAAATTCAAGATTTCGACATGGAAGTCGTATATCGACCCGGGGCTAGTATGCGTCACGTGGATGCGTTGAGCAGAAATCCAGTTTCTGCGATTATGAATGTTGGAGAAGTAAATGATTGGTTTCTTACGGCACAATTTCAAGATGAACAGCTCCAATCGATTTACAACCAACTCAAAAGTGGAAATCCTAACGATGACGTCAGAAACAATTTTTGTATTTTAAATAATCGCATTTATCGGAAAACTATTAATGGTGAGCGCCTTGTAGTTCCCAAAGCGGCTCGATGGCGTATTATTAAAATGTTTCATGATGATATCGGTCATGTGGGTTTAAAGAAATGCGATGAGGCAATAAAAGCTGATTACTGGTTTCCACGTATGACTCGATTTATAAGAAAATATGTGGACGCCTGTTTGGATTGCCTATTTAAAAAGGGGAACTACGGTAAAGTAGCTGGCAAAATTTATCCTATAAACAAACCAGACGAACCAATGCATACAGTACATATAGACCATATGGGACCGTTTCCAAAATCTACGAAAGGAAATCAATATGTATTGGTGTTTATAGACTCCTTTACCAAGTTCGTTGCAGTTAGACCTACCAAGAGTCTCCGTTCTACCGAGACAGTTCTTAGATTGCGAGAGATATTTTCTATACTTGGCTACCCAAACCGAATCGTTTCTGACAGGGGATTATCTTTTACCAGTCGTTACTTCAAAGAGTTCTGTACGAATCATAAGATTCACCATACTTTGAACGCTATAGCTGTACCACGAGCTAATGGGCAAGTGGAAAGAGTAAACCGGACATTATTAAATGCTCTAAGGACAGCTAACAAGGAACAATCCACGTGGGATGACGCGATTCCAGAAATTGTTATGGGAATTAATCACACAGTGCAAGATACAACCAAATTTAGCCCTTACGAACTTATGTTTGCCCATAAAAAAAGTGTAGTACCTGATTTGACGGGGAAAAGTTCAGTAATTGACTGCAAGGAAAGGCGTAAAAAGGCTAATGAAAATATCAAAAGGAAACAAAGGTATATGGCCATAAAGTGCAATGAAAATAGGAAAGAAGCAAGAAAATATCAGAAAGGCGATTTGGTACTGTGGAATAATGCCTATACAAGCTGTGAGACTGGAGTAAATCGCAAGATTGATACAGTATATGCAGGTCCCTACAAAATAGTCCAAGTCTGTCCTCATGACCGCTATAAAATTCGCAGTATAAAGGGAATGAAAGGGTATAAAAACTTCGTTGCAATGGTACCTGCTGATGCTTTGCGGCCTTACAAAAGTTCTGTTAATTACGATACAGATTCTGCTGACAGTGATAAAGATATGGTGGACACGCAAGATTTGATTGATTTATTAGAAAGTTAATCCGTCTGTAACTGCAAGTAAATTATGAGAAAAAACAATCCGGTTTAGGTAGATGTCCTAGTTCCTTGTATCGTCTCTCATGATTTTTTTTGTGAATACCTTATTGGTATTCACTTTGCAGGATGGCCGATGTTACGCGTCGCTATCTTAGTCGGCTGCAATCGGGAATATTCGGAAGCGCTCGGGTGGGTTGGCGACGAGCCGGCGGCCGATGGACATCACGCGACTGCGGACTCGACCGCGGCGGTGAAAGGACGTCTGAGACTATTATACGTTTAAATGATTTTGCTATATAAAAGTGATTGAAAATCAAAAGTGTTTTTAATATTTTACACTATTTTAAAGTTGTTTAGTTTCGACTTCTACTAAATATATTGTAAATTGCTGATGATCATTTTTATGTCAGTTATACTAATTTGTTCGTTAACTGCGCACGCCTTGGGCACCTATTACTTTTTTTTTACTGTCTTTTTAATGCTCTCAATTTTTTGGATCTATTTTCAGACATATTGTCGATATCATATAGCCTAACATTTTTAATTTCGACAAATAAATTTACATTTTTCAATACTGTAAGTAAGCTCTGCCAATTGTAATTTGTTTAGAACGATATCAATATGTTCTAAATGATCTTCTAACGTTACTGCCGTTAAAATGGCTAGATCATCTAAATAATTTTCACTAAACTGTCGAACTTCTGTCCCTAATATTAATTCCATAGCTCTACTAAACCTACCTACAAATATTTTAAGACCCTAGGGTAGAACATTATAAATATAAGACTTTCCATTAAATATAAATCCAGTATACTTCCTACTATAATTTGAGATATATATTTGAAAGTAGACGCGCATGTGTGTTGTGTTTGCATGCAGACGTGCGTGCGTGTAGGTCTATTCACTGGTAACATATTAATTTTCTGTTTTGCTCTAATTAACAAACCCTCCCAAAAAATTCCGGAAATACATATTATGTCACTGCCAGTGCCTATTAAACTTTTTCTTTGTAAATACTTATTTCGATTTCCGATTTCAACATTTTTTTATTTATCCTGAGTTATATAATCTTCTTCATCAAAAAGGGATGCGACAATGTCCTGCTTCTATTAGCTGATTAACGTTAAGTATAGAATTTAACTTTAATACTTTTGCTATTTTAGACTCTAAACAACTAATGATTGGGCAATCGCTTTTACCATCTAATCCTATACAATCAGTTCGACCCTTAGTTACTATATTTAATATTAATATAATTTCCCATCCACGCGTACCTAATGTTAGCCAGACATCTATTCCTTGGATAGCATTATTTCCAACGCAACATCCTTTCGTGTAACCCTGTTACTAATTGACGTATTGGGGTTCATATCATCAACCGAACTTAGTTTAAAATTAATGTGCATATTATCTGGCATTATCTTATTTGAAATTGTACTTGTGTCATTAACAACATTAGATCCATTTAACTGCCGATCCGTTGCTGCACTATTAAAGGGTTTCTCCCTGTTGATAATATTTTTATGGTACTGCGCTGAGTACGATAAAAAGTTCCTAGATGCAGTCGGTTAACAATGGATGAAGAACTTTGTATTTCTAAATTTTCTAACTTTTGTTGATGTCGTTTAATCTTCTTAAGAATTCTGTAGCTTCTAGCATTGAAGTAAACGGAGTAGTTGACCATACAACTTCTTTAGGGTAGTGATGCATAATATCGCTTACGAGTTGTTTTTCTTGTATTGGATATGTCAACATTTTATTAGCTTGCCCATTTAATTAGATGGAATGGCATAACATCGTAGATTTTGCACTATCCCACACATCGTGTACAATTTCCCATCGTAATTCATTCTGTTCAGCCTCGCGTCAATAAGTATCCAGGATGTCATTTTTTTAAAGTTATCAAAATGTGTCGTTCTTTGTAATTTCGAACCCGATTTCGCGACTTTCCATTTAAACATTCTACAACTATTTCGATTTCGTCACCAGTTGTTGAAGGGATTTTCCATAAGTCTTCTATTACTTTGATACGTGTAGGTTGACCATTGTTCAGAATTGTACAGTTATTGTTTACCGCGGTATCGAAAATTTGAACGGTGACTGTTAAAGTTGCCAAGTAACAAAGCTTTTGTTGGGATCGACACCGCTACCGAACGATCACTGCCTCGGAGGGGGTGAGGTGAGGTACGGTGGAGCGGCGTTCCCCTTGGCGGGCGGGTTTATCACTCTCAAAAGTGTGAGCGAGAGCGCCGGTAACCCGCCTCGGTGACGTCAGCCGGTTATAGCCGATAGGGGCCGATGCAGTGCAATAATGCACGAACCGCTCGAGAAAGTGACTGACACTGACTCGGGTTGTAAATAAAACACGTAGTTGTGTTTAATAACAACCCCGAGCCAACAACCTACACGATTGACAACACTCTATATTTTGATCGCTATTTAAATCTGTCGAAGTACTTTCACTATTTACTGTTCACTATTCAATGTTCACTATTCAATGTTCACTATTTAGTATTCAGTACTCGCCGACTCTTCCATATGTTGTTTACTGATATACTGCGCGCTCGAACTGTACTTTCCTACAGCGCCGCTAGCGCTAAGGTAGACAGCGGCGTTACCATAATGAGAGCCACACGAAAATGAGGCGGCTCTAACTCTATTTTTGCTTATGTTGGCTCGGAATTTCTTTTATATTTATTTAGATATTCTATCTATATACATATGTTACATGTTATTTCGTGCGTAAGCAAAATCCGCATAAAATAAAACCATAACCTTAAATCTAACTTAAATAATCTTAGCACAAATGTGAAAAAACCCTCCATATTTCATCGATTTCGCAGTTTTTAAAATCTTATTTTAACGTTCAAGGGGTTTTCTCTATTTATTTACGTCTATATTAATTCTTATTTGTTAATTCTATGCTACCGAAACCGAAATACGATTAATAATCAATAATTCAATGATCTTACAAACTAACATGCACAATTCTTTTTATTCAATAATATCTTCTATACATTCTGCCTCATATTTTATCAATGCTTATTCTATAACATGCATATTAAATCTATTTAGTCTATTTTCCTTAAAATAGTATAAAATTCCATAATTTAAAGTATACGAATTTCGAATACGATACGAATTTCTATATTCTAAGTATTAGGCCGACGCGTCTCGTCCTCGCAACCGATCGCTCCCGGTCGTGAGTCATCGCGCGTCGCTAGCGCGCTTTGTCCTCACAACTTTCTCTTACCGGCTGCGAGTTTTGGCGCGCTCCTAGTACTACGCGTAATATCACGCTTGCGTATTATATGTTTTATTTTATTTCTATATATGTGCATGCAATTTGTATCGATGCAGTCTATTTCTCCATGCAGTTATCGCGGTAATTTTTGAGCGGCCTGGCTTAGTAAATATGGCTTTGAATAACAATAAAGTACAGAAAGACTTTGATTTGAAAGCAACTATACTGGCTATGCTCACTGAAATTACAGGGGTAATACGCGGTGTACCCACATATATGTCCAATACTAATATATATATATAAGGTATTTTTCTGTGCGCCGCTTGATGCGTCGTGGACGTGACGATGACGGTAATTTCATGCTTCATTCCTACACAAACAGTAGCTATAACCTTTTCTTGTCCTACACTTCCTGACAGTGTTGACATAAACAGCTGGTACTTTGGGGTAAGCATTTATATTCCACCAATTAGCCAGTGCTTGCGGTGTCTGCGTTATGGCCGTATTGCCAAATATTGGAAAAATGCAAAGAAATGTTCTATTTGTCGAGACAGTGACCATTATAAGGAGTGTATCAAAACAGAAGCAGTATGCATGCATTCCACTGGCAAACATATATCCATTTCAGCAAAGTGTTCTAAAGTGACAAAAGAAGAAATTGAAAATATAATAAAAAATACAAACAAAAAAAGTATGTTGATCTGTTTAATGATAAAAATTTCCCTGACCTGGCTAAGTCAAAATTAATTCAGAGAAAACCGAATCAGAGAACCCCATTACTTCTGAGACAATTAAATCAATTTTATTGGATAATTGCCATACTAGTAAAAAAAAGTGCAACTAATAAAAATGGATAAGCTCAATATAGTTCAATGGAATGTTCAAAGTTAGGTAGGTGGTAGAGCTACGCTGAAGCTATTACTGGTTTCAGAATGAATGGGTCGGCTCGCCCGGGGTAGTACCACCCTCTCACAGAAAACCGACGTGAAGTAACAGTGCTTGCACTGTTGCGTTTCGTTCGACCAGAGAGAGCGCCGGAGGCCCACATATTTAAAAGGCCGGCAATGCACTTGCGACTCCCCTGGTGTTGCTAGTGTCTATGGACGGCGGTGATCACTTACCATCAGGTGACGCACCTAACTAATTTTACTTATATACAGCTTGGCACTTTAATAAAGTCTATTCCAGTGCCTTTAATATTAGCGGGTGATTTCAACGCACATCACACTATGTGGGGTTGTGCGTCCACAGATACACAGGGTATAATTCTTCTTGATGTTATTAATGACAATAGTTTATGCTTGTTGAATGATGGCTTTACAACAACTGTTGGTTCCCATACATGGAAGCCAAATGCCTTGTGTATAATTTCTTACACACTGGGGCTTAAAAATGAAATGACTTTTTGGACTTTAAGTGGTTTATAATACAATATGGTGCGCATAGAGTAACGGTCGTTGACGAATTGATGACACAGACTATATGCGCCCAGTAATACAATGAGCGCCTGAATAGGCGTAATAGCAAAGCTCAGTTGTGCGGTATTGCGCCGGAACACCTTGGATCTTACAATTGTTTCATCCTTGTTAGCCTTAAGATGTAACTGGCATGTACATGATGACTCGCTCTGCAGTTATCATCTTCCTGTAATCACGACTCTTATATGTAATCCTGCAAATAATTGTAATGTAAATGATAATTATTTTAGTCCAAATTATAAGTGTGTCGATTGGCAGAAATATCAACAAATTGTAAGTTTAAAACTGAGTCATTGCTATTTTGACTTATTTGATTCAGAAATCAGTTATGACTTATTGTGTAAAATTTTTATTAGAAAGTGCATTTGAAGCAAATATTGCAAATAAAGGCCATAATAAAGCGTGGAAGAGTTGTTATAGACCCAAGAGGAAGTTAAGCTTGTCTTTGTGGAATCAAGTCTTCGAACAGGCTGTTAGTAAATGCGAGTCTGCTTATTTGGATTTTAAAGCCAAACCTACAGTAGAAAATTACGTAGAATTTAAAAAGCAACAAGCTTTAAAAAAAAATTAGTCATTAACAAGGAAAGACAGACTGCATGGACAGAAGTCTGTAACTCATTCAATCGGCAAACTCCCCCTATCAACTATCTGGACCAACATTCGTAAATTTAATAAAACATATAGTAGTACCCCATATAATGGTTCTAATGATGATAGATGGATACAATCATTCTTAGAAAAATATATATCTAATTCTTTTAATTTGCTAAAATTCCATCGTCCTATAAATAACACTGATACAGATGTTAATAAGTTTTTCATCAAAACATTTACACTGTCTGAATTAATAAGTGCTATATATTCTCGTAAGGATACTGCTTTTGGTCTAGATAAAGTTTTAATCATCTTTAATTGTTTGTGGAGTAACATAGTAGTTATTCCAAAATCTTGGAAGATAGATTGTCTTATACCCCCATACTTAAATCTGGTAAAGATTCCAATCACCAGGACTCATACAGGCCTATAGCTTTTATTTCTTGTGCAGCCAAAATATTTGAACAGTTAATAAAACAGCGGCTTGAATATTTTATAGAATCTAAAAAATTGTTAATGCATTTTACTACATACTACATGATTTCGAAAGAAGAGTTACCATAGAACAAGGATTTACCAAGGGAAATAGCACTAGTTTGCCTATAGTTGGTGTACTGATGTTGGGCGAGTTTCCGCCACCAAACAAAAAATTTTATTCAACAGAATTTAGACCTTCGAAAATAAAAAAATCTTAAAATAAAAACATATTTTTAATGTTACAAACTTGTACAAAAAATTTTTGTAAAGAACTTTTTGGTACATAGATTAGAGGTTATGTTACATTTTTTTTTATATCATTGCGTGATTACAAATTGATTTATTTATTCTATGTCCTCCAGGAGATAATATTCTTCGCTACGTTCAGCTTAAACGCAATTAAAATTTGTGCATAGTGAAAGCGAAAATCTGCCCAGAACACAAAATCCATGCAAAGTGCAAAGTGGAAGGCTTACAGATTAGGTAGTTTTGTGTAGCTGATTGTAACTACAGTGTAAATAAAATGTGGATGTAATATATGTTGCATTTAAAGATCAATCTGTTTCAGACTTTACTAAAGTTTTAGTACTTTATGGAAAAACAATGTGTACCCATTGTGTTATGTATAGAATACTCGTATATAGGGCAAGCTTGTCGTATTAAACTTCAGTGCGCTTATAGCTGTCTTTAATTTCACACGCCTCGACATAAATACATTGTTATATAATAATATTTGTTAATTTGTGAATTAATAAAACATAAGTATCTATATAAAACTAGCTGAACCCCGCAGCTTCGCACGCCTTTTTTAAATTGTATTAAAATAATATGAAATAGTGAAAGATGCAGAATTACAGAAATGCTCTTTTAAAAACATTTATAGGTATGACACGCGCGCCTCCTAGTGTGATATATTACGTGTACGTTCAATATGTATTATATTATATAGAATATTAATTTTTACCCCTTAGAATTTGACTTTTCAAAAAAGTAAAAGATGAGCAAACGTGGGCAAATTAAGTAGATTGAAATGCATTATTTCAAAATTTTCGATCCCTCAATTTTTCTTTTCCCTCCAATTTTTGCCCCTTATAATTGACTTTTCAAATAAGTAAAAAATATTCAAACGTCGGTGAAATATATAGACTTAAATACATTATTCTAAAGTTCTCGATTCCTCAATTTTTCTTCCCCCCTTTCCGTCCTGGTCAAAAAAGTAAAAGATGGGCAAACGTGGGCAAATGACATACTTCAAGAATCCACCGTAATATTTTCCATTTTTTAAAGATTTTTCGGACGCTGGGCCACGCAATTTAAATCTTCATAACTTTTTCATAGAGGTGGACAAAAAAAATTACAATGTGGGCAAAAATGGGAAATCGATGGCATACCCTCTACGAATTTTCAAATTGTTACACGAAAAAGGGGGAGGGGGGACAACGTCCCGGAGCTTTGGTTAATAAGTTATGTAGACGCGAGCACGGTAAATATAACAAAATGGCCTCCAAATTGACAAAATACAAATTAAGTAAATTACATACAAATATATGAAATATAATTATATTAACTCTTGGAGTCCTGTACAGTGCATGCCTCACGCACATGTTTACAGTGAACAACGTACTTTTGCTAAATTTCAGACGGAAGAAGTCGTGGGTGACAGCTGGTCTAAAATAAAATAACCTAAGTTAATTCTTATAACTTCAGTTACCTGCTAGTGAAAGTCATGTGAAAATCGGTCCAATAGTTTCAGATATTCCACACTGATGAAATCGCGAGTAACAGCTAGTTGAAAATAAAATAGTCCACGTTAGGTCTCATTACTTTAGTTATATGTCAGTGAAAGTCTCGTTAAAATTGGTCGAATCGTTTTAGAAATTTCACATTGAACAGGAAAAAATCACGGGTCACAGCTAATCTAACATAACATAGCCTCCGATTTCAGCTTTCTACCAGTAAAATTTCCATCTAAGTTGGTCCTGCCATTTCGGAGATTACCCGGAACAAACAGACTGATAGACTGACAAAAATAAAAAATAAAAATGATTTTTACTATAAGTAACTTGCTTATACAATTTCATATCCAGTCAGTAAAAAGTAGGAATTTTAATATTACATATAGACACGCTTTATTTTTATTATATCTGTAGATTGCAAGTATAAAATTTTAAATAATACTGACCTTAAATGACATTTTTTAATGAAAACTTACTAATTCAATGAACACAAATGAAATAGAGGTGTGCGAATATGCAAATTAATCGATAACAAATCGGACCGAATAATACTATTCGAATTACGATTTGAACATACGAATAATTCGAAATATTCAGATTATTCAAATAATTTCATTTATGCGTCAAATAAGCATTAACTATAGATTGTTACGAATTAACCAGCCAATGAGTGCATTAAAAAATGCTCATTTCTGTCCAAAAAGTGGCGGGAAGAAGTAAAAATTTCAAATTCAAGAAATTGTCATTTATTTTTATTTCAAAATGTCTTTTTTTATACGGCAAAATTTAAAACTATTTTTTTAAGTATGTGATAAAAATAAGAGCACAAAGTTCTAGAAACCTGTTAAAATATGAAATTAGTTAAATATTGTTTTTTTTTTTAAATAAAGTAATTCGGCTATTTCTATCGACATTTTGTTAAAATTGAAATTCTATAAAATTATTTAGATTTAAGGGAGAAAGTATATTTTTAATAAATATTTTCACGAATAGGAATTTAATATTGTAGTTAAAGTTCTTTTTCAAAACATTTCAGTTTTGATGCTTAAATGATAGTTTAATTTGAATTAATAAAATAGTGAAAAATGTGGTAACTTTTCCTATAACTATTAGAGTAATAATACTATCTTATTTTAAAAATATAGGAATAGTTCGAATTTTCCATTCAAAATTCGATTTTATCATCATTATTCGATACGGTTCGATTCGAGCGTTATTTGCACACCCCTAAAAATAAACTTGTTGCCACGGATATAATATTATTGGTCACTATAACAACAGTTGTCTAATTTGGGACCATTATGCACACATGCAACCGTTGTTAGAAAGGAGAATTCATTTCATAACCGCTGACACACACACGAAACATGTCGCAACACGTTCAAAAAGGGATACACACAACTTAACAACTACCTACACAACCTAGGGGCGGTGAAATATCACAGGAACCGGGACGCCGGCTGCAAACGAACACCTTTGACTATAAATAAAATATATATAAAGGAACGGGCGGAACGACGAGCAAGTCAGTTTGCGATGCACCATTGCGCGTATCACATCATCACATCGGTAAACGTAGAAGCGTTGTTAAGGAACCAGGATGAGTCAAATGTCAGTGGAAGAAATGAAAATGGTCAACTTAGCGGACGAGACAGAAGCGACTCAGGACGAAGAGGATTGGACGGGCCAAGCATACACACTACCCCCCGAAGAGAAGGATTATCAATGCGAACTATTAACACCGCCGAATTTGAATGGGGGAGAGGAGAGCACAACATCACCGACTACGCCCTCGCCCAGCCAAGCACCTCCAATGCCGCAGTCTATGGGTCCGAAGAAACGTCAAACAGGGGAATGGAAACTAGCACAAGCGCCATCGAAGAAGCAGTGCATAGACGCCAAACTACAAATGGCGTTAGAGCAGAAGCAGAGACAGAGGAAAGCGACGAGAATGATGACGGTAACCAATTGGACTGCTCAGTGGGAAACCGAAAATTTAACACAGGCCGAAATCGGATATCTCCTTGGAAAGTCATCGCTAAGCATAGCGGAACACGGCGGGTACATTACCACATCATTTACATCTCCACCGCAAAAAACTGGGGGCATAACAGTAAGTTTGGAAAAACTATTAGATCCAAAGAACACAAGTGTTCGCAAATTGCATGTATTCTCTGCCTTCTGGAGTACATTACTACCGGCGATGATCGTACAACACTTAAGCAAATTCTCACCAGAAGTGATGAAAAAATTGCAATGTGTGTCTCTCATTCAATGGGAATTGATCCTAAACAAAACCAAGGTAACATTGGAAATACCAAAAGGAGAAATAATATATTTTCCGAACAAGGCAATGAACGAAACGCAATTCCAAGACAACTGGATTTCAACGCTGCTGATGCCAATGAAGACCTATCTCAAATGTCCAGCGATCTTCAACAACGGGGTAATCAGCGTGACGTGTCCTTCGATGCATTTGGAGGTGAACCGTACAATGTTTATGAACAAACAGGACAGCACAATAGCGGACGACGTGCGCAAATTGTCCGAGAAAATCAAGAGCTTGTGTTGTACATTTGTGAAAACAAAGCTTTCGATGAGTCGAAAGCAACAAGACTTCTATGCGGAACGCCTAAAGGGATTAACATTCAATTTAACCGGAGCTTCGACGAACGACTTGGAACAGCATTACGTATCGCCAAAACATTGGTATTTCAGGAATCAACACAACAAAGAATGGAAAGATCAAAACAATACGACCTGCAACAGGACGTCAACGCAAACAGCCCCACAACAATAGAAAATGGAATAGATTAATTAGTCGAATTATTAGACAATGCAATTAATCCATACACGTTTGCAAAGTTGACAAAATTACACTTTTATGGATTGACAAATAAGAAGAACAACCTCTTCTTTCACGGTCCACCGAGCACGGGAAAAACAATGCTGATGGAATCGTTGGTAAATATGCATTATAATGTAACAAGACTAACAGGTTTAATACCAACGTCACCGTTTAATTTTACAAGTTTAATACATGCTAACGCGTGTTTCATGGACGAATGCAAGTTAACGAACAATCAGTTCGAGCAATGGAAATTACTCGCTGCGGGACAACCAATGTCTACGGACGTTAAATACAAGTCAAGACAAGACGTAACAAACTGTAGACTGTACACGGCGAGTAATTATCCAATAAGTACATATGTAGGAGTCGGGGAAGCAAACGCGGCCATCGATACCAGAACAATAACGTTCTATTTTACTCATCAAGCGGAATACTTTGGATTGAACACATTCGTATGGGAAGCATTCTGGACGGTATACGGCGACACGACGGAAACCACCCAAGAGCAAATGGAAAAAGCACTAAGTTAAATATAGTATGTAAGTTTATATTGTAAGTAATCTTTATATTGTAAGTTTTATAATCTGTACTATTATGTTATAAGTGTGTTATCTTTATATTGTAAGTTTTATAATCTGTACTATTATGTTATAAGTGTATTTTATCTGAATAAAAAAATCGATATAAAACAACACATGTTTCCTTTATTAAAAAAAAAAAAATAGGGTGAACACCCCGATGACAGGGCTATAAATAGACAGGTGGGGAGGGTATTACTCAGTATGGCTGAAAACGGCGACGACACAAGTAGTAGTAGTGGTAGTAAGGGATACACATTACCGGGCTATAAGTACCTCGGACCGGGCAACGACCTTGATATAGGAGAACCAATAAACGAATTGGATAAAATAGCCAAACAACACGACGAAGAGTACAATAGGATCCAAAAGGAATACGAAGAGGGTATAGCTGAAGGTAAGAACGAAGAAAACCTTAAAAAAATCGCAACAACTCAAATAAAAGAAGCAGACGAAACATTCTTATCGGAGGTATACAGTTACTCGCCTACATCGAAATACGATAGCTTAGCAAAAACCGCGGCATTAGCAGGGATAGGAACAAAATACCTAGGAGAACGAATATTAGGAACTATCTATCCACGTTTCAGAGCACATTCTAAAGGAGACATAATGGACAGCGGCATTCCACTACAGGTGCAATCGGTCGTAGCGAGCGGCATTAAAAATGACATGAACGTAAAGACGATTAAATTCAAAAAAATGTTTAACTTTCACATTAAAAGTACACTATGTACATATCTCAAGGAAAAACCGAGTAGCAACAGCGCTAACGGAAAGGAGGCGATTAAAACGTTTATACACACATTACCATGGGATAAATTATTCATGTATTTAACACACAAAGAATACGACGACATATTGGAAACGAATCATACTGCAAGAGTGAAGAAGACATATATAAAAATATATAATTTAGGAAACAGGACACCGTTCGTGGCATCATCAGGTAACGTACAATACGCAAACGCAAACTAGCAAACAACAATCGGAATATGGGAAGACATGGGACAACACGGAATGATAAAATTGGGAGAAAATATCACGCCAACGATATTATATGGAAAAAAACTAGGGGATTTCAACGAACAAAATCAACATAGACAAGTGGCGGGTGAGAATCAAAGTGCAGCATGTCAGGGTAAGTTCATTGACAATAGATTGGAATACTGGTATCACAACGGTATATATGACTTGACGACACGAGAGCTAAGAACGGCGAGCATCGAAAAATATTCATATTTACCGGCAATAATTGGAAGCGCGTCCAAATACTTGAATGCGACAAACACCATCGGACAGATATACGAAAAAACACATATACCATCAGACGGTACGTTCCACTTGAAAAATTATGCATGGAGGTTCCTAAAGTATGATTATCTTAAATCGAAACCGGCGATCCACAATATAGTATTAAGAGACGGAGACCAAACAGCGGTGAGTCACACAGCGGCGGAACCGGTTAAGTATGAATTCGCCACAGTCGACAATTATCTTTACAGCAACATACAAAACATACCGGAGTTAAGTTTCACACCGCCAGTAGGAATCGGAATAGTACCGTTGCTAAGTAACGACGGAAACCACGAAAACAGCATATTAAATATCATGGTGGAGACGGGTATCGAAATTGAAGCAATGTCACACGGCGGTAATATACTATACACGGCGATGCGCAATCCACAGCCGAATCCAATGGTATTGGGATACAGGATGACTGACCACAAACAGAGTAATTTAATATTGGGACATCAACCACTGACGGACCTAGCCGAACAGGCCCTAGAAAATCAAGCGGAACCGAATAGTGAAGAGGTGGAAATCGCAGGGAATAGATCAGCTCGAAGTGCATTGGAGGTGCTTGGCTGGGCGAGGGCGTAGTCGGTGATGTTGTGCTCTCCTCTCCCCCACTCGAATTCGGCGGTGTTAATAGTTCGCATTGATAATCCTTCTCTTCGGGGGGTAGTGTGTATGCTTGGCCCGTCCAATCCTCTTCGTCCTGAGTCGCTTCTGTCTCGTCCGCTAAGTTGACCATTTTCGTTTCTTCCACTGACATTTGACTCATCCTGGTTCCTTAACAACGCTTCTACGTTTACCGATGTGATGATGTGATACGCGCAATGGTGCATCGCAAACTGACTTGCTCGTCGTTCCGCCCGTTCCTTTATATATATTTTATTTATAGTCAAAGGTGTTCGTTTGCAGCCGGCGTCCCGGTTCCTGTGACATTTCACCGCCCCTAGGTTGTGTAGGTAGTTGTTAAGTTGTGTGTGTATCCCTTTTTGAACGTGTTGCGACATGTTTCGTGTGTGTGTCAGCCGTTATGAAATTAATTTTCCTTTCTAACAACGGTTGCATGTGTCGGTGGCACGACACTGTCACCTACATGTGCAACAGCGTTGTTTGTACCGTGTAGTAGTGTAGTAGTTTTTTTTTTTTTTTTTTTTTTTTTATAGAGGGGAAAATCCTGCATTGGATACCCTCACGTTGCCGGGGGACAACGTGAGGGTTATGTTGGACTCTTACCAACTAAAAACCCCTCTGCCGCTCAGCGCGTATGTGGACCTGAGTCGAGGGTTCGCGATCAGCATTCTCCTCTAGACTCAGACCACGCGCTCGGGTCTCCCGTGGATGTTGTAACGGGGACCCCCATCTCGAGAGAGGTTATAGAGCCTCTCTCCTGCTTCATGTCGAAGCTTGCGGCAAGCCGTGCTTCGTCCACACGGGTACTCCTTGTGCAGCGACAGACGCCCCCGCGCCTATCGCCTGGAGTTTAGCTAGGGAGGCATCGAGTGGAAGTTGCCTCCCCTTCTTCGGCCTCTACGGCCGGTTCTCTTGCGCCGGACAGCTGGAGCGTCGGCGGCTCTCTCGCGGTCTCTTTCCGCTTCTTCTTTCCGTGATAATACGGTCTCACAGAAGGCCACGACAGCGTTCCACGCCGCCTCTCCACCGACCATTGAACGGATCACGGCCGGCAGAGAGAGATCGTTGCCCAAGTGTAGTAGTAACCTAACACAGTTCTAACCTAACCTAACCGAGAAGGGAGTCGCGCGCGGAGCCTAACCCTTACACGGCTAACCTACTGTACGGGGAGAGGTAAGCGGTCCTGCGCTGGAAAATTTTTTTTTTAAAAGTAGGTTACCAGGTCGCGAAATTAGGTCACCGGCACACGAATTTGGTCAGTGGGTCACCGATCGCCGCCGAAAACGCTACACTTACTTACTCTCTTAAAGTCTCGAGACTTAAAGAGCCGTAAGTAATGCGTTTAAAGTCGCGACTTTAACTTAAGTGAGTAATATACACACACTAATCAATATTCGAAGCCGAGAGGCGTCGTTGGGGGGGGGCCTCCCAGAACATACCTACCTTTTTTTTTTTTTTTTTTGATTCGGTGGGAAAAATCCTACCTGGGATCGTCCTACAACCGCTGCGGGGAAGCGGGAGGGTATGCAGGACTCCTACCTGCTAAAAAACCCACCGGCCGCGAAAGCGCGTTGGTGTAGCCAGGGTAGCGGGGTCGCGCGAGCATTCAAACCGAACTACCCTGACCACGCGCTCCGTCCCCCGGAGGTGGTAATACCGGGGAACCTCATCTCGGAGGGCTAATCCCTCGAGGCTTCCTTCTGAAGCGGCGGCATAGCCCGTGCTTCTTTCAAGCGGGCACTCCTTGCTTGATGGCAGCGGCCACCCCCGCGGCCGACTGCCAGGAGTTTCTCTCAGTTGGATCACTGCAGGACGGATCTCCACTTGTGGCATTAGAATGCCGGCGGGAGACTCCAGACGCAGTGACGTATGACGCCGAGGGAGAACAACACCAGAAGAGGACAAGGACAAAAGATAAGAAACATGCAGGACCAACGACACCACCACAAGGACATACTCGTAAACCAAAGCCAAAAATAAAACAAACCAAAAGGACCGCCAACCAACAGGTAAGGTAAGAGACACGACAGGACAAACAAACAATGGACAACGACAACGCCCAGCTCATGAGCACCCGGACAACGCAGGACGCACGGCGAAGCACGGGGCTCTATTTCTGGCAGGATTCCTGCCAGGAGCACCCGTATCCGCCGCGGAATAGTAAGGCCAGGTAAGTGTGTATGTGGGCGAGGCGACGCAGGACGGACAGTGGGGCACGGAGTTCCACTTATGGCAGGATTCCCGCCGGGAACATCCGTGGCCACCGCTAAACGGACATGGAACATGTAAGTAACATTTTTAAAATTTTATTAAAATTTTTAGAATTTATATTATAATTTGAAATTTTTGTTTTATGTTACAGGAACACCAGGACATTGGGGCAAGAACAAGGACAAGGACGGGGACACGCAGGACTGACGACCGACCGGAGAGCACATGGAGCTCCACTTATGGCAGCTACGCCGGGAGCATCCACGGACGACGCTGGGCACGGGGCCATACAGCACGCGGAGGACCAGGGCAAGGTAAGGACTTACAGCACACGGACAAAGCAGGTACAATGACAACACTAAACAAAAGCAACGACAACAAACAAAAGAAGGACACAAGACACATTTAAATAGTCAGGCAAGCTAGCAAAGTTAAGGGGGCAGATGGTCGGACGCGACTCGCCTACCCCTGGGCCTCGCTCTGCCACGTCGCGTTGCGGCGGCAGCCGGATCTCGCTCCCGCGACCTCTCCGCTTCCTCCTTCTGGACCAGGATGCTCTCGCAGAACGATGACATCGCGTTCCATGATTCCTCCTCACTGGTCATGATCTGCACTAAAGTCGGTAGGGACAGATCATTTCCCACGACGGCGGCGAGGTCTGCGCGCAGTTCTTCCCACGCCGGGCACTCCTGTAACGTGTGCAGTGCCGTGTCCACGTCGCACCCGTCGCAGTGATGACAGCGCGTTGTGGGTTCGCGTCTCGCCACTCTGCAAAGGTAGTCCCCGAAGCACCCGTGGCCCGTTAACATTTGAGTCATGCGGAATGTAAGGGCACCATGGGGTCTGTTCACCCACTCCTTTAATATGGGGTGGATTGCTGCGATGGTGTTCGTCCCGGTTCTCGACCCGGCGAGGTCCTGCGACCACTGCTGCAGTATTTCCTCCTTCAAATGGGCTTTCTGGCCTTCCAGCTCCCTAGGTGCGGTTCTCACTCCTCTGACTCGCCGGTCACACCGCCAGACGTACATGGCGGCTTGCGCTTGGGCTACTAGTTCCCACGGCGGAGAACAAGCCAGGAGGCGTGCCGCATCGCACGAGACGGTGCGATAGCCGCGAATGATCCTTGTGGCCATAACTCTCTGTACTTTGCGCAGGATGCCGACGTTCGCTGGTAACGAGTCGTCGCACCAGAGAGGTGCCCCGTACAGCATCATGGATTGGATCACCCCTGTATACAGCGCGCGGCAGTTGGACCCAGCGCCGCCCAGATTTGGCATCAAACTTGCCAGGGTGGTAGCGCTCCGCATTACTTTCGGGGCCAATTCTCGAAAGTGATCTTTGTATGACCATCGACTGTCAAGCGTTAGTCCCAGGTACTTGATCTTAGTGCCGACCTTGATGTGGGCTCCTCCTATATCGATGTACGTGTCGGGTGGTATGACATTACGAGGACCGTGGAAACAGATAACTTCAGTCTTCTCGAGGGCCACATCGAGCCCCAGCATCCTTATCCTGGCGACCACCTGCTCCACACTGGCGACGGCGAGCAGGATTGCCTCCCTGAGCGTTTTCCCACGGGCAGTGACAAGTGTGTCATCAGCATAACACGTCAGATTGGCTCCACGTAGCAGGGCTCCCCTCAACACCCAATCATACGTGATGTTCCAAAGAAGAGGGCCGAGGACAGACCCTTGTGGGACGCCGCAATATATCTCCAGCTGGTGTGTACCAGCATCCGAGCCGTTGTATTCAACGCGTCTCCCCTGGAGGTAGGATCCAACGATCTTATATAGGTAATGAGGCACACTGTGGTATCTGAGTGCCTTCTTGATACATTCCCACGGTATGCTATTAAAGGCATTGGCAATGTCTATCGACACTGCCAATAACACTCCGCCGCGGGAAAGGGCTTCGTCAGATACTGCCTTCACTCTGTGGATTGCGTCGATCGTAGAGCGGCCTTTCCGGAAACCAAACTGGGAGTCGGACAGTTCTGGTCCTACTGTATCCAGGTGGTCCGCCAGCCTGCGGACGATTATCCGTTCCAGTAGCTTCCCCGCTTCATCGAGGAGGACGATCGGTCTGTACGCATTCGGAGACTCGACGGGACGTCCCTGCTTCCGTAGAAGAACCAGGCTGCCGACCTTCCACTGAGCTGGGAAGACTCCTACCCGCAGGCACTCGCTGTAAAGCCGCCGCAGTCGCTCGCCCAGGAATTCCATGGAGAGTACCCACACTCGCCCGGGGATTCCATCCGGTCCTGGAGTCGTGTTCCTACGACGGAGACGCGCCACAGCCGCGTTCAATTCGTCCTCCGAAACTGCTGGCACCTCCACCTCTGCCTGTCTGGATGGCAGAAACTGTTCCACAAACGGCAGCGTGTGCTGCGATTCCCTGGGAAACAAGGCTTCTAGTATTCCCCTGAGCAGCCTCGGTTGGAGGGACTGCGTGACAGGAGGGGCCCATGGTCGTAATCGGCCCATCACCGTTCGGTAGGCTCGACCCCAGGGGTCGCTATCCAAGGTCCGCAGAAGATCTTCCCTTGCCTTTTCCTTCGCTTTCCTGATCGCGATCCGTAGTTCCTTCTTAGCGGTCCTATAGTCCTCGTACAGTTGTGCCTCGGTGACACTGTTCCGACCGTGATGACGCCTGCGGTGCCTCGCATAGTGTCGCCTCGCTGCCGTGCATATGGTCCGAAGTTCAGCAATTTCTGATGACCACCAAAATACTCTGCGTCTGGGTGGCTGAATCTTGAATCGAGGCATAGCAGCATCGCAGATCCGTACCATGGTACCCTGGAACCATTCCATTTCGGACGCGATGTCCACGGGGCTCCCAGTCTGCGCTGTCCATGTGGCTACTATTGCCGCCTCTACCAGGAGACTCGCGTTGAGGCGTTTGCTGGCCCATCTCCTGCCCGATGGAGGTTCCCCGACTGCAGCTGGGGTCGTTGGTGAGCAGTGAACGCTGTACAGAATGTATTGGTGGTCTGACAGGGATTCCACCTCCTCTACCACCCTCCAGTCTGAGATCCGGTTCGCAACGTCACTAGTGGCCAGGGTGAGGTCTACCACTGACCCTCCCTGTTGCCTGACGCAGGTGAACGCGTTCCCTTTGTTAACAATGACTAGGCCCCCGATGACCAGCCACTCGTGAAGCGCCCTGCCCCTCTCGTCAGTCACAGGCGATCCCCACGCCGCCGCCTTAGCGTTGAAGTCGCCTGCCACAATTACCGGTCGGGGTCTCAGCTGGCCGATGACTGTCCCCAGGTCGTCGATGAAATCCTCGAAGTCCGCCAGGGGTCTGTTCGGCGAGAAATAGACAGCTATTATGACGAGCTCCCCTCGTTCAGCAGCAACATACCCAGCACCCCTACGCACCGCTGTCAGTCCCGGGGCTCCTGCGCCGGCTGCCGAGATAATGGCTACCGAACCTGCCGGGTCTCCGATCCAGTTATCCCTGGAGGGAACGAAATACGGCTCAGAGACTACGGCTATCTGCGTCGATTGTTCAGCCATAAACTGCAGCAGAAGGTCTTGAGCAGCCGCCGAGTGGTTAATGTTCACCTGCACTATTTTTAGGTCCATTTTGATTTACAGGTCCTCCCTTCCTCGCCGTTCTCCCCTTCCTGATTCCAGTGCGGGTGCACGAGTAGCTGCCAAGCTTATGGTTAGCCGGGCGCTTCGCAGCCTCGCAGATGGAACAATGTGGGGCATCTGTACAGTCCTTGGCCCTGTGGCCTGGCTTCCCGCACTGGTAACATTGGTCGCTACGGTCGACGTCTGCAGTGCAGCGCTGCTTCACGTGTCCGACCTCCAGACACCGGTAGCAGCGTTCCGCCTTCGGCTCCAGCAGCTTCAGGTGGA
This sequence comes from Antheraea assamensis, assembly GCA_035772565.1. Classification (NCBI taxonomy): domain Eukaryota; kingdom Metazoa; phylum Arthropoda; class Insecta; order Lepidoptera; family Saturniidae; genus Antheraea; species Antheraea assamensis. Next base: position 2,040,721 of record JAQQSE010000001.1, read on the forward strand.
CTGCGACCCATCCAATCAGGAGCCTTGTCTCCTGCGCCAGCCTCTTGGCAGCCTGCACCGGACAGCGCACCCAGGCTGTGCCCGAGCCATGCGGCGACCGGCGTATTTCCCCCACTTTCACGTGGCTCGCAGGGCACTGTCCCTTGGTCGCTAGCACCTCTGCCAGCTCGTCCGCCGTAATAGCCTCGTCGAGGCCTGATATGCGGAGCTCCGCGTATTTTACGGGTGTGGAGATGAGAATGCTACCCACCCCGTAGCTCTCATCACATATGGCCCTCAGCCTCTGGGCAAGGTCCTCTGCTTTCGCGGAGCTAGCAGCGCCCGGTATGATGAGCAGCCGCGCTCCGTTTGCTGCCTCCTTGATCCTCATGTAGGGGATACCTAGGCTGCCTACGTCCACCTTCTCCTTGGCCAGGGAGATCACGCTTTTGTACGAGATCCCGCTTTTGTACGAGATCCCGCTATCTTCTGCACCTGGTTGGATCCTGAGCATCTGACACAACATCATCTGACACAAACCCTTCAGATTGTGCGCCAAGGGGATTGTGTCCTATTGACTTACTTTCACATTTCTTATGGTGGAATGGACCTGAATGGTTAAAGAAATCTAACGTATAATGAAGAGATAGAAGATACACACGAAGAGAAAAGGATAGTTTCAATGAAAATAACTGAATTGCTTTATTGCTCCCATATTGTATTAATTCCCAGTATCTATTATTCTAATATTGCTTGGGTTTTACCGATCGTAATTCTGTACACGTGTTCTTTTTCCTTTAAATATGCCTGTTCAGCTTAATAAAGGGAGATTAGTAATCCAGCTGCCAAAACGGGGTTACTAGTTTGCACAATCAGAGTCAGATATTTCATTTCCCTCCGTACTTTCTGAAAGTAGCAACGTGGTACCCATGCTACCACTTCCACTAAAGCACTTTACGAGTGAAATCAGTGTGAACAAAGCAACAAATTTAGTTATAGATATGAATTTTAAAGTGTGATAAGTGGTGGTATTCGACAGTGCGTAAAAACTGGAAACTAAATTGTTTGTTAACGTTTCACACAAGAAAACATTGAGTTATAAGTGGCTTACAGTCAGTTGCAGCGAACTTCCATTAGGTTTATATGCTGCCATTATAAAAGTAATCCTCCATTAAACACTCGTGTGCGTTGCAAGAACGTCCATTTAACAGGATTGGTTAATGCCCCGTTAAAGTTAATTTTTAATCTGTCAAACTTATCATTACCTCCGTTTTGCGTAATGCAAGAAACTCAAAACGCTCATTAATTTGACACTTTGTAATGACCACCGATTAGGTTATGATACCGATAGATGTCACTAGTTGACACATTTATGGCAGGGACTGCTTTAGAAATTAAGAGAGGGTAAGGCGGAAAAAAATACACAGGGAAGAAGCGTTGACCGAGACTGGTGAATAGTTTTGTCACTGTATAACAATTTTAAATTGGTTTGTTATTAGATATATCAGTGGATCGCAACTGACACGGGGTGAGCTATCTTAAGTAATAATTTGAAGTATCGAAAACAATCTAAGCTTGAACATAACTCTGGTTTCATTTCAGTTTACCGTAACGCCCCTGCGAGATATATTTAAAGACAATAACGGTGTACTTTGAGTGACGTAATCGGTACGGCTTCTCGTCATACGTGGAGCTGTTTCCCCTACGGTGGTGCACGGACCTACGATCTGGTTGCACGGGGGCCATTGAGGTCTGTGGCACTTAAATACATAAACTCATCACCGGTGAAGACGAACCCGTATCATTACAACTTTATTAGTTAAATTTTAATGACGGATAATTCGCTCATTAGCCGTCCATTAGAGAAACATAAGTAAATTCTTCGTTGTGTTTAGTGTTCATTTAAGTTTTCTTCTTCACTTTCTTAATTCATTTATTTGTTTAACATATGTAAGTAGTACATACTATTTAAAATGGGTAACATGTTTCAAATTGTTAAAATTCTGGTGAATTCTTTAATTTTAAGAATACCTAATACACAACATATTATTATTTAATAAAACAACAGTGTGGTAAATACATATTCATATTTATTAAAAGTAATGTAATGTAAATATGTCATGTTATGGTCTTTAATTTGTTGATTTTAATATTGTCCTCTTCTTCCATTTGTTTCAACTTTAAATTGTGCTCTTTGAAATTAATCTGTGTGCTTTTTGACGCAGTCGTATTTCTTGGTATAACTTTCTTTTTTCCAAAGCTGCATTTTAGCACTTCCTTTTAAAGTACAATAATTTATAATTAACCTTATGTTTAAATGGTGTATCCTTTTTTTTTTAGTAAGGTGTGAGATCTGAAATAAGGAATAAGAAGTCATAATTATATTTCTACTTAACAATTTATTGTGATTTAAATACAAAAGATGTTTATGTTATAAAATGTGTTTTATTAACTTCTTTTAATGCAAAATAATGTTGGCAACTCCTAGTTGGTATCTGATGGATGTTATAAAAGATGAATCAAAAGATATGATAATGGATATTCATTGATATTTTTATAAATCTTGTAATAAGATTACCGTTTTAATTTATTTACACATTTTCTCTTTCCTGAGATGGGAGTATTATATTCATAATCTCTCTCATCTGTAAAATAACAAAAGAATAATATTAATTATCAATTTGTTTATATTTTCAATATATTTGATATTTCATATGCAAATCACATAAATTAACTGACCACATTTTTCAACTGCTACAATTGTACAGGATAAAAATGGTCTTTTAATAATAAGAGAAGTCACAGGGGGTTTACCAAAATCCAAATTATTATTGTTTCTTCTACTCCATCTGTAAAATAATAATTGTTAGTGCATATAGTAGTAAATTTGTTAAATTAGTGGTGTAGTTGCAAATACAGTCCTTTAGTTTTTGGATTATAACTACACATACCTAATTCTTCCTGTTTTTGAGGCACAATGACAATTTAATTATTGGTATCTGTGTTGAAAGTCACGTTAAAAAAAAAATAAGATAAATTATAAATAAAATTTTGATGGAATGCTATTTTATTGTTATTTTTCTATATATTAACCTCCAAAATATAATGCAGCACTATCACAAGTGTTGGGTAATGGTGTTACTTGATCTTTTATAAGGTCCAAAACTTTCATGTCATGTTCGGACACTGTAGGACACCAACTACCACCTCCAGTTTTCTTTAATTGTTTCTATAATAATAAATAAAAAATATACTGCATTGTATATTATGTACTACACTACACTATACAGAATAACAAACCTTATCATCTTTGTCATGTTTCTTAGCATCACATATATCTTTTTTTGAAACTTGTTTTATATATTCTTGTTTCTGGAATCAAATAGTAAAGGATAAATAAACATAAGTACTAAAATAAAATTTTACAAACACAAATAAATTACTTACATTAAAATCTGCTAGTACTTTCCGTGCTGTTTGTTTTTGTTGTCGTATAGCACTTTTAATTGTTCTACGTTATGTGTTCCACTCGTTGCTATCGCATTAAAAGAATTGCGAATTCTCTCCCAAACCTTTTTTTTCTGTATTATAAATACACCGCTCCTGTTCTTTTTTCTTCAATAACGGAACGATGTCTGCAAATAACATAACCTGCTGAGGTGATATTCAATATTCGTAAATAGATATAGCAGTGAACAACTAATAATAAATACCGTAAAACCTTACAAGATTGCCCAATTGATCTAAGTTTGCCCAGAACGGTATCTTTTAGATATCTCGAAAATAACTGAAACATTATTATAGTGCGATTCTTTTAAAGTTAGTGTTAGATATTTGTATATGTCTCTGGCAACACTACATAAACGAATTTTGATAATGTCAATTCAGTTGGCCTTTAGTCCGTCGTAAAGTTGGTAGTGTAATTTGGGGCCAAAAGCAGAGTCAAAAAACTTTCTATTAAAATTTTAATTGCGAGTGGAACAGGTGCGTAATTTTTAAACTATACTTTATTTGTAACAAAGAAATGTCATATATTTAACCTGATATTTCTTTCAGATTCAAAAATATTGTGGTGGGCAATGTAAAATTACTTTTTTTGAAGTCGGGTTTACAACTTTGCCCACCCGAAATATCACTGTTAAGGTTGTCACTTCAAACTAAATTAGAAATAACATCTATTGATACTTATTTTGTTTTTCATTAATTTCACAACTACTCACTTTTGTCAGGAGATATTATACAATTCAAAATAATGTACTTATATATAATAATATATGGTGTAATTGTAGCATAAATTACAACATCTCAGATTTCAGCATTTCTTTTCATTTTACACACAAACTTACACTCACAAGTGTTACACACACTTCAATAATATAAATTCTTATTATTATTAATTGTATACGAAAATGTTGTAGTATAATAACATATTCTAATTATTTTTTTCATCGTACTACTTTGTGTTGTATATATTTTATAATTCTAATTGTGAAAGGAAAGCATAGAAATATCGGACAAAAAAGGTTTTGTTTTTATCTGGATCCAGTGAATAAAATCAACAAACCTGATATAAGATGATATTATGCTGAAAATATTTTTATTTTCGTATATTTCAGAATGGATAGTACTAAGCCTAAAAGAATAAGGAAGATAAGAAGGTTACTAGGATCTAGAGCATATAGAAATTATTCATGGGAAATGTTAGAATTAGCAGTTGACATGGTAGAAACAAACAAGATGTCAAGCAGGGAAGCAGAAAAGAGTTTCGGGATTCCTAGACGGACAGTATTAAATAAAGTTAATAAAATACATTTGAAACCTGCTGGGTGGCAAAAAAGCTCACTGACGAAGAAGAAGAAAAACTAGCAAACGTGTTGATAGCTTCCGCAGATTACGGCAGTCCCATGACAAAATTAGATGTCAAAATGTTAGTTTATAAATATGTAGAAAAAAAAAACTCGCGAACTGATTTGTTTCATGGCAAATTACCTAGGGATACTTGGGTGGATGGATTTTTGGCAAGACATCATTCATTCAATTCCTTTCTATGTATATTCCACATAAAGATATATCAGTTATTCCTATGCTTAAGAGTATTATGGAATCTATTTCTTCTCCAGTTATTATTTTAGGTGACTTTAATGCGCATCACTCTTTTTCACTCTTGGGTACAGAACTTGTTAATTTATTTGATGATTTAAACTTATGTATTTTAAATGACGGCTCAATCTCGTCGTGGTATTCCAAGGCAAGCTTTTAGTTACCTAGATATTTCTCTTTGTTCTTCATCTCTCTCTTCTCTTTTAATGTGGAGGTGTCTTAAGTTATCATATGGTAGCGATCATTTTCCAATAATTATTTTGAAACCTTCCACAGCTTCCCGCTTAACTTCTCTACCACCTTTACTGAAATATAAACTGGTAAACGGTAATTGGGAATTATTTAGTTCAATTCTGGACGATAAAATTAGATTACAACCTGAAGTTTGCTCACATAATGTAGGACAGTCATATGATAATTTCATTCAGTGTTTGACATTAGCAGCCGATGAAGTGTTTCCTTATAAAAATGTTGCTAGCAGTCACATTTCGTCTCCACCTTGGTGGGACAACGAATGTACTCAGGCTATCAACAGGCGAAATCTGGTTGAAAAAGATTGTAATTTGATGCTTGATTTAAATTCTTTTCTACGATACAAAAATATTGCAGCGGCAACTAAAAGATTTTTAAAAAAGAAGAAGCGGGATGGGTGGCAACGTTTTTGTTTGTCAATGTCACCCGATTCACCTTCCTCTTTAGTTTGGAATAATATCCGTCGTTTTAGGTCTTCAACAAAAAATAATAATTGTACTTCATTTTCGCTTGACTGGGTTGATTCCTTTTTAAATGGACTGGCCCCTAAATATGCTCCTAACTCTGATCAAATGCCTTACGCTTACATTTCTGATTATAGTAATGATTCCTTAAATGCTCCTTTTTCAACTCGAGAGTTGAAATTGCTGTTGAATCGAGTGTCTGATTTTTCACCGGAGATTGATGGCATTCCGTGTTCTTTTATTGTTAATGCAGAACCTTTAACATTATCTTTTATTTTAAATATTATAGTTGAAACTGGTTGCATTCCGATTTCCTGGAAACAACACATTGTAATTCCCATTCTTAAGCCTAATAAAGATCCTTTAGATCCAAAATCTTATAGGCCTGTAGCTTTATCATCCGTTCTTTCAAAATTGACCGAACATCTCATCAAAAATAGACTAGAATGGTTCTTAGAGCATTATAATTTATTAAGTTCTTCTCAGTTTGGGTTTAGGAAAGGACGCAGTGTTTTTGATAGTCATTCCATTTTTTCTACAGATATTCAAATTGCCTTAACTAGAAATGAATCACTGGTGGCTGCATTTCTTGATATTGAAGCTGCGTACGATAACGTTGACTTGGTTATATTAAAGCAAATTGGAGAATCTTAATGTTCCTTTAAAATTTATAGATTTTATTTTTAATCTTTTTTGTGGTAGATCTATTATGTTGAGGACTCTTGGTGTAGACAATGAAAGTAGATTACTTTGGAAAGGTGTTCCTCAAGGATCAATTCTTAGCCCTATTTTGTATGATGTTTACACAAGCAACTTAGACTCTGTAGTTTTACCGCATTGTTCTGTCCTTCAGTATGCTGATGATTTACTAATATATTCCTCTAATAATTCAGTTGGGTTAGCAACCAGTATAGTAGAACAGTCATTGAATAGATTATCACAATGGCTCTCTGGACATTGTCTTTCACTTTCTGTCTCTAAAAAAAAAATACTTGTTTTTTCTCGTAGAAAAACAAGTCCTCACATCAGTGTTTCTTTAAATCAATCTGTGTTACCTGTATGTAATGAAGCTTTTTTTCTTGGTAGAAAATTTGATAATAAATGTACTGGCATTCCGCATATTGATTACATACTTGGTAAATGTGAACGAAATATTAACATCCTAAGAGCACTTTCTGGGGTCTGGTGGGGTGCTCATCCATTTTCTTTAAAATTAATTTACAATGCATTAATAAGAAGTCTGCTAGACTATAGCGTATTTACAATTTGTCCAGTTAATAAATCTGCAATACATAAACTTAACCTAATTCAATCCAAGAGCCTACGTATTGTCGTTGGAGCCATGAAAAGCACTCCCGTGAATGCACTACAAATAGAATGTGCCGATCCACCGCTTCATATCAGAAGGCAATATTTAGCAGATCGATTTCTATATAAATCTTTACAATTTCGAGATCATCAACTTCATCAGAAGATTGCGTATCTTGACATTCTAATCGAATACAGTAATGATTATTGGCAACGAAGATCCATTCCGCATTTAGTTCATACTTACAGAAATTGAAAGAAATATGACTGCGTTGTGAATGATTTTCCTTGTCATCCTCTATTCTTTTTCGATTATAGTGTTCTTATTTTCCAACCAGATATACGGTTAACTATAGGTATAGAAAATGATGTTCCAAATCCTGATACTGTACTCTTGAAGTATATTAATAAAAACGCTCCTTACGCGGAAATTTTCTATACTGATGCTTCAAAAGCTTTATCTGTAGATATTTCAGATTCATTTCGAAACGTTTCTACTGCTCATGTTAATAAGACTCAATGCGTGGGTGCTGCATTTTATCAGTTTTCATATTTTAAGCTTTTTAAATACTCTTCTCTTATTTCTAGTTTTTCTGGAGAATGTTTCGCTATTCTTGAATGTATTGAATATATAATTATGAATAAAATACCCAGAGCTGTAATTGTTACTGATTCGCTAAGTTCTCTACAGTCTCTTTTACATAATCCTTTTAAAAAGCAAATTTTTCAACAATCTCTCTTATTATAAAAAGTACTCGTACATAACGCAAACCAAACCGCTACTTCAGCTATTATGAACGTTCCCGTGTGAACAATTGTGTAAAGTGCTGACCATAGAAAATAATGTATCGTGGGACAATCAAACGTAAAGGAAGCATTCATTCCTTGCTCGATCGCCGGAGCACATAGGCTAAGCATTTAGGTTTAATTAAAATATTATGTAAGAAATTAATCATTTTAAGTAAAGATTTTAAAGGACAAAATAGGCTTTTTTTAAAAACCTCCTACTGACGGCCAACTACGTAATTTATGCAAAGAATAGACAGGTTGGCAGTTGTGTAGCACAATCACATATTAAAGGTAATATTACTATTAAAAATATTGAGATATGAATCAAAAACCGCAAAAAATTTGGGCAAAGCTGTACGGTTTTACGGTACTTACTTCTCAACGAGATCTAAAGGCAGCGCTATTTCTTGCGCAGTATAGTTGAAGCCACGTTTTCTTTTAAATTCCATGATAAAAATAGCTTTTTTATATAATTTTTAGTAAGATTTTTTGTAAAACAACAAACACTTGCAGAAATTTACAGAACAAAACGCAATTCATTCATTCGTTTTAAAACCAGTCACTCTTTCTTTTTTTAATGATTTCATTTGTTAATGAAAACTTAATGGGATCATGTAAAACCATTACGCAATAGTCATTAAATTACTGCCAGCATTAACTTTAATGGGACATTAACAAATGGAGAGCTAATGACGAGTTTCTTGCAACTGACTGATAATTTTGCACGGCGAGATCCGAAGCTATATGTGAGTCCGGTGAAGCTGTGAAGTCCCATCAGGCCAAACAGCGTATAGTCAGTTCGAAAAAAACTATATGGCCTATATTCCCCAGTTTATTTCCGTGAAGACCATTTTGATGTAAATTTCACTTCTATCCTGTTTATTATTTTATGGCTTGTGACATGAGTTTAACTAAATTAAATTGGATAATAAACTTCATCCTTTAGAGTACGGGTCCACAACCTTTTCTTATATAAGAGCCACAAATATTATGAGAGGTTAGGTTTCGTCTTTGAATAATGCTGGCAAACGAAATTATACAAATATATTTAAATAAAGAATTAAAAGTGCTTCTTGTATAAATAATAAGATCCAGCGACACACACAATAACGGAGCTGCACGTCCGTTCGTCCTTTGAAAGGAACATAAAAGAAAACAGAAATCATTTAGAAACGATAACACGTTTAAAAAACGAAGTAGCCGATAAAAGTGAAAATAAAACAAAATGTCGACGGCCATGTTACAAGCTCGACGAGAATACAAGAGTACGCAGATTATATAGCATTCATCAGGTTATTTTTAATTCGGTCATTGATTCTGATAGAAGTTACAACGTACGAAAATTGCAAAAAAAAAAAATGTTTTAATCAGTATTGGTAATTTTAATCCAACTATAATATTAAAGTTTAAGAGACACCAATTATCTGAGAAAGTCACAATAAACTTAATGGTATACGTTTATAGATATCTCAATATATGTTAATAAAAGTTGAAATTGACTTCAGGATAATTGTCTCTTTAGCATATTTTAAATAAGTTCTTGTATATATATATATATATATATATATATATATATATATATGTATGTGCATATTATTATGTGTATTATTTATTAAAATGTCAATTATTGAAAAAGTACTGTAAATAAAATTTTGATTTTTATTCCCAAGCATTCCTTTTTGACACCCCTTGTCCTATATTCAAGTCATCCACACGCCACTAATAGAATTAAAGTTATTTAAGAACCAATTTCCGCGACGTAATAAATTTCGAAAAAAATATTTTTATGGTATTTACCTTTTTTTAAATTTTTGTTACCTAATCTGTAGACGGCATCCAAAAAGGCCTTCCTGAATTTTTTTGTGTTTATTAATTACTCCAACAGAAATTTTAAAATAATCCGTCAAGGTTATTTTGAAGTTGAGAAAATTATTTACTGTTTTAAAATTTTAATTTTTAGGGTAATTAGTCATCTAAAAATTCTAAATCTGTTATCACTTCACTGGGTAGTATATTCAAGCACATAATACTGATTTTTATTGGTAACGTTACAGATCTTGTTTAATAACTATAACTGTTTTTATAAAAAAAGAAGAATTCTATTGACCGCATTAAATTTTAACTTTTTGTTTTGATCGTAACTATTTTAATCACTGATATTTTTGAAATTTGGACCTCTCGGTGTGATGACACGATCACAGAGTGTATTTGCTCTGTTTGGGGCACATTGTCCTTCCTTCCTATGTCTGTTGTTGTGTTCTGTGCAACTCCCATATATGGTCGCTCTGTTATCACACTTCCGATCTTTGCCCTAATATCCTTGAGTTGCTCCATTATGCTGTCCATTCCCTCTTTTGTCTCCTTTTTTGTTCTTTCCATCTCTTCTTTCCCTATTCCTACTTTCCTAATAACCCGCTCCACGATGTTCCCTATTTCTACTTCCGTTATAGCTCCTCCACTGTTTCTCTCCAATACTTCATTTAGTTTCATTGCGTATTCCTTTTCTATACCCTTGATTTTGTTATCCCTGTCTAGATCACTTCTATCTCTCTCTTCTCTGTGTTTTCTCTCGATGTTTGCTATCATCTCACTCTGTTGTATGACTAATTGGTTTAATTCAGTTATGTTTCTAATAACCTTATTGACGTCTTTATGTTGCCGGATTGATCTAAGCTTGTCCTGGCCTCTATTGATATTTTGGCTGCTAAAGGTCTATAGTTGTTCTCAGCCTCCATACTCCTTCTTGTCCCTGTGTCCTTCCTATTTCCCGCGGCAGAGCTCATTTTAAACGATTAGTCCAATAAGACGTATAATTTAATTTATTGTATATAAAATTGTAATAATTGATTATTGTGTAAATATGTACTATGTCTAGTATTTTGTCAATATATTCCTTACTTACTAGTGCGTCTTACTCGATTTTTATCACTTTTAGTCAATAAAACTACCCTAATATTAAATAAATTCTTGTTCAAAACAATTATGTCGACTAGTACTATTTTATCCTAACCACAATAATATGATTCTTATGTCTAGTATCCTGTTAACTTCCTTCCAGCTTCCATAATATCCAGCCCCCGTTTAGAGCCTAATGTCACAAAATAATTTCGACCAGTTTCAAAATCCACCTAACCAATCGACCCAAAAGGGTGCGGTGGGCGGGCCCGTTTTTGAATTTTTTATTCCCGAAAAAGGTGAGGATCGGTCCTAGACCCCTGCCGCTACCCTTTAGAACTAAAAACGACCAAAAATTTTGAATAGATTTTTGAAAATTTTGAAAAATGTGTAATTTTTTAACTATTTTTGACGCTTTGTTTTCAGGTACTCCCCTACAGCAACAACGACGGGTGCGGTGCGTGCAGGAGAGCGGGACCTTCACGGGAACACCAAAAACAGGAGGATCGAACGGTTGGGAATAAAAATATTCCCAAGTTAATTTGAAAATCTAAACTATGGAATAAAAACTAGAATTTAAGTGATAGAACAATTTTCATTACATAGGCAGATAGGCCGGAGCGTACCGAATCTATATATATATATATATATAGTACTTATATACTATGTCAAATATTTTGTCAGAATAAATAAATTTTTAAAAATTTCGTTCGCGCGAGCCAGGTTTCCATGTTAGACCCGATAATTATCTGTACATTAATTAAAAAATATCATTATCTATTCCTATACACTTCTAAATGTAGGATGCCTCTTGGGCAAGTAATTTTAATATGGGCGCAATCAGTTAATTCCATGCATATTATAAATCAATTAATTGCAAATAATTCTCGTGCAACTGTCAAGGCTTATTTTTTATTTCCGGTTACCGAGAATTCAATGAACTCAAAATAAACGTTTTCCCATGACAACAGCATAATGCTGCTCCATGCTTAATATAAGTGACTAGTGGAGTTTGTGGGAGAATATGTATTGGTAACTGCAAAATGTATTTAGGTTAGGTTTTAACTAAAATCCGTTCTTAGAGAGCGTTTACGTCGCAAAAGGAGTAACTATGTGAATTTCAAGTCAATCGGGCATATAGGTTAGGAGATATCGTGATGAGTCAGTTAGTGGTATTTCGCTTATACATATAGATTAGAGTCTGAGTAATATAAAGCCAAATAAGCTAAAGAACTGAGAGATAATCTTACAGAGTGGAAAGGAAATTCACCGGAGTTGATCCACATATTGGAAGTATATGGTACAATGATTTGTATTCTAGAAAACTTTGGCCTCTACAACATGGGGAGCGAGTACGAGTTTGAAAGCTTCCAGAAAACAGAAAGATAAATTCAAGTGCGAGAAGACAACACTGAACCGCAGCCACAGTCACATTTATTGTGCACATCCGATGGCTCTACTAATTAGCGCAACAGACAACAATTGAGAAGCGAAAATTAACCATAAAGTCCACGAGTGTCAAGTAAACATAAACCTGATATGGAACATGACATCGTCAGCCAGAATGACGCATAGACAATACTTCTGCCCGTGTCCGACTCTATACGCATTAAACGTATTTTGTACTCGTATTTTTATAGGTCGTGGTCGTATGGCATGGCATGATGAGTTATTAGTCCATGCTTCAAGATTTCAAAATGTAAGTCGCCAAAATTGTGGGCTTCAATGAAATATATTTCAGTGTTTTGAAAATATATTATACGAACAAATATTAATTGCGTTTGACAATTACTTTTTGCCATTTATTTTAATTTTTCTATCTTAATTTTAAATTAAAATGTAAAATACTTAAAATCTTTTAATTTTAATAAATCTCAAAATGAAAGAGAAAATTTTGACAAATTTTACACAGAATTAAGAAACTTGGTGAAAATTGCGTTTATAAAGAACTCAAAGACAGAATGCATCGGGATCGTATTGTTATTGGAGTTAAAGAAAATTATTAAAAACTAGCTGAGATGGTGCTCAATGCTCGGGTTGACAAGGTCGTTTCGACTTTGCTTACCCTGAAGTCTCAGAGTATGGATACCGTCGCTTAGGAGAAGGTAGAAGGGCCAACTGGAAATGTAGCTCCTGTAAGGTAGCTCTAACTGCCAGTCATCTAATCACTATCTAGATCTAATCTAATCTCTAATCAGTCAGGTAAGGACAAAAAATACATGATATTGGTAAAACTTTAGCCATTTTATGGCATGAAGGTATATCTGGCAGAAAAGGGGACATTGTAATATGTTTCAGGGCCTTTTTTATAGACAACCGAGACAAAAGCACGTAATTTAGTGGCTTCATATGTGGCAGCTGAAAATAAAAATTGGACAATTTATATTTTTTTAATATTTGGTAAACTCTGCTGAAGTTAGCTCTGAAAGCATTACTTTGCACTATTTAGAATTCAGTCTCACATTCATGGTTGCAGATGAATTTCACCATAGGCCTGTTTAAACTATAAAATGCCTCCCTCGAGCGTTCATGAATGGAATTTCTGAAGGTAATTTTCGAAGGGAATTTAGTTCATTTTTTTTACAAAAATAGCCATGACACTAATTAGTACTTAGAATCAGATTTTCTAAAGGTAAAAACTCTTAAACAAGATATACTACCACCATGAAAGCACTTACCCCGAGGCGTAATGCGAGTCACATACTCGCATTATACTAACTAAACTTGGTTCCACTTATGCCTATAACTAAACTAAGAAGTGTTGGGAAGCATTGCCCGTAAATGATAGCTCAGCTGATCTCACAGAACCGTATGAAGACTAAACACTCGACTTAAAATTTATATTACTAATTTTGATTGAAGTTCACAATGTAAAGTGCCTTCATGATTGTGATAGCTGTAATGTTCGTTTTTTGTTTTTACTTTTAAAAAAGTATGCTTTTTTATTTTCAATAAAAGTTATTTAAATTTCTTATTGATTGTGATAACTTTAAAAGTTAAATGCTCTTTAGGTACAAATAAATATCATTTTTCGTACCTATCTTTTTATTATATAATGTGGTATTGATTAAGTCGCTGCGTCCACCGCGCGCTGTCAAGCCGCCAAGTGTTTCATAAATTAAAAGTAAGTTATTTGACGTTTTCTTATTTAATGTTTACGTAGTCGTAAGGGGATGACAGTAACCTGAATGTTTACATATCCACTCTTGATTAGATTGCTTGTACATTGTTTAAATACGCTTTTGTCTAGCACGTTCCGTTTTAAGGTTATATTACACGTTTTAACAAAAATGTGGAAGGGTACAAAAATAAAATAGCCCAATGGGTATAATTGACTTGAATGGAGCTTGATTGACGTAATGATTTACTTACCCAAATCATATTTTTATGTGTGTCTTTACTTCACCAGAATGCTGCGTCAACGTATAAGCACTACTGCACGAGGAATTAGCGACACAGAAAAGTATCGAAAAGCGCCTGAAGAGTATTTCAAAAATAGTGCAAAAATAATAACCCTGGCAAAATAATATAATGCTAGCGATGTCATATTACACAGATTTATTTCAAAATTAAAAGCAGGCTTGTGGACTACCCTTGGGACAATCGAGTGTTTACTATTAACGAGGAAATTAATCTATGCGACTATTTAATCGAGTGCTTTGAAGTTTATTTTGGGTTATCTCCATCTGATGTAAGTAAACTGGCATACGTGTTGCCGATTACAAATGGAAAAACATTACCTGAAAACTGGCACGATAGTCAAAAGGCGGGTAAGGAATAATTGACGGGTTTTTTGAAACAACACCCGAGTCTCTTTTTGAGATGTCCTCAACCAACAAATCTGTCGCGGGTTTCGAGTTTCAACGAACATTATATGATAAGTTTGCGGAGGTAATGGATACATTAAATTTGATCCAAAAGATATCTGGAATACGGATGAAACGGGGGTGACCACTGCTCGAGACTTAAATATTTAAATAAAGTTGATTAATTGTACCAATAGATGTTGCCACAAGTTGATTGCCTCGCGCTGTCAAGGTTGCAGCGAAAATAATTAGGTCAACTGATTTTTATTTGAAGCATATGGAGCTTGAAGAAACTCAACAATAATAGTTTCATTTTAACCACACGTTCCCCCAGCACCAGCAAAAGTCTAAAAGTGAGCAAGTTCGAGATACTGCACTACACAACCATTGTTCAAAAACCGAGTAAAATTATAGCTCAAAAAGGAATTAAACAAGTATAGGTGCATTAACCACAGCAGGACGTCGAAGATTAGTAACGGTTGCTGTTGCAATAAATGCTCAAGGAGGACACATACGTCCTTTTTTGTAGTCCCATTGTAACGATTCCAAGACCACATGATACGCGATGGTCCTGTTGGTTGGGCCGGAGCTGACAATGCTAGTGAATAGATGCAGGATGCAGAATTCTTATTGTTTTTACAACATTTTAAAAGACAAGTTATGGTGAATATCACAGGAGATCACTATGACTTCAATTATTCCCTTTGAGTGGAACCATGAAAGAAAAACAAATATTATACGAGCGTATGATAAAGTGATTTTGTTACATGATAACGCTAGGCCACATGTTGCAAAACATTAGTGTATCTGAAATGATCAAGATTCAATGGGAAATTCGAACATACACGCCGTAATCACTGAACATAGCTGCCCTTCCATGGCGTATGGGCTGGCTGAACTGCACACTTGTTGGATAGCCTCTAAAGACGTATCGTTTTTCCGACGCGGAATTCACAATCTACCAGAAAAATGGGACGATGTGCTCTTTAATGGTAACCAATACTCTGAGTGAAATACTTTTCTACCTTATATTTTAAATAATCCTTTTATTCGGTAAAAGAAACAATTACCACAAAACCCCAAACGTTGACAAAACACATCTTGCCACCAATTGCGGTAGTCCATCTACGTACATCGTAAAAACGTTGCGTTATAAAGTCGTGTTCACAGCATAATAATATATTAACAATAATAATATTTGTTTTATTGAAAAACGTTATAAAGCTTGCTAGAAAGCATTGTTACATCTCCCAGATACTTGCAAAACTTAGCAAGCGGTGTAAGTCATGTTTATGTAGAACCATACGAGGAACCGAAGACTCGTCACCACCGTGAGATCGTGAGAATCACCTCACATATTGAATCCGATGGAAAGCTACTATTGTCTCATACCTCGAGCTGTAGACACCTTTTAGTTTTATAATTAATATAAGTTAAATGTAATCTTTTAATATCAATAAATCTTATATTAAAAGTGTATTTTTTTATGTCTTGCGGACGCTCTCCACATAATATAGTTCAATACAAAACAAACAGCTGTCTTTATTTATGATACCGACAAATGGCTTAGTCAAAGAACCAATGTAGAACACGCTGCTCAATATTAAATGGATTGAAGACAAGACAACATTAGTGGAAATTTCTAAAAACTGTATAATCCTGGCTCCAAGAGACAAGAATTTGTATGGCATCGACGCTGTTTAGCCACCTACATAAGCGAGAATAGAATAAACGGTCGATAAATTATGTTGTGTAAAGACCATAAAAAGTGTGCTTTTCAGTTTCCGAAAAAAGTATATTAAGTTTTCGTAAATCGTCTTTAAGGGCACCAACTGTAATAAATAAACAGTTAAAATACTTAATTTGTGCAAAATTAACGTGCAACAAAGAAACCTGTATTTACGCTCCAAAATTTGAGTAGCACAACAAATTTTAAACACTGCACGTAGTAAGGAACAACATGTTTGTACCAAACTCATTAGTTGTCATCGGACTATCGAAGTGAAGCATTATTTATTACAGTGATTATTTAAGATTTCCGAGAGATTCTAGCGATATAATTCGCGATACATTTCACAAACTCATAGATAAATTTAAAGATCACTTTCGAACTAATTCTTGTGAAGACAAATTCTTAGCTCAACGACTACCTGTGCTTAAAAATATAAAGTATACAATGATTTAGAGCCATGTAGTCACTATTTACTGATAAATTTGGTGATAACATCATTTTTTTATCCGCTTGATGGATTGTGAATTGTGAATGTGAATTATGTAAATTCACAATTAAAAATGGCTATGTTAAGAAATAATAAAAGATAGCCAACACCTGGTACTTACCTAAATCATATTTTTATGTGTGCCTTTACTTCACCAGAATGCTGCGTCAACGTATAAGCACTACTGCACGAGGAATTAGCGACACAGAAAAGTATCGAAAAGCGCCTGAAGAGCATTTCAAAAATGGTGCAAAAATAATAACCCTGGCAAAATAATATAATGTTAGCGATGTAATATTACACAGATTTATTTCAAAATTAAAAGCAGGCTTGTGGACTACCCTTGGGACAATCGAGTTTTTACTATTAACGAGGAAATTAATCTATGCGACTATTTAATCGAGTGCTTTGAAGTTTATTTTGGGTTATCTCCATCTGATGTAAGTAAACTGGCATACGGGTTGCCGATTAAAAATGGAAAAACATTACCTGAAAACTGGCACGATAGTCAAAAGGCGGGTAAGGAATAATTGACGGGTTTTTTGAAACAACACCCGAGTCTCTTTTTGAGATGTCCTCAACCAACAAGTCTGTCGCGGGTTTCGAGTTTCAACGAACATTATATGATAAGTTTGCGGAGGTAATGGATAGATTAAATTTGATCCAAAAGATATCTGGAATACGGATGAAACGGGGGTGACCACTGCTCGAGACTTAAATATTTAAATAAAGTTGATTAATTGTACCAATAGATGTTGCCACAAGTTGATTGCCTCGCGCTGTCAAGGTTGCAGCGAAAATAATTAGGTCAACTGATTTTTATTTGAAGCATATGAGCTTGAAGAAACTCAACAATAATAGTTTCATTTTAACTACGGGTACACCCAGCACCAGCAAAAGTCTAAAAGTGAGCAAGTTCGAGATACTGCACTACACAACCATTGTTCAAAAACCGAGTAAAATTATAGCTCAAAAAGGAATTAAACAAGTATAGGTGCATTAACCACAGCAGGACGTCGAAGATTAGTGACGGTTGCTGTTGCAATAAATGCTCAAGGAGGACACATACGTCCTTTTTTGTAGTCCCGTTGTAACGATTCCAAGACTACATGATACGTGATGGTCCTGTTGGTTGGGCCGGAGCTGACAATGCTAGTGAATAGATGCAGGATGCAGAATTCTTATTGTTTTTACAACATTTCAAAAGACAAGTTAAGCCCACAGTTCATGAAAAATGCTTGTTACTGCTCGACAACCATGCATCGCATGTATCGATCCAAGCTCTAGATTTTTGTAAAGAAAATGGAATAGTAAGTAGTTGAAACTGTGGACGGTTGAAACAAAATGCATATCGAGTAAACAGTGCGTGGTGATGTGAGGGGTGCAAGGGGAGTACGAAGCGGACGACAAGTCGGAACACGAATTTTAGTATTATGTCGCTTTTCGGGCGCCGTGCTTGTGTATAGGAGGCCCCATTGTCTTTGTTGACGGAAAAGTAAGTATTTTTATAACTACATTTTTGCAGTTATAAAGATTTTGTTTAAAGTTAGAGTATTGCGAGTTTTGTTCCGTTTTAATTAAAGTTTGTAGAATATCACAGTATAATTCGTTTTTATTTAAATTTATTATCATTCTTACTGTGAACCGTTTTATACCAAGAGCGGGGGTTGGGGACAGTTGAAACATTATTTGTGGGTACGGTTGAAACTGTTTATTTATTTAATTTTCTTGTTTCCTAGATGCCAAGGGTATGCCAAAGAGAGACTACGAAAGGTCGGGCAGACTTATCAACGTACAAACAAGCTTATGATGATGTAAATTCGGGATCTTCGCTAAGAACGACCTCTTATAGAACCCCGTCGCCCTCCTATATGCCATGCTGCTTGTGAGGGAGAAATACGCTGCAGTTTTCGCCATGAAACTTGACATCGAGTCCAAGTGCCTTGATGCCCAGATTCCTGGACAGAAACGTCAAAAATCGACGAGAGATCGCTAATTCGCGGAAATAGTGCTACTCTTGCTTGGGACAGCATTTTCAGAGGAAATGTAGAGAATCCCGGCCCTGCCTTCATTCTCAGGGTAAACACAACCCTGTCTTATGTATGAGTATGCATGATGTTCGCCGTGTGGAGAATAACACCATATAATAATAAAACCAGTTCACCGTATTGTGGGAGATTTACCATCAGACTGCGTCACGGAAATTCGTATCATTTGAGGCCTCATTGAGGAGTAGGAACGGATTTTACTGGTCCATTTCCTATTAAGTTATCGCACTTGCGTAATGCGAAATCACTTAAAGAATATTTGTGTGTATTTGTATGTGTCTCCACCAAAGCAGTCCATTTGGAAGTCGTAAGTGCCCTCAGCACAGAAGCGTTTGTTGCAGCACTTATTGCCAATTAAAAAAATCCATTTAAAGTGATGCTACTAATTGACAATGCACCTGGTCATCCTCCCACAACTCTAACTAATTTTGATCCACAAGTGGAAGTTGTATTTTTGCCAACAAACACTATCAGCTTGCTTCAACGAAAGGACCAGGGAGTCATTAAAACATTTAAAGCTTACTACACAAGGCGATCATTTGCATATCTACATGAAGCAGCTATGAGACAAAAAAATGAGCTTTCTTTCAAAGTATTTTGGAAGCAATTTAATGTTGTATATGCTGTAAGAATTATTAGACAATCTTGGAATGAGGTTTCACAAAAAACTTTCAATGGCGTCTGGAAAAAATTGTGACCATTTTTTTTTACCACTACAACCCAAGGAGAATCAGTGTCAGATCCTGAACAAATCGATAGTATAAAAGAATAAGTGGTGGAAGTGACGTTGAAGAATTGCTAGATTCACACAATCAAGAGCTAACAATTGACGAGCTTATAGAAATGCGTAAGCATGAGCAATGACATTGAACAAACTGATTTGCTAGACCCAGTTAAATCGGAAAATCAAATGACAATTGCAAACTTAACAGAAGGCCTCAATTCAATTGAAAAGGGGTCAGAAATTTTAGAAAAAAATAGATTCTAATGAAGAACGCGTTTCTACTACAAAATGGGGAATAAATAATTTACTGGTATGCTACGAGGATATATTGCGTAAGAAGAAGAAAAACTTAACTTGTCAGGCAACATTGTTGGAATATCCTTCGACATCAAAATAACTTCGGTTTAGGTTACTTTATTCATAACAATGTAAATTGTTTTATTATCTTACATTTTATTAAACATTTTTCTTCTAAATCATTGTTTTCTTTAGACTCTGTTCCCGATTAAACATACTTTATATGCAAAGTTGAACCCCGACTTACGCGAATTCTGCTTACACGACAATCGCTCGGACCCACCTATCGCGTAAGTCCGGGGTGTTACTGTATATTATAAGGTAAATATGTGTCATAACACGTAAGTAAATATTATACAACTGCATGAAAATGGGAAATATTAAAGGCTTATTGAGGAAAGTGAAACGTCTTTTGGCACGGTAGGGAACAAATTTCGTAACACGTCGTCGTTGCTACAGTGACAATTAATATGTTAACCGTTGCCATGGTAACATGGTAAGTTGGAATTTCAATTTTTTTTTTGATCATATTCGATACGTATATGTAAACTACATACATTCAAACTGTAAGTTATTAGATAATAAACATTATTCAATATTTATAGTGAAAAGAAAACTGATCGATGAAATTTATAATTATAGGTTATATCTTAACCCTTCATTTACCGTAAGTATCTGTAAATAATTATAGCACGATCAATTCTGTACTTTGATTTGATCATGGAGTTTTTTAACATAGATTTCAAAATTTAATGCGGAATCGTTTGACAAACTCCATTTTGGAATTCTCGAACGCTTGTTATGCCAGCGATATATATATCGTTCACAAGGTAGGTAAACAGGACGAATGCCCAGTTCTTTTTCTTTTTATCGAGCGCAATGACTGATTTTCTGAAATATTTCAAAAGAGATTTCACGTTACCTGGATATAAATATCTTGGTTTGGGAAATCCACTGGATAAGGGAGATCCTGTGAATGATGCAGATTGGATAGCAAGCAGCACGACACGATGCTTTATTTATATTGGATCGCACAAACGGACGAAGATATATTTAAAGCAGATGAAGAGGCCATAGAGCAATTTTTGGAGGAATTTTGGGATAACGGGTCTATAGGTGGTTTTATAGGTGCAGCAGGATTATTAGTAAAACATGGATTCGAACAGTACATCATGAATAAATTAGTCTATCCGAATATGTCAAAGAGACAACACGTAGGACAAGAGGCGTATTCGAATATACAAAAAGAATTATCAAGGACGTGGAAATTGCATAAGCAGAATCATGGTGCAAATGCCGGAACTTGGAATGAATTCATTCGTAATGAGTCAGCTAAAGCTATTAGACGTCTCGGTACTAAAAAAGCAAAAACAAATTTATTTGCTGCTGATGATAATAGTGAATCTGGACCACATTCTCGGCCTGACCATACCTCCCTAAGTACTGACAGAACCTCCGGAGGAGCTGCCGTACCTAACACCCCGTCCAAGTCAGGAGAACCGATCATTGGTGACGATTTTCCGGACTTGGATGATAGTTTTCTTGATACTATGGATATTAACATTGATAATATTGGCGGCGTTCCACAGGGTATGGCTGTAAGAAGTGGTGGATCAAACCTGGGTCACATTCACATTCAACGCAATTTGATACATCAATACGGATTCTTCGCAGTATTATGCCGTCGCCACAGGTTTAAGAAATCCCGCATATGGAATTCCTATGGGTACACTATGAAAAGTATCAAATATGGAGACGACGAAGGCGTGTGTACGCCATTGATGAATTGTCTAGTTGATTTCGTACCATCATATTTAACGTCTTCGGAATGCATAAACTTACCCAGAGTATCGAGAGCTATAGAAGTAAGATGTAAAGTTTCATTATTAGGTTGTCGAACTACGTTCGGTGTAGGGGAAAGATTGTCAGATAATGCAAAATACAGAAAACGTTCCAATTGGATATGTTAGTACTAATATAAATACTGGTACGTACGGAACTCATGTAATGTATGAGAGTGCTGCTAATAGTAAATGCTGTTATTAAAAAAATGTATTTGGATGTTCCTTGTAAAGCACTCTGCGTACCTCGTAAAAATTCAATGTATTGGTGGTATAGAGATGATTCTCATGCTACTCACGGAATGGGAAATATGAGTTTATATTGTATTACCGATAGATTTCTTGTAAATTCTATGATAGGTAAAGAAATTACCAATTATAAATAGAACCCAAAGAATGGTATACTGTCACCGGAAAGAGTTCATGTAACGCCGAAGGCTTATCATTCGAAAGCGATGTATATGAACACGGCCGTGTTTATTAGTAAACGTACTTTAACAAAGACCGGGATATACGTAAGATAAATATTCAACTTTGGGTGATAAATCAGATGTATTCGGTTCAAAATTGTCCGATCAGTTGTCAGTTACATACGGTCAGACCGTTGAATATAGTGCAGTATTTAATCCTAGAAATCCTGTTTATAATGCTACGATGCATCCACAACCACAATTACACGTTGGTATCGGAGCTATACCCCAGATCAATCCTGCAACAGAATCGATTGATCGCGCAAAGCGCATGATCATGATTATGTCTGCTCGATCGTTTGCCCGATTCCGGGAGAACTTGAACACAGTGTAGTAAAACTGGAGGTTTATCCATTCGCAAAAATACGTTCCTTCAACAAGACAAAGTGGTGGAAACACGTAGAAACGTAAGAAACGTGAATACATTACAATAATTCAGGAGGACAAAATCGTGCGGTAAATGAACCGCTGTGCGGTCCGCTAAATCAAATATTCATAGTATGGAGATTCTTCCAATAACCATATTATGAGCTGCTCAAACCCAATGGTGGAATATCACAGGAGATCACTATGATTTTTATTATGTCCTTTGAGTGGAACCATGAAAGAAAAACAAATATTATACGAGCGTATGATAAAGTGATTTTGTTACATGATAACGCTAGGCCACATGTTGCAAAACATTAGTGTATCTGAAATGATCAAGATTCAATGGGAAATTCGAACATACACGCCGTAATCACTGAACATAGCTGCCCTTCCATGGCGTATGGGCTGGCTGAACTGCACACTTGTTGGATAGCCTCTAAAGACGTATCGTTTTTCCGACGCGGAATTCACAATCTACCAGAAAAATGGGACCATGTGCTCTTTAATGGTAACCAATACTCTGAGTGAAATACTTTTCTACCTTATATTTTAAATAATCCTTTTATTCGGTAAAAGAAACAAATACCACAAAACCCCAAACGTTGACAAAACACATCTTGCCACCAATTGCGGTAGTCCATCTACGTACATCGTAAAAACGTTGCGTTATAAAGTCGTGTTCACAGCATAATAATATATTAACAATAATAATATTTGTTTTATTGAAAAACGTTATAAAGCTTGCTAGGAAGCATTGTTACATCTCCCAGATACTTTTTTTTTTTTTTTTTTTTTTTTTTATTATTTAAGGCTTAGTCGCCTGTGCGACTATATCGCCTAAGTAACATTATACACATTTAAAATTAACACTGATTAAAATTAAGTTTATACAGTTCTCTAGCACATTTAGAGGTAGGATCAGACAGTATAGAGTTATACAAACCAATATGGAATGAACCAGAAGTATTTAGCCCAGATCTTATACTCTCACTTCGAACGCATTCTGCCAAGATGTGGTGAACATCGTCGATGCACCCGCAACTTTGGCAAAATGGTGATGACACTTTACGCATCATAAAGGCGAATTTTTTGCATGGGATGTGTCCTGAGCGTAATCTCATTCCTGTGATTGCTTCCCGGGAGCTAACAGTAATATTATCAATCCAGGCAGACTTTAACGGGTGTGGCTGGATCGTTTTGTACCAAATTCCTTTTGTTCTGGACCGTTCGTCAAAGTATTCTTTCCATAGAGAATAGCAGATGTTTTTGACTGTAGAGCATATATCCAAGTATGTTGGCATTATATTAATAGGAGCACCGTCGCAAGATCCTTCTCTAGCTAAGAGGTCAGCTCTTTCGTTACCAGCTATACCTACATGAGATGGGATCCATTGTAAAACTATTACATTATTATTTGATTTCAGATCAAGCAATTGTTTCCAAATAGTGTAGGCTATCGGTGTTCCTCGAAAAGTCGAGGTACATCGAGCCACATGTTGAAGAGCACTTTTTGAATCGGATAATATAACCACTTTAATATAATCAGTAGACTTTACAAATGATAGGGCTTCTGAAATAGCTATCAATTCAGTGTGCATAATGGAAATATTTTTATTAATTTTGAATTTCATAAAGGTTTTAGAATTTGATTCAAAAAATGCAGCACCTGTATAATTACCGTGTTTAGATCCATCAGTGTATATTTTAACGAAATTTGGATATTGCTTATTTATATATTGATCACAAATCGTTTTTATTTTAAAGATATCATATTGGTGCTTTGGATTTAAAATACCATCTACGTCTACTTTAATTATATTTGATGAATCTATGCTGTCGACCCAGGTTTCTAGAGAAAACATTTCATGATTTATACTAGTTTGAATAGGCGAACTTTTGAACTGAGAAAAAACAGAAGCTAATAATGGTTTTCTTTTGTTGCGCCAATAAAGTGTTTGGAAAGAAGAGGACAATTCGTTTAATAGATCAATAAGTTTATTTTTTTTGAAAGACTTAGACTTAAAAATAAATTTCCCAGCTAAATATTGCCTCCTAAACTGTAAGGGATATATGCTCAATTCACTTTCCATGACGTGGATTGGAGTACTTTTAATGAAACCTCCGATAATTCTCATGGCCTGATTTTGAATTTTGTCCAGTTTATATAAGTTGACCTGAGCACTATTATCATAGAGAAAGCTCGCGTAGTCAATTCGACTGCGTATAATATTGAAATATAAACGGACTAAATGTTTTGGATGAACACCCCAATTAGAACCAGCTAAAGCTTTGAATACGTTTAGAAACTTAGAGGCAGATTCTGAAACTCCATTTATATGCTTACCCCATTTTAGAGAGCGATCCAGCCACATTCCCAAGTATTTTACTGCATCACTTAACTGAATTGAGATACCTTTGATTTTAATATCTACGTTGTCTCTATTTAAACCTCTTCTAAAGACACAAATATTACTTTTCTTAGGGGAGATTTCTAAACCTAGATCACTTAACATAATTTGAGTTTCATTAATGGCAGTTTGTAAATGATTAATTGCTTCAGATATATTCCTGCATACTTTATATAGCACGAAATCATCAGCATATTGGGAAATACAGACATTTTTTATACTTTTACATATATTTGCAGTAGCTATATTAAAAAGTAACGGAGCTAAAGGGTCTCCTTGGGCTAGACCTGGACTAGTGCTTCTCATAAAAGTATACCCTTCTGACTCAATTCTAAGAATTCTTTCTTTAAGGAACGACCACAAATATTTGCAGATCATTGAACCTATGTTTAGATTATTTAACCTACTTAGTAACACATGAATATCTATGTTATTGTATGCATTATCAATATCAATAAAACAGCCAAGAGTAACAAAATTTTTTGAAAATCCATTTTGAATTTGTGATATTATTGTGCTAAGATTATTATAGCAAGACCGACCTTTTCTAAAACCCGTCATATTTTCGATAAAATAGTTGTTACTTTCTAAAAACCATTCAATCCGTTTTCCAAGTATAGAGTGGAAAATTTTGCATAAACAGGATATAAGAGCAATTGGGCGAATTGAAGAAGAATTAGAATGAGCTCGCCCTGGTTTAGGAACAGGAACAATATGAATATATCTCCACTGGTTTGGTACGGATCCATTTTGTAAAATATTATTGTAAATGTTTAAAAGAGCATTTTTTGCATTATCAGGTAAGTTTTTAATCATAGAATATGAAATATTGTCAGTACCTGGAGCAGTGTCTTTATATTTTATAGACTTTTGAAGTTCATTTTTCGAAATAGTAGATTCTAATATTTTATTATTTGAGTCAAAGAAAGGATCATCAGGATTAACATAGTCTGGAGTTAAATCATGTAAAAGATTTTTGATTATTGTGGTATCAATTTGAGATCGCGCAACTTTACCACCATTCAGCCATTTCATTTTTCGCCACATCTCGGCAGATGACGTCGTTTGGTCTACAGAGGAACAAAATTGGTACCAAGCTGTGTTTTTCGCGTTTCTAATTAATTTTTGACTGATCCTGATTTTCTCTTTTAAAACATCTAAATTTGTTGGGGTTGGATTTTTCCTAAATATAATTAGAGCTAACCTTCTCTGTGCTACAGCTTTGGATAACGATTGATTCCAATATGGTTTAGGTGTAAATTTACTACTAGGATTACTATTAATTTTATAAAATGGAATATATATGTTTGCGGCTTTGTTAATCATATGTAAAAATGAGTCATATGATTCTTGAACATCATTAGAGACATTCAGATTACACCAGTGAGATTCAATATATTGGCGGTATGAAATCCAGTCAGCCTTTTTAAAATTTCTTCTGTCGATATTATTAGGAAAATAGTTAATAGAAATAGATAGTTTAATTATTAAGTGGTCACTACCTAGGGTTTCGTTTGTTACCCTCCATAGAAATTTACATGCTATATCCGAGGAAGCAAGTGATAAATCTGGAGATGATTCTTGCAACCTGCCATTAACCAACTTTACTCGAGTATAACTGCCATCATTTAAGGAAATCAAATTGTTATCAATACTAGAGTCAAAAATGATGTTACCTCTTAGGTTAGTCTTATTGGACCAGTTTGAATGATGGCCGTTTAGATCTCCTAGAATCAAAGATCTTCTTGAAGCTAAAGAAAAAATTCTATCCCAATCTCTTTGTGTAGTTTGAATCATAGGTGGACAATATATTGAAATAATAAGATCCAAATGCGAGCAATTAGATATTTTGATACAAACTACTTCTATTTCAGGGTTAATATTTTGAATTTGGAATAGTTGTGCCTTCATAGATTTATGGGCTACAATAGCTACACCCCCATATGAATCGTATCTATCATTTCGAAATATGTTATAGTCATTTAGTTTGAATGTACTACCAGGAGCTAGCCACGTTTCACTAACAGCAGCAACATGGATTTTTTCTTGAATAAGGAGGTTTAAGAATGCAGAAGATTTGGGTTTAATACTCTGGGCGTTCCATTGCAATATATTAATGGAGATAACTTTATCCATTCCAAAAGTATTTAAGTATGGACCCTTCACATAAGTTTTCAACAATCCATGTAGTAATCCATTCGAAACTAACTAACATAACTTCTTTAATTTTTTCGGTTATGGAATTATGCTTATCTAATATGATACCTTTCAATTTTAACAACAAATCACTCAGTGAATGTTGATGACTTTTTTTTTCTTTCTCTCGTTTACTCTCCACTTCCACTTCTGCGTTGTATCCGTTATCAGAACTTGCGTTCCAAAATTCAGTATCATCTATATTCGTTCTGTTTTTCTTTTTGCACCCCTGCGGAGATTTTTGTGAAGTTGAAGGTAGTTTTCCATCTTTAGGTGACTTCTTCTTCGTTACATCAGCATAAGTTGTATTATTTGATGAGTTAGACACAGGGTCGGTTGAGCTTTTAGGTTCTGGTATGTTATTAGTCACACAGACTTTTCCGGGAGGTAGATTATCCAAACCTCGAGAAGGAGGATCAGGAGGTACGTACATTGTTGAAGCTTTTTTATAGGTGCAATTAAATTCTGCCATTATTATACGAATTTTCTTCTCTTTCAAATAAATAGGGCATTCTTTAGAAATAGACGAATGATTTCCTAGGCAATTTGAGCAATTAAATTGAGCGGTATCACACGTAGGATGATTGTCTCCACATTTAGGGCAAACGATCTTTTTAGCAGGGCATACTTTGGCCATGTGTCCAAATTTCCAACAGCGAACACACTGTGTGACTGGGAATACATATGGGTCAACTCTTACTTGCATACCGTGAACACGAATAAAAGGTGGAAGAGATGAGCCTTCAAAACATAATTTAATTGTCTCACTATCTACCCATCCAGTGCCATCGAGGTCTCTTCGCTTGAGGCGATTTATATATAAAATTTTAATTGTGCTAGTGATATCTTTTTTAATTTGTTCTTCTGAGATTTCTAAATCAATGTTCCTGATTATACCATATGATAGATTTACCTCAGAAGGTTTTTGAAATCTCCATCCAAGATCTAACAAGGCTTTGCAATTCAAGAGTTTATTTGAATCAGTGTCCTTTTCAAATATTACGGATATCTTGTATGCATTTATGTATTTGACCCTATAAATATTTATGATGTCATTGTCCTTTAATAACTTAGCTAACGCGAATTGTTTTGGTAATTTTTCTTTGTGGGTGACGGTAATTTCAAAATATTGATCAGCATAGCTTATTGATTTGACATTTCTAGTTACTAAATTCCAATTTCCATCTGCATCACTCATAGTTCGTTTTCTTTTATGCACGTGGGTAGCGTCCAAATGAGTAATATCTTCTAAATTACTTATATCATCTAAACTTTGGTTCGAAATTTCTTCACTGTTAATTCATATATTATCAACTTCATTTGATTCTGTCACTTCTTCCATAATATATAAGATTCATTGTATATTAACAATAACACCTTACTAGTAGCCGCGCAGTGAGCGTTACAAGATGTAACTGATAAGAAAACCAGTTTTAACTAAACAAAAGCGATCTTGTGAATATTAAATACAATAACAGAGCTCACAACCTTACCGTGTGAGATTCACCACTGTACTGCCCCCCCAGATACTTGCAAAACTTAGCGAGCGGTGTAAGTCATGTTTATATATAACCATACGAGGAACTGAAGACTCGTCACCACCGTGAGATCGTGAGAATCACCTCACATAGTGAATCCGATGGAAAGCCACTATTGTCTCATACCTCGAGCTGTAGACACCTTTTAGTTTTATAATTAATATAAGTTAAATGTAATCTTTTAATATCAATAAATCTTATATTAAAAGTGTATTTTTTTTATATCTTGCGGACGCTCCCCACATAATTTAGTTAAATACAAAAGGAAAATACAAAACAATTGGCTGTGTTTATTTATAATACCGACAAATGGCTTAGTCAAAGAACCAATGTAGAACACGTTGCTCAATATTAAACAAATTGAAGACAAGACAACATTAGTGGGAATTTCTACAAACTGTATAATCCTGGCTCCAAGAGACAAGAATTTGTATGGCATCGACGCTGTTTAGCCACCTACATAAGTGAGAATAGAATAAACGGTCGATAAATTATGTTGTGTAAAGACCATAAAAAAGTGTGCTTTTCAGTTTCCGAAAAAAGTATATTAAGTTTTCGTAAATCGTCTTTAAGGGCACCAACTGTAATAAATAAACAGTAAAAAATACTTAATTTGTGCAAAATTAACGTGCAACAAAGAAACCTGTATTTATGCTCCAAAATTTGAGTAGCACAACAAATTTTAAATACTGCACGTAGTAAGGAACACCATGTTTGTACCCAACTCATTAGTTGTCATCGGACTATCGAAGTGAAGCATTATTTATTACAGTCATTATTTAAGATTTCCGAGAGATTCTAGCGATATAATTCGCGATACATTTCACAAACTCATAGATAAATTTAAAGATCACTTTCGAACTAATTCTTGTGAAGACAAATTCTTAGCTCAACGACTACCTGTGCTTAAAAATATAAAGTATACAATGATTTAGAGCCATGTAGTCACTATTTACTGATAAATTTGGTGATAACATCATTTTTTTATCCGCTTGATGGATTGTGAATTGTGAATGTGAATTATGTAAATTCACAATTAAAAATGACTATGTTAAGAAATAATAAAAGATAGCCAACACCTGGTACTTACCTAAATCATATTTTTATGTGTGTCTTTACTTCACCAGAATGCTGCGTCAACGTATAAGCACTACTGCACGAGGAATTAGCGACACAGAAAAGTATCGAAAAGCGCCTGAAGAGCATTCCAAAAATGGTGCAAAAATAATAACCCTGGCAAAATAATGTTAGCGATGTAATATTACACAGATTTATTTCAAAATTAAAAGCAGGCTTGTGGACTACCCTTGGGACAATCGAGTTTTTACTATTAACGAGGAAATTAATCTATGCGACTATTTAATCGAGTGCTTTGAAGTTTATTTTGGGTTATCTCCATCTGATGTAAGTAAACTGGCATACGGGTTGCCGATTAAAAATGGAAAAACATTACCTGAAAACTGGCACGATAGTCAAAAGGCGGGTAACACGTTAAACGCCGATAGAAAAAAATAAAAATCGTAAAAATACTTTTGGTCGTAATTTGTTTATTATGTTACGATACGTATAGAAAATAAGTTTTATTCAATTCTGTACATGGGTTACATAGTTACAGTCAAATACATAGCTGAGGTCACCGGTGCACCCCATGGCGCACAAATACAGAAAATATATTTTCCGGTACCCGGCGCCGCGCCGCCCACCCCGCCGGCCACCCGCTACACCAGTAGTGCGCTCGCGCTTACGGTGATAGAACGTGTGTTACTAGATCAATTACGTTCCTACTATCTTAGCTATCATCATTTTCTTATTGAATAGTTAATGTGCGAACCTTTAGATATGGATTTAGCTATGGAGGACTTCGAATTTACGCAGGATGAATGGAAGCAAATAAACGCGTCAGAAATTTTTTTTTCGATCGCTTCTATAAACAATGACGCTTTCGTAGAATCGGATAGTGAACCCATGCAATTACCGAAAAAGAAAAGACGTTTGGTTATCGCAAGTGATAGTGATAGTGACAGTGAGTAGGCTGAAAATTTTGTTGCCGCCAAAATATCGCAAAATGACCGTATTTCCTCAAAATGGTCGAGGCCAAAAAGACGACAGCCATCAGTGATTCCTTTCACCGAGTTCGAGGGTATGAAACCTCCATATTCTAATTTGCTGAAAGAAGCTGGCCCTGACCAGTATTATGATCTATTGGTGCCTGAAGAAATTCTTGAAATGATTGCTGAGCAGACAAATTTGTTCGCAAATCAAAACATCACAGCCAGGCAAACAAAGCCTGGATCAAGGTCTCATTCATGGAAGCCAACAAACAAGACAGAGATAAAACAGTTTCTTGGGCTGGTCTTGTTTATGGGCGTAGTAAAGCTGCCGAAATTAGCTTATTATTGGAGCAAAGACAAGATACTTGGACAAACTTTTCCAGCCACCGTTATGAGTAGGAACCGCTTCGAGTTACTACTGCAATACCTACACTTTAGCGACAATTTATCTGTCGACAGAAACGATCGTATTGCCAAAATAAGACCTTTAATCGATGCTCTCAATGATACTTTCCAGAAATATTATTTGCCTAAAGAAGATGTTTGTGTGGATGAAAGCCAAGTACCTTTCAGAGGTCGAATAATATTCAGGCAATACAATAAAAGTAAGCGACACAAGTATGGCATGAAGCTATTTAAGTTATGTACTGTTCCCGGATATACTTGCAAACTTAATTTGTATAGTGGGAAAAACATTGACGCAATAAATACTACGCCAACAAATGTGGTGATGGCACTATGTGAAAATATATTTGACAAAGGACACACGCTAGCAACTGATAATTGGTACACTAGCTTGCAACTGGCTTATCGGTTATTGGAGAAGCAAACCCATTTAATTGGCACATTGCGAAAAAACAGAAGAGGATTGCCTAAGGCTGTTGTTGATTCGAAACTGCAAAAAGGTGAAACAATGGCTATGGAGAATGAAGATGGAGTAACAGTGCTTAAATGGAAAGATAAGAGGGACGTGCTTATGCTGTCGACAAAGCATTCCGACAAAATTGCTCTGGTGGTGAAAAAAGGCAAACAGATTCGTAAACCAAAAGTTATTTTGGATTATAATAAATCGAAAGGGTCTGTAGACATGAGTGACCAGATAGGTGCCTATTCTTCGCCATTGCGGAAAACCGTAAAATGGTATAGAAAATTGGCAATAGAACTACTTCTAAATACGGCAGTTGTAAATGCTTGGGTCATGTACAATGAAAATAAGCAGAGCAAATCTTCAGTTGTCGACTTTAGGAGGGCTCTCATAAATTATTTGACTCGGCCAGCAGATTCCCAAGAAATAATTATCAATGAAAGACCTAAAAGACTCAAGCATGTCCTAAAATTAAAGGAAGGAAAAGTAAGAGACACGCGTCGTTTTTGCGTGCAATGTTATAAAGATTCAGTACAGGAATTTGGTCGTAAAGTAGCTAAGAATAAAGCTAAGAAAGTGAGTACGTACTGTGTGCAATGTAAGGGGGAGCCTCACTTTTGTCTAAAATGTTTCAATTATGTCCATCGCTAATATGTTGATGCTATAAAAGGTTTCTTATCTCATCTTTTACAGCATGTTTTGTCAAATATTATGGCTAATTATTTATATTTCTAATGGTTGTTTGTAATTATGCTTACTAATGAGAACTTTATTTTATTTTTCAGTAAAACTGATTTTTATATTTGTATTTCAAAATAAAGACTGCTAATTTTTGTTTAAATAATAAAGACTAATTTGAATTATATATCCTGAATTTTTATTTTGGTTACTTTTTTCGCTATCTCTCATTTTTTCAATTCCTTACAAGGTATTTTTGTCCCACTGCGCAGTATAGTTCTACAGCGCCGTGCCGGTCACGGAGTACGAATAAAGTAACAGTCAGTATGGCCGGCGGCGAGAAAAAGTAGTTTGAATATGACTATACGTTGAGGTCACCGGTGTCCCCCATGGCGTTTAACGTGGTAAGGAATAATTGACGGGTTTTTTGAAACAACACCCGAGTCTCTTTTTGAGATGTCCTCAACCAACAAGTCTGTCGCAGGTTTCGAGTTTCAACGAACATTATATGATAAGTTTGCGGAGGTAATGGATAGATTAAATTTGATCCAAAAGATATCTGGAATACGGATGAAACGGGGGTGACCACTGCTCGAGACTTAAATAAAGTTGATTAATTGTACCAATTTTAAATAAAGTTGATTAATTGTACCAATAGATGTTGCCACAAGTTGATTGCCTCGCGCTGTCAAGGTTGCAGCGAAAATAATTAGGTCAACTGATTTTTATTTGAAATATATGAGCTTGAAGAAACTCAGCAATAATAGTTTCATTTTAACCACACACTCCCCCAGCACCAGCAAAAGTCTAAAAGTGAGCAAGTTCGAGATACTGCACTACACAACCATTGTTCAAAAACCGAGTAAAATTATAGCTCAAAAAGGAATTAAACAAGTATAGGTGCATTAACCACAGCAGGACGTCGAAGATTAGTAACGGTTGCTGTTGCAATAAATGCTCAAGGAGGACACATACGTCCTTTTTTGTAGTCCCATTGTAACGATTCCAAGACCACATGATACGCGATGGTCCTGTTGGTTGGGCCGGAGCTGACAATGCTAGTGAATAGATGCAGGATGCAGAATTCTTATTGTTTTTACAACATTTTAAAAGACAAGTTATGGTGGAATATCACAGGAGATCACTATGACTTCAATTATTCCCTTTGAGTGGAACCATGAAAGAAAAACAAATATTATACGAGCGTATGATAAAGTGATTTTGTTACATGATAACGCTAGGCCACATGTTGCAAAACATTAGTGTATCTGAAATGATCAAGATTCAATGGGAAATTCGAACATACACGCCGTAATCACTGAACATAGCTGCCCTTCCATGGCGTATGGGCTGGCTGAACTGCACACTTGTTGGATAGCCTCTAAAGACGTATCGTTTTTCCGACGCGGAATTCACAATCTACCAGAAAAATGGGACCATGTGCTCTTTAATGGTAACCAATACTCTGAGTGAAATACTTTTCTACCTTATATTTTAAATAATCCTTTTATTCGGTAAAAGAAACAAATACCACAAAACCCCAAACGTCGACAAAACACATCTTGCCACCAATTGCGGTAGTCCATCTACGTACGAGTACATCGTAAAAACGTTGCGTTATAAAGTCGTGTTCACAGCATAATAATATATTAACAATAATAATATTTGTTTTATTGAAAAACGTTATAAAGCTTGCTAGAAAGCATTGTTACATCTCCCAGATACTTGCAAAACTTAGCAAGCTGTGTAAGTCATGTTTATGTATAACCATACGAGGAACCGAAGACTCGTCACCACCGTGAGATCGTGAGAATCACCTCACATACTGAATCCGATGGAAAGCCACTATTGTCTCACACCTCGAGCTGTAGACACCTTTTAGTTTTATAATTAATATAAGTTAAATGTAATCTTTTAATATCAATAAATCTTATATTAAAAGTGTATTTTTTTATGTCTTGCGGACGCTCTCCACATAATATAGTTAAATACAAAACAAACAGCTGTCTTTATTTATGATACCGACAAATGGCTTAGTCAAAGAACCAATGTAGAACACGCTGCTCAATATTAAACAAATTGAAGACAAGACAACATTAGTGGGAATTTCTACAAACTGTATAATCCTGGCTCCAAGAGACAAGAATTTGTATGGCATCGACGCTGTTTAGCCACCTACATAAGTGAGAATAGAATAAACGGTCGATAAATTATGTTGTGTAAAGACCATAAAAAAGTGTGCTTTTCAGTTTCCGAAAAAAGTATATTAAGTTTTCGTAAATCGTCTTTAAGGGCACCAACTGTAATAAATAAACAGTAAAAAATACTTAATTTGTGCAAAATTAACGTGCAACAAAGAAACCTGTATTTATGCTCCAAAATTTGAGTAGCACAACAAATTTTAAATACTGCACGTAGTAAGGAACACCATGTTTGTACCCAACTCATTAGTTGTCATCGGACTATCGAAGTGAAGCATTATTTATTACAGTCATTATTTAAGATTTCCGAGAGATTCTAGCGATATAATTCGCGATACATTTCACAAACTCATAGATAAATTTAAAGATCACTTTCGAACTAATTCTTGTGAAGACAAATTCTTAGCTCAACGACTACCTGTGCTTAAAAATATAAAGTATACAATGATTTAGAGCCATGTAGTCACTATTTACTGATAAATTTGGTGATAACATCATTTTTTTATCCGCTTGATGGATTGTGAATTGTGAATGTGAATTATGTAAATTCACAATTAAAAATGACTATGTTAAGAAATAATAAAAGATAGCCAACACCTGGTACTTACCTAAATCATATTTTTATGTGTGTCTTTACTTCACCAGAATGCTGCGTCAACGTATAAGCACTACTGCACGAGGAATTAGCGACACAGAAAAGTATCGAAAAGCGCCTGAAGAGCATTCCAAAAATGGTGCAAAAATAATAACCCTGGCAAAATAATGTTAGCGATGTAATATTACACAGATTTATTTCAAAATTAAAAGCAGGCTTGTGGACTACCCTTGGGACAATCGAGTTTTTACTATTAACGAGGAAATTAATCTATGCGACTATTTAATCGAGTGCTTTGAAGTTTATTTTGGGTTATCTCCATCTGATGTAAGTAAACTGGCATACGGGTTGCCGATTAAAAATGGAAAAACATTACCTGAAAACTGGCACGATAGTCAAAAGGCGGGTAACACGTTAAACGCCGATAGAAAAAAATAAAAATCGTAAAAATACTTTTGGTCGTAATTTGTTTATTATGTTACGATACGTATAGAAAATAAGTTTTATTCAATTCTGTACATGGGTTACATAGTTACAGTCAAATACATAGCTGAGGTCACCGGTGCACCCCATGGCGCACAAATACAGAAAATATATTTTCCGGTACCCGGCGCCGCGCCGCCCACCCCGCCGGCCACCCGCTACACCAGTAGTGCGCTCGCGCTTACGGTGATAGAACGTGTGTTACTAGATCAATTACGTTCCTACTATCTTAGCTATCATCATTTTCTTATTGAATAGTTAATGTGCGAACCTTTAGATATGGATTTAGCTATGGAGGACTTCGAATTTACGCAGGATGAATGGAAGCAAATAAACGCGTCAGAAATTTTTTTTTCGATCGCTTCTATAAACAATGACGCTTTCGTAGAATCGGATAGTGAACCCATGCAATTACCGAAAAAGAAAAGACGTTTGGTTATCGCAAGTGATAGTGATAGTGACAGTGAGTAGGCTGAAAATTTTGTTGCCGCCAAAATATCGCAAAATGACCGTATTTCCTCAAAATGGTCGAGGCCAAAAAGACGACAGCCATCAGTGATTCCTTTCACCGAGTTCGAGGGTATGAAACCTCCATATTCTAATTTGCTGAAAGAAGCTGGCCCTGACCAGTATTATGATCTATTGGTGCCTGAAGAAATTCTTGAAATGATTGCTGAGCAGACAAATTTGTTCGCAAATCAAAACATCACAGCCAGGCAAACAAAGCCTGGATCAAGGTCTCATTCATGGAAGCCAACAAACAAGACAGAGATAAAACAGTTTCTTGGGCTGGTCTTGTTTATGGGCGTAGTAAAGCTGCCGAAATTAGCTTATTATTGGAGCAAAGACAAGATACTTGGACAAACTTTTCCAGCCACCGTTATGAGTAGGAACCGCTTCGAGTTACTACTGCAATACCTACACTTTAGCGACAATTTATCTGTCGACAGAAACGATCGTATTGCCAAAATAAGACCTTTAATCGATGCTCTCAATGATACTTTCCAGAAATATTATTTGCCTAAAGAAGATGTTTGTGTGGATGAAAGCCAAGTACCTTTCAGAGGTCGAATAATATTCAGGCAATACAATAAAAGTAAGCGACACAAGTATGGCATGAAGCTATTTAAGTTATGTACTGTTCCCGGATATACTTGCAAACTTAATTTGTATAGTGGGAAAAACATTGACGCAATAAATACTACGCCAACAAATGTGGTGATGGCACTATGTGAAAATATATTTGACAAAGGACACACGCTAGCAACTGATAATTGGTACACTAGCTTGCAACTGGCTTATCGGTTATTGGAGAAGCAAACCCATTTAATTGGCACATTGCGAAAAAACAGAAGAGGATTGCCTAAGGCTGTTGTTGATTCGAAACTGCAAAAAGGTGAAACAATGGCTATGGAGA
Organism: Antheraea assamensis; assembly: GCA_035772565.1. NCBI lineage: Eukaryota > Metazoa > Arthropoda > Insecta > Lepidoptera > Saturniidae > Antheraea > Antheraea assamensis. The sequence continues at coordinate 2,077,714 of JAQQSE010000001.1, forward strand.
ATGAAGATGGAGTAACAGTGCTTAAATGGAAAGATAAGAGGGACGTGCTTATGCTGTCGACAAAGCATTCCGACAAAATTGCTCTGGTGGTGAAAAAAGGCAAACAGATTCGTAAACCAAAAGTTATTTTGGATTATAATAAATCGAAAGGGTCTGTAGACATGAGTGACCAGATAGGTGCCTATTCTTCGCCATTGCGGAAAACCGTAAAATGGTATAGAAAATTGGCAATAGAACTACTTCTAAATACGGCAGTTGTAAATGCTTGGGTCATGTACAATGAAAATAAGCAGAGCAAATCTTCAGTTGTCGACTTTAGGAGGGCTCTCATAAATTATTTGACTCGGCCAGCAGATTCCCAAGAAATAATTATCAATGAAAGACCTAAAAGACTCAAGCATGTCCTAAAATTAAAGGAAGGAAAAGTAAGAGACACGCGTCGTTTTTGCGTGCAATGTTATAAAGATTCAGTACAGGAATTTGGTCGTAAAGTAGCTAAGAATAAAGCTAAGAAAGTGAGTACGTACTGTGTGCAATGTAAGGGGGAGCCTCACTTTTGTCTAAAATGTTTCAATTATGTCCATCGCTAATATGTTGATGCTATAAAAGGTTTCTTATCTCATCTTTTACAGCATGTTTTGTCAAATATTATGGCTAATTATTTATATTTCTAATGGTTGTTTGTAATTATGCTTACTAATGAGAACTTTATTTTATTTTTCAGTAAAACTGATTTTTATATTTGTATTTCAAAATAAAGACTGCTAATTTTTGTTTAAATAATAAAGACTAATTTGAATTATATATCCTGAATTTTTATTTTGGTTACTTTTTTCGCTATCTTTCATTTTTTCAATTCCTTACAAGGTATTTTTGTCCCACTGCGCAGTATAGTTCTACAGCGCCGTGCCGGTCACGGAGTACGAATAAAGTAACAGTCAGTATGGCCGGCGGCGAGAAAAAGTAGTTTGAATATGACTATACGTTGAGGTCACCGGTGTCCCCCATGGCGTTTAACGTGGTAAGGAATAATTGACGGGTTTTTTGAAACAACACCCGAGTCTCTTTTTGAGATGTCCTCAACCAACAAGTCTGTCGCAGGTTTCGAGTTTCAACGAACATTATATGATAAGTTTGCGGAGGTAATGGATAGATTAAATTTGATCCAAAAGATATCTGGAATACGGATGAAACGGGGGTGACCACTGCTCGAGACTTAAATAAAGTTGATTAATTGTACCAATTTTAAATAAAGTTGATTAATTGTACCAATAGATGTTGCCACAAGTTGATTGCCTCGCGCTGTCAAGGTTGCAGCGAAAATAATTAGGTCAACTGATTTTTATTTGAAATATATGAGCTTGAAGAAACTCAGCAATAATAGTTTCATTTTAACCACACACTCCCCCAGCACCAGCAAAAGTCTAAAAGTGAGCAAGTTCGAGATACTGCACTACACAACCATTGTTCAAAAACCGAGTAAAATTATAGCTCAAAAAGGAATTAAACAAGTATAGGTGCATTAACCACAGCAGGACGTCGAAGATTAGTAACGGTTGCTGTTGCAATAAATGCTCAAGGAGGACACATACGTCCTTTTTTGTAGTCCCATTGTAACGATTCCAAGACCACATGATACGCGATGGTCCTGTTGGTTGGGCCGGAGCTGACAATGCTAGTGAATAGATGCAGGATGCAGAATTCTTATTGTTTTTACAACATTTTAAAAGACAAGTTATGGTGGAATATCACAGGAGATCACTATGACTTCAATTATTCCCTTTGAGTGGAACCATGAAAGAAAAACAAATATTATACGAGCGTATGATAAAGTGATTTTGTTACATGATAACGCTAGGCCACATGTTGCAAAACATTAGTGTATCTGAAATGATCAAGATTCAATGGGAAATTCGAACATACACGCCGTAATCACTGAACATAGCTGCCCTTCCATGGCGTATGGGCTGGCTGAACTGCACACTTGTTGGATAGCCTCTAAAGACGTATCGTTTTTCCGACGCGGAATTCACAATCTACCAGAAAAATGGGACCATGTGCTCTTTAATGGTAACCAATACTCTGAGTGAAATACTTTTCTACCTTATATTTTAAATAATCCTTTTATTCGGTAAAAGAAACAAATACCACAAAACCCCAAACGTCGACAAAACACATCTTGCCACCAATTGCGGTAGTCCATCTACGTACGAGTACATCGTAAAAACGTTGCGTTATAAAGTCGTGTTCACAGCATAATAATATATTAACAATAATAATATTTGTTTTATTGAAAAACGTTATAAAGCTTGCTAGAAAGCATTGTTACATCTCCCAGATACTTGCAAAACTTAGCAAGCTGTGTAAGTCATGTTTATGTATAACCATACGAGGAACCGAAGACTCGTCACCACCGTGAGATCGTGAGAATCACCTCACATACTGAATCCGATGGAAAGCCACTATTGTCTCACACCTCGAGCTGTAGACACCTTTTAGTTTTATAATTAATATAAGTTAAATGTAATCTTTTAATATCAATAAATCTTATATTAAAAGTGTATTTTTTTATGTCTTGCGGACGCTCTCCACATAATATAGTTAAATACAAAACAAACAGCTGTCTTTATTTATGATACCGACAAATGGCTTAGTCAAAGAACCAATGTAGAACACGCTGCTCAATATTAAACAAATTGAAGACAAGACAACATTAGTGGGAATTTCTACAAACTGTATAATCCTGGCTCCAAGAGACAAGAATTTGTATGGCATCGACGCTGTTTAGCCACCTACATAAGTGAGAATAGAATAAACGGTCGATAAATTATGTTGTGTAAAGACCATAAAAAAGTGTGCTTTTCAGTTTCCGAAAAAAGTATATTAAGTTTTCGTAAATCGTCTTTAAGGGCACCAACTGTAATAAATAAACAGTAAAAAATACTTAATTTGTGCAAAATTAACGTGCAACAAAGAAACCTGTATTTATGCTCCAAAATTTGAGTAGCACAACAAATTTTAAATACTGCACGTAGTAAGGAACACCATGTTTGTACCCAACTCATTAGTTGTCATCGGACTATCGAAGTGAAGCATTATTTATTACAGTCATTATTTAAGATTCTAGCGATATAATTCGCGATACATTTCACAAACTCATAGATAAATTTAAAGATCACTTTCGAACTAATTCTTGTGAAGACAAATTCTTAGCTCAACGACTACCTGTGCTTAAAAATATAAAGTATACAATGATTTAGAGCCATGTAGTCACTATTTACTGATAAATTTGGTGATAACATAACTTATTTTATCCGCTTGATGGATTACATCATTCATAATTAAAGATGGCTATGTTAAGAACAATGAAAGATAACCAACATCTGGTGGCGATTTGCATGATGAAAATATTCCCGAAAATTTCTTAGCAAACAGAAAATATGAGAGAGTTTTTGTTTAACGCCAAAAACGTGAAACTGAACGAAACTATTATGCATGGGCTAATGCTCTTCTGAGAGACACATATAAAACGCAGATAATAATATCTAGTACCAATATTTGTATATGTTTAATATTTTTATCTAATTGTAATGTAGAAATCCCGATTACCTATTATACAATTTATATCAATAGTCGTGAGTTTCACTTATTTTACATTGCAACGCTGCCAGGATGTGAATTTAGAACTCTTCAAAAACCTTTAAAAAAACGTACCAAGTACTTTTATAGTACAATTGACTTTAAAAATACACGTCTATTGCAAGAAGAACTTACCATTGGAAATATAGAAATTTACGTCTAAATCAAAATTCATAGAAATGAGAGGATCGCAAACCAAATCCGAAGAAATCATAATTTCACAAAATGCAGTTGAGGAGTCGAATTCAGCACAAACAGTTGAAACACAAGTAGTCGAGATTTGTTTTCTTTTGTCGATTGGTGTGTTTAGGTAAGTATAAAAATAAATTATAAGAAATGTCACGAAAATTAATACAACGGTAGCTTGATGAAATAACCCTACAGCGATATACAAGTATTCAACGCCGAACATCATCTAAACTACAATTTACCAACGAGGGCAAAGGTAGAAGAAAATAAAGACCAAAATGAATTATTGTGTTTGAAAATCAACGTCTGTGGTGTGCATGGACTTTTGTTTCAATATTTTGCAGCGTATGTTATAACAATGTTACAAAAAAAAACAGGTGGATAAATGAAGCAACTTTATGTGATTATTTTATTAAAAAAAACGATATAACGAAAAAATGTTCTTCACGAGGTAAGATTTTTCATATAATAATTATCAATGAATATTTTGCCTATTATGACAGAGGAACAATTAAAATTGTACACAGAGTAAAACCGAATGTAAGAAAAAATTAATTCAATTTGTTTATCAAAAACCATGTACCTATCCCAAAAATCTTAACTTAGATTACTACAGATTATAAAAATGTTGATGAGCTGCTTCAGGGCAAGGGGAAAATACCATAAAACCATAGAAGAGTTACAATGCCTTACTAACTAATTACAACATTATCAGGAAAAGAATAGGGTCAATTGTTGATTTTGGTAAGGTAATTTCAGAGTTATTAGTAAAGTTGTCCATTGCACAAGCTGACAGGCACAATAATTATAATATACTTTTAAATTGATTTACTTTACTTTTAAACAAGAAACGTTATGAAGCTATTCGACATTGTTTTCGCATATTATCGATTTAGTACAATAATATCTATGCGTAATTTTTCGCTTTAATAGATGCTATACAGGTGGCAATAGAAGAAGACGCTTTATCTACATCAACGGGTATCACAAATACGGGTAAGCATCCTTTGTCCAATAACATTTACATAAATCAGCGGTACCAGCATAAGAGTCAACAGGGTTTATGTAGATTTTACAATAACTCAAGAGGATAAATGCAGAATGCTTATGTACCTCAGCAACAAAATCATGTAAGAAATTTTGAGAATTTCTATCATGGCAATAACTCCATTCATAGAAGTAGGCTGTACATATAACAATAATAGTCGCGGTAACAGGGCTCAAAGTAACATAACTCTCATAATAACCAAGCGCAAAAAAGAACAATGGGCGAACCAGATGATGAAATCTCAGCACTCAGTTGGAGTGTGAAAATTAATTTCAGTGTCTTAAAACAGCTTCGATGGAGACACCTGTGCTGCAATATATTGCTTTTTCTAGATCTAATAACTAGTTAATATCTATGTTTTATAATATATTTTATACTGTTACTGACAAACAGACTGCAAGATATACAGTTTTAGCTGAATCAACTAGCTCTGACTAGATCAAAAAACATTGGATACATATGGAGACAGCATCAACATGCGAAGATGCAGAAGAAAATTTACTTATTCTTAAGATAATTTGAGAAATTCACAATTATTTCTTCAGGCTTTGTTTGACAACAAATTCAATGAAGAAGCATTAACAAGTGAAGACTCTACTCATGTAACAACTGTGGTAACTTATCAAGAAAATTGTTGTAAAATTGAAACTTACAGCTGATTAGTTAAGAGTATGATTTGAAGCCCTTAATATTCATTCATGCAACATGTCTATTTCGATGATAGTGAAATAATTACAAAAAAAAAATAAAGACTGAAATTAAGAAATCCACAAAAAATGTTCTTGCAATGATTAGACCAATATATACAAAGAAGTGGACTCGATAGCATTGTTAAAGAAGTAAATATTGTGGTGTTAATACTTTGTCATCAGTACTTAAAGGTACTCAGTACAATAGAGCCAACATAGCACATACACTTATGTATGAAGCATTGAGGGGCATACAAAATTTATTGATTACATGATTACCTGTGGATGGAACTTTTAAAGATCAATTACAGCAGTTGTATATCACTCCTTAAGAGATATTAGAAGTAACAGTAGATAAGAATCACACCAGTGTGAGGGACAAAAGTACAGTTGATATCCCTTTACCAAATTTTTTAACCATATAAGCACTTGAAACCAACCAAATGTGGTCAAAACTACTTATGAGAAGATGTATCAATTCTCAATCTTAAGAACCAAAAACATGTTACCGAATTCCCTGAAGACTTGGGAAGAACTTTAAGAGGATCACAAATTAAACCTCACTTTTTAAAAGGCATGAGAAAACAAGTTATATTTGAACATATATATGATATATATTGAGAAATAAACGCTCCTTTACAGCCAGCTTAAAAAGTCTGTGCATGATGATTCACCAGAGGCAAAACATTTTTGTTAAAGAAATAGTCAAGATTATTTTAAGAATATACCACAAATAAGTTGCCAGTATGATCCTGAATCAAAACCTAGTTATGCAGTCTGCACCCTCCATTATTATGTTGTGCTAAGATAAAGACACTGAGATAGCTTATTTACTTATTTTGTCTTTAACTACCAATCGGTGATAATCACTTAATATTTAGTCTAAATGGATATGTGTCTTTTTTTGTTATTCACTATTAAGCCACCTGGTGTGTTAATTAAAGTAACAAATGCATATGTTAATGTTTCTAAATATAAAAACCGTGTTACCTATGTTCGTCATCTTTACTCAACACAGAATCTCTTCAAATAATTTATAAGAATTGTGAAACAAATTCAACAAATAACAGGACCTTCCTGACACAGTATTTGGTAAAAGGAAAAATCAATAACAATACAGGAAGCAGGAGCCCAGGGTTGTTCGACAAATATCGATATTAGAATCATCCGAAATATCCATAATTAAAATCGATACTAAAATTATTGTTTTGTCTTCATTATATGGAACATCGAACAATGACCAACGAGGTCAAACTTACTGTTTTATTTGCAAATACGAAGTACTCCGTCAGCAACATTAGAAACTAGGAACCAACCCGTTCTCTAGCGATTACGTTGTCTCGTACCAACAAAAAGTCATATTGCCACTCCTTATTATATATTTTAAATATTACTGTATGTTTTACAATGTCAATTAAAATTAAATTACTTTATTTAAATCGTGATAAATATATATATTTACAAAGAAACAACCAACAGAACATGATCAATCCTTAAAAAATAGAAGAAAATAAGTAAACCTCCTAAACCTAAATTATATTTATAAATTTGTATGTATTTTTACAGTTATAGACGAACAGTGTCAATCGACGATGGGTTCAGCCATCCGTCAATGTCAGAATCAACTGCCGACCAATGAAACGTGTTAATTACTTTTTATTGTTATTAACGTTCTGTGTTGCAGTGAGACGTAGCAGCGGCCAATCAACTCCAAGCAAAAGTATAAAGTATCGTCCAACCAAATATTTAATGAAATCTGACCAGTATTTAGCCTCCAGTTGTTGTATATTTTTATGGTTCGGCAGCTAAAATGCTGCTTCCAAATTTTCGTACCCAGAAAAGCCAACTCATTGAAAGACCGCTGTTCTAAAGAAAGTGTTTCAGAAATTTATTTGTGGCCAACAGTCAGTTTATTGTATGGAAAGTCTTTAGAAGTATGATTACATATTTAAGTACAGTTCCCAAAGTTGTACAATAAATACTTCCGGTAAATACTTTATTATAGTGGTATGGTCGAAACAGTCCCTGTACCAGTTTTATCTAAGTAAATTAGCAAATTATAAGTTAAAAAAGATACTAAAATATCGTTAGCGAAAGATTTAGTTAATGTTTTATATACTAAAGAGCAACAAACTGGCAGACGGCCGCGGCCCATTTAATGATAAATGGTTACCGTCACCTATGGGCAATTGAAACTCCACGCGCATCAATGTTGTGTTGTCGACCTTTAAAGCGGATTTTAATCCCTTTTTTGAAGACTTATGTCAAGCCCTAGGGGATCACCGTGCTGGATATCCCAATATCGATAATTATTAAATTTAAAGTTGCTACTTGTTATAATATTGATTGTACTTGAAATTATTAATAAAATATTTTTATTTTATTTAATTTACCTCTTGGTGTTGAATGTTATGTGAACTATGTACGATGTATATCTATAAAAAAGGTGTGCGTGCGATTTACACACAATAGAAATGAAACGTTAGTAAATCGAAAAAAGAATGAAATGAACACATATAACAAGGGTAGGATAATTACAATGTTAATTTCTTTAAAAATGAAAGTATATTCATTAATTTTTAAAGATATTTTATTTAACATATGTTACATAATTTATTGCTACATCATTTCAGTTTCAACAAACAAGATATAAAAATACTCACTAACACTGTTAAATAATAACACACCACGCTGACTTTTTACTAAAAAGCTTTAATACGCAGTCGCATATAGTATAAAGTAGTACATGTACATTTCGCATATACTAACTCACGTTAAATGCTCCTTTTTTATATATATTATAGGGGCAAACGAACAGGTGGGTCACCTGATGGTAAGTGATCACTGCCGGCCTTTTAAATATGTGGACCTCCGGCGCTCTCACTGGCCGAACGAAACGCAACAGTTCAACCTCTGTTACTTCACATCGGTTTTCTGTGAGAGGGTGGTACTACCCCGGGCGAGCCGACCCATTCATGCTGAAACCAGTAACAGCTTCAGCGTAGCTCTACCACTTACAAAAACTCAAACACAAGCAAGTATTAAACAGTGTGCAAAATACATACACACCGACATTTGCTCTCTCGCTCTGGCTCACTCTTAGTAAGACTAAGACTATGCTTAGAAGACGGAAGTGGAGATGTTACGAAGCATGGCACAAAGAGGAGAAACCGATAATATAAAATAGTATGTCTCATTCTTTGCCGGCTCCATCCTACACCTTTTTGTATTTGTGTCTTTTACCTGTCGTTTTTTCCGTTGCATCCGGTTTGAAATCACAACGATTCTAAAGAAGTTTCACTTCAAAAATAATCGTTTTTCGTTTAACTGTTAAACGTTAATACATATAACGTAATAAATAAACGTTCAATACATTATAAAAGATCAAATGCATTTTTGTACGAACATCTCTACTCATACTATACAATGGAACAAAAAACCATAGACTGTTACGATAGCGTTATAATGATCGTTTTTAATATAACGATATATATAAAAACCAAATTAAACTATTTATAACTGCTACTACAAAGACAATAAATCAAATCATGCTATTTTTTACATTGGATGGTTATTGCCATCGCTGTTTAATTGTCACTATGGTTGATAATATTTCATTTAAGTGTTATCTATGTTTGTGTAATATATATGAATTCTCAGAAATGGTTACATTTCTTCGCTACATAAGGTCTGTTTTAGAAAGCAGACGGGTGCGGGTGCTTGAATTTCACAGTCGAATGCTAGCGACGTCTACATACATACACACATACATACTACATAAATACACGCAAGCACCCGCAACCGCCTGCAGTCTGAAACAGGCCTAACGTAGTGAAGAAAAATTATATAAGCCATAGTTTTACTACTCATGGTACTAATTGTAACTATAGTTATATACCATAATTTTATACTTACAAGATGGTAGTCAAAAGTTAAGCTAAAACTAGTTCGAGACTGGTTCTCAAGTATAGGTGCCGGAACACACCAACAGATGCTTGGCAACATCTACGTTGAGTAAACTCGCTTATTAACAACTAGTTCTCCTATATACAAATGTACTCTGTGTAGTTGACTACAAGAACAGTATGAGGTCGGGTGGATTCTATTGCTTTATGCTTGAACAATTTTTATCTACCTGTTGCATGTTGTCTATACCAGTCGCCAGGGAACAAAGGATGATAATTTAGACCTATTATGCCAATTTCTTGGTATCGATATAGTTTTCCAGATTCTGTATCATATTTGTCAAGTGAAGTACTGGTATTCAATAAAACCATCTCTTAAGATTGTTTATGGAATCATTTTATTTTTGTATTTTTCATAATAATATTAATATTATCAATAAATGATTTAAAATTAAACACAGCTTATTAATTTCAGACCCTGAGAAAGCACTAATGAACTTCAACGATTATTTATTCTATATTTCAAATTATTTATCCATATAATTATAAAATAATAATGATTAAACGTAGTTCTTAACTATTATATAACATTACTAGTTGATAATTCTAATTCACATAACGAGTTTTATATCAATTGACTAAAACAATTAGTTGTGGACTCAATTCTGTGTATATCACTGAATTAAACTGGGACGACGTGTTTTGTCCTTGGTAGTCTCCAACAGCGAGCACTCGTTTCACCATAGGCGAGCCATGTACAGTTCCAAGTAAGATTCCACAGAAAGATATTGAAACGGTACCTACCTAGGCAGATAACTGATTAGATAATAAGTTCTTGAAAGCTTCAGATCTCTAATTTAATTGGTTTTTGCGAAAAAACAAAATATGTAAAAAAAAAACTTACGGATGACTGAATCGATTAATCTAAACTTTTATTTGGGAGTTACTATTAAACTATTATTAACGTTTAACAAAAAAATTAAAAGCTGTATAAATGCATAGGATCATTGAATTTTTTTGCTCTTTTATATAGTTATGATTTTTTTTTGAAACCTTATGAATTTACCTGTTAATATTATTTGCCATAAGGATTTAAAATGGGTACGCCATTGCATCTAAATTAAAAACCACATTTTTACGCAATTTATCAATTTGCTTATGTACGTATATAATTTATATTCTATTTTAACCCAAATTTCATTTATAAGGCAGAAGGAAGATTTTTTATTTTCTACTGTATTGCATGGTGGTAGGGTTTTTCTAAGTCCATCTGGCCAGCTACCGGCTTCAAATTGAAAATTTGTCGCCAAGCACCTATTGGTGTGTTCCGGCAGCTGCACTTGAGAGCCAGTACCCCTCTAGGTTTAGCGTGACTACACCATTTTAGACCACATCATAATTTAACATCACATGTGATTGTGGTCAAACCCATAAAGTATTAAAAAAAAAATTAAAAATGATAAACAAGTTGTAAGTGTAAATGTTTATTTAATTAAGCACAAAATGTATCCTCCATGGTAATATTAAAACTAGAACATAAATGTAAAAATATGTTCAAAATGGTATGTGTTAGTACAAAGGTAAATATAACAACCACCAATAAAACACTAGACACTTCTTTCTGGTACTACTTTCTTAAAACTAAAAATGCAATACAGCAAAATTTTGAATTGTTTTGTAGAATAAAAAAAAAGTGTTTCTAGTGTTCTATCAAGTTTAAATGGTAACTATTAATCACAACAAGCTTATCTATAAATTAATATGCAAATGACTAGTGTACGTTTAATTATTCACATTACCTCGAACTCATCTGTTGAACTGTAAGTGGTTCTTCACTTTAAATCATTACTTAAATTCGCTTGATTTCTTATGAATACAATAATTTTTAACAGACCCTTTAAACATAAATTTCATATTAAAAGTAAATAATACTTCACAAGTATATAGTTATGTTTATTTAAATGTATACAAAATTTACAAATTATGACAAATAACCCTTAAATGCATAAGTTTAGTTTTTAATTTTGAAAGTAATTTAAAACAACAACGAAAAACAAAACATACAATTTACCCGCCAAAAGTAATGTCAACTTTTCCCTTTCATACGTAAGATATTTACTACGGTTTTAATACGCTTTCGGAAACGCATATATATACTCAGATTTTTAAATAAAATTAAGTGGTATGTCATGGACAATTAGCGACATTATGCATTTAAGGGTTAAATGTACAGATCGAATGACAACAATTTATAATACTAAAGTATTCTGTTATATATGTCAAATTATCAAGTTATATTCATCGCCTAAAATAGTTACAAGGGGCCATTAAGGTATTATGTAAGCAGATTTTATGTAATCTCTGACTGCCCCCTCTGCCAAATAAATAATACTCTTACTCCCCTTCCATGCTTGTGTAAAGATTTATGTAGATATTTTTTTTTAACATTTTCTGGTTTCCTTATCCTTATTGACCCTCACATATCAGACCTACACATCCAGATCCCCATCCCTTATGTCACCAAAAATAAGTAGAACTGACGTAGTAATACTTCAATGACCCCTAATTGTGGTTGAGATAGAATCAGATAGTAAATTAAACTTCTGAGATAACAAAATACAAAAATACAACCGAATTGATAACCTCATCCTTTTTTGAAGTTAAAAACATAGATTATTATGAACCCCGTATTATAATAGTAAGATATTTCAACTAATTGCAATACTGTACCAATTGAGAGAACCACCAATAGGAAAATTGGGTTCTGTATTCACTAATAAATCAAAATTAGATGTAACGAATAAACTTTCTCAAAATTGAACAGAAGAACTATTTTAGATTTCAATATTTTTAAATTAAATAATTGAGAAATAAAGTATTTACTAATTGTCTCTGTCTACACAAAAATCTGTTAATAATTAGAAAGATTTCGTTGAAGAAAAATATGTTTTTATCTTTTTTTAATATATATATATATATTTAAAATTACTGTAAAGATATATTATTGTAAAATTCAACTAATAAATGAAATAATAACGGCATAAACAACATTGTAACCGTAACGCAATTCGATATACATATATTTAATTTCTAAAGCGTAGCTTGTCTATGGTAACCAAATCACCATACATATATAAGATATTTGATACACAGACACAGGACTGATAATTATATTCATGCATTAAAGTCTATAAAGTGCGGGGATCGAACCCGCTATATCTAATCTCAATAATTGGCCTTAATAATACCATTGCGCCTTAAGGCCTGCTTTTACGTTGACATTTGAAACTATATTAAATAATTTTTCAAAAACTTATCAATTTAAAACAATTATAATAAATTAACGTGTAATCTCACTGTCGTGACAACCGTATTTGTTTGAATAAAATTTATTAAAAAAAAAAGAATTATACTAAAATGGCGTTTCACGCTATTCTTATAAGCGATATTTGGTAACAATGAAATTAACTAAGAAACCCTTCATAACTATTCTTAAATTAGACTGTGGCCATTATTTTCTAAATGCTCCGTACACATAATCGTTTTTTCAGCTCTCATAAGCCCCTCGGTTGGTTTTTTAAGACCCAGATCGCAAAATGGCGGATTGTTTTTAATTTCACGGCATTGAACATTGTAAATATAATGGCTTAGTAAAAAAGTCCGTACAAATGAAAAAATATTTTAAAAATACATTTTGCATTAAAATTATAATTTGTATAACTTTTGTAATAAATCAGGTGTTTTTTTAAAGCTTATACTGGCAACAGTCTGTTGACTGGTGCCTCATAAGGTCTACATTTGTTGGGATATAGTTTTGGACAGTCCAGGGGTTAAAAAAAAGCTTTTCAATAATAAAAAAAAAGTGGCAAAATGTGCATAAAGCAATAAAAATAATAATAGCAAGTGCATAAAGAGCTTTACTTTGATGGTAACAATTGTGATAAAATGGGTATCCAATATGTTACTGTTATGTGGAGCTGTAAATGCAATTTGCAACTCAATTAGGCTATTTAATTTGAGAGTCAGTTAAATAAAGCAACTCTTGCTGTAAGCAACACTGATTTCCCGATAATTTGGTAGAAAATTATAATCCAACTGTACCGCAAATTGACCTCAAATTGTAAAGTAAATTTTCGGTAAAATGTAGTCACACACAGATGACAATTTGATACCAAAGGAGAAACAGTTGATATCAAATAGCAGTTAAAGCGAAGTTTATGATTCTTGTTTTAAATCTTATTCGTAAAGAACGTAGATATAATGCGATTAAATACAGAAATGAGCTTTTATTTGCATTTTCGTGTTTATTTTTTTTTGTGAAGTACTGAATATTAGTACAAAAATACATGATATATTTAAAAAGTAAGTATGTTCTCTAAATTTTCGATGTCTTTTTAGCGCTCATTTCTGACAGCAAATGACTGTCAATTTACTATGTAATTTGGCGTCAAATAATGAAGAATATTGAGAGAGCAAATTGTGTTTATTGAGGTAATTTGCAACACGTCTATGACGGGTATAGAGATAAGAAGTACCGATGTATTTCGATTTTTAAGTAGACGATCCTTTGAAAAGAACTTTAAGTTCCTAAAGTGACCAAAACGGCACTGACGTATTAGTGAAAGTTACGAGTATACACTGAATTTATCAGTATATGTATGTATGCAATAAAAATTGCATTTTGGCGATAGTACTGGTATCTTAACTCGGTTTTTGTAACTTCTGAGTCGGCATTTCTTATCTTTACCCACCATACTTCGAAACACTACAGAAATTGTCTATGGCCTTTACTGTAGAGTATACGGTATAGTGAAGTCGAATCGGAAACTGTCGTATCGATTCTTGACACTCGGTTCGTTAAATTGTTTCGGACCTTAAATCGATTTATTAAAATACTTCACCGGGTTATTGTAACGTGAAAACGTTTGTGAAAATCTGTCGTAAAAATGTTTTTAAAAGAATTATTTAAAAAAAAAAGTCGACATTGCATGTTCGACTATAATGTTGTTTAAAACATGCGAGATCTATAACAAGTATTAACACAAATAATCTCTTGAGATTTCTAATAAACTAGACAATTAAATATTTGAAACATAAAACAACATTAAGGCAATATATTAATTTATCAAAATATACGTAGAAAAAACAAATGCAAAATTTAAGTTTCGCGTCTTGGCTATAAATTATTCAATTTGACAGTGGCAAAAGTTACCCTTATAATTTATTGAAAAAAAAACAAAAAAACGTGTGTGCAATTGACATAGAGTAGATGTGAAATCTTAAAAATACGATGAAAATATTTATATAAACGAAACACGTGAAAAAATACACCAAGCTTGTTATGGCGGTCTTTTTCAAAGGCTTCGTAATACGTAAGCACACAAACGGACATACAACATACACGCGTACAACACTCGGACCAGAGCAAGTATTAAGTAAGGAGACCGCGAATGTATATATAAATTTAGAGTGCGAGAGAGCGAGATAGAATACATTATACAGTGCTTGTTATATTAAAAAAAGCTAATGCCCCATATATAAACAATAGCCTACAATGGATCTGGATAAGACACGTTTAGTCACAGACATTCATTAGTTAAACTATGTATATATAATTTTAATTGGGTAACTTTTCCCGCTGTTTCGATTTATATTTCAGAAACAAAATTAAGTTCAAACGACGCTCTTCATCTCTTGTTTGACACAAGTTTTGAAAGCCTCCCAACCTTCGTTCTTGGCGTAAGACTGAAAACAAATGTGTTGTTATATTAGTGAGACATTAGTAAATAATTGTATACAATTGCATAGTAAATACATTTGTATGAATAATTTACTTTTTCTTTATACAGGGAAAAAAGTAATTTGTATACTTTTTCACATAATCTCAGAATATTATAGCATTTGTATGAATGCAATTAACTTTTTAGTCATGGTGGTCGAGTGGTTTGACCGATGGAATGTCAATCCGATGGCTGTAGGTTCGAGTTCCCTGCATGGACAGACAAATTTTTCGGAATTCGCGGTCATTTACGAATTTAAATTGGTAGCACTATCGGCTGACAGTGAAGGAAAACACCGTGAGGAAACTTGAACCTTAGTAATGTTCTTGTAGTACCACCGTATGTGGGAAAAATATCGAACAACTGTGGATATGTCCGAATTTGAAATCGCCAATATGTCGCGAGCTGGCGCGGTGATTATGCCCATACCTTCCTTCTGGAAGAGGCCTATGACCCTATAGTAGGTCATTTACAGGCTGATGTTTAATATTAACATTGACCTCCTGACTAAACTGTGACCACCATACACAAAGTATAATAGTATTCATAGGTGTATCGCGTTCCAATATCGGCCTGTGTCTATTGCTAAGTGGAAGTCATATGGCGATTGCGTCCGACTAAATACATCATCCCCATACACCAAGTATAGTGACACGTTTCGGCATATCGCGTTCCAGTGTCTATCCATTGACCAAGCCGAGTGATAAGTTAATACACGAACGGAACGTTAATCCTATACATATAATCATAAATCGGTCACTGTGACTCTCTTTTGAGTTATCGCTTTACAAAAGTCCACTTTTGAGTCATCGCTGTACAAAACTGCGCTTTTGAGTCATCGCTGTACAAAACTGCGCTTTTGAGTCATCGCTCTACAAATCTGCACTTCTGAGTCATCGCTCTATTAAAGTGCGGTCTGAAAAAAAAACGATATACTGAATTGAATCTGATGGAACCGTACCTTGAACCCCCTATGGAGGCGGTCCTTCATGATGGCGATGAACTCCTTGTAGCTGAGGAGTCCGTCGCCGTCTGCGTCGAATATCGCAAAGACCGTCGTCACGAGGTGCTCCGACTGCGATATGCCCGTGCAGATCTTCACGGCGCGATGGAACTCATCTGGAGGTTCAAGTTTTAAGATTAGTTTCAACATTAAAATGCTAAAATCATTTGCATGCATTTAAGGGTTCATTAATGGCGGAAAAAAAACACAAAACATAAGAACATGACAATGGTAGATATAGATGTTAAAATGGCGTTAAAATATTTACTCGAGTTACATGATCCAGGCAGAAAACAGAGGAATACATTTGTATGGAATAAACAGCGCGACCTTTTCCTCTTGAGACCATCACTTCTGGATTTTCCCACTATTTCCGTATGAGAATACTGGTTTCTCATATTACCTTTCGATATAGGATGATCGGCGAGCGTGTACATCCTCATGGCAATGGAGAAATCCTCGAGGTTGTTCAAGAACTGGCAGAAAGTCTTGAACTCCTCGAAGGTGATGCCGCGTTCGTCCTTCACCCGGTCCAGGAGTCTGTCGAGGTACATGTCGTATTCGTCCGTATCTAGATACGTGTAGCGGAGGAGTATCTTCGCGAAGTCCACTTCGGAGATGGTCTCGTGACCTGACAAGAATTATAACAGGCCTTTCGTATATTTATATTTATATGTATCGTATATTGACGAATACAAAGTACATGTTTGAGTTTGTGAGGTACACACATGCTGGTACACGTGTGTGCTTCACTAATTCACTAAGGGCTCGTCCCTATTAGTCTGGTAAAGCTGTGAAGGCCCATCAGGCCCACAGCGTATAGTCAGTTCGAAAAAAAGGCAACGTTAACAGTGATCCCCATGGTGTTGCAATTGTCCACAGGCGACGGTAACCATTTAATATCAAATGGGCCATCTGCAGTTTTCCTTCACCGAAAGCCCCGACTCAGTTGCTAGAATTCGAACCGACGTCCTTAGACGCTGTGTTCGATCACGCCATCACCGCTTTAACATACTCTCTTAGAAAACTGAGACCTTGCTTTTATCATCTAATACAATATTACTATTTCTTCTATCAGACTATTAAAATAGTAAAGCATGTGATTATCAAGAAATGAAACTAAACTAACCTTTGGAGAATTCGTGAAACTCCAGTTCGAGGACCTCCGTCTGCAGATTCTCCATGAACAACTTGAACCCTTCGAATTTTAGATCATTAGTGCCTTTCTTACCGAAGAAGTGTATCTGGGAAAAACGAAATCTATATCAGCACGAGAGACGCCATGGGAAAAATCTAGTGAATAATAAACACGTCCAGATCCGCGGGCACGGCTCGTGAAATATAAAAAGCAACCCTTCCAGAGATCTCACCTGGAGGAATGTGTCCACGTTGTGCCTCCTCTGCAGACCCTGGTCGTCGTTAACGTACGTATCATGAGGTTTTCCCTCACCGTCTTTACCATCTTCCTTATCTTCTGTCATCCCGCGCTTACCCTTCCACGCGAAGCTGAAGATCTTCTCCATCTGGAACACATTCGAACAATGTGTGCAATAGCCGATTCAATGAGTAACATACTCATAAAAATGTATGTAATACAAATTTGGACCAAAAGAGGCTTCTTCCTGAGGCAAGACACAGTCATAATTAGCACTCCAAATCCGTTAAGTACAAGCATTTTCAAGCGCTGAGAAAGGTGGTAGAACTACGCTGAAGCTATTACTGGTTTCAGAATGAATGGATCGACTCGCCCGGAGTAGTACCACCCTCTCACAGAAAACCGACGTGAAGTAACAGTGCTTGCACTGTTGCGTTTCGTTCGACCAGTGAGAGCACCGGAGGCCCACATGTTTAAAAGGCCGGCAACGCACTTGCGACTCCCCTGGTGTTGCTAGTGTCTATGGACGGCGGTGATCACTTACCATCAGGTGACCCACCTGTTCGTTTGCCCCCTATAATATAAAATATATATATATATATTTTTCTCAGATACATACTACAGAAAAAACATTTCTTTGCTCCAAGCCTTCTTTACTATGTTTTCTTTGACAGGTCACACTATAATGTTAAAAAAATCTTAAAGTTTAAAAATTTAGTTCTGTTGCAGATTAATAACAGTTTCTAATGTACTAATGTACAAAGGTTGTTTTAAAACCAGTTGGTTAATGGCAGCTTCATTTGACACTGGCAAAACTAAGGAAATACCACATGGGCATAGATAAAAAAAAGTACATAACATTTAATTAATACCTTTACTTAGCATGATAGTACACAAAGCAATTGGATATTTTATTATTACTTATTTTACTGACAAAACTACAGTTCCCAGTCTTTCCTCATTAGTCAATTCGTTTTCCACCTTTGATATATAAATCAGAATATTCATAGGGAAATACATGTAGTCTATTCATTATTATCCTAAATTAACATTTTATACGATAAATAATAAACATTTTAAGGATTGTTTTTTAATGGTAAAGAACACACATTATCTTTTTTTAATTACAAAAATTAAACATCAATGAGACATTGTTATGCAACATTTGAAATATAGTTTATTAGTGACACTGGAATGTAAGATATTAAAATAAAATTGAAGCTGTTGTATTAATTGTATTTGCAGTGGACTCTCGATAATTTGACACTCAGTAATTTGAATATCTACACACTTTGAGTTTTTATCAGGGTCCTTTGAAAAACACTGGATAAATTGAATAAAACCAATATTAATTGGTCTCTTTGGTAATTTGAAGTAACAGAATGAATGTATTTTGCTCATCAACACTCAATAATTTGAAGTCCGGGCTTACATACTCTCTATAGTTTTAAGCATTTATTATGCACATATTTAACTGTTGTTTGTTTACGTACATCATCAATCAATCAATTGAACCCTTGGAATGATGATTTCTTCTCAGTTTTCATCATAATCATAAATTAATTAGATGATGGTAGCCTGAAGCTCACTTTAAATGTTTAAAATAATGAATTACAAATTTTGTTTCCTCTGTTTTTTTTTGTTTACTTGACTTTTTCCTCCTCTTTCTCATGGTTATTTAAGCTCCTGTTATTTTGAACTCTTAGTAATTTAAAATTTTTCTCTGGCCCTTTTTGTATTTCAAATTATCCAGAGTCCACTGTATATAATAAGTTTATTATTATAATTAGACATTTTAAATAAGTATTACGTTATCACAAAAATAACGGACAATCTTAAAATAAATCTACAATAATGTAAGTAATGGTACTTAGAAGTATATACAATATAGAATATTTTTCTAACATAATCTATATTTATTTACTTCCTCTTTAATCTTTTGAAACATTTTACTTATGTTATATCTATGGATACAGGCAAGCAGTTGCTGTAAACAATCACCTATTAACAATTACAGTGACAGGGCTATTGTAATACCAGTTTTGAAGAATGTATTTTAATCTCTTTTTAAAAAATCCATTTCATAGCTACAGAGGGAAATCGAACCCGGTGCTAGATAACCCATTCCACAGCCCTTGAGTACTCATTTCGAAGATTCTAGAGAACCTTAGTGTTGTTGCAATTTTACTAGGTTTTAAGGTGTGGAAATGAGAAACAAGCCTGCAGTCAAACATGCAAGTTTATATTTTAAAATCTAAAATATGACTTTTGACTAAAGTCTAAATCAAGAAGTAAGTATATATAAAGAAAATAAAAACAAACAGGAAATTTGTGACAAAAACATTACAAAAGCTGTGACATCACTCAATAAACCAAAACACTTACACTGGATGGTTTGGTTACTTTCTTAT
Source organism: Antheraea assamensis (assembly GCA_035772565.1). NCBI lineage: Eukaryota > Metazoa > Arthropoda > Insecta > Lepidoptera > Saturniidae > Antheraea > Antheraea assamensis. Next base: position 2,097,753 of record JAQQSE010000001.1, read on the forward strand.
ATTGACCCGGCATCTTGTTCATGGAAGCACTTGTGGACACTAACGAAAGCAGCTTTATATGCAGGCGGTGAGCACATAAGTATAAATATTAATTATTTATATATATACATATACATATTATGATATAATTTGACTATATTGTAATTAAACAAATGCTTAAAAGATAAGGCTTCTTTTTAATGTGTACTTGTTTGGATACTGTAAATCTCAGTAATTAAGTAAGTCATTTTATGTTAAATATATTATGGAACAACTTGAAAAAGAATTGATTAACTGTATTGCATAAATTGAGATCAACCACACTGAAAATGGATTTATTTTTTTACAAAAAAAACATCCCCCGAAAAGGCAAACACATATTATGTTATGTAAAAAACACAGCAACATGGATTTTTTTTTCGATTCCAATATGATTTAAAATTTCTGTAACCTCTCACAGTATTCAGTAACCTGTTATAGGAAAATGTTTAAACTAAAAATCTACAGAAATTTTAACTCGATAGAATCATAAATGTATCTCCCATAAGCTGTCATATAATAACTCACAGCCTCTTGACTCTTCGCGTCCAAATTTTTACGCTCCTTGAATGTACCACCCAGCAGGCGTTGAATCTATATACACATTGCAAAAGAAACTCAGAAAAAAAATATATATAAATAAATAAACATAAATAAATGTGATATCCTGACCATAGAGATTGCAGGTAGCTTATATGTAGATTTATATTGTATAAATATTGAGAGTTAGCGTGTTGTTTTCTAGATTCCACTTTAATTACAGGTACTCATTTACTGTGCTTCGAAGCTGCATTCGCTGAAGTTATTCAAGATCAACAGAAATTATAAACTATTTCTATATGAAAATATTACCAAAGAATGTAAACATTTCATAACTCCTTGAAGACAAAAGGAATGACATTTCATGAGATGTAGTCAATTCTTTATAAATACACAATTATGACTATTTAAATCGATACTAATATTGAAAATAAATAAAAAATTGAAATCATTTTTTTTTCCTTTTTAAACTCAATTTAATTGTAATGTTATTTTATAAATAACATTTTTGCATGTGACATGAGTTTTAAAATGAATGCTACATTATCAGTGTTAGTTCCTTTTATTGTTACTTTACTTATTGGATAATAATAATTATAGAATCGCTTTAGTGAAATAGGCTTGTGGGGAATAAATATAACGATTTAAAATTTTACAAATTTTTTTTGAAAAAAATGTGAGTTATAATATGTTAATGAAAAGATAAACCAGATCGAGTTTCTTGCCGGTTCTTCTCGATGACTGGGTTGTTTTCCGAACCGGTGGTAACTTTGACGTTCATAAGCGCCTTCTCAGGGCCTAAACTGAATAAAGTATTTTTGATTTTGATTTACAACAATATAAAAATATTTTATACTTCCTGTTAAAATCTTAACTTGTTTTTCTCAACAGACATTTAAATCGTTTTGTTCTAATGCGACTAATATCAGATGCATTTCATGCAATTACTAATAGCTCTGTGCTACATTTACAGTCTTTGTTATTTTAACAGACCAAAGGATAAGCGGCGAACGGGAAATACTTTAAATTTATATCTCTAACTTTTAATTAAATATCTTTTGAATATAGCCAAAAAATGTCTGCCAGAAGCTATTTTCTAAAGATATTTCAATTTTCAAAGATTTTAATATTGATTATGGCTCAGTAGAAGCATGTTCTATCATCAAATCAATCGATGTAGTTTCGAATCCCACAAGAAAACTGAAATTTCAGTGAAGGAAATTTCTTGATGACTATAGAGATATATACATTTGGCAACAAGTTTCGTATATGGCAACAAGTTTAAGTAGTAAATTTCTCGTTAAACACCTATAGATGTTTAGCTATATTATAAAATTACGCTGTATGTATCGATATTTAACATCAGATTAGATTTTTGTTTTCATTCAGATATATTGAAGATTTTTATCTCGATTATAACATTAGATTGAAGTAATATAGAATCAAATTTTAAATATTTATAACATAAATTACGATTTTGATAACAAGGCATTTTTATTATCAAACCAAATCATAAGTTTCGATCATGACAAAAACACCTTTCGACTATCCATCAACATTTATGCTTTTCTGTATCATTCTATAGTATGATATTTGAGTGGAACCTAAAATTTATGTGATAATCCTTGAGAAATATATCTATAAAGAGTTTTAAAGAATTACAGTATTTAGTATTTACAGTATCATCGCCCTTCATCGCTTATCAAAGATACTACAAAGTGCAAATATAGGTATATTCATACTCACGACTAGAAATTCGTTTTTATCGACTCTCTGGTTGCCGTCTGTGTCGAACATATTAAAGGCGATTCGAAATCCTGATGCAGGCTCTGAAATATCAATAAAATATAATTTAATTAAAAAAATATATATCTTCAACAATTATGTAGTAGGAAACGCGCAAGTGGTTCACCCGAGGTTAGGTGCTGGTGGTGGACTACAGTTCATAATTACCTATCACTCGTTATTAATATCATAAATAGGAAAGTGTTTGTTTGTTACGCTTCAATGCCAAAACTAATTAACCGTAAAACACATACAAATCAAATTTTTGCATACATATTGTCACGGGTAAGCAAAGGACATTGGGTACATATAGAAAAAATATTCTTCCAGAGGGTTAGGTTAAATCTACTTTCATGCGAGCGAAGCCGCGAGGAAAAGCCAGTTCAAAATAAAGTCACAGTTACAGAAGTCATAAAATCCGAGTAAGGATTTCGCGAGTGCCGAAAAGTAACGCTAATAATATCGATATTAATTAAGTAACCGTTATCGATATTACAATGCATCGTATGCACTATTTTAAAACGCCCATCGGACCAGAGTTGCCAGATAACATAATCATTTATAAAATATGTATACAGTAAATTACTTTACAATAGATCGCGTGCCAATCGAGTAATTTCCAAGACTCACTAGCAAAACCAGTATAATGTAATCTTGTTAAATTGACAAAGCTATAGAAAAATAATATAACTTACTTGTGAGAATCGACAGTAGGAACAAGTACTCCGTATACGATATTATCCCTGGAACGATTAGATAATATAGATCATTATGACGTTTCACTACAGAAATAAAAATCACATCGGTATTAAGATCTTAAGTGTGAAATGATTATTTTTGTATTTTAAATAAAAAATATACAATGAACAGATTAAATAAATATTTCTTCTTTTCAAATTGATTATATTTCTATAAAAATAAAAAAAAATTATACCTCCTCACACCGATTAAAAAAAAATACTATAGCTGGCAAAATATAGATAATATATATATATTTTGTATGGTCAAAATTCGCTTCAATTTCACATCCTGTTACGTGACAATATGGCCTAAGAACAGTAGCACGCTATACATAAAGCTGACAGCGGATTTACTTTGAAGTACAGCTGTTGAAACACATGTATATATATTTTTTTAACCGACCTACCCCTTTAGCCTCACAGGGTTTTTACAGCTTCACCGAACTGCGACACGTCTCTAGTGTATGGCGATCGAAATTTAACTTAAGAATTAACCATTAAAAAAAGTAATTTGTTAAGTATGCAGTGAATGATACGGCAAAATAAGTACCTTTATCCCTGAGATTCCGGAATAACTGAGAAGATCCTTTCTTCAAAGCCGGGGTCTGGTCTCGAAGGTATTCGATTTCTTTCGTGGTCAGCACTCGACGCTTCAAACGAGCTGAAAGTAATCGTTGTACGTCTTTTTAACACTAAATCTATTTTCTTCCTAAAGTGACATCTCTCTTTTAACTGTGAACGAAAGTGAACCGTCACGCTCGAGTTAGAGACTTTAAATTGGGTTCAATCTACTCCACTCGACATCAAGCGTGTGGGTCGGTGACACCCGGAACCGTGTATACCTGGCTTCCGTCATCATCACACACGTTCAATATTTAACAAGGAATGTATCGCTCCAAGAATTAAGAATAAAATCATATTATATGTACGTCTATAACTTTTCACTTCTACCTTGTGATCATAAGCGCAAACCCACGTTTTTGTGTAGTCTGTAAATTATAGAGTTTTATGAAAATGTTATATGAAGTTAGTAATGTTGTGGCATAAAATGGGAAATACGCTAAACCTAGCGGGGCTGGCTCTCGAGTGTAACTGCTGAAACACACCTGTAGGTGTTTGGTAACAGATTGTAAACTCGATGTTCGTAGCGTGTTAGGAGATCGCGACCATCGACGTAGATACTTCACTGGTCATTACCAGACCATTGGCTGGTAGTCTATATTCTCGGAATAGTTGAAACCAGTACACGAGTACTCACGTCTCGGCTCCTGTTCGACGACCGACTCCAGGAAATCCTGTGGCGTCATGTACAACTGTCCGTTGTATTCGACGCTTGCGAACTTTATGAACCGTCTCTCTCGTGAAGTCAGTTTCACAGACTTCGCCAACTCGTCAGGCTGTAATAAACAAAGAAATATATATTATGTATGTATGTATATCTGAGAACGAAATTGATGTATGAATGAATACTTTATTGCATTTTTTTTAGTTTGTACACAGGCGAGCTTAGTACCACAACGTATTCCATTCCAGCTAACCGGTGGCACATTGTTGAAAAAAGTAAAAGTTATTGTAGTGCTAATATATAGAATGAATATTATAATAATAAAAATGAGTGTAAATAGAAATATAGTTAAAATACAATACAGGTGTAGTATACTGAACAAATATATATATATATATATATATATATATATATATATATATAATCTGATATTAAATGATGATGTAGTCTAAGATGGTAAGTCACGCTTAACCTAGAGGGAGACTGGCTCTCAAGTACAGCTGCCGGAACACACCAACAGGTGCTTGGCGAGAGATTTTCAACTTAAGGGTGGTAGCTAGCCAGACGGACTTACAAAAAGCCTTACCACCATGCTATGGTTTCATCACGATGTTCTCCTTCACCGAAAGCTCCGACTCAGTTGCTTGGATTCGAACCTACGTCCTTCGACGCTGTGTCCGAACACGCTACCAACTGAGCCATCATCGCTTCAAAAATCGTTTTTAAAATAAAACAAACGTACTTAAACTTAAACTCATCTCATATTTGTTGACGATGTTGTTCTAAGATAGTAAGCTTATATACTATATAGCCTATAGTGGGACTCTCTGGAGGAGAAGAATTTTTAAAATCGGTTACGTGTTCTTTGAAATTAACCACCACAAAGAAACAAGTCAAATGCTTTCTTTTTAAAATCTATACATATAAATAAAATTGAAGTGTCTGTTTGTAATATCAAAATAACGACTTTTTACTGATTGTATATGAACGTATACACGATACTGATAACAAAAATACAATTTTTAAAATTTTTGTCTGTCTGTCTCTCTGTATGTTCCGGGTAATCTGCGAAACGGCTGGACCGATTTTGACAGAAATTTCACTGACGGATAGTTAAAACTACATCGGCTACTTTATTTCAGACTAGCTTATACCCACGGTTTTATTTGCAGTACTATCTCCAAAACGGTTGGAACCATTTTTCACGGAACTTTCATTAACAGATAGTTGATCTTATAAGAAGTAATTCACAATCATAAAAAAAACGCATGCGGAGCTCCGGACAACAGCTAGTAAAGCTAAAATTATTAACGCGTTCCTTCAATTATCTCTTTCCAGTTTCAGCAGCGCCATCTACATTTATTATATCGATACTGTCTTACCTACGTGATAACTTTAAGTGACATCGGACTGTTACAGGATGTAAGAACAAAAAGCCCCATTCAAAAGACTTGACATATTTTAAACGTTGCAAATAACAATACCTAATATCTCGCATTCGGAACGGGAAAAGAACAAACGAAAATCTCAAAGTCAGAACGACTAAGGGCGTCCGTTAATCACTCTCCGGGCAAATAAAAATAAACACCGAAAATAAAACGGTAACATTAGAAACGCGACACCCGGAACAGAATTTTACCTCGTTCCGTCGATTCTTAAAATAATACGTTCGCCTTAAATCAAGCAGAAAGTTTCTTAGAACGAACGAAATAATATTAACAATATACTTCGCTGGATACGATAGATTTTCGTGTCGATACTTAATCTCTCTCGTTTTCTTCTAATTCAGTTTATTAAACAATGTCATTTTAAAGTCACATTTATTCTAAACAAAATATATATATATATAATCCGAACCCTGACAAATCTTCTATATATATATATATATATATATATAATAAAAATGTAAATTTAATGTGTCTGTACATTTCAAATTTCTCTGAAAAAAAAATATTGGAAATGACTAAGGATAAGTATTTAAATACATTTAAATGATTTTTGTAAATGTCTTCACGTTTGTTTGTGCACGCATAGGTGCTAAAGTATAATGTTTTTTCGATAAAACTTCAGCAAGAAAATCATAAAGCATATTCTCGAATAACATTTAGTCTTCGTTTCATTAAAATCGGTTCACTCTATCGAAAGTTATTATAGTTTGAATGATGACGCGAGTGCATTTCAGTCTAATCCAAGTGTACCTATGCATATAAGAACGTAAATTAAACATGTCTGTTCTATATTGCAAGTTGCAATTCTTTTTAATCAAATATACACATCGAATATGTTTTCCAAATTGGATGACATCGTATTTTATGAGACAATAATCATCAATATGACATTAACATAATGTTTCCTCCTTGACAGATTAAATCTACATAAACGCGAGCGCATCCGCTGGCAAAAGCTAGTTTCTACTATTCAAAGCAACTTTAAAAGTAAAACAATATCCATACAAGAAATCACTATAGGGATATGTTTATTAAAAACATTTACCCCCATTCGAAAAGATTTATAATAATGGGGTGGCTCTGGGCGGCTTATTTATTACTATATTTGTGACAACCCTGCCATTAAAGATACGAGACGTGTCCCAGTATCGTTTTATTCGTACTTAAAATTGATTTATTATCGATATAAGATAGTGGAAATGTTTTTTTTATATATATATATTCAAATACCTTCCTTGAGTTTCTCGAGTGAATATTCCTTTCCTTTAACCGAAGTAGGTGAAGTGAACTGCACTTCATTTGATTTTATATAATCTAAACACATGTATCTCAATAGATAGATAGATCTCCCAATGGAGATTTCTAGAATATCTACAGAATAGAAAAAAAAGAAAGAAGAAGAGAAAGAAATCAATGGTGTCTTCATAATACATTATACAACACAAAGTACACAAAAATAGATAAAAAATACTGCACATCGCGGCGTTATAAAAGATTATCCAGCTTAGCATATGGGAAAGAGGAAGATGAGAAGAAGGCTAGAAATCAGCGCATGACACGGTACATAAGAGACAAAATATCAATAAGTAAAACAGGATTGATTAAAGTTACATAAGAAGGGTATTTCAACTTAAAATAACTGGAAGCAAGCGGTTCACGCAAGCGGTGGAGACTACATTACATATATCTGTATAAATAAAGAATAAGGGGTTTATCAAAGAATAGAATAGCAATGAGAGAGAGCACAACTTAGCAGTAAAATCAATCAGTATACCGTCACGGAAAACGGCGTGGCGCTCTCCTATGCCGTCACGCTCCTCTACGACAACGCTCTCGACACCCTCATGTGTGTGCGCGCGCGTATTAATTGTAACCGACTATATTTAATACGCTTTTAATTATAAATTCTAATATCAACAGCTTAAATGTTTTACATCTGTCGGGTGCCCTTTTTTTCTTGTATTTTTTTTTATATCTTAGTTCACAACAATCGGCTTCGATGTTAAATGATGAAGTGATTTCTAAGGCTAGAGGAAATCGCTATGTAGTCGGTGACAGAATTTCAACATATGGATGGAAGCTATCCAGAATATACCCCCCCAACAAATTATACTTCCACCACAAAACTCTCATTCATTGAAGCTAAGGGTTCAATGTACGATTGGAACCTACGTTCATGGTCGCGGAGTTTAAACATATTATCAGAGATCCTTCGAGGCTTAGCTACTATTAGTAAGGGCAGAACTTTCTAGGCTACCGTTGCAAACGTACCTTGATTAAATTGATTAAAATTATACGCGATAACTTGAAGTTTAATGTTAGGCTATCCATTCGTATATAACCATATATATATACGTATAAATATATTTACATACCAAACTGCTTTCGAATAATATTGTCGATGAATGTTAACTAACGTGGTGTTATTAAATCACACATACCAGGCGTGTTTCGTTACCGCTACTATTTGTTCCGGTTTGTTTTTCCAGTTAATTTTTACGTCGACGATTGCACTGCCGTCAAAACAAAAAAACAAAAGGGACGCGTCTGTAATTTTTGTTACACATTTAGTTTATTCTGAATTGATGATGGATTAGTTGATAGCGTGTCAGACGTAGATTCGAATCCTTGCAATTGAGTCGGTGCATTCGATAAAGGAAAACATCGTGATGAAATGACGGCATGGATGAATCATGATGGCAGGGCTTTTTCTAAGTTGAAAATCTTTCATCAAGCACTTCCAAGTTCCCTATAGGTTTAGCTTGTTTACTATCTTAGATCACAACATCACATCAGATTTTATTCCAACATTAAAGTCTATAAAGTATAAATAGAAATGAAGGTTCATCAGACAGTCTTTATTCGTTCACTTACGAGGTTTTCTTCTCGAATTACACTTAATCAAAAAACGTATTAGACGAACTCCGATTTGTGTTTTAGTTAGTTTAGCTAGTTAGGAACAAAACAATTGGAATATAAATTGCTGGTTACAAAATAACCTAATTCAAGAACATAGCAATAGTCCGAGCGGGTCATATAGCGCGGCGCGGATTATCGATGATTGGGGGTAGGTAAAATAAAATGCCAATAAAACGTGGGTATATTTCGAATTATATAGCGATATTGAAGCGATGATGGCTCAGTTGGTAGCGTGTTCGGACACAGCGTCGAAGGACGTAGGTTCGAATCCTAGCAACTGAGTCGGAGCTCTCGGTGAAGGAAAACATCGTGATGAAACCATAGCATGGTGGTAGGGCTTTTTCTAAGTCCGCCTGGTTAGCTACCACACTCAAGTTGAAAATATCTGTCGCCAAACACCTGTAGGCGTGTTCCGGCAGCTACACTAGAGAGCCAGTCTCCCTCTAGGTTAAGCGTGACTTACCATCTTAGACCACATCATCATTTAACATCAGATGAGATTGTGGTCAATCGCCAACCTATAAAGTATAAAAAAAATAGAAATATTAAGAAAAACAAAATAGATTTAACTACAGTTTTATAGTTAACTCCGTTCGTATAACTATAGTAGGGGTGTACGTACATAACAATAATTCTATTAGAAACAAGTAGCCATTACTGTTCATATTAAAAGGTGTATTTCCTTCGTTGAATGCTAATATATTTTGTTTCTACACTGGACATAATAATATATTGTTTGTGAGAACTTGGAAATCTTAATGACATCGTCTTTATCATTCCCTAGGACAGCGGTGTGTATCATCACGGCGGAGCCTGTGGGGGGTACGCTTGATATGAAAACTCCCGAAAGTTGTAGTCATTTTAAACAACTGTGTATTTTTGACATACGTAATTTAAGTTACATTATTAGTGGATTAATCTGGCAAAGATTTAAAAAAACCAATTACAAATATTGTGAGATGATGTATAAGATTATATGTTTGTTATGAGAGAAAATGGGAAAAAAATACTTGGACGGAAAATTGAAAAAAGCAAAACCAGTGTGTCGTAAAAACACACGATAGAAGCGAAACAGTTGTATTACATTCACAAATAAACAATACAACAATAAGCCAACGTCACCCGTGTGTTCCCAGGGGGCCACTCATTCAAGTACTGACCGTGTTCGACGTTGCTTAACTTCGGCGATCGGATGCGAACCGGTGTTTTCAACACTCTACCCGACACAGTGTTCGTCACATAAAAACGTGGCGGATCAGAATTTCAAAGCCTTCCCATAAGAAGTTTCACTTCAAAAACATACGATCTTGGTCACAGCGCCATCTACCGGATCTAACTATTGCTAACAACCACTTGCATGATCCTATAGCATTTAATCAAAATTGGTCAAGCGGTTTAGGACGAGAAGAAATGCAAACACGCACACCAGAATTATATATAGATACTAGCGGCATCGGCGTAAGTTGTTTTGCTATGATAATAAAATAAATCCTGTAATGTCACCGCTGCTCCATCTACCGAGTGTAATAGTGAATCTAAACCATTCTTGAATCCAACTGACACACACACAAAGGATTTCGTCAAAATCTGTCCAACCGTTTAGAAGGAATTCAGTCACGTCCATAGATACAGAATAATTATGTATATAGTAAATAATTATACCATATATATACTAAAGTAAAGTAATTTGCGCCGTACGATTCTACAGTATATAACTGAATCTCAATTAAGATTTAATTAGAATTAATTTAAGCGGCTTTTTTTCTCTCTATACAATTATTTATCATTTCCCTATGCTAATGTTAAATGTTCACATTAAGCTAATGTAAATTATACAAAGTAGCGGTACAAGCGAGTTTCTTACCGCGGAACTGGTGTCATCTAATAAAATATCTACGAAGTGTAAATAAAGATTTCTAAACGCGATAAAGCGCTTGAAGCGCTATTAATCAAACGCCATAAAGCCGAGGTAACCCGAGTTGTGCTCGTTACGAGATCTGCCGATCCTAAACCGTGGACAACTTGATGAATAAAATGAGCTTAGAGTCAGAGACGTTAAACTACTTTAGTACCGAGAAAAAAAAAAAAAAAAAAAATATTCAGATGCTAATTGTCATCTGCTTATATCGTTAACATGCTTAGAACACTATTGGTAACCTGAGCTGTGTGCATTACGAGATCTGCCGACCCTACTTTATAGAACAGCTTGATGAATAAAATGCTTCTAGGATTAAAGACATTAAAACTGCTTTATAGAGACAGGAACGAAAAATAAAGTCGTTTTACATTTGTTACAAACGAAAACAAAATAATAGCCAATGTACAGTTGCCATTTGTCAACTGTGCGTATAAAACCTATTGAGTTTGAAGTTTTTTTTATTTGAGTACTAGCTGTTGCCCGCAGCTCCACATGCGTTTTTTTTGTAATTACTTCTTATAACATCACCTATCTGTTAGTTAAAGTTCCGTGAAAAATGGTTCACACGTTTTGGAGATAGTACTGAAAACAAAGCCATGGGTAAAAGCTAGTCCAAAATAAAAAAGCTTTAATTACTTTATATAACGTTAGCTATCTGTCAGTGAAAGTCCCATGAAAATAGGTCCAATCGTTTTGGAGATAGTACTACAGACGAAGCCACGGATGACAGCCAGTCTAAAATAAAGTAGCCTATTCACCCGCTGTAATTTTAACTATCCGTCAGTGAAATTTCTGTCAATATCGGTCCAGCCGTTTCGGAGATTACCCGAAACATACAGACAGACAGACAAACAAAAATTTAAAAAATTGTATTTTTGTTATCAATATCGTGTATATGTTAATATCCAATCAGTAAAAAGTCGTTATTTTGATATTACATACAGACACTTCATTTTTATTATATGTATAGATGAGTAGAGTCAAAGTAAAAACTCGTCTCTAGTGATTACATTTTTGTTTGCTTATAGGCGATAATATCAGAAACTATAGACTTAAAAAAGATTACATTATATGTTTTACAGTCTATTTGTTAAAATAACCTATATATGCTATCAAACATCATGCTAAGACTCTTAACGGCGGAACAATTCCCATACAAAATGTAGACCAAAAAGTGCACAAAGCAAGAAAATGCAGATGCAGGAACGCATCTACTTTTGTTTCGCGACAGACTTTCATCTTGAGGATATTAACTAGCCAGGCGGTCATTAGAATATATTTTTACCATCATGCAATATTTACTTCACGAGATCTTCCTTCAATATGAGCTCCCGGCTCCCGGTGTCCTGTACACGCCACTGAGCCTACATCGTCTCAGAACAACCCTCAGAGACAAAGCGTTAAAACATGTATATATATATATATATTATTTAATATGTCATGTACATGAGACGTGTTAAACAGACGGACAATTTCGTAAGAGCCGGATGGCGACACACGGGTCTTAAATCACCCGTACCGAACCACCATTAACCATATCCTCACGTGTTCGACTAATACGGTACAAATATTTGTACAATGGAGTATTTAAAAATGTCACTTTTTAATTTACGAGTGCGGTCGAAAGGTAAAGAGAGTACAGGGTCGTATTTGGTAGACTCATTTATTTGACACTTTTACCGTGACATTTAATTATTTCCGGACAATTGTATACGTCATTCACCAATGTATAAAATATATATAACATATGTATAATAACAAGTCCCGTGTGGCCACATAAAATCGACTGGTATATCGTTACGGCAAACGGCATGACGCTCTTTTATATCATCATAGCTCGTCTCTGTCATCGTTATCGACACCCTTGTGTATTTTATTTTATTTATGTGTATTTTCTACAGTTCGTTGCTTCTTTGTGTGAGCTGCGTAATATTTCTATTCGACTATAATGTTACATATTTTAATTATGAATTCTAATATTAATTTAATTGTTTCACATCTATGGGGCGATCTGAGAGGTACAACTTTTTGGAGAAATATTTTCTTATTTCCACTTACTTCCACTACTGGTACTAGAAGTTTCAAAATACGAATTTTCTATGGGCATTTTGTATCTTCTTAATTATAACCTAAGTTCCAACCTAACTTATCCACAATCAAAATCGCAGACTAATAAGCGGATAATACATAATGAAGTTTAAATATGTATTAATTGACACGTTATTATTCATATTGCCCGGGCAGTATAAATAGTGTTTGTATTAATCATATTGTCTCTAACATAGATATTGATATCATTTATATGTTTCGACAGCTATATAATAAGACTGACAGGCAGAGTAAAAAAAAATCCACTCCTAATTTTATTGTGACATGTAAATTATTAGAATATTATTGATATTTATTATACGATGTTTTAGGAATAAAACATAAGAGTATATTAAAAAGATTAAAAAAAAAATCGTTCCGATATACTTACAAAATTACCTTTAGTAATAGGAAAAAAAGTATAAGAATACTGATATACCAAATAGTTTGAACCTTTTGTGTTAATTATTCTTCTTTATGGATTTAAATCTTATTTGCATGGTCAATAAAAATTAAATATTACTTATTTTATTCAAAATGAGTTTTTTAGACAGATTTTTTTTTGTAATTCACAATTTTTAACGTGAAAAAAACTATTTGCAGAATTACTTTCAACCATCAAATCAAACATCCACTTATTTATAAAAGAACTGTGAATTGCCATAAACAGTATTTACTGTTACAGTATATACTGTATGTACTGTAACAGTATTGAAAAGAGATGATAACACACGGATGCGGTGACGTGAGCACAGCTATATATAATTTAATATTATATTATTTACTTAGATCTAAATACGTAACTGTATTGTAGGCCGATTCACAAAACTCCGTCTCGGGCACATCGACATCAGCGACGGCGCCTTCGCGTGCTCTCACATGACACTTTCAATTTACGACCGATTTATATCACATATTGTTCCTAACACTTATAATTTTTCTATAGTCACAGTCGAGAGTTGCAGTAATAAAATAACCGAATTATTAACGGTGTAAATTGTCCTTCTATTATCTCGGGGTTAATACCATCGTTGCGAATAGTATATAGTCCACACGGGGATGTGTTTTTAAAAAACATAACAAAAATTATCTTTTAATTTATAGCTTTTCGTGAACAAATGTTATATACTGCCAAAAATATACATACATTTATACATTAAAAAAGAACGCCATGTATACACGAGGCCGTTTGCATTTTTTTTTTCAAAACAAAAAAAACTTCAAGAGACTTGTGTCTAAATTCATCTCCTAATTTGCTTCTGCGATGCTACTATATAAGTCAAACTGTTATAAACAAACAGAAATAACATTTCTAGAATCTATCGAGTTTGAATTAGCAACGAGTATCATATGTCGTCGGTCAAGAACATTAAGCGGCTTACGACGAGGAAGTCTCCGCTTTCTTAAATAGATCATTGTCGCTTATACTCAGGCCTGTAAGATGACATATTTCATGTTCCCGCGCGAGGGCTTTCTCCCAGTTTTCTATCTTGTTGTTTTCTTCATAGCTAGGGAGAGACATCGCCGTTATTGTATGTCCGATTCACACGGATCGTAACGTTTTCAATATGAGTTTTTATTAAAATGTTATAATAATGTATGTCAAACTTCTTTTCTGAATCCGTGCGTAATTCGATAGTAGTGTTGGGGTAAATTGCTGGATGGTAGGATACGACAATATTGTCTAATTAGTTTGCAACTAACATGCAAAAGGTGCGTAACACCCGCATGCTACTATCGCCATGCACAAATTTATCCCCGGTTTGAAATCATAGAAAAAGTCGTGATAGTCGACCGGTTTGACCAATATACCATTCATCAATTCAATTCCATGTCCGCAGGTTCGAACCCAGGCATGTGCTACCGAATTTTTCGGAATTCGCGTAAATTCATCAATATAAATTGATAATACTATCGGCTGAGGCTAAAAAAAAACATTGCCAGAAAACCTGAACCTGAGAAATGTTCCTATAGTACCACCTTATGTAGGAAAATATAGAACTGTGAACTTCTCGGACTGATGTGTATTTCCAAATGAACTGGTATATATGCAATAAATATAAGCTCTTGTCGTGTTACGTCAATCTAATACCAATGATGAACGATTCAGAAGTTCTTTGCATGCGTATTCAATTTGCCGATTCTGCTTCAGTTATCAGATTATAAGGAAATGTCACAAAGATTTCCATAACCTTACTTGAAGGAACACGTGAAGTTCTTGATTAAATTGAAAAGATATAGAAAATGAAAAAAAAAACGAAACTGAATGTGAATCGTCCTCCGTTAGGAAGATAAATTGTGAATCTGTATCCAGCAATAGCGCGCCGCATCGATACAGCGTAATGGACGAACGAACTCGCCGGCGCATCTCTCCCTGTAATTTACGCAATAAATCCTGCAAATGAAAGTGGAAGTGGCAAACGTCTAGGCATTAACCCTATCTGGTACTGCGGTCGGTTATTTAATGGCTAAATCGATAGGCAATTTGCCTATGGACATGGAAATTGTTGGCTTTTAATTCCAATCTCACGAGACTTAATTATGATTGATACATTTATTTATCGTATCCACTATGTTAACAACTACCATTTCTTGCAGTTTAAGGAGACATTCTATAGGATCATAAACCATAAATTAAAATACTGTGTTTTCTAAAGGAGAAAAAAGAAAAAGAGTTTTCTACTGTTCAGTTCCTTAGCGTAAGTCGCTACGTATATTTGAATGATTTCTATTTATTAGTGGTTGTTCAGTTGTCGAAATTCGATCACAATATGCGGTACAAAGATTTTTCTTCAGGTATTTATATTTATCAATATTAATAATTGTATTGTAACTAGAAAAGTTTTTAAGTATGAAGGTGGACGGATATAGGAGTAGAGGAAGACCGAAGAAGGTATGGATAGTTTGTGTGAAAAATGATATGTGTATAAAAGGTGTAAATACTTAGATGACGTGTGACAGGGGAGAAAGAAAAATATATTGTGCCGACTCTACTTAGGTGGGATAAGGGTAAAAATTTGTTAATGTTGAATATTGTACAGGTTTGTAGGCTGAAGACGTAATAAGCCTGAAATTTAGAGACACAGAAAACTTTAGGTTATGTTCATATAAAGAGATAAGATTTCATTATAAAAATGTCGGAGGTCGATTTGTAGGTTTATTTTTTTTTAATTCTCAGTGGCCAAATAACAAACAAAGAGGACCTAGTGGTAACATTAGCATACGTAGGGGTTTTATATTTAAAGCTCGAAATATAAATGGATTCCAGGTTACATTTATTGTGAAGATAAGGTAGACATCTCTTGTAACAGACATAGCATAAGAAAACCTAAAAATACTTTTACAATATCTTCGCAACGAAGCTGTTATTCCAAACCTTATGCAAATAACATGGCCAATGTTTATATATAAACACTGTGTTCTGCAACTTTCCGAAACATAATCTATTTTGGTCCAACCTAGAATAGAACTGGAAACCAATTTGTTGTTGAATTTAAGTAGAGATTTACTGTAGTAAGTGTATAACATCTTAATATTTTTAGACGGTATTTATTGCTTAAAATCCGAACATTTAAAAAAAATATTACACCTAGCAACACCGCCCGCGGTTATTGTGAGACAGTCTATTATACGTCTTTATACTGTAGACTTTATGACCGTAGAGGCAACAATGCAGCGACTATTGTGTACACAATCTATTTTATTGCCAAATGCATGTTTATGTCTATTTCATTTCTATGCATTTATATTTGAATGGTATTTACGACTTACTTCTGTAAGCCCTCGATGACTTTAATATGAATTTGATTAGTGTCAACCAGGAGCTTAAGCTGTGTTATATGTTACCTCACTGACATAAGTGTTCTTATTTCGGTAATGCTCAGTTGAGATTGGCCAAACCACCTTTGGTTTCTGATAACTCCGCCCGCACTATTACTCCGTTCTTGCCTGGCGTACTTTGTGTTCTGCGCTTTGTAAGTGAATTACTCCGTTCATGAAGGTCGTAACGTGGTGAAAGATTGCCTATAATCTACTTGCACAAACTGATTGCAAAATAAGAACCAACCTTTTGTAATTTCACTGGTATTTCCGGATATTAGCGCCTTCAAACAAATAATCTCTTGATCTTTATTTATTAGTACAGATTATACTAAATAAATACATGTTTTGCATACGAATGTGATCACGTATAAGTCTATATTTATTTATGTAATCCAAGGTTCATCCGAGGTTCAGGTAAAGCAATCTGCTTTACAAATATATACTAACATTTTAACCATCTGAACATATGAGTGATGAGAGATAGACAAAATTATATCATAGAAAGATGGGTTGATTGAGTTTGACATGGATAGATCAAATAGGAAAAATGTTTGTTAGGATAAATAAGAGTTATACATAACTATAGACCAACAATTAAGTGTGCGAACGTCCTACGGGGCGACAGACGTCGGAGGGACGAGGTATTCTAGGTGTTAACGGGGGCGGGCGATGTAGTGGGGTAGGGAAACGACGCGCCTCTTCGCCCCACTTACATCTTGTCTACCTATAATGCGGAGGTAAGTAAGGATCAAAAAGAAAGCGAACCAACCTTACACGATTAAAGCAAAATTGCGGCACAATAATTTTAACCTATTTCGAAATTGATTTCACGTTAATAGCAGCTTGTTGATGATAAAGTTCTGAACGTTAAAAGGTCTCAACGTCATACAGAAGATTTGTACGAACGAGGACCATTTTCACGGGAGACCCGCGTTGCAAACGTAGTCATTAGCAGAAACGACTGTTAGTTAGTAGACTAACAAAGTGTCCGATTAATCATTGGTAATGTGCGCCATTACGCTTACAAGGAACAACAAAATGATTCAGAAGAGAATGCCGCATTTGCCTTTATTATTCTTTTGTTGTACATCTGACTTTACAAAAGTATGATGTTACTTATATGATATACTTATTAAAGATAACGTCTCTTTTATTATTCTTCAAATGATTGACCATATTGTTGTCTGTAGCGATGTGAACGGTCCATTTTACAGTTTTTACGATCTTCTGACTACAGATAGTTGGCCTCACGGGCCTTCATAGCTTCACCAGGCTTCAGTGACGAGCGCGGAAGACATTCAGTCGAAATAGCAACTAGGGCAAGGGTGCAAAAATGGACAAACCTCGGCCTGAGTTACGATAAAAGGAAAAATATTTTTTTCAATCTCATTTGAATTGACTGACTTTACCAGAGATTATCGCTTTTAAATCGATATAAATTCAATAATAGAGGTCGGCTGTTGTGCGCGCATCACTTGAAAACCTCCGGATAGATGCCGAACTTTTTTTTTAGTTTTACTCCTAAAACAATTGATTCTTATCTAAAAACATTGTTATTAAAGTTTTGAAAAATTGATTTTTGTAAGCATTAAGCTTTCAGCTATTTGTTTTCTTGCCGTGGAGAAGTGGGGCAAGCGGTGTGGTGCTTGGGTCTTTTCCTCTGTAGATATAATAAACGATGTAGACGAAGTCGCGGGCATGAGCTAGTAAAGTAAAAGTTATTGAGAAAGCATACTTGATATAAATCCTACTAGGTGAAAAGTATTCGTAATTCGAACTGTATCGTAAAAGAATACCATTTCATTTATTGTTATATTGACACCTCTAAAGCTTAATAACTTCTCTGAACTCGATATTACCCCTTTTATCACCGTCGTAACCAGCTATCACGATCTATCACCTCAGTTAACCACCTTAGGCGCGAACCTATCATTACGGCTCAAGTACTATTGGTTTCCGATTGAAACTCACTGAATACTCGATTTAACTTTCCAGTATCCAACATTCGCTAAAGGACTCGTGTATCTGTTGCATACTGTAAGCGACTGTCACCGTTATCTGGGCTATTATTAAATGAAATCGAATGCATATATAATAAATCAATCGAAATCAGACGATAAATAATACAGTTGAGTGGCTAGGTTTAGAACAATCATGACAAAAACATTTATTGTTTGTGTAACAAGCTAAGACTTTCATATTGGAAATCTGTTGTGAAGTATAAATAACCTATAGATGTGTTCTGAAAGCACCACAACGTTAAGACTACAGAGGCTGGTTCTGAAGAACCTTAGCATGTTACTTGGTATTTTCGGGGTCACTACACGTCACTTCACATCAGGAGAAAATTGATGTCACATTTTAAAGCTACAAAGTAAATAAAGGTGAACTATTATATCCAGCATAATTAACCAGGCCCAACTAAGGGCGATAGCTGAAAAAGCTTGAGCTATTCTTTTACAATAGCATAGCAAAGTGTACCTAATGGTAGTAGTAATACAATTCAATAAACGGTCGTCGCTATGATTCGAAACTAAAGCCTTATGACAACTGAATATATAGAAGAAGAAAGAACGAAAGAAGAAGAAATAGTTTTTATTGTTGGAACCAAATGATACACGATTCATGCTGAAGTACCAGGTAATACTGCAGCGCTGATTCTAAGGGGACCCAAAACTACACACAGACGTCCAGTCAGGTCAGTGAATTTATATAAAAACAAGAAAAACCAAATGAGAGTAACTGAGACGGGTTTTCATCATATGCATGACGGTCCCGGTCCCCATCGCAAAATTGTACTCAATCGTAATGTCGCAAATCATAAGCTGATATAGTTTAAAAAGCTACCTTATGTCGTGTGTATCTGACTGAAATTTGTATTTATTTAATCAGACCTTGTGTCCTTTGTGTTTTTATTTTTTTGTTTTAGTCTCCCGAGGATGGGTTTTCAAGTGATATCTGCCAGGAAATGTATGTCTTCTGTTTTTTTTTAATATATATAAATGTGTAATGGTTTTAAATATATGTTTAATCTATATATTTTCAAAGTGAGTTAGATATCGAGTTACAATGGTACGAGACTAACGGGGGCCGGTACACGAGAACGGTTTATCTAATCACCTTTAAGACGGCGTTTGTCGTTAGTGTATATCGGTCACTGGTGTCCAATTATAGTTTAACGAGAAACTAACATACGGGGGTGAGGTAAAAGTAAACCCGGTTTAGATCCAACTCCACAGCCGCAAATTAATATAACGTACTCATGCAATTAAAACTAAGGTTGCAAATTCATATACGTTATTGTGCTTTTTCTAATGCTTAATTCGTCTTTGTCGATTCATTTCACGCGCCCGTATACTATACATTTTTTATCGCATTCATCTATCTCTGTCGATTTATAGTACAATTATTTTTTCTCTCTCTCTCTCTCTCTGTCTAACCGAGTATCAATTTTTCGTACTTTTGATGTCAGAAACTATGATCGCAGTAATATTCACCTGTGTATAGCTGTCTTTGTCGATTGAATTTCGCGCGTCCATATACTTGTCTTCTTCTATCGCATTTATCTACCTCTGTCGGTCTATAGGGTAGTTCTTTCTTTTTCTTTCTCTAGTCAAGTACCTATTTTTTATCCTTTTTGTGTAAGAAACTATGATAGCAGTAATATTAGCGTGTGTAATTTTACTCTCCTTACGCGGAGAGAAGAAAAGCTTTTTACTCTAGGTATATGTTCAATTCATTTGCTTTTTTTAATTATTAGCTATTGTAATGATTTATTGTAATGAATATATAAGTTATAGCAAAATAAATAGCTTGTATAATATATCTCAGCTTGTCTTAGAATTAACAATTACAGATTACTTTATTGCACTTTTAGTCTGTACACTAACGAACTATACCACATGGCATTTTCTTTTAGCTAACCAGCAATTTTCAAGGCCATTGAACAATACAGACGTTAATGTGCTACAGTGCCATCTATCAGTGACACAGCTTAACAGATAAAATAAATCTTGCTAAGTAAAATACCTTAAGGTGTGCCGACTTTCATTATGACCAGTCAAGCAATTTTTGATTTAACCAATCTTTGATATACCGAAATCCATTTATTCTGTTCACATTTGCCACTTACCTTAACATAGATCATACATCATCATCATCATCATCTTACCCTTATCCCACCTAATCAGGGTCGGCACAACATGTAGACCTTAACATACAATATATATAAAAAATATATTGCATTAGCTGATATCCGCGACTTCGTCTGCCTTATTTATTATCTTAACAATATATTTTATGTACAGAAGAAAAAACATAAAAATAATTGAAATAAATAATATAATTTGTTTAGAAAAATATTTTTGTAAACAGCGTTAGCTGTTTACCTCACCTCTCCTGCGCATGGGCACCACACCGCTTGCCCCACTTCTCCACAGCAAGAAAACAGGTATCGTTGAACGCTCAGTGCAGGTATAAATCGCAGTTTTTTAAAACTTTATATTAAATAAAACTATCATGATATTCTTTTTTAGATAAGGGCCAAGTGTGTAAAACTAAAAAAAAAATATGATGGCAGGCTGAAAAATTGTGTGAAATAATAAAATCAACTCTAGATTTCGAAATCACCGTCATTTACCGTATTCTTGTACTATAGCTAAGAATCATTCAGGTGACCAAAAAAACATTAGAATTGGGCAAGCCATTTAGAAGAAGAAATACGAAAACACATACACCAGAATTTTTGATACAAATATAATTTTCTATACTTTAAATATAATCTCAAATCCATGACTTAAACTCATTTTATATTAATGGATTTGATACGATATCGGGATTTCGATAATATAGGAGAGATTATCGAAAGATGCGGCAATAAACTCTTAAGACCTTATACTTAACTTCATCAGGATTTGTTTGCAATCACATTAAGCACAATTAGCGCTGTACTAAGTGAACGTAAACATATATATGGCTTTAAGTGTAACCAGAAGAACAAAGCGCTTTTATAGTTGAATAGTACAAGGTTGTATCAAACTCACGACATATAGTAGCGATGAATGCATAATAGTAACGAATTCAAACATAATCATCGATCAGAGTGAATTGAAAAAAAAAACAAAGACAAAATGAGTCACCATTATTAGAAATTTCCAGAATTTTTTATAACATCTCACAAAATATGTTCCAAGTTATTATTTCTAACACAACAATAAAACCAGCTATATACTTATAATGACTAAAACATCGCCAAGACACATTCGGCCATCTTGAAAACCTTTTAAAGTCTTTAAAGTGTTGCCAGATAATAACTAGTGTGGCTACTATTTTAACATAAATTAACTATCATATTAGTACATTTCAAGTCACAGTCAATTAGTGAATTGTGACAATTTCAAACGGGTTCGAAATCTCTACATAAATTACCATCGCGAGACGTTACAATGCAAACTTTGTTTAATTACTCAAACAGTGATTAATACCGGGCGGTGACAATAAATCAAGTCACATCGAGTGTGTGAACGTGCACTTTGACGCGGCAACTGACACTACATCACATCATACACTAAGAATAAACACTACCCTTATGCTCTATATGTCTCCGAATATGTTTGGTCATTCGTTATTTGACGTATTCACGTGAGTAATCGTATTAACAGATTCTACTTCACACTAGAATCGCTACTCCGTTCTGAAAAGGTGTTATCAACTGACATACAATTATAAGAACCATCGTCTCCCAGTTAAATAATAAAACAAAAATAACATTTCAAACTACTTAGTACAATCATCATGTGTCACTGTTATTTTTCATATAAAATTTACAATGTCATACGATAATTATGAATTTATATCACTGTTATTTTTCACTTGTACGAAAAATAATGTAACATATGTTATTTTCTAATTTCTAATCTGTATAGCTACTTGTTTTCGTATAATATTCTGAATCCATATCAATCTCTCTATAATCTACCAACTCTCGGATGATGCATACACACTTATTGATCCTGAAACGAGTTAAATTAAAAAACGGACACTATAGTGGGTTTATCACCATGTATGTGGTGGTCGCAAACCAGTTTGAAGGGATGATGGCACATCTATCAACGTGGGATCGAATCCTTGCGACTGGGTCGGAGCTTTCGGTGTAGGAAAACATCGTGATGAAATTATAGCATGATGGTTGGGATACCACTAAGTCCGCCAGGCTGGTTGACCATCCTCAAGTTGAAAATTTATCCCTAAGCACCTGTTGGTATGTTCCGGCAACTGTACTTAAGAGCTAGTCCTTCTCTAGGTTTAGTGTGCTTACCATCTTAGACGACATCATCATTTAACATCAGATGAGATTCTACCTAAACGCTCAAGGCTATGAAGTATAAAAATGTGGGATATAGATCCTTTATACTCCGTTTGATTACTGGATACACCTCAGGTGATTACGAAACGCGATAACTCTAATGTTACTCCCATATCTGCGTGACGAAGCTTCGACTACTTGTCGCGTTAAAATTAACGTCAAAAATCATCCCGATAAAGGCACAGAGTTCACGTTCCAACACCTGTGTCTTTCCAATAACTTAAAATTAGCGTCCGATAAATTCCTTTGATGTGCGCAAACACACACCCAGTTATCGTGCTGCGTGTATCGTCGCGGAATCCCATAGTGCGTAACGCATAACGATAATATCTTCCCACATCTGCATTTAGTCTGACAACAGACAAAACTTCGTGCCAATACACGCAGGTATGGGAGTAGCATTAGCGTATGTTAAATGGTACGTACCTCGTGTACGGACACAATATTCGTTTCCTACCACTCGCATTTTATTGTTGGAAGAAAGCAAAATATGTTCTTTAGACCTGTATTTCAGGAGTTATCAGGAGCTTTAACTATAGGAGTAAAAATGCCAGCTATAATGTATACCCCCTCCCACGGAGTGAAAAGCGCTTCCGACGATTCAGTAATTGTTAAAATCATGCCCATTATTTATTTAATTACACCATCCATTACACGGTTACATGACACGTCTGAACACCAAAACGGTATGGTGATAGTTGCACCATTAATAATAGGGCTGTCGGAATAAAAAATATTACCATCAAGCACGACCACGAGTTGCTGTGGGTCAGTTATAACATATTGCATAATTAAACGAAGTTAAATGAAGTATTCATTACTAAAATAACATTTTTACTAATCTAAATGCCGACGAGATTGAGAATTGGGAACGTTATATCAAAATCTGAAAGAACTCGGTAAGAGATTTTGGGAGATTTACAATTAAATCTTTAAATTTGCAATAAAAAATATTAAGAGTCACTAATCGCAATTAAATTATCATCTCTTAAACAATACACAATTACACAATTTTATTAAAATCGTTTAAGCTGCTTCTAAAATTAGCGCAGACAAACATCATGACCCGCGATTTTTATATACAAAGGTTGAATCATCTACCGACTATAGAGTAAGTACACCAATGGTTGCTGTTAAAGCCTTGTTATGCCACAATCTCTACCACGTCGTTTTTTTTTAAATACATCATAGGTTTCAAGCGTTTATGTAAAATCTCATCTGATGGTAAATGAGGATGTGTTCTAATATGGTAGGAACGCTAAGCCTATAGAGGACTAGCTCTTAAGTGCGGCTGCCGTAACAAACCAACAGGTGCTTGGGAATAGATTTTGAATTTGTAGCAAATCAGACGGATTTAGAAAAAGTCCCACTAGTATACTATGGTTTTATTATGAAGATATCCTTCATTGAAAGATCCGATTCAGTCACAAGGATTCGAACTTAAGTAGATCGACGCGATGTCCAAACAGACTAACCAATAAGCCATTGTCTAATTCTACAGTGATTCTGGCATCAAGCACCTGTAGGTGTTCTAGCAGTTGCACTTGAGAGTTATTGATCCCTAGGCTTAGCATGTCACCATCTTGTGCCACATCACCACTTAACATCATGTGAGATTCGTGTTTATATGTAAAAAAACGCCGATAACAAGAAATAAACAAAAATGACGAGAATTTAATACATAAAATACATTTCTACCCACTTTATTTATGATCTCGAAACAATGCAAAGCAAAATACATCAAAAAAGGTATAGTACGAAGATTGCTATATTTACACCGAATGAAAGGGTTGATTCAAAAACCCTGACATAGTTTCTTCAGACGAGAGTACGCGACGGCCCTAAGACAAATGAGCGAGCGATAAATCTCTCCTGGTGTCGAACGCGGCCGCGCAATGTAACCGACTGGAGGAAACCATCGACGCCGAAGTAACTCAATCAAAATTCCTACTGACCAGTACTACAGGCAAGTAGAACAGCTGGTTCACTCTACAAACGGAAGCGGTGGACACGAGCCAGACTGTATCTCAATCTTTTAATTAAGTATAGTTCGGAAATTAATTTAATGCGGCTAGCAAAAGTAGTTTACTAATAAAACACCATTACGTAAGGAAAAAGCGTTGTCTCTATGCGACTTTATTGTACGAGTTTTAGTTATTCGAGTGTTTACTATTAATTGCTGTTTACATACTTTCCAAAAAGATAATAGTGAAATCATGTGTTCATCGTCAAAAAAGTTTGGAAAGGCAAAAAATCGAAATACAAAAATAAAGTAAAAAATATCAGAACCAAACGTTCAATAAGGAACTTCATTTCTGAAGGGGGTTTCCTGACCGCATACGTTTCTTTTTATAATTCCCTAAATAAGCACCCATTCCTATGCCGCGAGGGGCTTTGCAAACATAAAATAAACAGATACAAATTTCACCCAAACTCAGGAGAATTACTTGGGGGATCTAGAAATTAATTGGATTCGTTTCGAAAAGAATTCGAACCCACAAGCATTTCGGAGCCGACCATGTGAACCATCTCACCATACGTGCATTTGTACAAAAACTAAAGAGTTGATGATATACTCGTATATGCATATATAGATTTCAGATGCTTTAGTAAAAGTTGTGAACGATGGTCATTAAACACAAAAACTAATTCTGGGCAGAATTCGAACTTGCAGGTTTTCGCTAATACTCGTAATATACGGAGGAAGGCCAATTACGGATAGCTGAAATGTTGTCGTCTATTTAAGTTGAAGAATCCCACAAAGCTATAAGTGAATTAGTGTGGAACAAATCGATAGGCATTCGATGGATTCTCCGAGGTCTTTAAATTACTAGTTAGATTTAGGTCCTTAGATTAGGACTTTCTAATCATTTTAACCTTGTAGTACTTCTCATAGTATTCATAAACACAATGACACTCGAACACAACATAGTATAACCGTAAATATATTGCCAATCCAATAAGTGTATGTATTCCAAAACTGAAAAATTAGTTGATAATTTTGTGTACCTTTGATCGACATTCCAATAGTATGGTTTTCTATCAGTAAGTATCCGTTATAATAAGCAAAGTATGACAATTACTCAAATCAAATCAAAAATACTTTATTCAGTTTAGGCCCTAAGAAGGCGCTTATGAACGTCAAAACTACTGCCGGTTCGGAATACATCCCAGTCATCGAGAAGAACCGGCAAGAAACTCGATCGGGTTTATCTTTTTAACATATATATTTAAAATTCATTATACATTACAATCGATTTTAGTGGATGCACAGAGAGGAGTTAATTCCAGACATCACCATCGTTCACATATTGATCCACTCTATAATAGCGCTTTGACACCAAAACCCTAAGCGGGTTTGCACTTAAACTTATAGTCTGGCAAATCGGTAATATGCTTTGGGACTTTGTTATAAAACCTGATACTATTACTACTTCTGATGGGTGGGTACAACAATTTTGCGAAATAAATATGACAGTGGAAAAATGTAGACCCACCCACATTTGGTTTCTTTTACAGAATTTTTAATTTAACTATAGTAAATTTAACCCTACCTGAAGAAAATTTAAGAGCGCCTTTATTTTCCCTGAATTGATCATTGCCCTTGTAATCCAGTCGGTTTGCAATACGACGAGCGGCAATTGTACTATCTGATCTTTATTTCCTATGCATACTCGACACCTACCGGCTATTCTGTTGCGACCATTAAATTGTACCGATAGCGAAAGCTACTCCAATTTCCATGTTCCATTGATAGAAACGCAATTAACATGCGATAAATTACTACCAATTATTAATGTTTGTTAGTGTTTACGCCAGTCAGGTTTACTAGTTACAGCGGACAGTTTTACATCATTAGTCATAGAATTTGTATGTGCTATTGACTTATGGGTCCTTCGAGTTAAATCTTAAACTATTTCAACATTTCTGATGAAGAGTATATTATAGAACTTTAGCAAACTAACGATATTGTGGGTGAAGGTGAATTCAGAATACACTAAAACAACGAAGAGCACCGTGAAATATATAATGAATGGGTATTTGCACCTTACGCGAATGTTATATATATTTCTAGCGATATTGACCAAGTGATTCGCGTGTTCGGATACTACGGTAATCGAGCTCGAGGTTTCGGTGAAGGAAAACATTGTGAAAAAACCGTAGAATAGTGAGCCTTTTTTGAGCTTTCCTGGCCAGCCACAGTCAAAGTGCAAAAAGCAATATCTGCGGAGAGACTAAGATCCGTCGATAGTCTCTCTTTTTCATGATACGTTCTTAATCATGACGTGCCATTTTCTTCGGTTTAATAACAGTTTTCGTTCAAATTAAGCTGCTTATGTCATTTATCATTCGATTAATTTGCACCAGGTCCTCTCATTCCTACAAGTATGGAAATGCACTTCCTAAGCACATTATCATTGCCTTGATGTTAGCCGAGACTGGGCCTTTGAATAATGGTCGAATAATTTACAACAACCTCTTATGAATTTGCTACCTACTTTAATTTTTGTGTCTCTACCCGCCCAACGCATAATTTTTTGGCTGTAGATTGATTTCAGTTCTTATCGGTTGATTCCGAAGCGTAACTTATCGCAGCTAATCATTTTGATTCTTTGTCATCCTGTAATCTTTATGAGTGCTGGTACAATGACGGATTATGATATTTCTTTGTTTAAAAGTATTTATAATATAGGAGTAAAATTATTTGCTCTTGACTGGATTATTCTATTTGAAATTGGGTAATGAAGCGCACTTGTGTGACATATTGTGTTCTAAAACTCCATCTCTATCTTTAACCCGATGTCATAACTTTATAATGCTGTCATACTATACAATCAAATCCTCCTGGGCCTTTAATATTGAGGCCGAATGCCCGAGTCCATACGAAGTGAAAGTTAGTCGACCGGAAGCCATGTGCTTCACTGAACATCATTCATGAAGCTTATCTGTATCGCATTTCACACCGAGACGTTGTGATGTCGTGAATCAACACCGGATAATCTAACATTCATTATGCTGTATAAAATAGAACGTTCGTCCATCTGGTCACTCGTTGCTTTTTCTTTCGACAAATCGTGTCGTTCAAGCATTAGCCAGTGTCGCAGATAGTTGTTTGCATTGAAGTAAGAATCTGATGTCAATTTTATGTCGTTATTTTCTTCAGTTGCTAAAGATGGTAGTATCATGTCAACTAGTTTTTGCTCGCGGCTTAGTCCGCGTTAGTGTACATTTGAAGTACAGGTACAGTACATTTCAATAATATCTCTTTTTCGTACTCCTGACGACGTGTATGCATATTATAGTCGGTGGAGTAGTTAAAGTGTAACAAACAAACATTCTAACTGTCACATGTGTATCATTAGTTACGATAGTTAGGACCGACCTTTGATCTTAATGGTCATCTTAAAAAAAATTAAATAGGATTTGTTGCTACAAGAAAATCATATTACGCGCTTTCATTTCCAATTCAATATAATTTGTACACAGTTTTACAAAAATATCACGAAAAATATCACCAAAATTACATACACAAATTTAAAAATTAATAATCATCCAGACAAAGACTACATTTTATACGATACTACTTTATCTGTCTGTCTGTCTGCTTGTGTGTTTATAATTAGAAAACTCCTGAAGTCATTTACGTAACTCTTTTTTTTTAATAATGGTTTGATTCTCTGGTTAGCTTTTCGTATATATCATGTCATATAAAATAATATATGGAACAAGTTATGAGGTTTGTAGGTAGATTAAATATACACAAAATGACTACCAATACATTCGGCTCCAATATTATACTTAAGCCATTAAAACCAGTGGTACCATAAACCTGACTTTTATATTTAATTCTCAGTAAATGTGCACGCAAAACATTAAATTTTATAGAAACATATAATTTCTTGACTAAATATTGTAATCCTTAATACCAACCAATCGGGGTTAATTATTAAGGTAATAAATACTGTGTACAAACAGACCTTTCAATAAATAGTGTAATGGTTAATAAAATTGTATAAAGAAATACAAATTATTAATTTAATTTTTTGAACAGATCTCCCAATGATGCTTTGCCACTTGATCATGATAAATTTGAGAATGTTCCATAAGAGTTCTGTCTGTTACTTTATAACTAAATAATTTTATTAAAAAAAAATTCAATACTTAAAACTGTTATCTTTAAATTTTGTATAAGATAGTAACAAACTTTTATTTTTTAGCCAAAGAGTTGAATATTCACGTTTGGCATCCATATGCAGTTAGGAGATTGAAGTCAGGCAGGCGGCCGATAGTAACAATTAAGCTAAATCATACGTCACATCATGACCAACGTGTTGTACCGAACCTAATTACGTGGAATAACGGTCAGAAAGCATTTGACCACAATCTCATCTGACCTTAAATGACTATGTCGTTTGAGATGATAAACACGCTAAACCTAAAAGGGAACTGGTCCTCAAGTGCAGCTAACGACACACACCAACAGGTCTTGTAGGTGGTAGAGCTACGCTGAAGCTATTACTGGTTTCAGCATGAATGGGTCGGCTCGCCCGGGGTAGTACCACCCTCTCACAGAAAACCGACGTGAAATAACAGTGCTTGCACTGTTGCGTTTCGTTCGGTCAGTGAGAGCGCCGGAGGCCCACGTATTTAAAAGGCCCGCAACGCACTTGCGACTCCCCTGGTGTTGCTAGTGTCTATGGACGGCGGTGATCACTTACCATCAGGTGACCCACCTGTTCGTTTGCCCCCTATAATACATAAAAAAAAAATCTCTTCTGACCTTAAATGACTATGTCGTTTGAGATGATAAACACGCTAAACTTAAAAGGGAACTGGTATTGAAGTGCAGCTACCGGAACACATCAACAGGCACATCGAAAAGACATGCGGATGGTATCTAGCCAGACAGACTTAGGAAAAAGCCTTACCACCAAGCTATGATTTCATCACGATATTTTCCTTCACCGAAAGCACCGACTCAGTTAGAAGAATTCGAGCCTACGTCGGTCGATGCGGTATCCGACTCTCCATCAACTAACCTATCGTCACTAACTCCTACCAGGATTAGGCGAGATTATATTTTTTAAGAAGACTCTCCTTTAGTTTAATACATCCATTAACGTTTTCGATAAGCCGGTCTGTCTGTACATTGTGTGATACTCTAAAACTTTCTACTGGAAAATTAAGATTATAATCTCGTATAATCAAGTAATTATTCTCTACGTATTTTGTTATATATATATCTGAATCTCACTCAGGCATCTGGAATTGTTACCGCTTCATTATCAATTCACGAGATAAGCTTGTGTGGAGAAAGGGTCATGTTATGTTTATCAGTTAACATTAACACCAATGCCTTCCAATATACACTAGACAAGAAAAGGAACGTACGTTTTATAGTAAACTAACTGCCTGCCCTAAGCATTTCCTTTACACTACGACCATGTAATGAAATAAAATGGCGACTGGACAACTAAACGTCGATCTGTTAGTTCTATAATTATTTTTAAAGTTCTTCATATTGTTTTCTGTCTCACTCACTCGTGCACTTTTTATATGGAGATATTTAACCGACATTTTTCACTTGTCTGTGTTATTTTTTAATCATTATTTTTTATACAAACTTTGTCTTGACAATTACAAACACGACAAAAACAAAAGAATTAGCTAAGTAGGTGCAAACATTTTGAAATGATGCGCTTACAAACATTTGGCAATAGATTTTTATTTATGTAGATATAAAGGGCTTGGCT
Source organism: Antheraea assamensis (assembly GCA_035772565.1). Taxonomy (NCBI): domain Eukaryota; kingdom Metazoa; phylum Arthropoda; class Insecta; order Lepidoptera; family Saturniidae; genus Antheraea; species Antheraea assamensis. The sequence continues at coordinate 2,128,434 of JAQQSE010000001.1, forward strand.
GAAGAAGCATTGAGTACTCAACAATGAAAAATAAATAGTGAAATTATTCGTTCTTACACTACTGAATTAAAATGCGTGTGAATTAAGTGAATTTAGATAATCGCTCTTGTTTGAAACATATAGTTCAAGAGTATACAAACCACACTACACACACACAATACACGTTAACTATAAAACATAATGTAATTCTTAACTAAATCAATGATAACAATTGATAATAAACTAAACTGCTTTACATTGTGATGACTTTTTGACTGGAACTATTTATGTAGTTTATATGCGAATGTTACTAATGCTTACTTTTTCGGTATATCACAGCATGTCTAATGTAGTATAGAAGTAATTGTTTAATACTGAACATGTTTGTAATATTAGAATTATGTAAACGGAACTATACATTTAATAGGCGCTCTGTTCTTTCACACTGGCTCGGCAAATTTAATGCAGTTCATCTCAGGGTAAGCATTGTTAAATACAAAAATAATACCCGAAACAGTAATCGCCTTCAGACTAGCGTTCAAATACCACGAAGAAAGAGATTAGTGCGCATTATATAAATTTCGACGTGTAGTGTATATGATCGCTTTTCTATTGGCCACTATACACATTAAGCATTGTTAGCTTTCTTCTCCAGTAATCCGGTGACTTGGTTCGTACAACGTTTTGCGCATCTTCTTGGTATCTTACTTTCAAGCTTTCCTATTAATAGCTACTTTTTCAATATGATATTCCTAGTTTGATTCCAAAGTAATGTAACGCCCTGTAAATATTCCACTGTTGGGCGAAGACCACATATCGTAACGGTACTAAATGTCACTACTATATTTAAACTTAAACACTAAGTTATGGTAATATAACATAAGATTATTTCTCAAAATGTTTACGTTTCCTCATAATATTGAAGTAAAAATTTCATTAACCTCGCTAATATTTGAAATTCAATGAAACGAAAACGCAACATTAAAGAGAGACAAACATAAACATATACAGGATTTAACGTGCCAAAAGAATGAGATAGAATACATTAAACAGTGTTTCTTATATTCGTGATCTCTTCATTGTATATTGCACTACCTAATGCTTGTGTGGCTCCGAGGGTTATACATGTGTAATTTTTATGTTTGTACCTATGTTAGTACGTGTGTATGTGCATCTGCATAATATGAAGTCTTGAGAGAAGAAGTCAGAACCAGGATAGTATTATTATTTACGTGTAAAGTTTATATGAATAATTTATCTTTTTTTTTCATGCATGTTTCTCTTTATTGTAGCTCGACAAAGTGACGATCCTGTATCTGGTTGTAAGCCGATTGCAATGCAACAGCAATGACGACTGGAAACAGATCTACAATCTATCGGAAGCCGTTGCTATCATGCCGGCCTGGAAGTCTCTGATAACTGTAATAAACTGGCTGATCACGAAACATGACAAACTAAAAGAAAGTCGAATAAAATAAAATAAAACTCAATTCAATTTAGGTCCTGAAAAGATGATTATGAAACTACCACCAGATTAGAAAACAATTCAGCCATGTAGAAGAAAAGGGCAAGAAACTTGTTCTGGTTTATCTTTCTATCGTACATCTTTTATAACGATGCATTATATTTACAATCGTTTTAGAGGATGCACAAAGAGGGATATTGTTTCCAGACATCACCATCAGTTGAATATTGATCCACTCTATAATAACCATTTGACATCAGAATGCTGTACAACCTGCTATATAAACATCGACTCCGGAACGCGATACGCAAGGGCATGATATTATAACGTGGTGTATGCCGGTCGCTGTTCAGTCGGATGTAATGGAAAGAAAGAAAAAAAAAAGTTATTATCATGTATGAATATGGGTAATTAGAAATATCCAACAACACCTCCATTCACTCGCATACTGCAGAACAACGGAGAAATATTACAGAGATGATTTTCAATTTCGGGCTATAGCAATGTACGAAGGTCTAGTCGGTGGTTTGGCGAAAATATTACGTCTGTGTATACATAATGCAATGATACATTTGAGGTTCAATCCCGTCCAAACTACTAAAAGCATCAGCAAAAGACTACGACCATTCGATGCGGAATTTTTCGTAGATGGTTCTAAACTTCTATTTTTGGAATCGATTAACGCTTCACCGATTTTGATGCTCAACAAAGCGGACGGGTACTAGCGAGTTAATATAACAAAAAATACAGTAACATAATACAAATGAGCATCAAACGAAACAGTAATCTACAAAGCTGCAGCTGCATTAATGTAAACTAAAACTATGTTTACAAATGTATACAAATGTCTACTTAAACGCGTAATTGCTACGTCTCCTTCAAATAACTAAATAAATGTACACAATACAAAAACGCGTTAATTCCCAACTCTTAACCACTTCTGTGATATAAGCAAAGCTAGCGTAGTAATTATTCAAGGAGTTGAACAAACTACGATTTTTGACGCTCTCCAAACACCGTTTCGGTGGGATATTGTCCGTGGCGCTTCAAGTGACATCCCGATCGAGATAACGGGGCTGTTTTGACAGCGCCGGGCGCCTTGTCCGCCCGACGAACCGGCTCGGATTTTATTCACTGACAGCTCAGCTCATCCTGTGTTTATCCTTAGAATATTTGAAAATGTCTGTCTGTCTGTATATTTTTTAATTCCCTTTGATTTAGGGTTTCAATCGCAGCGAAATGAGGATATGGTCGATATAGAGGAATTTTAAAATGGGAATTAATTTTCAAGTACGCCACAATACATCAGCGTTAATAAAAATAATTATTTTATAGAATCGCCTTCTGACCGTGTCGTTCACAATCACGTTCTTTGCTGCAAAACCAGCCCTTCATAAGAGGCGAGAAAACGCGAAGGGGCTGGAATGCTGTCGATTGCTTTTGTTTTTGAACTGTACCTTAGTTTCCATCATATACTGAGCACCCATTTCATGGAAACCAAAAAAATTGAGCGCTTGAATATTGTAATAATTTCGTAAGGGCAAAGCCACGAATGTCGTATAGTGCATTATAAATAATTGTCGAAGAGTCTCGCAGTGAGAGGCCAGTACAATAAAGTTGAATCGAAACGCTTAGAACTGAATCATATCATCCCGTTCGTGAGGTAACGGTCCAGGATATAATCCCAGCGGGTGGCAATTAACTATGCGCTTTATCGGCCGTATCTACCACGAGTCCAGTGACGGATGCTTGAGCTTTGTTTAAGACCGTAGAAGGAAGCAAGTTACCGAAAGTTACCGGAGCTTTTGTGTTGTAGCTGATGTCAGTATTTTGGATTTATTTTTTTTCTTTATTTTATCTATACTCAGACACTTCTTATTCTCGATGTTAGATTTTAGTTTTTAATTTGTGTACTCTATAAGCCTTAGTATTTGACCACAATATCAATTGATGTTAAATATCAATGTGGTCTTAGATGGTAAACGCGTTAAGTCTAGAGTGACTGGCTCTCAAGTATAGCTGTCAGAACACACGCATAGATGCTTGGCGAAATATTTTCAACTTGAGTGTGGTAGCTAGCCAGGCGGGCTTCGAAAAAGTCTAACCACAAAATATAGAAGTCCTCACGATCATACACTAAATATGTTTTTGTACTAGGCACTTCGGAAGCCATGTGATAGTGGTGTACGAGAATTGTGATTGGATCACGACTACTGGAAGCCAAGGGTAACATTCACAATAGTGCCTCGCTTAAGCATGTCATGTTCAGAGACCGGACCGTGTGTGTTCAGTAATCAATTAAATTGGTAAGGACTCTGCAACTAAATAATTGTCACTACCATTTTCATAATAAACCTGTCACAGTGACTACCATTTGTTTTGCCGTTGATATTGCAGAAACCGTGAACCTATTGAATAGAGTGGAATACTCAAAGTACAGAAGAACTTAAAAATACCGTAATAGATTAACGCTTAACTATTGTAGTAATCAACTTCAATCTGGATAATTGGTCTTCTAAATAAGAAGTGAATTTGCAAAGTCACTGACGGTAACTGGCTAAACATAAAAAAATTGGCCTCACTATCCAACGAAAGATCTGTAAGTGCTTCAAAACAGACATTCAAATTAGATGTTAGATTTGTACTAGATAATGTCTAAAATGAAGCAAGCAATCTATATATAATTAATCTGGAACTTAGGTCTAGAATAGAACATTTTTAGACGATGTAAAGCTAATATATACTGTATAATAAAAGAACCACATTTACATAAATGTACTAAAATGGACTTAACATAACCAGGTTAAAATATGTTCCAAGTATTGCATCGAAAATAGAGGAAGATAGCAGTGTTCTAATCCGTATACGTTTTTGCACTAGTTGTCAACAACGTTCACACATGGAACAGCACGAGTCGACAACTATACAGTGCTCGTAACTCTGTAGATACCATTCGTGTCGCGTGAAATCTGTGTTGCCACGTTGCGTGTGCAAATATCCTCACGTTATTCTTAAAAACCTATTATATGTCTTTCCCTCGATCAGTATGTATTTCACCCATAAACCGAAGTGTCCATTATCGTAATTGCAAATTTACGGTCCGAGTATTGAATTTGCATTTTAAAAAGTTTTAATTCTTTGACAAATGGAACTTGTTTGTTTATTCTAAATCAATATATTCCTTATTTTTGCACTGCCACCTCTAGGTAACGAATACGTAGATGCGATATATACGCAAGAAACCAAGTCCGAATTATTATATTTAACTTATGAAATTTAGACATTCTTTTTTAATATCGTATCTAATCTATCGTATCCTGCCCCAGTGACGCCTGATGTTTATAAATTTAAGTCATATAAACGTTCCATACTGGATACGGTCAATAAAGATAATTAATGGAATAAAAATAAAGATTTTCTTAGGTAAATGCGTTTATAATAACAGTCTCATTGGTGACAACGATCCTGTTATAGGTTCAGTTTTAAAATTAAGTAAATGGTTTTGGGAAACGTCTGCGTATTTAAGATTAAATGCGGATTGCTTTTATTTTTTATTTCGAAATTGTGTCATGAGCACTCAACCAATATAACGCTTATATCAATTTTAAGATTCAATTTTAAACTTCTGTAAATTTTATCATTACGACTTAAGTTTTATGCAAAGGCATGATGATATAGAGAATGTTGTAAGAAGTATTTTTTTTATATATAAGTTCGGCAAAATGACTGTACAATACCTGATGGTAAGTACGGTACAGTCCATAAACAGTGGCAATTGTCGCTTTTAAATACCAACGGCAGTCGTCGCCATCATGCCGACCTGCAAAAGTGCCTCTTCACGCTTCGTTTGAAGGACCCGATATCATAAGAGGGAGCGAATACACTAGTCGGGAGGCAATTCCATATCTTCACAGTACGACAAAGATAAGAAATTTCGAATTCTTTTTAATTCTAATTTAATTCGAAATTGTCTATTTAACAGTTCAGATGAACTATTTATCTTTTAACTTGCAAAGTCTTCCAAACGATTTCACAATTATTTGTCTGCTTGTACTTATATTGCCATGTTTATTTTGAATACCGGGGTAATTTAGTTAGCTGGCAGCACTGCGCGTGGGCGATCACCGGAGCCGACGTATCGACGAGCCTCATCGAGATTGAGCCATAGACAACGTGTTCACTGGTTCCGGTGACAGTGTACATGAGCACAGATCGGAACTTATGACGTCGTGCGTGCGTGCGGCCCCTTATAAATTTCCCTTTGTAGCCAGTATTAAGATAAGATGTATTCAATTTAGTCGTCTTGATTTAGAATTTCCCTGGAACACCGTCGACGGCCAAATGATAATAATAGTATTAGACTGTAAATATCTTACTACTGGACATAAAGTCTTCTTGAAAATTATGAGGGATTTCATCATTATACTCTTATCCTTATCCTACCTACGTAGGGTCGCGGTAACATGTTATCCTCTTCTACTCTCCCCTGTCAAATATAATCTGTTGGTAATCAGTTGGTAGTGTGTTCGGACACTGCACCGAAGCACGTAGGTTCGAATCCTAATAACTAAGTCGGAGCTTTCCTTGAAGCATAACATCGGGATGAAGACACAGCACGGTGGTAGCGGTTTTTCTAAGTCCGCCTGGCTAGCTACCATCCTAAAGTTGAAAATCTGTCGCCAAGCACATGTTGGTCAGTGTTCCGACAGCTGCACTTGAGAGCCAGTCTTCCTTTAGATTTAGCGTGACTACCATCTTAGAACATCATCATTTAACATCAGATGAGATTGTGGTCAAACGCTAACCTATAAAGCATAAAAAAATACAATTTTTCATACAATCTATCCATATCGTGTTCGGTTAAAACTGGTCTAGTAACATGAAATGTTCATTACATGCTAACCTATTACTTTCCATCTTCTCTGTGACTGGTACTATTTTCAAACATCCTCTGATATACTTATTCTCAATCTTATGTCCGCTTGGGCATAACTATCGTGATACCAATGTTCATACAATCGGTAAGGTTTAATTAATTGTATAAACCTACATATGTACAATTGTGTCGTTACATTTCAAAATCAGCCAAGTCCAATTTTAATCGGTTGTGCATGTAAAATGTTTACTTTTTTAAGTTTTGCAATTTTTATATAAACGTGGTCGAAATCCAAATTTTACCGTTGACCAGATTTTATACTTGCTTGTTATATGAACTTCAAATTGTAAATGTATAAACATTTTGAAGATCTCAATGAAATATAAAAACTGATGAACGGTTAATATTGGACTTAGCTGATTTTGGAATGTAACGACACAATTAAAAAGTATTTCTTTTAATTAGTTCACGGGAAGTGAGTGAAATTTATACAAGCGCTGTTCGTCCCTTAATTTTTCCCCCTTAGTAGTACAATATTCTCCTTATACTTAAGTGAAATCATCCTCGAGTATAACTAAACGTAATGAAAAAACTACTTATTAAAATTGATTCAGAATTATTGAGGAAAATATCAGTTACTATACATTTAAAAAAATACATACAACTAAACATAGAGCCTCCTTTATTTTGAAATCGATTAAAAATAAATATCATGACAACAGAACAATAATTTCTATAAAACAAATAAACAATATCTACGTAACAAGTCGAAACGTGCCAACACATCAAATGAGAAAATTAGGTTCGCAACTAGTAACTAAGGAACAAGTAATAAACCCGATGAGCACCAATAAAACAGCCCGAAAGATAAACGTTTCAACGCTTTTATTATTATACGTGACGATCCATTAAAATCGACGGTTGTATTGGAATTATTGACGATAAATCAGCCCGATGCTATCCAAACTATTTCTATTAACGTAGCCTTTCGATTTGTATATCTTTAAAGGTCTGAGCGTCATCGTAGGTCAAGTGCACGACCGGTCTGAACTATCTCATTACCTTTGGAATAGTGCAGATGAAACGACTTGAATCTATACATAAAAATAAAATTGAATTGTATACTATTTGCCTGGGACAAACATTGAAATGGTTGAAGCGATTATAATAAAGGTTTTGCTGGCATATAGATGAAATGTAGGCTATAATTGTTATGCTTTTCAATAATGGCTAAGTAGTACTGATCAGATTTAAAACGGGTAGCTTAAATTCGTTAAAAGAGTTGTAGAGATTAAATAGTAACAAAATTGCAATTTGAAAAAAACCACAAATAAGTCAATATGAAATAGGTATTTTTTCTCAGGAAGGTCATCTTATTACAATATTGCAACAATACGTGTTGTAGAATTACAACAATACACTTGATATATCAATACAATGGTATAATACTAGCCAAGAACATGAGATCTAGTCTTCACATTACAGTACTACCATATAATGAAATAAGATGGCAACTGAACAAGTGAATGTTAATTCTAAGAATACTTTTGAAGATTTCTCTAGTGTACTCTGGTCTCACTCTTTTTTTTATATAGAGACTTTTAATCTAGATTTGTCGCTTCTTGCATACAATTTTTCAGACATTTTCTTTAACACAAAACTTGTCCTGATAATTATAAACGCAACAAATAAGGAAGTAGCTAATAGGTGCAGCCGTTCTGAAGTGATTCACTTAAATACATTCGGCAATTCATTTTTACATATACGGATTTAGAGACACCCTCTTTCTTACCCTTATCCCACCTAAGTGTAGGGTCGGTACAACATGTTTGTGGTGTGTGATTTGGCTTAATTTTTGCGATTGACCGCCTGCCTGGTACCAACCTTCCTTGGGATTATTTTGTGATACCATGGTTTTTGTTAGAATTATAGGATTTAGGAATAAAGTAAAAGCACTGTTGTGATAGTTGTAGTATTGCACATGCCAATATATAAAACTCATGCAGGTACGATAATTTTGTGCAAATCCTGGAATGTGACAAGATATGTCACAATATGCTTTTTCGCTCTATCACTACATATTATAAAACAAAGTCATCCACCGCGTCTGTCTGTCTGTCTATCTGTCTGTGCACGATAAACTCAAAAACTACTGAACGGATTGTAATGTGTTCTTCACCAATCGATAGAGTAACACATGAGGAAGGTTTGAGTATATGATTTGTCAAGGTTTTGTGTAAATTGGTTGAAATATAACGACATTTATTGGAAGTGTTGTAAAAAGTCAAGCTGCTTAGGAACTTTCAGTAAAAACGCTGCCAAATTCTTTCAAGTTCAGGTATCCTGACCATGTTCTTCTTAAACGTCACCTGATAGTATTACCAATTCCGTATAATTTATTGGTATATGCCGTGGTTCGAACCTTTGGATATCGGATTAATATTTCACTGGTAAAACTAATCGAGCTCAACGACTTTTTATACTATATAAAACTTTTTTCTATTATTCATACTTGAGCCTATTACTTTATGCTTGGCACATAATAACCATGTTGTAAATTCAAGGCTGCGTAATTAGTTGCAAGACTCTTCGGAGAATTTAATAATTACAGAAGAAAAACACATGTAAAAACGTAATTCGATTGGTATCGTCAATTCACTACAGTGTACATCTATCTACAATTAATATTGTAACGTTGTAAATTGCTGTTTGTTTGAACGTGCTTTTATAATGCTAATGCGATACGAACACAAGAAATAAAGACTGATTTATTCTATGGAATTACAAATCAGGTTTTTTTTTATGGAATATTTATGAAGGAAAATTACAATATATTTAATGTCATTTCTAAATCTATAACTTTATACTTTTGTATCGTAATTGCTCTGATTATAATCCACAAAAAACGATTAGGGAGAATGATGGAATAGTGCGGAAAAGCCGTGTAGTACAGCGCGGGGTGTCGGAGACCGAGGGCGGGAACCGAGCATTACCGTGAACCAATGAACTGTCAGTGCTTACGTCAGTGCGGTCCCACGCAGCGCGGACTAGTCGCGTGGTCGGCATTCTACGGAACAGTCGTGCTATACGTGGAATTTATTTAAACTTACCTAATTGCGTTGACAGTAATAAAAAAATGAAAAAATGTGAGAAAAAAATTTTAACTTGACGAAAATAAAGCGGAACAGCAGGACAAAGTTAATATGCGTTACATTAAAGTTCGACCACACGGAGGCGTTGTCGGCGAATGAAATTTACATTTTGCGTATCAGACAGCGGGGTTATCGTCTGGCCCTTTTGAAAGTAAAGAACGACGCTGAGGCGCTCTTAACTCCAGTTGAGATAGGTATTGAAGAACAAACTAGCGAGCGTTACTGACTTTACCGTCAATTATATCCTATCCTACATATAAGTTTTTGAGAATTACATTGAAAATATATATTTAAAATAGGCGATGACATATCCACTCAGCAGTTTTTTGTCCTCTGTTTGCCACCTGATTTTCATAATTTCTTTTTTGTTTAATAGTCACTGACGACCTTTAACGTTTCCATCAGTATTTTCTATACTATCGACGAGTCCAAAATTTAAATTATAAGTCGCTATTGTCATATTTTAAGGTTCTTACAGATAATAATCGACAATATTTATACACTGTCAATAATGAAACTTGAAAAAACTATTGAATTATGGTAGAATTTCGACGATGATGGCCATTAATAAATATAGATGCTATAGCTTCAATTGATGCTATGGGTCATTGATTTAATTTAACGAAAGTGATATGGTACCCTAGGACTTACTTAATGTGTAATAGGTATTTTCCAAACATATACAATATAATCACTTCAGAAAAAGTTATTTTGGTACTTTTCCGTTAGCCGGGTGCAAGCGAAAAATGGCCAAAGGGAATGTTTATTTGGGGCCATGTGGTCTATTCTCCGTATTTGGTTAGGTTAGATTTGATTTGCGATGATAATAAAACGCTAGCCAGCAGTGTCATTTTTAATGCAGAGACATCACAGCCATTCCGCAACGTCGCAGCGCTGGAGGAGTTATCATACAAGAAATTCCAACGCAGTCCTTAGAAGTAGCAACGTATTATGCAATTTTTTTAAAGCTACTATCTATACATATAATAAAAATGAAATATCTGTATGTAATATCAACATAACGACTTTTTACTGATTGGATATGAACGTATACACGATACTGATGACAAAAACACAAGTTTTAAAATTTTTGTCTGCCTGCCTGTCTCTATGTTCCGGGTAATCTCCGAAACGGAATTTTGGCAGAAATTTCACTGACGGATAGTTAAAATTAAAGCGGGTAACATAGGCTACTTTATTTTAGACTAGCTGTGATCCGTGGCTTAGTCTGTAGTACTATATCCAAAACGATTGGACCTATTTTCATGGGACTTTCACTGACAGATAGCTAACGTTATAAAAAGTAATTAAAGCTTTTTCATTTTGGACTAGCTTCTACCCATGGCTTTGTTTGGAGTACTATCGCCAAAACGTTTGAACTATTTTTCACGGAACTTTCACTAACAGATAGAAAGCTGATCTTATCTAAGAAGTAATTTACAATTATAAAAAAACGCATGCGGAGCTGCGGGCAACAGCTAGTTATACATATATATGTATGTACATAACATAACATTAAAAATTACCTCTATGATATAATAAATTTAAACTGACCAATGTTTGCAATTACAATCGATCAGCAAGGTTATACAAAATCTTTAAGCAACATTCTTTAACTAAACTAGTTTAACAGCTAACTCTACAAGTTAAAGTTAATGAAAATGTTGCTTGCTTTAGAAGTGAACGGACAGACAGACATAAACTTCTCGCTTTACATAAACTTTATGCAACAGTAATGTTTCCGTTATATTGTTTGTTACTTTATGATCTTCAAGGAGACGTTTTGCGTTTAGTTTACGAGATAACCGACGGTCCGTATCAGCGCTTTCCTTTCTCTTTATAGGGGGGTTTGGTTCTAGCGCCGAGTAAAAGATGGCCGCGGATATTTTTAGTTTTAAAGTTAACAACATTATTTTTTGAAGTGAAAACTTCTTCAGCCACGTTGAGTGATTTTTAGTAGGGAAAATACTTATAGGGCTTCGTCACCGATGACCGCGGCATGTTCGTGAACTATTACGCTTGCAACAGACTAGCGGCGTTTTTTTTTTTCGAACTGACTACACTGTTGACCTGGCATGGCCTCTACAGTTTCACCGGACTAGCTTAGCGACGCGTAGTATAGCGCCCTGTGTACATACATAATATTGATATTTTGTATTGAGCTTATGCAGCACATCATATGTTGGATTAATCAATAAACTGTATAAAAATGTATATAATTATTCCTCGGAACGCCAATAGATGTGAAAACTAGACTAAAATTAATAATTTTAATATCCAAATAATTAAATGTAAATAATGCTGACTATAATCGCATAAAAAATTTAAAAAAGAACACAGTTAACAATTTTTTGAGTTTTCACTTCTATCAGCAGTCCTTATGATTGCTTCGTTTTTTTTTTCTGTTGCATCTGTATGCCGTAGGTGAGTGAATACTAAAAAACGCAGGCCAATGATCAGTGGCAAAATATATATTGAAAGGAAATGCATAGAATGATATTTCCATCAACACCGACAAGACACATCTGACGGTAATAAAAAGATTTCTACTGTGTTATGAGCTAGTATTATTCCACAATCGCAAATAACATGAAGTAATAATGAGTTGGCTGAAGTTGGTGATGAGTCTTAAAAAGGCACTGTAAAGGAAAATTACATACTACAGGTTCTCTAACGAAAGTGTTGGTTCATTACCACGACACCAATATCGTTTTCCAATTACAAAGCGTCCGTTCACCATTAAAATATAATATGGAAGTATATTTAAATGGCTCTTCACAGTGAGTCTTGGTACAGATGGTACACATTCAGCAAAATCGGAATATTTCAACAGGGTTACATTAATAGATCAGATGTGAAATATTATTTTAATGGCTTTTCATTTGGAACAGCATATCACGACCAACATAGGCACTGGCGTCGTTTCTATTACGTCACCGTCATTATCAGTTTGTATCTGTTTTCTTTTAGGCATATCTCTTCTAAAGCTTAGCCACTCACCAATTCGAACCAAAACACGTGGGTTTATCACGATATTTTGCAAAAGAGTGTTCGATATTTCGCATGCTTGAATGCGGTCTTCACTTGTCTACACCGTCATTCATCGGTTCTTAGGTATATATGAACAGCTTAGTACTCTGTAAGAGAGCTAATTCTCTATGATATGTAAGTAGTCTGTATTTTATTATATTACTAGCTTTTGTACGTAGCTTCTCTTGCGTTAATGTAGGTTGCACCTATCCATCAAGAACACCATTTTTTCTGGATTAAAGGTTTCCTAAGTAAGTTTTTGTATCCCGGAAAACGTGTATGTCAAATTTTATGATGACCGGTTCCATAGTTAAGGTGTGAACACATAAAAACAAGCACATATTCGCGTTTATAATTATTGCTCGGAGTGCCAATAGATGTGCAAACTAGACTAATGTTAATAATCTACAAACTATGAATTTGAAATAATTCAGACTATCATTGATTTAAACATTCAAAAAAGTACACAGAGTTATTCCATTGCTTTGAGTTTTCACTTCTGCCGGCATTCCTTATGGCTGCCTCGATTTGTTTTTTGAGCACTATAAATTTAGTTTTTGATCCTGTACTTAACATAAACTCTGAGCGTAGAATTTTCCACAGCTAGCTATAGAATTTTATATTTGTGTACCAATCCATCCGTGAGCATCCATGATAGAATTGGAATGGAAGATCATAACCCATAAGAATTTAATTTAATCAATATTTTTAAACAGTTTTCTATTTCTATCTTTCGCCAGTATATTTATAAAATAGACTAAATTCAAATTACAGTGTAAACTCCACTTATCGTTATTCGTTTCAAGAACAAACTCCCTAAAACATCGAATTTACTTGACTTTGCTTGATTCACCAGTTTATATAATACTGATTTTTATGAAAGTGAAACTTACGGGGGGGGGGGGGGGGGGGCTTTAGAATTCTGATCCGCAACCTTTTTGGCGAAAAGTGGTGGTGGTAAGCACTGTGTCGGGTACAGTATTGAAAACACCGATTCTCGACTGATCACTGAAGTTAAGCAATGTCGGGCGTGACCAGTATGTGAATAGGTAACCGCCTGGGAATACTACGAACGTTAGCTTTTTCTCGTATTTTTTTAAATAAAATGTTTCCGTGTAATACAAAGGTTTCACTTCTATCGTGTGTCTTTACGACACACACTGTTTTTTCTATCCATTTTCTAACAACTCTAAACAACGCTATAAAATGCGCAAACCCTGAATTATCGCCTATATTGTTTATACTGTGTATATGTTAAAGATATGCCAAATCATTAACACGTGAAACGTCGACTGCCGGCGGCCAGTCAAATTAAGCAACAAATTGTAGTCACTAGCGCGGATAGTAATATCTCATTGTAAGCGATTATTAACCGTAGCGCACGAATTATGTGACTGGGAACATCGTTAGATGACTATAAAGTTACTCTTACACCGAGCGCAACGTTTTTACTATTCACTCGTAATAATAACATAGTTTGACGTGGCAGTATTACAGTTTTACAGTCAATAGTTTATATCGTGGTCATAAAGACAGCAGTGTATATTGTGAAGTGAGAGAATGAAGATATTTTATCCTTCATTATTTTATTCACTCCTATTCATATATTGAATAGGCGAAGACAATACATTTAGTACCTTTTTTTTCGTGGTTTCTCAATCCATTTTCTTTTTTTTTTAGTAGTTATTAACGAGTATTTGTGTAATTTTTTTTGGAAACGGTTCGTTTTTTTCCAAACCGTCGACGAATCGAAGACTTTATTTATAAGTCTCTATTTGTATTATGATTCTTATGTCTATTGATCTACAATATTTGTACACCGTTTTTCAAAAAAAAAAGTCAATAATATTAAATCGTAAACAGTTAATGGAATATGGTCGAATTTCGAACACTGCACATCCACTAATGTATATAAAATAGTGTCTAAACTCTTTGTGAGTAGGATTTATAGACAAATAAAACAAACATGGCCGATATTACCACAGAGTAAAATACATGCGGGGACACGTTCCGTATCTACAGCAAACATTCGTCGCTTTGAGTTCGTTCAGTCTGCTCTGTATTTTATTAATATACTAGCGGCCCGCTCCGGCTTCGCAACGGGTATAAAATATATAACCTATGTCATTCACTGAAAAAATGATTAAAATCGATCCAGTATTTATTCATTACTGCCGGTGGCCCGCACGCGTTAAATTTGGAGTAATCTCAAAAATATCAGTATTTCTCCACTATTTAATTTATGTTATTATACATATAAACCTTCCTCTTCAATCACTCTATCTATTAAAAAAAACCGCATCAAAATCCGTTGCGTAGTTTTAAATATTTAAGCATACATAGGGATATAGGGACAGAGAAAGCGACTTTGTTTTATACTATGTAGTGATATGGACATAGAAAAAAGTATTTATTTCTGAACAATATTATCGTACACATTTAAATGACATTTAATATAACGAGACTAAATATTTACTCAACATAGTATTAGATACGAAAAATAACTAATTGATCTTAGCGACAGTAACGTAGAAAGAAATTTCGTAAAGGAATTTTTAGATCATCTAATGAACACGTCAAGATTGAAAAAGTGTTTCAATTAAACAATGGACAAAGTCGAAACAAAATTCACAAGTATATTGACTAGTTATGCTCGCGCCTTCGTTCACATTAATGTTGATCATTGGTCTGTTCCCCTAATTTTATGAATGCAAAATAAATTTTATTTTTCTTTCTGTAGCCTTGATAACATGTCTCAAAATTACACGAAGACCGGTTGAATAGTTATAGTATGAAAGCAAAACAAAGAAATAAGCCAACTCGTATTAGTGGTGGTTATTGTGGTGGAACGTTTTGCATGGTGGTAGGGCTTTTTCTAAGTCTTGATTTAGAATTTCCCTGGAACACCGTCGACGGCCAAATGATAATAATAGTATCAGACTGTAAATATCTTACTACTGGACATAAAGTCTTCTTGAAAATGATGAGGGATTTCATCAATATACTCTTATCCTTATCCTACATACGTAGGGTCGGGGCAACATGTTATCCTCTTCTACTCTCCCCTGTCAAATATAATCTGTTGGTAAACAGTTGGTGGTGTGTTCGGACACAGCGCCGAAGGACGTATGTCCGAATGCTAACAACTAAGTCGAAGCTTTCAGTGAAACAAAACATCGGGAGGAAGCCACAGCATGGTGGTAGGGCTTTTTCTAAGTGCGTCTGGCTAGCTACCACCCTCAAGTTGAAAATCTGTCGCCATTCACCTGTTGGTGTGTTCGGGCAGCTGCACTTGAGAGCCAGTCTCCCTCTAGGTTAAGCGTAACTTACCATCTTAGACCACACCATCATTTAATATCAGATGAGATTGTGGTCAAAAAGTTCACCTATAAAAAATAAAAAACAGAAGGACTGTAAAAAGACCCTAATATAAGGAATCTTAATTAAATACCGTACCTTAAATATTTACTTACTATTCTCGATGCACTAATTACCACGAGTAACCCGGAAAAACGATACAAATAGATTCATAATTTATGAGTTTATAACGAAGCAAACGCGCCTAATGTGCAACGGACTTATGACCATAAATCCTATCTATTGACACGGAGCGATCAATCATCGAAACTAGAACGTTGCAAAAAAAAAAAACACATTTTAAAATTACAAGTTAACCAACGGTTACACCTACTCCGGTGAATTCCGACAACTCTATCTCTCGAGTGTGTAGGGTTGTCATAATCGATCTATCTAATATACATACAGTATATCTCGTCACGCGTAATAGCGTAAATGCTAGATTTGTTTTAAACGCCATCTATCCGTTACTGTGTTATACTATATTGTTAATTGTACATGTCTTGATATTTTTACACCGTGGGGTTTTTCTCACACTACCCACCCTCTCCCCCGGGAGGGTGGCGTGTCCATGAAGGAATTACCCATGAAGAAGAAAAAAAGATTAGTAATACTATTAACACGTTGCGACTCGGAGAACAGAATCATTGAGTTACGATTAAATCTTCGATGTTGGATTTTAATACACTTATGACTTTCTTATCAGTGCTTCTATACATGAAATTCCACGCTCACATAGTCGCAGACACAGCTTGTTTATAATATAATTATGTTTTTATTTCGACAACCCTACTGCACGGTTAATTTATCGCGAACATTATGGCACCTCTTGATGGCGGTATACATCATGTGCCGACGTGGACGTCGCGATGTCAATCCTAAATTATAAGTTATACAATGATAAATAATAGGATGAGTTTATATCCCGAAGTGACTAATGTCGATCAGCGGCGACACAATTCTCTGCCGTTGTCGCGTATTGCAAATTTATTACGTTATAATAATCTGGTATATAAAATATGAACTTTATGGGAGGCGACAATTTAAGAGTCTGTCGTTCGGTGTAAATGTCTTTATTATATAATCCAATACGGAATGCAAAATAGATATATAAAAATTATTTACCGAATGTGTATAAGCGCATTACTTTTTTTCTCTGTATAATTATCAGCTGTATTTTTAGTTTCACGTATGTCATTACTTCCCAGAATTTAATACTTACTAGGGGGGGTTTTGGCGGGATCTTAGTCTGTCATGTAGTGGTTTTTATATTTTATTCATAATCTTGTGTTATTAAACTGTATATTTTGTAATATTGGTGGTGTTTTACTTAATATAGTTCGGTTATTACGCACAAGTGAAGTGGATGGGAAATAATACCACGGAGCATCATGCATTCTGAGATGCCACCAAAACTCCATGGAAAGTTCTAACAAGGAGACCACCATCTTGTTAGAACATTAAAATTATCACAAGACACTACTTGGTAAAATCTTGTTACTTGACGCCGGCTAGTGCACAAACTGTGCCGGAGCCAAAAAACAAAGAAGAAGATGAATCCTTACTAGGGACACTATCAGATGACGTTATAATATAGCTTGTGTTTTTTTAATCAACTGGTTTAATTTTTGATGAGGAATATTAACTTTCCAAAATCGAATGATACAGTTTTAGTTTTCACGGTCGGGATTCCTTTGAGTATTCTATAGCAAAGTATCTCAAACTTATGGCTCTACGAATCCCCGTAAATGTTTCCAGATGAGAGCAAACTCATTAACTGACTAACTAATTAAATCCTTTTCCGATTTTACACGAAGTGTGAACTGATTTCACGCTGTTGAATATAGCTCTTTTAGCTTGTCGATTAATAACATTGTTTGACGGCAAACACAAAAAAAAAAAACGTATGTGTGTACTTATTGTACGCATGTAAGAAGCTATACTTCTTTAGCTTAAAAAAGACATTAAATGCAATTGATAACATTTTAATTTAAAAAAAAAGTATAATTAACTTTAAAATGCTTTATTTTCTGTATACAGATTCAAGTTAAATAGCAAAAAATAAGTAAAATGAGCTATTTATTAAATATAAATGTAAACTTATAAAAATAATACATACCGACAAGCAACCTCAAATGTATAAACTAACTTGAAAAGTTTATAATATATAAAAAAAAAAACTATTTTTATCATAAATACTCACAATAAATTATCATTAAATACCATATACAATTTAAAGTCACATACAAAAACACATGTATATTTTTATTAATAAATATGTTTTTCATGTCCACTAAAACAAAACACGTGCTGTTGATTAATATATATTTGAATAACGAACTGCCTTGAATATAGTTATTAGTTATAAACGAAAACGTCACAGACAATTACTAACCAACTTCATGGTGTCGCTTTAAGTGTCGGTGTGCGCGCGTGTATCGTAAAAGTGTATTCTCATCATTTTCCCTAAACGCGCCAAAAGAAATATAACTTAGAAAACGGCAGACCTGTAAAATTCTATTTATATAGATTTGACGCAATAAATATTCAGTGACATAGTCATTTATGTTTACAAATGTATAATAAATTTAAACAACAGATTATAAATAAATACAACAACACGTCTTTAAGAGACGATTACAAAATCATTATTAATAAAGGTTATGTAACAGTTTAGACCACATCACCCACGCTCGCTTTTAATTCGATATCGAAAGCCGATAGAATAATTTATGGTCTAATATGGGAACCAATCGCAAGATTTGAATATAATTACGACAGGAACTTGGGATTCATTTAAAATATGGAAGGAAAAATGTAATTAAAATCGTTTTTAATATGCGCATTTCTAATCTCGACCACAATAGCCGCATGACATGTTACGTTCCAACCGGTAACCAAACGGGTTGGTACACGACTTAGTTACGACTACCACACATATAGTCATATATCGGTTATAGTTTGTCTTTTTAAAAATTCGTCGTGTTTCGGGATCAACCAGTATATACATAGCAGTGAGGATGCTTGTAGACCGACATGATAGTGATGACTGCTGACGAATTATAGATTTTTCGACGGTCACTGTTGTGTTTGGATTGGACATTACTTTCTTATGCTAGTACCATACTTGCTCGAAGAAGCTTCGGTCACTTCTGCCGCTAAAATGTAACCTCAAAATTAATTCCCGATAAAGGCGTAGAATAACGTTTGCACACCATTGTCATTTCAATAGTAACTCGAAATTAGCGTCTCCAAGTCCCTTTGATGTGTGTAGAAACCGTGGCCCCAGTCATCGTGCTGCGTATATCGTGCGATAGTTCGTAACGCATAACGATAATTTCATCCTACATCTGCATTTAGTCGGACCGTAGATAAAACTTCGTGCCGATACACGCAGGTATGGGTATAGCATTACAGGAACACTGCTATTGCATTGTTGTCAAAAAGCAAATAGGTTGACAGTTGTTACTTTCTTCTGGAATAGTGTTTGTACGGATTTTTTACTTTTGTTAATATTGAATTCTTACCAAAAGTTACATAGATAACAATATCTCACAAACGTTATCTGTAACGTGAAAAAGTAACAGTTGTCAATGTTCTCTAGTCAGAACTAGCAATCGTAAATGAAGTACTATTTACGGTAGAGTTATATAATTATCAAATATCCTATACATTTCACAAATAATTCATACTAGTGCTTGTCTAGCGTTCGATCTTCGATTTTCGATCATATTTCCATGTTAAGTGAAAAAACGAAATTTTTCAAAAACAATTATCGATAACACTAAAGCTTGTCCGTTCATATCTACTAAACAAAGAAAGAAGAAACACAAAATTGATCGAGGAACAGAGGAGGAAGGGATGTTCTCAACTATTTTTTCTATGCATGTTTATATATAGAACGAAATGCGAACCAAGCGAATGCAAGTTTTTATTGACCACAGGTTGTTAAGTATTTTCCTTAGGGTTGGAAAGGGTTTTGAAGTATATCCCCCGAATTAAACAACAAAATAAGTACGCCTGGAAAAAGTCTGTAATAAGTTACAACTGGTTAGTGCCACGGCATTTGAACATTTTTTTTTTGCAACATACAGATTAGGAAAGAAGATAATTATAAGAGTGGAAATACAAGCAATTTCTTGTAAATTTAATTTTATGCCGGAGCGCGCGTCATTTATATTGTCCAATGTCAAAATGTCACCAATATTTGCGACGCGGCGCACGCTTTCCCTTAGTATTCACTAAGTTTGTCAATTTTTATTTCCTTAAGTTAACTGGAATATATTTTCTAAACT
Organism: Antheraea assamensis; assembly: GCA_035772565.1. Classification (NCBI taxonomy): domain Eukaryota; kingdom Metazoa; phylum Arthropoda; class Insecta; order Lepidoptera; family Saturniidae; genus Antheraea; species Antheraea assamensis. The sequence continues at coordinate 2,148,588 of JAQQSE010000001.1, forward strand.
TCGCATGTCTCCTTCATCTAAATAATTTCACGTATGATTGAAGAGAAAAAAATGTAATCTTCAAATTATTAAAGGCTATTCCAATCCAACGTGTTTTCCAAAGTCTCTGGTTATCAAGCTAAACCGTAGATAATGACTGGTTCATTGGTTGCGACACGGCGGGTGTTTGCCTTTACACCCACGGTAAGATGAATGACTGCCGGTTACGTTCCTTGAATGCACGTCAAAATCTCCGTATTCCCTGCGAATACATTACGATGTTTCTCATCGTTTACATTTTGAGTCTTTCTTAAGTAGCTTTTCTCTATAAACTTTGAGGAGTGATAGATAGTTCCGTGACAAAATAGTGGCGCTTAGTGTGTTCTTGCCTGATAGTTGATAACACACGAGAGATCTCATCGCAGTCCTTCAACTTGTTAACGTTTAAATTTGCGCTTTGTTCACATGAGTTCAAGTAATTTATTTTTTGTTGGACATTTTCTGTCATTCTCATGCTGGACTAGAATAATTATAGTGAGAGTATTAGAGCCAAATACGATTCATTATTACTTCCGTTTCTTCCCTATAAATGTCTCAGGCAAACCCTTTCGAAAAAATTTGGTACAGTTTCAGAGTTCTTGATTTATTGTCTAGCTCCAAAAAAATGAAGTCGATGACTTATGAAATTCTGGAAAACATCCTGCAAAGGCTTCATAGCAACAATTATTACTTGTTACTTCGGTTTCATTACAGTGAAAACAGCCAAACATCAGCCATCGAAGTCACGTTTATCATTTTATTCAAATACATTTAGAAGATTTTCCAGTTCCTTCCTAAACTGCAATTCATCAGACATAGTTAGACCAATTTAAAAACAAAACTAAAATAATAAAGTTACGTCAATTTCTCATTAAGCTAAATAAGTTTATAATTTTTATCACTCGTTTACCTTCATCAATACTAGTCTCATATAGTTATATATCAATTATATTAATGAATTTACATCAATTTGTCAAATACTTACTCAATCCTTTGTTGAATCGTATTTGAATACTGATATTTATGTTATAGTTTTTTTTTTAACAAAGAGCCAATGTATCCATCCAATCGCCATGTTCTAGACAATACTAATTTAAATAAAATCGCATTCAAATTGGTCATTTTTTTATAAACAAAACATATCTGACGTCGTTCGGGTAATAACGCGACGGGAAGTTAACACTTCATACCTGTAGAGATGTCTTGATAGTTATGGATGTAAGGATAATATTCTATCACTAATAATATCATCGGACTTTGATTACATATGTGGAAAAATTATGGTGTTCGGCACTTTTACTTTTTCAGTTGAAGTAGAATTTAAGCGCGAGCCTTTCATTAAGATAAAGGCCACGCATAACTGGTTGTATAATAAGTGATATGATAAACCACTTGTTACAACAGTTACACGCGTCTATACCTGTTACATATCGTGAAATAACACAGCTACGCGTGGTAAAGAGATAAAACGATACCATTGCAGCGACACGTGCTACCAGCTGCAATATAAAATCTGAGTGACATTGGTTCTTATTCTTAACTCTGTTAAACTTCGATTTACATGAAGTTTTTTATAACTTTTTAATAACTTTGTATAAGGAATTATTTCACTGTTACTGTATTTGTCACCAAATAGCAACGTCGCACCTTGTTATTATTAATTATCGCCTCATGTAAAATATAACTAAACGTTATTTATAACCTGTGATATATTAGAGACCAAAAGTAACGCTCTAGTATTAGAGTAGCTATTATTTAAGATAACTAGTCATAACCTACTAAGCTAAATTTATTTTAATTTGTGTGATATTTACATTATAGATTACGTGGTTGATATTTTTTTACCCAAACTCCAAAACCTATTAAACATTATTAACATACAGACGGACGAAACGCTTTTATATGTATATGCAAGTTTAGATTATTATGTAAATTGTTGACAAGTTCAGCGTCAACGAGTCGGTGAGCGCCCTCGGGCGTTCTTGCTGAGATTTATGAAAACTTTACGGACACCTTAACTACACTATACACTTACTTTATAAAAACGAATTATTATAAATCAATGCTTTATGTTCAATTTAAAGACTACACTTTTTGAAATTATACAATTAAGTTACGTTGTGAATTATATTTATAGTATAGTGAGCTGTGAACCGTCTATTAAGCATTGAGATAAATTTAGTCATTTGTATAGGAAAAAAACACAAGAATAATAGGCTATATTTTTGTCTATTGCAGTTTCCTTTTAACGGGTGTCATTTAGACGCGTGGTAAAACAAGGCAAGTAAGGTTAGTGGTATTTACACAACGTGGTGGACATAAATAATAAGCTACAGCAGTTCATCTTTCCAGAATAATCCATTCTTAAATTTAATAAAATCATTGATGGCAATCCAAACAATCAAATACATTATTACCTTCCTTTACACGACACGCTCTTTGTCGCGCGAAATATCAATAACCAAACTCTTTACATGAGTACACTTGATGTATATATAAAAAGTGACTAACTCTTTACGTGAGTATATAGTGAGTACATAAAAAAATTACTACAATGATAGCCGCCAATATACGACAGGGTCTTTCACTCGCGTTTATAGTGTGCAGGGTTGATCGCGGGAAAGCGCGTACGCGAAATTACGGTTTTCGTTTGTGTATACATGCGCTGTCTTTCCCGGGCCGCGTGAAAACTTTTTCTGCACGCTCTAATCGCGAGTGAAAGAGCAACTCGTATAAACACAGCTATTGTGTTAACTTTTTATATGTCTATCAAGTTTGTTTACGTAAACAGTTTGGTTATTTGATATCCCGTTAAAGACCGTGAGAACGTGTCGATCGTTTAAATTAACTTTTATAGTGATTACACGATAAGAAACATAAAAAGTTACGCAAGACGGAAAAAAAAATGTAAGTTATTGTAGACATTTTAGACAAACTAGCGTTTCTGATAATATCTCGGAGATTTAAGAAGATTCAGACGTGCGAGTCGGAACTTTCAGTACAACGAATTGCCTAATATAGCTGTAGGAGATTAATAAATATATTACAATGGGACCACGGAGCGTGAGTTTTAGTTTTTTATGATATAATTTTTATAATAGTCTGTGGTGTAAATCAATATTATATCCTCTGTGGCAAATAGTCTGTGCCTGGGCATTCCCCTGTTTAAGTTTTTGTAATTCATAAGTTACGTAAGTACATTATTATATATATCCACAAGCATCTTTTATTACAAACTAAGCAAAATACAGCCTACAAGGAATAATTCAACAGTCTCGGTATTTGTTATTTTTAGAAGCTATTCTGCTTTCGCTTTCTTCTCGGGGATTACATAATCAGACCCCTCACTAGTCTTCCTTGAGAGATAAAATGTGCGTTTTCTATAGACTTATCCATAGGTACATATTGTATATACAGACAGCTTCGTCGTTTTCTAATCATGTTGACTTGCGAAATAAGTAATTCAGGTGGGGGGGTCAGACATTTTAAACGAACTGAGACGAAATCCGACTGCATTAATCAAATACTAGCTTTTGTTGACGACTTCCCTTGCGTTAATATCTATTTGATAAATATCAGGAACATTACCATGTTCCTAGATGAAAATTGATACTCTACGTCTGTCTCTGTAACCCTGATAAGGTGTATACAAAATTTCATGACAATCGTCAATAAAATACACATTTCTAACATTAATTAAGATTTATATTACATTTCTATTTATATATAATTTTTAAATCATATTATCATGATTTAATATCATTATGTTGTTATAGATTGTCAATAACTGGAAAGGGTTCAATGTTTAAAAACTTACAAACAATAATGTGGACCGAGCGAGGAACAGTTGCAATTAAGGCGCGTATCATGAACTGTATCTATCGCGTCCAATAAAACAATTTATTACTTTAGAAAGCGACAGGGCAATCTACGCTTCGCACTGTGGTGTACGGAAGTGAAGAATTATTGTGTCGGTTAATGGTCGTGTTTCATTGGAAATCGACTCCCTTTAGTTTTGGGAATTCTATATACGTCTGTCATCAGTATTTCAGAACAATTTATGTGTGTCGGGGAGTAAGTGTACCGAATTTAAATAAGAGAACTGCTGTTAAAGTATGTTTGGCGTCATCAAAATTAACGTCTTGTGAGGTTTTTTGGTATCGGCATACTAATCATCCTTAGCTACGTAGACCATACGATAGTTCCATATGAATGTGAACGCTCTGATGGTTGATTTGTTTTTCGATCAGACTACTCACTGCTGTCCTGACAGAGTTATAAAACTTCACCGGGCTTAGAGACAAGCGTTTAAGGCACTAGCGGAATAGCCACAAACTCAAGGGTGCCAAAGTAGCCGAACCTTGATTTGGGCTGTAGTCTTAAATATAATATCGTGGAATTGGTAAGCTAATACATGTAAACATTGGTAAGACACATATGCGTGACTTAACAGAGGTCGGACAAATGTCTACACGTATTTGGGATCTGAAAAATTTGGTTAAAGCTAAAAACCGAAACCTAAAAGGAAACAAAGGTCCCTTATAGAAACTAAGTATGTATATTGTGTGTATCTTTTTATAAGGCTGCGTGATTATATATCAGAACTACAATTAAGAAAATTTACAACAAAGTCATCATCAAGCATATAATAAAGTCTTATATGTGTCTACTGCTTACATATGCTAGAACCAGTTAATATTTTTTATACCATTCATTAAATCAAAAACGATTTCAATGTGCTAAATGACATGACCATGTATTATTAGACTGCCCCTCAAACACTATTATCTAACTCGAATTCGCCTAATATTCAGGTACCGCCTCTAATAACAACGTACATAAATAAACTTCAACAGACATATCGAAGACTTCATTTCGTGCAGCAAATTATCGGGTCCATCACGTGTGCAGCCAGCCATTCATTAGCGCAGATCTGTGTGGTCCGCATCCAAAAGTTTGGTCGGACGTCAGCGCGGTGATTTACAGAGCAACGCCTAATTTCCAATTATCGTTTATCGCGACCGTGAGCTCAGACTTGGGCCACTTTGAAAATTTAAGCTAGTTCGAAATATGAAACAAAATGGTAAAAAAAAAATCAAACGTGTTTTTACTTGTGGAGCACATTGTGCTAGTAATATAAACTTTTTTAAAGACCACACAGTAGAAATATTACGATCTAACCAATGAGTTAACTAAATATAATTATTTGGTTAATTTATACACGTTGGAATTATGAGCGAGGTGAATACCAGGAAAATTCTTATGCAGTCCATTAAGGGACGTCATAAATGAAGCGGAAATTTAGTGGCGTCCTATTAAATTTAGCGGGAAGGGAATATTATTGGGTATTATTAGGGACCTTCAATTTAAACATCCAATTGGATCACAAGTTCCAATGATAAGATCAGTAATGATGGCTCAATAGTAAGTTGATGTCAGCTTGAATTCTGTAATGAATCGGAGTCTTCTCTTCTTCTTCTTCTTCTGGAGGAAAACATCACAATGAAACTATAGCATAGTGATAGGGCATTTTCTAATACCTATCTGAATATCTACAACATTGAAAATCTGTTACGAGGACCCAGTCCCTCTCAGTATTTAGTGTTAGTATTTTAGACTACATTTTCATTTAATATCAGGGGGTATTGTGGTCTAATTATGCAATATTTCAAGTAATAAACAATGTATTGACCAAGATCATTTTTTGCTCCATGTTTATTGGGTGCAGCAACCTTTCAATCTTGTGATCCAATTTTATGGACAACCGTGGGTAGTTCTTCCATTAACAATGGAATACATTCGGTATTGAGCTATATGAATGTAATTGCATAACTGGAGAAGTAAGTAATCTTGATAAAAACAACTACTATGTATAATCAGCTGTTCCGCAACATACAAATCTAAATATAAAGGTTAATTAGGTTGATACATAAAATTGACATCGGTAATTTTTCTGTGCAAGATACCTCTTAAATTGCCCATAATTCATATTATGTCACAATGCATTCGCAAATGGTTACACGCCATGCTTAAAATTGAGACAACGTTTCAAGTATAACTAACGAAATGCACCTTTAGATAAGTATTTTCAGATGCCTGGGATAGCAGTTATAGTTTATTATAATATAAATATTGGACGCGACGTTACTTTGCACTCCCGCTTGAGTTGAGTGGCCGCTGCTACATCTCACTGCAATATAGAACGTTTGTAACACAATAAAAACAAAATAAAACCTATCGTTGGCGGATGGCTGAACCCGTCGATAATGTTGTCTTGTAAAACTAAAAAAATTGGAAAAATATATAAAAAATGTATATAATTTATTAAACTGAGTTGCAGATTGACGTGCAATAACTACAGTCGCTTACACGTGTTTCGCTCCGTGACGGAGCATCTTCAGCCCGAACATTGTCAACCGACGATAGGTTCAGCCGTCCGACAACGTCGGGATCAACTGTCGACCAACAACGGATGTTAGTTACTTTTTATCGTGTTACTAACGTTCTATGTTGCACTGAGAAATAGTAGCGGCCAATCAACTCCAGACGGAAGTGCAAAGTAACGCCTTCATCAACCAAATTCTATAATATAGGCCTAATTGATACCAATTATTCCTTGATAGGGATTTTGTGTGAACAATTACAAATATAGCACGTATAGAAAATATAGCCCATTATAGATTATTCCTAGAACCTCTTAATTATGTGAATGACCATAGGAATTATATTGCGTATAATTCAAGAAATACGCACGACGTCCCGAATATAGTCAATGACATAATCGACTCCGCAAAAATGTAACTGCGTCACACCATTCGCTTTAAAAGGCATCCGCCGACCTTGAATGGGCACCTATTCGGGACAGCTGTAAATTTCAATCAAGCCCTCGCATGCGTATCAACGCAAACGCTGTTTAAAGCAGTCAATGCAAATTTAACGATCTCATAGAGTACAATGAACCTGTCAATGGTATCATCGTGCTGCTTTGCGTAGAGATAGGGCATCGTTATCGATAGATGTAACCGGCAGCGCGAAAAAAAAATAACGTCTTATGAATTAATATGAGTTGAGACTGTAAGATTTGTGTTTGGTAAATAATCGATAATAATTTATACTAATACTAACTTGTCTCGTGGCTTCGCTTGCGTTATTGTAGATTTGATTTATCCGGCGGGAAAAGTACTTTTTTTTGTTAAAGTCACCCTATATCCTTTTCTGTACTAACGAAAACGTGTATGCAAAATTTCGCTATGATCGGTTAAGTAGGTAAACATGAAAGCGAATAAACAAACAAATAATATCAAATATTTATTGCCAATAAACTTATTTTAGGCTTATGCATTGATAAGATAACAGCACTTTAAACTAGAACTATAAATAGAAGGTGTACATTTTGTCGTAATAAATATTCTCGTACTTTCTGAAGTTATACTTCTTTTGGCGCGTTAGGGAGAAATGATGAGAGTAAATTTTTACGATGCGCGCGTACACCGACACGAAAAGCCAACACCCTGAAGTTAGCTATTGTCAACATGTTATTTTTGTACTTATGCGTTACGCGTTGCCGTTGCTATAGTAACCAATAACATGTTAACCGTTGCCATGGTAACGTGGTAAGTTTGTATTCTAAAATTCTTTTGTCATATTCGACACGTATCTGTAAATTATAAACATCGAAAGGGCAAGTTAATAGACAAGAAAATCTATAAAAGATAATTCGTGGATAACATTTTTAATTATAGATTATCTTAATCCGTTCATGTACTGTAAATAACTGTAAATAATTCTAGTTATTATATTTCTTATATATACACACACTGAGAGATTAATTTATTGTATACAATTAAAAATTATTTATACATAAGGAAATAAGATGTTTGTTGTATTTTGAGTCTAATTTTAATTTTACTATTCAATCAACTAGTATTTTTATATCTAAAAAAACAAGTATGTGTGTATTAAAAATACCTTTTTTCTATTATCACTGTCGTTTTTCTACAAACGTAGAATAAAACGCGAATAAAATTTTTGAAAAGATTTTTAATCTTGTTACGCCAAAGAAGTATAACTTCTAACGCGTGTACATATAAGTAAACATAACTTTGTTTTTGTGTCAATCAACTAACCACGGCCGTGGGAATGAATTAATTTTAATGTCGATAATAAAACTCAACTCTATCGATAAACACATCGTACTTCTAACTACTACGTAAATAGAGAACAATTGATGAGCGAAAACGATTTCATTAATCATAGCTATAAAACTCATCGCTATTTGGTCTATAATGAGGTTGGCTGGCTCATTACTATACTTAGTTTAGATTCCTTGACTTTTCGAGGTATTATGGAAAATCCCATTATTTTAAGGGAATCCCAATTCTTTTATACTTCACAGGAATTTGTAGTTTGAACGAAATCACGTCTGATGTTAAAGGACCATGTGATCACTCTATACCTAGAGGGACTGGCTCTCAAATTCAACTGCCGGAACACACCGACGGATGATTGGTGACAGTTTTTCAACTCGAGAACCGTAGCTAGCGAGGCAGACTTAGAAAATGCCCTACACGCCTTGCCACGGTTTCATCACAATGTTTTCCTTCCCCGAAAGACTCCGACTCAGGTACAAGAATTCGGATCTACGTCGATCCATGCGGTGTCTGAACAAGATATCAAATAAATCAGTTAAAGAGAAGACAACTTCGAAAGTGATATTAAATTTACCTTCTTTGTCGGTTTTCGATGGATTATGAATACTGGGTGTGTACAGAAGTGTACAGAGAAATATTTTTAGCAGACTATATAAAAACACTAAAAGTCACGATTCTTGAATGAATGAATGAATACTTCATTGCATTTATTAGTTGTATGTTAATATCGTGTTGGTCTATTGCTTTGATTGCTTTATCAATTCTATGTTCGCAGATTCGAAACCGGCATGTATTAACGAATTTTTCCGAATTCGCTTACATTTACTAATTCAAATTGGTAACAACAGTATCCGCTGTAGGTGAAGGAAAACAACGTAAGGAAATTTGAACCTGAGAAATGTTTTTGTAGAACCACCGTATGTGGGAAAATATAAAACTGTGCGTTTCTCAGAGTTTGAAATCGCCTATACCAAATACGTCACGACGGGTTAACCTGGTAATTATGCGTATACCTTTCTTCGGGAAAAGGCCTACGGCCCTGCAGTGGGTCTGTTACAGACTGATGATGATGACTTATTAGCTAGCTTAATGTTACAATGTACTTTCATGCAGCTAAACAGAAGTATTATTATCAAAAATAAAAGTTATTGTAGGTATTGCAAATATAAAAAAATAAATAAAAAAACTTAACATTGAAATATAACGAAAAAGACATAAATAGCGTGTTGAATACATATATACAACTTAAATCTACAGACAGACATTCCTTTATGATTGCAAATATTATTGACATTTCTTAATACTTTGCATTTTGCTTACCTACAACATCATATGATTTTAAAGAATTATGTTGCTTGAGACGGTAACAGGGTAAAGCTAGATATGGACTGCCTCCCAACTGCAGCCGCCAAATACACGTGTTTGGTTGCCAGGAGGATATAAGAAAAAATCATACCACCATGCTATGGTTTCACCAGGATGTTTTCCTTCACCGAACACTCAGGCTCGTCGCTCTACATCGATCGATAAACTGTCTGGATACGCTAACACTTTACTATCATGGCTTCAAAATCCAAATCTTAGTATCTACTGGTTATCACCATATTCTACAAATCTAATTGAACTAATGAAGGGGCCCTAAACAAATATGCAAAAAAACATGCGACCTTCAGTCAGTATATATAACTGGCGCACAAATTAGCTGTTATACCATCAAAGTACCGATGTAACGCCCCGGGCGTGGCGCGCCTCATGTTGGCCTCATTATATTTTTTGTTCCTGATAAATTTGACGTCTTATCTCCCTTATACATATTAAGTATGTGCTTATTAAGTTATAAAAGATGGCAAGTCATATGCGGAAATAACATATTTTTATACCTAGCCATTGCTCGTGTTTTCGCTCGCATCAATGTAGTGTACAATTGTGAACTGTACAATTTTTCTGGACGAACGTTAACCCTGTGTCGTTTTCTGTGCCTTTCACAGTGTAAAAAAAAATCCATAATGGTCATAGATGACATTTATTAGGCAACATTTTTAAAGCATACATTTTCTAAACAATACTGCAATTTATTAGAAACCTACCCGTACTATATCGATTTGAGTGATGGGCTACGAGAAAAACAGTTGAAAGGAAATTACATGTGGTAAAGATGCGTTAAGACAGATGTGTGGTGTAACCAGAATGGATGAGATTAAGAATGACTATATCAGAGGAAGTTTTAAAATAGCACCAGTTCCAGTTGTGGCTAGTATAGTATGGGCATGTCACGAGGAGAGATGAAAGTTATGTACCTACAGTTTTAAGTAAGAAGTTGAACGGATATAGGAGTAAAGGAAGAGTGCAGAAGGTATGGATAGATTCTGTGAAGAATGATATGTGCATAATCGTTGTGACAGCTGACAGAGGGGAGTGGAAGAGGCAAATATATAGTGACCCTACTTAGGTGGGATAAAGATAGAAGATGATGGTATTGTATTGTTGTAGAGGTAGCGCTGATGTACACCAATGTTTGTAAAGTTCACACGTCCGTCTTCAAAATTGTCATGTATAGATATTTAAACGCGAAGATTATCTAGATAATATGCCTTTTGCTGTAACTCAACAAATAATAACAAAAGGCTTCAAGGGTTTCATGCAGTCACAATATATGAAATCAAACATATCAATAAAAATGACCTCAATTCAATAGGTGCCGGTATGTGCCCGGTTTATTATCATCACCTGGTGACATTTTTTTCAATTCATTATCCTATACGATAATTCAATTTGACGCTGAACGTCTCGAACGTGAGTACTATACACACTGTGATAATTAGTAGTATTCATTTGCGCTGTACCAATAAAACCTATTAATATGTATTATAAACCAGAATATATATGAGAATGTACGGATGTTTGTTAGTATTTCACGCAAAGACTACTAAATGTATTGACATAGGACTATAACCATCCGATACAAATAGTTTTTGGCCTCTTTATTTTTTGGATTCCAAGGGCCTATTACTATTTTTTTGAATTAAAAATGTATTTTATTAAAATTAGTTAAAATATAACAAATGTCAAATAAGTTACAATAAATCCCGCTATCTGAGAACTACTTCAATGTGCACAGCGTAAAGCGTTAAATTTACTAGAAGACAATGTATGGCGTCATAATTTCTAAAGAGACAAATGTAGACGAAGTCGCGAGTGGCTGCAAGTACTTATGTAAACCAGTATATATCCGGCTAGATTTTAGCCATGACATTTGCAGAACGTCACGATGTGAAGATTATGTTTATCATTACACGTTAGTTTATTGTCGTCACATTAATCAATTGATATAGTTCAGTGATAGCGTGTTCGTACACAACGTCGATTAATGTAGGTTCGTATCCTGTAGGCTCGAGTATTCCAGCTTTCAGTAGAAGGAAACGTGGTGATGAAACCGCAGTAAGACGGTAAAATATTCTTTAATACCTGGCTGGCTAACCGCCACATCTAAGTAGAGAATAAGTCGTTGAAGACCTATAATTGTCTATCGACATTTACACTCAAGAGCCAGTTCCTTCTAGGTTTAGCATGGTTACTATCTTAGTGCAAACGGTTATTTATAATCATGTGAAATTGTTATTAAGCTTGAATGGTATTAAAAATCCCACTAGCTTTACCATGATAATTAAGCCCGACTGGATCGCAAACGTGTGAAAGTACCGTTTAGAAATATCGCATTTCCAGGTTAGTCGGTCTATATCGTTTAAATAAAAGGGCCCCTAGCGTATCTATACCCGATTGGATGGCTACCACTGTATAAATAGTGGCTTTTCTTTTCAGTCTGTTGCGTCTTACTATCAACTCTTCTATCCGGCATAACAAGTGGACATTAGAGGTGATTTTTAAAAATCTTATCAGACGCTGTTATTTTTGGGTTCAACTAACTACAATGTAATCATTATGTGGTATAAGATAAGAAAAGAATGTATAAAAGATCAAAATCAGCTACGTTACATTTGTAAGCTCAAAATTAAGACCAATAAAATCTTTTATAATCTTTCATACTATAATAAAGAGATTAACCAAGAAACGAGCCAACGGTACATCAATTTAGGCTGATAAAGTCATCAAATCCAAAAACGAGGTGATTGATCAAATGGCCCGCGCGAATTATGTAAAAAGGCCGCCTTGAACAAACAGCGGATAATAAAGTTGTATAAAAAAACACGATAATGATATAGTAGGACCACCGGTGATTTCTATAGAAGCCCATCCACTTAACGATTGAATTACCATAATATCTCTGTTCGAGCATTATTTTAATTCAGAGCGAGTTGATTTTTGCTTTCCGCTTCAGACCCGATATAATTAAATGGAATTTCCATAAGTAATAATGCATTAGGCATTGATAAATTGATTCTTAGTATTAGAACACGTTTTTGTATCGAGAAATTCTGTTATATGTCTATTTCTTTCAATTGCGAATCTCCAACTACGAGCTCTGATGATTGCCGTGGCTTATCATTAGTCGCAGCGCTTTTTGTTACACCACTAACGGAGTTCTGGAGACGAAATAAGCAAAGTGAACCATCAAACTAAGAAATCAGACAAAAAATACTTCACAGTTACTTAGCGGGTTAGTTAATTAGATTGTGTAAATAGGAAAGTCATTTAGATAAACTCTAGATAAAATCTATATAAGAATTCAACTTCTTGCCCGGAGAGGTTCTTTAAAAAAAACTATGTAACTTATATAAAGAACTAGCTGCCTCGGCGGACGTTGTCCTGCCCTGATAATAAAAAATATATACTTATGTGGATGTAATGCTTAAGGTAACTAATGTATTTAATTTGATAAGGATTAATACTGTATCCGTCTAAATAGCCTACCCATTACCTCATTGTATGTGACTATTTTTTAGATCATAAATGGGTATAGTAAGCTATTCTTAAAAGATAGGTATACGCTATCTTAGACTTTTTTGTAGATCTATAAAAGAGGAATATCTAACTATGCTTTGTTTGGTTGTATCTCAAAAGAATTAGGCAGCGCTTTCGATCTAAGCTTTCAAGCGGCTTGACTTTTTCCAACACTTCCAATAATTATCGTTATATTTTAACCAATTTATACAAAATCTTGACAAATTATATACCTAAACTCTCCTCCTGTATTTCTCTATCTATCGGTGAAAACTGCATTACAACCAGTTCAATAGTTTTTGAGTTTATCGCGATCAGTCAAACAGACTGACAGACAGACGCGGATAAGCAAATTTGCAATGTAGAAATAAACAACTCAGAATTAATCTACTAAGAAGATCCAATAAGGATGTTTAGACACCTCTGTAATTGTTGCGGACGTGCTCTCGGCGATCTAATTATTTAATCGAGATTATTTGTAAAGCAAATATAATATAATGAGAATCGTTAACCCTCAAAGAATAAGGTTGAATTTCATTTGCCGATAGGCCTTTAATAAGAAGAAATATGTTAATGTGCATGTTGAAACACAAGTATCGGTAATCATTGTATGACTGACAGGTACGCCCGGTTAACGAATTACATCATAGTCTTTACACTATATGCATAATACCTGTTAACATGTTGCATGCGCCTCAACCATCGAATGGATTGTGTATAAATATGGAAATGTTCCAAATACGGACATAGCTAATGAACGTTAGGCTCTGATCCGCTGAAGATTGAGCTTTGATATAATGTAGCTTACCCTAGGAAATATTTAATATTAGCATTTGCCAACGACTTCGTTTAGTCTAGTTGGCTAGAATTAGTACTAAAAGTATCCTATTTTATTTTCTCCAATATTTCTTCAGTCTACGTATTAAATAAAAAAAAATTAACAGCAGTTTGATGTGAAAAAGTAATAATATCTACGTACCAAAATGTAAATAAATGGGTTAACGAATGAGATGTATTCACCTATAAATGTACGAAACAATTTAATAGAAATTATCATCGAACTATCTTCATTGGACGAAATTGTAGAAAAATTCGTTCTTTCTTACCAGAAGTATAATTATGATGGACTTTATAACCACACCCCTCTTTATTCCTTGGATATAAATCCACCACCCTTTTCATTTCCTTGAAGAATTATGAAAATTACCTCTGTGTCCATCCCAGAGTTTCAAACTATGCCTATATGACAATTTCATCGGTCATTCGGTTCAGCAATTTAAGCGTGAAAGGGTAATATACAAACAGACAGAGTTACCTCCGTATTTATAATAATAATCTAGATTAACTTTTACTTCTAACGATATTAAAAAGGCGATATTTTCCTTCTTTCGCTCACGAAACAATATCAGCAGCTTGTGTCTAATTTAAAAATAATAATGTTACACGTTTCAAAGAACCTCTGACAGTATACAAACAAACAAAAGCCAAGATTAACACCCTCGCTTAAGCACCGACAGAAATTCGATCCCCACTTTCACCGGAAAATGTTTACTCTACAACTCCCTGAGTAACACCGTCAATAATTCAAAAAGGCAATTTTCTGTAAACAATTGAAACGGGTATTGTCGTATCCGCTCCCTTTGTCATTAATTAACTAGCTTTCACTCCCCGTTTTACGCGCTTGTTCGAACAGAACACTCGTGTCTGTCTGGTAACTATGTAAAAATTTCAATATCAAAATGGCTCTAACGGTGGACGTGGATTTTGGGAGAGAAAAGAGACAAAAATCTGTTGTTTTTATCAGTAAAATTAATGTCACAGTATATCTTTTTTTTTATATTAATGAAATTATAGAGATCTGCAATTGTACGGACATCATATCACTCGACAGTACTGCGCACCTGAATAACAATTTATTAGTTCGCGGAACAACATACGGCGCGCAGCAGACACGTCCGTACGCAAGGGCTGCTGGATCGGAACTCCTCAAAATATACTGAATATATCTTTATCCAATGTTTAGATTCACTTCTTAGATACCATGTCCTTCTCTAAAAAGTTATTATCACAATAGCTTAATTTAATATAAAGCTATTAGAGTTTCAAGAAATTACGATTCTTATAAGCACTACGCGTTCAACGTTGTGTATTTTCTTAGCATAGATAAATGGGGCAAGCGGTGTAGTGTATCTCTGTACATGAAATATATATTGTTAAGAGAATAAGTAATCGAGACGAAATCGCGCGTAATCAGCCAGTCAAGAATATTTATAAATATGGAGTGTAGAGGTAAGGAGAAACATCTATGTCTATGAAAATGTGACCATCAAAATGTGCTAAATTACGCTGGCGCTACAATAGCAACAATATTCATCATCGTTCAATTATTTTGAAAAGGTTTAAACACTCTCTAGGATCTCTAAACCTATTGTATAACGTTCACAAACATTCTATAACTCTAGTTCTTCTAGTTTTCTCACAGCAGTTATTTTAAGCTATATTAACAAATTTCCGTCGGACTATCCATATCCTTTGCCTATCCTAGCGTTATTTTAGAGAGTTTTGGAACTGTTATTTAATGGACACTTTTTCAAATTGTTATCCATATGAGATGGTTCTCTTTTCCTTTACACTCGATGGATGTAAACGAAAAAAAAAGCAATGACCTCTTGTGCTGAATGTCGCGCTACTAAATACAGATTTTATAAAATATTTAAACAAACCTACTAACAATGACGATCCCCTAAAGTCACTAGAGAGGACTGAACGATATCTTTGTTTGTCCATTCGAGATCTTTTCTAACTGGCTGCCATTGTGAGGGCACTTCGGGCCCCGGATTCTCATAAATAAATTAGACATTGTCGCCGCTCTTTTTAGTCGTGGGACGGGACACATCGGGAATGTCGACGCCGATTTACTAATTCATTTCGGCAACTGACTCCATTTATACGATACGATACGACAACGATTTCTTTAATCGTTCCATTCCCTTAGATGATCTTTAAAAAAAAAATAGAAATATTATATATACTACAACTCGTGTCAATGTAGGTTTGAGCTATCTCACAGAAACCGTATTCTTCTCCTGGATAAAAAGTACTCCGCGTGGGTTTTTTTTTTATCGCAGACAGCGCGTATGCGAAATTTAACGATAATCAGTTGAATAGTGAAGTTTTAAACCAACAAACACACATCCCCATTTATAGTAATAGTAAGAACGTATCACTTAATCCCGTCAAAGTGCGTCCCGCGACGCGACATAGTAACCTATTTTGGTAGAGATTTACTATCAAAACTGATTTTCCATATAAAGCTAACGCTACATAACAGTACTGATGGGAAGATAAAGTAACGTGAGTGAGTGTAAACACGTTTGTAGATTAAGAATTAGAGTGGACGTTACTTCGCACTTCCGCTTCGAATTGTTTAGCAGCTGTCACATCTTACTGAAACTTGTCTTGTCAGAATCAGAATGTATGTTAGAGGAAATAAGACCTCTAGGGATGCTTTTTATATAAATCAGAAGATATACGAGTTAGGACATAGTACGATTTTACTCTATAACCAGTCATGTAGAAATAGTGTGGTAACAGCACGGGTCAAATAACAGAAGCTTCGGTCAGAGGGAACCTCAGCTCCGAGAGGACCACGAGCGTGAGAGAATTCTAATATTTATTTATAAGAAAAAATTGTAACAACTAAAGTAAAAACTTATTTAGAAAATTATGCGATACAAGGTAAGGTAACGTGTCCTAGCTATCATATCCGTCGAATATTTCGCAGTTCGAATTTTGGAACTGAATAGAAAACCTGAGAAAAGATATTTTAATAATGAAAACTTTAAGTAAAAATCCATGTTTCATTCAAAGAAATATGTCACTTAAATTAAAAACTACTTATAAAATCATCTAAGAATGAACAGTTTCATAATAACGTTTACATAATGACTTATTAAAAAGCAAATACAACGTTGTTTGAGTTACTTCATGTTGGGGACTCCATCTAATGAATTGATCACAAGCCTAAAGCGTTGTATATAATCAATAATTATTTGTGGTTGAAAATAAAAAGGAGTTATTAACAGAAGCAAGATAAATGAAGACGCTAATAACCGAAGCGGAAGGTAACAAAGCAAATTCTTAGAAATATCAAGACATTGTAAGTCTGCCCATGGTAACGAATAGTAAATGCACTTGGCGGGCCAATCACGACACGACCTTAAGTCGTAAACTCTAAAAACTCGTACGTGCGAACTAACGGTATCTGATTTTGTGTGTTTAAGCACTAGCACAGTGAGTCCGGTGCTGCGGGGAAGATGTTTTCATACATTTTTATTGCTCTCGCCGCTTCGAAGACGTTTTAGAGCCAATTTTATCACTTCCAACCAGTATTTATATATGAGGAATAGAATACAAGAAAATAGAACAAGTATATGACAATACATTTTCAAATGTATTATAGAAACGAGACAATTTATTTCATAGCATTCTTTTAGAATTACATTTACTTATTAAATCGTAGTTACCTTAAACGTTTGATAATTCAGCAGTACTTTCTTTGACAATGTTAACGATTGATATCGCCGTTAACATTTCATTTCATTTTAACTCTTATCTGGGCGAAAAACTTATTGATGTAGCTATAGTATTTTAGTAAGATGTTTTCTTCTAATCTTTTAGCAAATTATCAGGTTTACATTGGAGAATCACTCGTCAAGTACCTGCCGGTTTGTTTTTTATTTTTATATACTTTATAGGTAAACGTTTTGACCACAATCTCATCTGGTATTAAATGATAATGTGGTCTAAAATGGTAAGTCACGTTTAACCTAGTGGGAGACTGGCTCTCAAGTGTAGCTGCCGGAACACACCAACAGGTGCTTGCTTGCACCATGCTATGGTTTCATCACGATGTTTTTCCCTCACCGAAAGCTCCGACTCAGTTTCTTGGATTCGAACGTACGTCCTTCGACGCTGTGTCCGAACACACAACTACCGAATGAGCCATCATCGCTTCAAAGTTCAAAATTTACAAAATTTATTCCGGCAGCTGCACTTGAGAGGCAATTAATTGTCTTTCTAGATTTGGCGTTATCTACAATTTTCTAAAGCGTTGTTATTTAACATCACGCGATATATTAATTGGAATTAAAAGGCTGCTTTGACTTGAATTTTAAATTGACTTTCTACTTTGACTTCTTTCTTTTCTTAGTTTCCTTCTACTGTATTTCAACTAATAAGTAAACAAAATATATTCTGAAAAGAATGATGCTCCCCATTTGATGAAAGTACACCGGCAGTCATTATCGACGGTTATTTCGATATGGTGAAAGGCACGAGTAACAAGATACAAACTGACTATTTCCGAAAAGCACACAGAAAAGTCAGCCCGAGGTTTTCTAAAATAAACTATGTTTTTTGTCCATGACTTTAATTTGGGGACAATGATTAATTCGAAGCATCAGACGACAAGTGATCTGTCAAACAATCCCAAGTTACCAATAAACTATTAAGCAGAATGGGCCTGGAAGTAACTGCCAAAATATCCTTGTAACTTGTAACCGCTGTGCTTTGTTACCGATTAATATTAATAACTTGATTTATCTTACGCCCCGAGACACGAGTGAGTAGTATTCAGTTGGCAAGTCACAATTTTTATTTGAAACTAAAGATTACAGCTATTAAACCATACGTATCACCAGGCAGGTCTAGGATAAGATAAACCAGATCGAGTTTCTTGTACGTTCTTCTCGATGACTGCGTTGTTTTCCGAACCGGTGGTAACTTTGACGTTCATAAGCGCTTTCTCAGGGTCCAAACTGAATAAAGTATTTTTGATTTGTTTTGATAGGTCAAGCCGCAGTCAAAGACATGGATGCTTACATTCTGTCACCGCCACGTCTTTCATTTGTTATTTGGAAAGTTTAACAGCGTACAAGTAATAAATACCGGAGAGATACCAAAATATCTGACAATCACAGCATTAATGGGTATGGTTTAAGAGCGCTTACGCTATCGCTGTGAATTTGAGGGATGCAGTTGGTACAAAATGCACACGATTCATTTCAAATCAGCGACCATTGGTTGGTCCAAAGAATATGAATATTTATTATCTAATATTTGCATACTTTTTGAACACGAATAACCCTGCATCTAATATCCATAGCGTACAAATCGCTGCAACGTCAAAAGCATACAGACTTCGAACCGGTTCAGTAGACGACAAACGTAATTGGACACCGTCCGTCAAACGCATCGTGTCTTTTGTACAAGCCGCATTATAAAATTGTTTTCATATAAATCGCTGTTTATTATTGATCCGACTGTTTCTGGGAGCGACGTGAAGGGTTCGTTCATTTCGTTGTATAAACCTGGTCTATATTAAAACTGGTTATTCTTATTATATATATATCCGTGGATAGAGAATTCTAATTATGAAAATTATGTATTAAAGTCCTAAGTAGAGTCTTTATTTAACAAAATAATATTGCCGGATACAAAAATAAACTGTAAATCCCCACCGCACTAGGAACCAAATCCTGTGTCGCGGGTAAACATATAATACTAGTTGGTGCCAGCGAATTCACCATCGTTTTATTTTACCACGGAAATGATATGTGGTGAGGCGGATGCTCCACCATGAAGTTTTTACATCAAAATTCATATTTCGATACGGGGGTGACATTTGTCACTTTTGACCGATGCGTACTTTTTTCGGGATACCTCCACATCTCCGCCATATATATATATCATAAAAATAACCCGTTTTAGTTTTATTGTGAAACCATCACCGCATCTCTCGCTCAACTTCGAGTCACCAGGGGGCGATTCGGTAAGCGAATTAAGTGTTCCTCACATCTCCTATCGTTCACAATAAAATTGCATTTTACAAACCATATTTGTTGGGTACCATATCAGACACGGTTAGGCAGACGACACGTAACCACGTGTTCAGCTATAATAGGTTCTCAAGCCGCTTAGTGAGCACGGCTATTTATATGCCTGCTTTACCAATATGTTTTATTTAAATTAATTATGGGTTATATTTATTTTGACGATAATTTAAGCATTATAATAACTTTACCGCTTCTAAGTCACCTTATGCCATTGTATAATTAGCGTTTAGTCTTTACCTACTCACAGAAGAATTACATATATTATTAAGATATAATTTCGCATATAAAAGTGCGAGTTTGTGAATAAACATAACGCTAACATGATTTCTAGCAAATAATTCGACATTACTAACTCGTAAAATCGAGCTTTTTTGTACGGAACCTATAATAACACGTTGGGGTCAACACGTGACACTATTTATTTATGAAACTCCGACAGTGCGTCGACCGAGTTATATTCGCATCAGAACTATTTTTAAGGGAAACTCACCGCTGTCAATCATAAAACTAGGCATATCGTGTTTGCGGATGAATTCTTTGATCCAGTAGACAAGTCCCACGCTCGCGTAATAAATTAATTCACATTTGATATCCGTCAGTTGTATTATATGTCTTGTAAAACTTTTTTATATTACTGTTAGTTTTATATTTTGGCAACTTACATTCGATCGCGGTTGGGCTCGCGTAAACCGTACATTTTTTTCTAAATGAAAAGTACCCTATGTACTCTTCGGTACCCTTGTCAACATGTATGAAAAATTTCATAATACTCGCTTAAGTATATAAGTCGTGAAAGCGTAACAGACAAACTCATTTTCGCATTTATTATATTACTTAAAACAACTGTTTAAAAACAAAACTGTAGCTTAAATTAAGGCCACTACATCACTTAACATGACATGTGATCAACCGACGAACAGTAAAAAAAAAACATATAAACATTGAAGTCCTTTGAAGAATGATCGATAGGTTTTAAACTAATAGCGGATACAATAAAAACGGCTTATCAAATTTTCAAACGCAAGAACGTCAAAAACAGAATAATATAAATCCCTCATCAAGAATTATTGTGAAAAGCAAAAACCTGCGGACCGGCGGAGTACAAGTTCATCAGAATTTTACACGACGCTAAGAAGCGACGCGGCGCGGCACACAGCCAGTGATGCCGTGAGGCGAAAGGACGACACAGAACATATAAACACAGAAGCTTCGTAAATTTTCTCCCTGATTTTTTTTTTTCGAACTGACCACGCTTTTGGCCTGTCAGGCTTCTACAGTTTCACCGGATTAATGTATCCTTGATTTAAATTACCCGAAATAAAAGACTATTTATTACAATGACCGGTCTTGAACTAGTTGCATCCAACCAGTATATTGGTGTACCTTGTTGCTAGTGGCGTCATCTGGTGCATGCTGATCTCTTTATGTACCCACCGGCCATTAATTGTGCAAGCAATGTACCAATTGCCACTTAAGTTTAGCGATTCTGAAAGTGATGTGGATGATTTTAGTTCTCCTATGTATATACTTTAATCTTTATATGCCATTGAACTTTTATTAAAACAATCATTATTGATCTATGTCTTAGGACCATAAATCATAATAGTATCTATATATATAAATGAATTGCTGTTCGTTTGTCTCGCTAAAACTCGAAAATGGCTGGAGCGATTTGGCTAATTTTGACCTTGAAATATTTGTGGAAGTTCAGGGAAGGTTTAAATCGTGAGAAATATAAATAATAAGTAAAGGAAAATACTAATAAAAGACAATTTAATAAAATTTTGAGTTAAGTTTTTACCTCATTATAGACATATATATATATATATGCATGTGATACGAAGTTCACCAGGTCATGTAGTTAATATATACATAGATAAACCTAAATTATTTTTTATACTTTAATTAAAATTAATCGCTCATGGTATATACCATATTACAGAAACTCATAAACCGCGCATCACTCGAGGAGTCGTGAGAAGAATCTCAGTGTGTACGGAGTTTTAAGTAATAAAGCAATTTTATTTGTATCTAAAACTTTTTGTTTGAGCTTTGTAAGCTTTTACAAAGCTTGTAAAGAAATCGCAGTAAAAAAAAACGATTGTGAGTCTCTGTTCTACAATAACAGATGTTCGAATGGATTTCATTAGGTATAAATAGTAAAAAAAAAACTAGACTCGACGTCTTCATCACCGCCATCATTTTAGCGATTGTGTGCGTAGAAAACACGAAAGCGAAATTACTGGTTGTTCCGAGTTGGCCTACTGTTCAAATTTATTCTATGATATGCGTTCAGTCCCGGCGATCCATCAAAAGCCGACCTGTCACGGTGCAATGATTGAGGGCGACACCGCGTTCCCGCGGAGCCAGTGCATCCGCCGAATTTGGCGCGAATCTTACCCGTCAGAATTCATGTACGGAATCCGTGGTTAGCAACTCGTGAGTAGCATTCCCTAAAATTAGGGTTAAAACATATAAAAAACAACAGCGGTGGCTTAGTGGTGACGTAAAACATCGTAGCGATAGTACGATGATAGTGTATTGGCTTGACGTATGCCATATTTTATTTTAAAGTTTGTCGCCAAGAGACTATTGATGAATTCGTGAGTTCTTAACAATTAATTACATTACATTACTAGGCACACTATGACGGACTTCGAGGTCACCGATTCAAGTCGCTTATCACCATGATGCTTTGTGACAAAAGTCAATCAAGTTGCAGAGTTTTTGTGAACTCTTGTTTGAAGGAGGTTTTATTTCCTTCCTAGAAATCCAGACAATATACGAGTATCTACGAGTATCTCTGTTATGAAATAAATTATAATATCTAATTCTCATCTCCGCTGTATTTTTATTTATGTTTGTTACGTCACTATTTCATGATTTATAAATCGATTTACAAAATTATTATTTTATTGCAAAGAGGATATGTTCAAGAAGGTCCCGTTTTAATTTAATTAACATTGGACCTTGGACTTCGAAGATACACCAGCCCCTCATCAATTAATCAGTCAATCCAATTAATACACCACAATTGAATTATTGGTAAGTTTATGACAATCTCAAGGCTATATTTTTTAGAGTAACTTTTTTTAAGTCTGTCAATTTTTTGGTAAGAAATTTTACGCTTTAAATTAGGCCTTGTAAATATAGATTATTTTATTACAAACATTATTAGACAATGGTTCTTGTATACAAAGTTAAAATTTTATATGGTAAGCAGGTTAAAGAGTGTAGCCGTCAGAACATAGATGTTTGACTTGACTTGGTAGCAAACCAGATGAGATTAGAAAAAATCGTAGCACTATGGTATGGTGTCATCACCGTATTTTCCATCATAGAAAGTTCCGGCTAGTTCGGAAGGATTTGAACCATTGCTTCAAAGTAGGTACATCAAGTGTTTAAAGAAAATTCATATAATTTTTGGTAAGGAATGTCTGGTTTTCGCGAGAAATTTTATTTAAGATTAGCTGTTGCCCGCAGCAGCACATGCGTTTTTTTTATAATTGTAAATGACTTCTGTCAGTTATCTGTTAGTGAAAGTTCCGTGAAAATAGGTCCAATCGTTTTGGAGATAGTACTAAAGACGAAGCCACGGACTTTAGGTAGTCTAAAATGAAATGGCCTATGTCACCCGCTGTAATTTTAACTATCCGTCCAGTGAAATTTCTGTCAAAATCGGTCGAGCCGTTTTGGAAGTAACCGGAACAAACAAACAGGCAGACAGACAGAAAGACAAAAAATGTAAAAAATGGATTTTTGTTATCAGTATCGTGTATACGTTCATATCCAATCAGTAAAAAGTCGTTATTTTGTTATTACATACGGACACTTAATTTTTTATTATATGTATAGAAAAATCCCATAAATTATTTTCTACTCCCATAGTATCTTAGATCGGTTTTCAAGTGTTTTGTTTAGCCCCGTTTGTGTAAACATTTTATTATTCGACTACCCAAACCCTTGGTTCCTTTAACAATAAATCCGAATAAACAGAAAGATAGACAGACAAAAATATTCTATCACCTTGAATACCGATCACAAAATGAAGAAACACGTTTATAATTCCACAAAATAATAATAATAATAAACACTATGAGGTTACTCCGTATATGGAACTGCACATCGCCTAGTGTAAGTGGAGAAACCCCGCCGCGACATAGACCACCTAGCATTCATTCAAGTCCCTAGGTTCCGTTGCTATCAGTAATACTGGTTGTGTTTATCACAATGCCAGTTCAATATATGCACCATATATCTCACGCAACAGACTGAACCGAAAGTGAACTAAGGTATGGCGCCTCTCAGGTTTCAAAGTGGACATAAATTACATTAATTGTAGAACTTTGTTTACGTTTTTGTATTACGTATTCCGTTTAGGGAACGCTTAAAAGCGAAAACACTGTCACTCAATCGCAGTTGCATAATTCATAACACGTTGAAAAACTTGTACAGTCGCGTTTACATATCTTAAAGATGAATAAGAAAAATATATAATTAGTAGAAACAATTTTTTTTCCCCATTTATAATTAGTAATTTTATGTTACTGATCTATGATATATATTTCTTTTAATTAAGCGCTTACATTGTAAGTTGAATTAAAAAAAAATAAACCCAAAAAAACCTTGTCAATAAATTAACAAAGAAGATCACAGTTTTATCGAAGAATCGCCAAACTTTCTTCAAGAATTACACTTCTATATTCCACTTATTACTGGTAGTGGTTTTAATGAACGCCAAGTTTTCAATTTGCTTATAGGACAATCGAACATGGGCTGCCAACACTGTTCCGTCTGTTATGTTTTATTTAAATTTGATATATTCAATGTTTATACTCTCGTTTCACGTACTGGTAATGGATTTCAGCTACAGAGTTGTTATACTTTGTCACCTGATATTAGTTGACAGTGTAGTCTAAGATAATAAGGAGATAAGCCCCAAGCTGAATGGCTCTGAAGTGCAGCTGCCTGTATATTCTAGGTGCTTAAAGAAAGTTTTTTTTGTACTTGAAGAGGTCCGTAATCAATAAAATACCTAAGAACAAAAAAATGGGTCTAGAATTAATAAGTCGGCACAACTTGTTTTTCCACTTCTACTCTTCTCTGTCGGCTGTCATCTTGGTATTCACACCTTTTATACTTTTAATACACTTTTTACATATCATTCTATATGCAATCCAAGATTTTTTCAGTATTAATCTACTCCTATACTTATCTATTTCCTCACCATTTTTCTGGTTATATACATACATACAATGTACATGTGATGTTAACCTGTTACGTTTAAATGATTTCCAAAACAATGTATATGTCATGGCAAGGATTAAGAGATACATATAAAAGTATGTCGCCATCTATCTCATGGACCCAAGGATTCCATGATGGATGTCATCTTTATGATTTGAACAATCAATCAACCGAGACCAATCGAGTATCAAAAGTGAAAATTTTACCTAAACAGCAAACTCAGTAATGTAGTACTGAATATAATTACGAGTTCTGCATAAATGTGAGCAGACCAACGATCTAAACGAGAATGCTCCGTGCTTTTTTTTTTCGAACTGACTAAACGCTGTTGGCCTAACGGGCCTTTACAGCTTCACCGGGCTTTTAGGGCACTCAGCCGAAAGGCAAAAAGCTCAAGGGTGCCACAGTGGCCGAACCTCGGCTTGGGCAGTTGCCTTGTGATGAACGAGAATCGAACTATAATAACCATTTAAGCTGAGCTAACCATACATGTACACTTTAGTGAGACACATATGCATACCTTCATATGTGTCACACTAAGGCGCACATGCATATAGTGCCTGATATTTTTGGCTAAATTTAACTAGTCAAAAAGGAAAAACGGTCCCTTACAGAACCAGTGTACATACCGTGTGAATGTGCACGTGTGTGGAGTGCAGTGTCGTGTGTGCAAGGAACTAGTGAATGCGGTGTCACAGTATCGCGCTAGCAGCATACTCGAGGGCTCCCGTCCGTGGGATCGAAACTAGGCACCCCGTGCTTAGTGGTTAGCCGCCTATTAAGACATTCCGCAAAAGTAGACAACCAATAATAATCAATATTGTTATGATTGGTTGATACTTTGAGTCAATTGTATTTGAGAACGGGTTAATTATAGTCAATAGTACGAACGTAGATAAAAGTAATCGCTACGATGCGATGCGACACGCAACGAATTATGTACGCGGCTGTACAATATCGGAGCACACCGAAGTGACATTTACAACCGAGGACAATAAAAAATTAAACTGTACCTCGTTTAATAACAACAAGCCGTATTGTCAAACTGGCGTCTCACAAATCATTGCTCGGACGGCAAAGCGATAATTTGATGTCCCGGCCGCGCCGCTGTATTGATTTTTACTCTCGACCGTTTATCTATACTATACTCTGAACTGTGAAACATCTGTACGTTGAGTAAATTTGCGTACAGTTTTAATTTCGTACGTGAATAATATTTGCGCTTTTCTGGACCATACTTTACGAGTGTAGGTAGCAATAACTATTCTATGTCAATAATGAATCATGCTGTTTCGTTATTTTACAATTGTTGTTGTGACAACCGTTATCAGTTATTCTGTTGTCGTGTGATTTGCTGTTTAGTGTCGTTATGTAATTCATAACAACAGAACGATAATAGAATATTTTCGTTATTGTGTTATATGATAAGGCTTTTTCTACGTGCACCTAGCTAGCCACAGCCCTCAAGTTGAAAATCTGTCACCAAATACCAATGGGTTGCGTTCTGACACCTGCACTTGAGATGCAGTCGCTCTAGATTTTGCGTCTTTACCATCTGGGAATATATCGTTATTTGACATCAGGTGAGACTGTGGCCGATCACTAAAAAAAAAACACGTCTGTTGACACCAACTTATTCCTTTCAGTTATGTTTACGAAGTTAATATGCGCTAACGTGGAAATTATTCGTACGGGAACGTGACCCGGGAGTAAAGCCGCTAGCTAGCTATACGTCGGCCATCGGATTCCGTTCCCAGGACGTGGCGCGTATTCGGGCATTTCTTATTAATCCCCGGCCGTTTTTGGTGATCATTAAATTGCTTTAGTGTCCGACAGCTGGATGTGTGTTGAATTAGTCAATAATTCTTGAGTTATCGCCGACAGTGGAGGTTCCGCCGCGACTCGGATCGTTTTTTAACTTTTTACGAACATTCTACACACATATATATAATATTTGTATGTGTATTTTAATCAAGTAAAAATATTACTCTGATGCTTACATTGCTTGCACGACCGCACCCGCTAAGCCAACAAATACTGTAAAACGAAATTGTATTTCTTACAAAGGTCTACATAAAAGTCTACGACAGTCTACATCTATCACCTAAGAATAACCACCACGGTAATATTTTTTATTTTACACAAATTATAAAAAAAAAAAATGAATTATTTGCAAAGCAATTATGACAAATATAATAACTGTCTTTACACGCCACGCTCTTTCACGCGCGGTAGCGTTTTCGCTCGGGAAGTGCGCGTGTTAAGACAAACAATAACAATGACTTGTGAATTCGTGTACGTGCTTTCCCGTGTTATAAATTCTGCACACTCCAATCGTGTGTGCAAGAGCGCAGCGTCTAAGAGCAGCTAATATCAATATTAGTTAGACATTATCGCCATGTGTTACAAACTATCGAACTGCGTGACGATAAACGCAGCACGATAACTGTTCCAGCGGCTTATACTTATGTAAAAGAAACTAGAAAACATTAATTTTGAGTTATTATTGGATGTACAAAGGTGTATGAACGTTTTTGAACGCCTTTATCGATCGCTGTAGGTGGTAGAGCTACGCTGAAACTATTACTGGTTTCAGAATGAATGGCTCGGCTCGCCCGGGGTAGTACCACCCTCTCACAGAAAGCCGACGTGAAGTTGTTAACAGTGCTTGCACTATTGCGTTTCGTTCGGTTAGTGAAAGCGCCGGAGGCCCACATATTTTAAAAGGCCGGCAATGCACTTGCGATTCCCTCGGTGTTGCTAGTGTCTATGGACGGCGGTGATCACTTACCATCAGGTGACCAACCTGTTCGTTTGCAACGTTGT
Organism: Antheraea assamensis; assembly: GCA_035772565.1. Lineage (NCBI taxonomy): Eukaryota > Metazoa > Arthropoda > Insecta > Lepidoptera > Saturniidae > Antheraea > Antheraea assamensis. The sequence goes on from JAQQSE010000001.1 coordinate 2,176,624, forward strand.
GTATATATAATATAAACAAAAAAAAAAAATTAAGGTTAGTGCTTAGTGCGACAAGTTGTCGAAGCTTCGTCACAGAGGTATGGGTCAACCATTACAGGAATGTAGTGTGTGGAGATATCTTTTATTTATGTGTATATGTGAATTCAGTGATACTACTGGATAGGTTTTGATTAATTTTATTTGTTTTACTTCTTCCCCCTTATACACAGAATAGGTTATCACAATAACTCCATTTAATGTGAAGTTATTAAAGTATTAAGAAGCTTCGATTTGTATAAGTGCTACACACACGCCTTCAGTGTTTTCTTGCCGTAGAAAATTGGGACGGTGTTTATGTTTTTTACTCTGCACATAAAAGATATTATTAAGATAATAAACGACTCATATGAAGCCGCGGATAGCCGGTAATAATACGCGGGCTATAAATTGCAAAAGGAGTTTTTTAAATCTGGCTGATAGTTTCAGAAAAAAAAAAACGCGTTAAAAAAATAAACTCAAATATTTTTATGAGCTTTATGTAGATTAATTAATGTAAAGATAAAATAATAATGGTAGTTCTAATTTACTACAAAGTTGATGTAACGGATCCAAAAATTGTTGTTCTTTTATACTTTATAGGTTAGCCTTTGACCACAATTTCATCAGATGTTAAACGATGATGTGGTCTAAGATGGTAGTCACGCTAAGCCTACAAGGAGATTGGCTCTCAAGTGCAGCTGCCGGAATAAACCAAGAGGTGCTTGGTGACAGGTTTCCAACTTGAGAGTGGTAGCTAGACCATGCGGACTTAGTAAAAGCCCTATCACCATGCTATGGTTTCATCACGATGTTTTCCTTCATCGAAAATTTCGACTCAGTCGCTAGGATTCGAACCTACGTCCTTTGACGCTGTGTCCGAACACACTGTCAACTAAGCCATCATCAGTATTGTAAGATAAGTCACAGGACAATGTGATCTTAACTGGAATTTCTTCAAAGACATCTGATACAGTGTCCATCTTTAGAAGGGAACGGTATAAAAAGAAAGTGAATCTAGATTTGCTAGCGTCCTACGAACGGAGCGCTATGTCGACTGTCTTTTATTTTCCCGTAAAGTCTACATAGAGTTGTCGTATTAAATCCACTAGTAGGGTCCGTCGAGAGTGAAACAATGAGGCGGACCCCAGACCACAGTCACGCGCTCATCCGTCATGTACCGTGTCGGGACCTCCGTGCGAGGGCGCCAATGTTTTTTTTTATATCTAACAATGCACCCCTTATTGGTTACTCACTGGACAATGATATGCGAATTCTTTATGATCAAATTATTGTTTACTACCAACCTGTCATGGTTGCGTGTTCAAAGGATTTAGAAACATATCACGTTCCAAATGCATTCCAAATTCATATATTTTTTTGTTAAGACAAAATAGTGTATATACTTTTTTAAATTGTCAATCGCGTTGTAGACCTTTGCTAAGACTAAAATAAAAAAAGTAAATAATTCAAAACCAAAATTATTTTTTCGTTAAACGCCCTTTTGGCATAAATCTCTTATCTAACTACTGAGTTACGACATTATTAGATTTGGCACGCGATATACTACTATTCGATCCATTTTCTCGCAATTTGATATTCACCAAAGTCAAAAAAGCTTCATAACTCTCGTAATACGACTTTATTTTTTGCTGCGTGTAAAATTCTAAATTTGTAATATCTTCTAACATATTCTTATATATCTTTAACAACACTTATAATTGAATGTCCAACGTATCTACAATTTCGTAACGGTCGACCGTAGAGTAATACAAAATAAACATTTAAATAAAATGGTCATGCTTGTCCCGTGCGAACTATTCAAAACTAAACCACATTTTTGGGCGAGTGCAAACCAAAACAGGTCTTGGGACCAGTGGCCGTGAAACGTTACGATTCCTGTCAAAATATTACAAAACATTCGAAAATGGGACTAACGAAGGGACGACGGATCTTTGACAATCGTCTCGTGTGAAAGATCGACAATGCTATAAATATTAAATGGGCGGCCCACGTCCGATATTGATCGATCGATAAATTTTAAACAAATCTATATTATTGAGACATGTGAATGTCAGGGTATTTACTGCGAAATGTCATGTGATGCGATACATTCTTTTTCGTGTTACACCATTGAAGGAATTAACTGTAAACGATATCGATGGTCTATGGACCACAACTGAAATCGGAAAAAAGCTAGAATGAATTTATCGTATTGTATAGCGTTTTTTTTTTATAATTATTAATTCTACTAATACTCACGCCTTAACCTTTTTTTATATACTTTATAGGTAAACGTTTTGACCACAATCTCATCTGATATTAAATGATGATGTGGTCTAAGATGGTAAGTCACGTTTAGCCTAGAGGGAGACGGGCTCTTAAGTGTAGCTGCCGGAACACACCAACAGGTGCTTGGCGAAAGATTTTCAACTTGAGGGTGGTAGCTAGCCAGACGGACTTAGAAAAAGCCCTAACACGGTGCTGTTCAAAAGGCCATCATGAAGTCCTCGCGAAGCATCATCAAGAGAATTTAACTCAAATAAAATACAAAAAAAAAATTACTTTTCACTTTCCATATACCTCGCAATATATTTTTAAATCAATATGTTTTTCTGTGGCATATGGTACGGGCATATTATGAGAAGAGATGAAACTCATGTAACAAGAAAAGTTTTGAGTTTGAAAGTGGACGGATATAGGGGTAGAGGAAGATGGAAGGAAGAGGTTTGCATGGTGGTAGGGCTTTTTATAAATCCTTCTGGCTAGCTACCACCCTCAAGTTGAAAATCTGTCGCCAAGCAACTGTTAGTGTGTTCCGGCAGCTGCACTTGAGAGCCAGTCTCCCTCTAGGTTAAGCGTGACTTACCATCTTAGACCACAACAATATTTAATATCAGATGAGATTGTGGCCAAAACGTTTACTTATAAAGTATTTAAAAAAAAAAGACCGAAAAAGGTGTGGATGGATTATGTAAAAAATGATATGTGTATAAAAGGTGTGAAATACCGATACATGACATTTGACAGGGGAGAGTGAAAAAGGAAAATACGTTGTGCTGACCCTATTTTAGGTGGGATAAGGGTAAGATGATGATGAAATTTTTTTCTGTGGCATGGCAACGTTTACCTACTACATCCGCTAGTATATAGATAAAACATAAAATTATCTATATCGTTCACTTGCGAATGGAGTCACAAACGAAAGCTATCTTACAATGTAACACACCAATTAAAATCGACTAGTTTAATTAACGGTAAAATGGTTGAATATTAACGTATAAATCCATATTAATGAATTTAAAAGGTGAATTCTTTGAATTCTAGCACTCGCGTACGTACGTACTCTGACCCGCGCTGGGAGCATTCACGCGTCGACGTTTCAGTTAATGGTATAAACAAACATATCAATTTTAAAACTATAATATATTAATTTAATTTGGGAATGCGGTAACGTTGCATATCTTGGTACAGTTTGTTTAGATTCAGTGGTCGTCAAAGTGTGGCCCGCGAGCCGCATGTGAGACGCGACCGGTATTTATGTGGCCAGCGACTTAAAACAATTTTGGTAGAAAATTACTGTTAAAACTGATTTTGCATATGTATTAAATAAATCGGTAGTAAGCGGGAAGTAATCACGAAGTAAAGCGGCTAAGCGGGAACACAAACTTAGGAATATAACTTAGAATGTAAACATAGCATTTCGCAACTTTTGAACAAGACAAGAAAACAAGGTACTTTTTATATTTCAGTTTTTATTTCTTTGAATACATTTTTTGTGCTTTCAGAATACACTAACAGTTGCCTGTCATTGGAAGTTTCATGGCAAGTTTTAGAGTATATTTACAGTCTTAGACTGGTTTAGTTAAAAAATATATATTCACTTTTTTATGCCATATTATAAAGAGAAAAGATTCGATTGTTTGTCGGTAAGTAATAAACACAAAAAAAAGTTAGCCGGTTAAAACAAAATTCTCTCACATACAGAAAGCTATATTATCATTAAGTAACTTAAGCTGTATTTTATTTTCAAAATTTGCATTAACACGAGCGAAGTTACGAGCGAAAGTTAGTCGATCTAATATAATAAGGACCAACTTAATTATCGAAGATGTGTTCGTCGACAGAGTCTTAGGTGATATTAATACTGAATATATAGGAACGGATGAGAAGCACAGCCTTGGGAACACATAATTAATGCCTACTTTGCGATAGATTCTCCAAAGGGATACGGTAAACTGCTAAAGTATACTAACGTCACAGTATATTTCTCTTTAACGAAAGCTCTAGAATTCAAAACCATCGATTTTTAATTACCAATATACACATATAATTCTGTTAACGATATAATGCATTTCAGAGTAATCAAAACTCCATTAACTATTTCACGGCTACGGAAGATTTTTTTTTATATTATAAGGGCAAACAAACAGGTGGGTCACCTGATGGTAAGTGATCACCACCGTCCATAGACACTAGCAACACCACGGGAGTCGCAAGTGCGTTGCCGGCCTTTTAATATATGTGGGCCTCCGGCGCTCTCACTATCCGAACGAAACGCATAAGTGCAAGCACTGTTACTTCACATTGGCTTTCTGTGAGAGGGTGGTACTACCCCGGGCGAGCCGAGCCATTGATTCCGAAACCAGTAATAGTTTCAGCGTAGCTCTACCACCTACGATTCATGTTATACGCAAAAAAATGTGGCGATGGTAATGGATGTTGTTATGTTTGTGAACACGAATTTATGAATGAATTGATGTACAATATATTACAATATTCCCCAGATTTTTCTTTAGTTTAGCGTTCGACTACATTCTCATATGAGGTTAAATGACAATGTGGTCTGCCTAGAGGGGCTGACTCTCGAGTTCCGCTGTCGGGACACACCAACAGCTGCTTGGCGCTGGCTTTTCAACACGAGGGTGGTAGCTAGCTAAGCCTTACGACCATGCCATAGTTTCATCACGATGTTTTCCTTCACCCCAAAAGTCAGACTCTGCTACGAGGATTCGTATCAACGTCGATCGATACGGTATTTGAAAACGCTATCAACCAATCCATCGCCGCTTCATAAACGCCGTATTATACAATTCGACATCATTACTATAAAATAACATTTTTATTACACCACAATATAGTGGCGATAAAAAATATATATACATATGTATAAGGCTGTATTTACATAATCATTTTTCATTAATAAAACAGCATTATACATTACTGATGTCAACATGATGATACATAATTTGACAGTTTACATAACATAAATCGTCGAGTCCGTACGTACTCGTACACACGAGACGTCCGTGAACTTGGCCAAGCGAACTGTACTAATCACGGCGACCGACCGCGTCCGTCGCGTCTGCCCTCATTTGGACCAGTTCTCCATCGCATGCAGATGTTATAAATACTTTACGTAAGACCGTATTTACAAAATAGTATTTTGTAGTCAGATTAATATAATAAATTAGATGGTTCATCATAACCCGAGTTCCCTATTTTTAAAAGTGGTCCTCGAGTAGGCACCATTAAATATTGTCTGAATTCCAGATAGCTTCGTGTGTGTACGCGTCAACAAAGATATTTATTTTATAGGTAAATAAATAAATAATAGCTATTTGTATTTGATTATATAGCAGTGAAATTATTTCATCAATGATATATCACAGATCATAAATAAAAACTATCTGTATTTAAAGTTTATTGCGTCCGTTAAGTTCTTCGCATTTGTTTGTTCCAAATTACCAATTCATACAATGAAAATCATTGCTTAATTACTGAATATTCGTTGCAATTCACTTATACGCCGTTCTATAATTCCAATATACGCTAGACTAAACAAAACAATTGACAGTTGAAGCAGATATATAATAGCCCAAGGCGAAGTTTAGCCACTTCGGTACCTTTGCGCTTGTTGTCATTTCGACTGAGGGCCATAGTATAAAACAAAGTCGCTTTCTCTGTCCCTATATCCCTATGTATGCTTAAACCTTTAAAACTACGCAATGGATTTTGATGCTGTTTTTTTTAATAGATAGAGTGATTGAAGAGGAAGGTTTATATATATAATAAGTGGAGAAATACTGTTATTTTTGAGGTTTCTAATGTGATGTCGTAAATAATTACATTTTTTCCGCTTACATTGCAACAAACGCAGGCTGAACCCTATGAGATTTATCAAAATAAAGTGTGCGGGCCACGGGCAGTAATGAATAAATCAAAACTACTGAATCGATTTTAATTATTTTTTCAGTGAATGACATAGGCTATATATTTTATACCGGTGCGAAGCCGGAGCGGACCGCTAGTAATATAATAAAGCTTTTCAGGCCGCTAGCGTTGGTAAATTCATAAAAATACCTTTTATTACGTCTCGCTGACGACAAAACCGAGGTAGAATGATTCATTCCACTCGTACCACAGCTGACTAGTGAAACCGAATTTCCAATATCGTTTGGAGGAATAATTCTATCTTCGAACATTCGTCTCTCCTTTGTATCGTTGATCCCCATAAATAAATTTTAAACGAAAAACATAAGTGTCGGTCTGATAACACTGAGATACGGTCCGGTTCAACATAAGTTACTTATAGTGATTTATGCGCTGTATATCGATTCTACGCGACCTATAACTCATTGTTCGATCGCGTATCCTCCTCTTGTTGTCAAAAACACCGCTTTTTTTCCCCTTTTTCTTTTTCTATTCAAAATTCGATTTACTTCTTTAACTACGGCCACAGATATATGACTAGTATCGTATCACAACTGGACAAGGAAAACTTCATGAGTGCTCAATTATGCAGACAATCTATAAATGAGTATAAATATTTTCTATAAAACAGATAATACAAAGATAGAAATTGAAAACCTTGTTTGATAAGAGATAAGCTGGATTTCGTAAAGTACCGACATAGTCTAAGTACAAGAAATAATAACCAATTGGTCATTCCATGTTTTAGGCTCACTAGGACCGGTAACAGTTTTTTAGGTAATAGTGTTAGGTTTTATAACAAAATTCCAAAACACGTTACCGATTTGCCGGATACTAATTTCAAGCACCATGTCAAGCAGGTTTTAATATCTAAAGGCTATTACAGGGTGGATCAATATGTGAACGATGGTGACGTTTGGAAATGACGCCCTCTCTGTGCATCCACTAAAACCGAATGTAATTATTTATAACTATGTTTTATGATTATAAAATATGAGTTATAATATGTTTAATGAAAAGATAAACCAGATCGAGAGTTGCCGTTGTTGTCTTGCCGGTTCTTCTCGATGACTGGGTTGTTTTCCGAACCGGTGGTAACTTTGACGTTCATAAGCGCCTTCTCAGGGCCTTAACTGAATAAAGTATTTTTGATTTTGATTATATTCACGTTTATGAGATAGGTATATATTACCCGAGAACACGTGAAGCGTGTACGGGTCACATACCGTGCCAAAGAACGCAAATAATTTTCATTAGAATCTAAAACAAAAATACATTTAGACAGAGAAGAAGAAAAAATTAACAATTTAAAGATTAGAAGAAGCAGGTAGAAGGTAAATAGTTTCGATTAAAATTTCAATGGAATCAAAGTTTTCCTTTAAATATTAGTTTATTCATTAACAACCACTCATTTTATCTTAACAAGTTCTTAGAACTGACAGCCGCGTTAAAACCAAACTTCAAGAGAATAGAACGAACAACAATATGCGTTTTCATATTGACAGGTGCACGGGAATGTGTGTTGAAATTCGTTTAAATAACTTCGTGAATTTGTACACATCTTTATTTTAGACTAGTTTCATCCGTGGCTTCGTCTGTAGTACTATCTTCAAAACGATTGGACCTATTTTCATGGGACTTTCACTGACAAATAGCTAACATTATAAAAAGTAATTAAAACTTTTTTATTTTGGACTAGCTTTTACCCATGGCTTTGTTTGCAGTACTACCTCCAAGACGTTTCAACCATTTTTCACAGAACTTTCACTAACAGATAGCTGATCTTATACGAAGTAATTTACAATTATAAAAAAAACGCATGCGGAACTGCGGGCAACAGCTAGTACATAATAAAAATATCATTCTACTACCGGTTTCGACTACCTATAAAATTCAATTTTTCAAATACAGCATAATAATTAACATCATAGAAATGGTTTCTCATAGTTTTGCTATAACTTAATATTTACTAAACTCTTCATTCATGTACTTTTACATCATCATCATCATCATCTTACCCTTATCCCACCTAAGTAGAGTCGGCACAACATGTTTTCCTTTTCCACTCTCCTCTGTCAGATGTCACCTCAGTATTCACAGTTTTTATACACATATCATTTTTCACACAATCCATCCACACCTCTTTCGGTCCTCCTCTACTCCTAAATCCGTCCACTTTCAAATTCAAAACTTTTCGTGTTACATGCCTTTCATCTCTTCTCATAATATGCCCGTACCATGCTAACCTATTGCTCCTCAATTTCTCTGTCACTGGTGCTATTTTCAAACTTCCTCTGTTATACTCATTCTTAATCTTATCCGTTCTTGTTACACCACACCTCCATCTTAATATATTATTACAATTCGCTTTTACTATTATAGGGAATAGTCAAATTTTGCAGTCCCATAAGAAATAATCTCAAATCCTAAATCCTTCTATCCGCAGTACACTTAATATGTAAACCTCTTAGGATTAATTTTATGCAAGCAAATGGAATCACGATCCCATCAAAGATTTCAACGCGAAAGCCTAACAAGCTTACGGTTTAAAACATGAAACAGCAGGCATCAAACAAAAGCAATGAGCTTGTATCATTTAATGAGATAAACATGACGGAAGTTAATGCTGAGATCGTAAGAATTCTTTGAACGTACCGGATTCTTTAGAAATTTGAAGCGATGATGGCTTAGTTGATAGCGTTTTCGGACACAGCGTCGAAGGACGTAGGTTCGAATCCTAGCAACTGAGACGGAGCTTTCGGTGAAGGAAAACATCCTGAGGACATTTTGTAGGTTAATTTTCTGGTTATGGATTGATTAAAAGAAAACAATTTATGGATACTAATAGTCGTCCGGTGGTTGAAATTCGAGGATAACTCATAAATTTTTCAAATTTAAATATTAATGAGGGTTTTTGTCATAGACTGGACTTCTGAACTTGTTATTTTAAAAAAATCTGTTTTAAATTTGTTTTTATGGCACCAAACTTCGCCAGTACCCATTACCCAAAAAAAATCTGTTGACAGAGGAGAAATAATTCTGAAGTGTTCTTCGGCTATTTATATATAGATAATATACTTTTACACTGTGATCAGGCATATATAATGTCGCTTACCCTCTAGTTTATCATCACTGTCAAGAATTAATAGGAGTATTCAAGATAAAACTTTCGAGAATGACTTTTGCTTAGGCTCAGCTATTATTTTCATAGCTTATTACTTACAGTAAATAGACGGGTCATTGTGAGGAAAACACGAACAGGAATCAACCAATAAATGACAACCGCAAATCTATTGTACTTATGTAACTGTCGGTCATCACCGGCATATCTCGGGTGCCGACAGACGACCGACCAATCGTATCATATCGGTGATCTTGATTGAGATTTATTAGACGCATCGACTGACTCGGCTCACTCTGTATAAATCAACCCTTTCCATTGACACAAACTTATATTTGCATCAAAAAAAATAGTGTTCCGAAGAACTGTGTACGTCGAATCGTATTTTCGAAGTGTAGTCTTAACGTGGTCATTTCAAGTGATCTCTGTTGTTCGTCCATTTGTTTGCGCCATTCTTTAACGTTTCTTGTAATTGGACGCTCGATTTTTCGTGTCGGCTTTTGAAACTGATATTTAGGACAAATTTGTTATTAACTCTGCGCTTCGTTTTGAAAGATTTACGTTAAGACTAAAGTATAATTAATACCGGCGTATAAATGATCCACTACTAATACTACCATTTCTCTCTGAAGGTAGTTAGGGTAGGTTTAAGCAGCGTCTATCTGCACAGGCCCGCGTGGTGGAGGCGCACTGTGCCGTGCGACTCCCACAGTTCGTCGGGGGGATTTAATTCCGGCCCCCTCCTGAGGGGTCTACCATCCTGACTCCTCAGACCGCAGACGGGACCCCTGATGAGGGGCCGACACTTGCCGGGGATGCAGAAGAAGTTGGCAGTTCCTGCTCCCCGGCCAAATAGGTGTGAGAAGGCCCCATGGGGTTTTAGTCCGTGTAAGTCGGACATAACCCATCCTCAGCTACCCGACTATGGTGGATATCCGTAGGGATTTCCCCATGTAAAAAAAGAATTGGTTAATTTTTCACGAGTTATTGAATATTTCAAACAAAATATATCTACAGTTCTTTATGGGTGTACTGTAAACTGGAAAACTAAGTGAGAGAAGAGGTAAAAGAAAATTAAAATTTTAACATGATTTTCGTATTGAGAAGACTTGCTTCCAAGTGTAAATTTTATAAGAATAATATAAATTTACTTTCAGTTTCATTACAAGACCGCCAATGAAAACTTGAAAGCATATATTTAATTGGCATAGCTTTTAATACACCCACATGTATTTCATTAACGGACGTAAATTAATTCGAAGCCCACTATCTAATATCAATCGTAACGACACAATTAGAGGGTTCTAAATTGTCAGAAACGATGCCCGTAAATGAGGGTAGGTAGTGGCTGACTAAGATGATTTTTATCTGTTAACAATGCGTGTGGCGGGGTGCAGGTCAATGCGTTCGTAATTTAACTATCGATGCATTTACTGATTTGACAAATGATCCAATGTTTTAAAACAGACCAAATCCGTGTCATGAAGATCCAAGTTTTCGTAGAAGAGAACTTTTAAAACTATTAAGTAATGTTTTGTTCAAATATTACAAAGGGTTCTTCTTTAACGGCGCTATTAATTTAGAAATTTTCATTGGTGTAAGAATTTGTTTATATGATGCTTTATACAATTGAATATTCGTCAATGGAGTACGATTGGAAAGTTGTTTAGAACCGCGTTTATTAACGTAGGTTCGAATCCTTGAGAATGAGCCGGAGTTATCGGTGAAGTAATGTTTTACTTTTGTACTATTGTATTACTCGTGTTGAAGCCATAGCACGATGGTAAGGCTTTTTCTAGTCTCATCTGATCTAGTTACCTCCCTCATATTGAAAATCTGTCACCAACCACCTACGGGAATGATTCGGCAGCTGCACTTGAGAGCCAGTCCCAACTCTAGGTTTAGGTTGCGTAGCAATTTAGACTATGACGACATTCTTTTAACATCAAGTGAGATTTTGGACAAACACAGAATCATACAATGTGCTTAAAATATATCTAATTCTTCAGTTGTAATCTTTTTTTAAATAGTATTTTCTAAAAATCACGTCTTTTACATTTTCAATAACGTCATATATAAAAATCTGTAAATCAAACCCATTACGCATACATTAAAGAATGGATAAGATCTGTAAACAGTACCGTTAGTAGTAGTAACATACAAAATTGACTAAGCTGATTGATCATAAGTAATCTCTGGTTAGGTTACCTTTAGGGTTGTTTGAAAATATTCAATTATACCGACTCATTACCAGTCTATTGTACAGTTTAAAGTCTAACAATGAAACTTCTAAGCGTTCTTAAGCCGTCAAATAGATCGTTAAAGACGTGTTTGCCCTCGAACTTGCCCCTAACAGATTTGTTTCAATGGCTGCACCAGCCTATTGTACGCGTCATTTCACTTTCTTTCCACCCACGATACACTGAATTATCAACTTAAGGGCGCATACGATTAAAACTCAATTTGGCTTGTTCAGATCTTTATCGACGTAGTTCCCGTGCAGTCGATCTGTGAACGAATTATGAAGTCACATGTATGCGGTTGATTGAAAAATTCTCAAAGAAGGGGATTACGTTGAAGGTTTTGTTTGTGGGTGACACGTCTCGGGGTTGAGTCCCTTGCAATTTATGGTTCACGACGGTAATTCTATTTCTGTCTTGGGGGCAACTCCGAATTTAGGTACGAGTAAAAATATCTTCGTTTTGAGAACAACATGATTCTTACTAATTGGCTGGCTGCCGAGACGACACCACTTAAAGTTTTGTTGCTGTAACGAGGCTATTTATCAACAAAAACTAGATATATACTACTCCTTTAAGAAATTTATTTATCGGGACATTATATGGAAATATATAGTATTTTTTGGCACCCAATCATCACGATTATTACTGCCATTGCGGAGTAGGTAATAATATTACAAGTGTTTTGTGATAATTTCTATGTTATAACAAAATGGTGGCCCCCTTTGTTACAACTTTTCAGCGAGTTTTTGTGGCATCTTAGAATTTATTCTCCGTGGTATTATTTTCCATTCACTTCACTTATCCACGATAAACGAACTATATTACGTAAAATGCCATCAATATTACAAAATGTAGAATCAAATAACACAAGATTATAAATAAAATATAAAAGCGACTAGATGACAGACTAAGATCCCGCTAAAAACTCAAATATTTACTTAAGGGGCCTATGTAGAAAGCACAGGTTGACATTCTCGATCGCACTACTGAATTTTTAACGTACATATATAAGAATGTATCATACTGTCCCCCATGAAAGAATGCATCCTAATAGATTCTAGTTTATCGGTGTGATACATTTTATTCTAATTTATATCGTACTTACTATCAGGTATAAAATGTCATTGGGTGTAATTACTTCATGTCTACTCTGGTTTGGCAAAAGTAAATTATACAGAGAAAAATTGCTTAATCGACTATTAAATAAAACGAACTAGTAAACGGTTAAAAAATGATATTTCTTCATCATTAAACTCGTAAAATACAGCACCGATAGAAATCGATTTCATAAATTAGGAAATCAAAACCAATTCACTCAAGAGCAGACGCGGAACAAGCAATCAATAAGGGCGGCGAAGATTCCGGTCCCGGGACTAATCGTGCGAAACGGGACCCTAATCCGTATTGACACTGAAGTTGATAGTTTAAATTGAACGTTTAGGGGACCCTTGGGGTATCGCTTTACGGTGTGATTGATTAAGTGGAAGACGTAAAGGGACGTGTCGAAACCGATTTGTTTACTTAGTAATTTTCTACATCGATCCCCTTTAGTCTAAACGGTGATGCTCGTGACGAAAATTTTCTTTTGTGTATTAACATGTATTACTGTACATTTTGTTGAGCAGATATAATGATTTTTGATGGTGCTTTTTGTAGTATACCTATACATGTTCTTGATTGACAGACGAGAAAATCTTTTCATACAAAACACCGGTATCCGTGTGTTCGTAACTCTTCTTGTCCTAAATACCTACACCGATTTTAATAATATATTTTTATTGTATTTATTATATTACTGGGATAATTCTTAAATGTAGTAGCACCCCGTAAATGGCGCTGTCGGAACCTTATTTTTTTTTAATTTGTTTATTCATATTTTTCTTTACCGTTTGTAGCTAGTTGTTTCAGTTCCAATTTAGAAATGTACGCGTAAACCGAATAATTCGATGTTAAGCTTCGGGAATATAGAATTGATACGCCATCAGTCAAAGTATTAGACCCCAAACGTTTTTTTATTAAAGTTCGATATCATGTAAGATTTTTTTTTGATAAATGGAAACGGTAACAAATTACAACAATCACACAATAACACTCATAAACTATAAGACACGAGTGGAGACGAAAAAAAAATAAAAATAAAACAGTGACCAATATAGAGAATTAGATCAATGGTCGACGTTGGTGGTCCATTCTGAGAATCACCCTTCATTTAATGGGGGTTAGGGACAATACGGCCTTTATTTAGGGGGTTGAACGGCGATTTAGGGTTAAACCATGAATAGCACCGGCTGATTTACTTGAAAACGTGACGTCGATATTATCAGTAACCGTTCAGTGTTTTGTTACGACCGTGTTCTCGTGTCCCGTACTATTTGTATCATTTCTTTTTTCTTTTACTTACTGATTGATTGCCGCCGATGTCGCATACTAAAAACGGGACGAATCGTTTTCGAGTATTTATTATAATTAGAACACAATGTTTCTTTTTTAACCGTCCCGTTTGAGATAGCCTGTTCTAAATTTAACCGATCCAATCCGATGAGTTGAGAGTTTTGCCACAGTTATATAAATGTAAGCATGTTTAGCTGTATACCTTCTCATGTACATGTTCCTAATGTTAACAGTTACTATGGTATGCGTGTGTGATAAAATATGTTGCCTGCAATATTTAACAAAACAAAAACCTGTGTTAAAGAATTGCATAAATCTAACGTCAAGAGGGTCGGCCTAGTTATACGGAGGTATTTTTAAATTACAAATATCTTTGCAGCCGTCTAGTGCAATTATCTAGTGCTATGTTCAATGGAGGAAAATCTAGAAAATATGTTGCTTTTTATCTGTTGTATATTAAAAAAAAATCACGAAATGGATCTTATAATTCTCTTGAAAATAGTCAAACCGAAAATTTTGAAAATAGTTGTATTATTCATAACCAAAAGCGAATAATAAATACTATCATATTTGAGCCAGTAATTTTTGGTTTTTCTTTGTATGCTTTAATAATGGAGAAATAATTTAATCACTCGATCAAAACTCGATTACAAAACGAGGCAAAAGGTTGGCGCTACGGCTAGCTTTAGTCCAACACATTGGATAGTGTTACGTTGACATGAGAAAAAAATAAATAAACTGCGAAACATGGATCTCTTCAGTAAAAAACCAGATGTCCAATAAAGTGAGTTTAAGCGAAGGGCGTAAAAAGTCGCGAGGTATACGATTTCGCTAGTTCATTTTGAATTCGTTTTGTAGAGGTGAAACCGACTCTGAGTTAGATGACAATTTGTGGGAGAAAAACGGATCCTTTACAACGATATTACAGAGAGAGATACGTCACTTTTTCGTTTACTCATTTAACATGTGAAATTTTAAAATTACTTTCCCCGAAACACGATCGATTCCTGAACCGGTAGTAGTGGTTTTAATAAACATGATCACTTTTTGGGAGTCTTATTCAATAATTTTCTTTGAATTTTTCTTTATTTTTTTTTATAATTAAAAAACAATTCCTATGACAAATATAACATTTCAGTGTCACCTCTCACGTTCAACGTCGGATCATTTGAATTCAGAACATCCTATAACCGCATCTATAGTTGCCGTAATAAGAGGCTGTTGAATAATGGAGACAGGTGTTCATTGTTGCGGGCATTAATGACGCAAAGGAAACTGCAAAAGGATTTGGGGCAATCCCAGTACGTGTGGTCAACACAACGTGAATAAACAATGGTTATTTTAAAAAAATCATACGCACTGTGCTTTAACGCCGTTTTGCGTTCATATGCAATTAGCTACTTGACCTACTCTTCAGGTACAGTACTATGTATGTATGTATATAGGAGGTACCCTATATCCTTTTCTGTATCCCCTTGTGTGTACAAAGCGTCAATATGATCAATTGAATAGTTGAGGTGTAAAACAAACAAACAATCTGACATTAACATTTATAATATTAGTAAGGATTTAGACAGTATAACGATTAAGTAATTATAATATACTAACGGGCCCGGCCGAAGTTGCCCCGCCTAGAATAATAAAAGAATATAGTAGAATCAGATCCCATCGACACCTATTGGGCCCAATGGAATCTAAACTCTTGAATCTATTTGAACACGCACAAAAATATTCAACAAA
The DNA here is from genome assembly GCA_035772565.1 of Antheraea assamensis. Lineage (NCBI taxonomy): Eukaryota > Metazoa > Arthropoda > Insecta > Lepidoptera > Saturniidae > Antheraea > Antheraea assamensis. The sequence continues at coordinate 2,192,347 of JAQQSE010000001.1, forward strand.
ATCTATCCAGCCATATAGGAGGAGTTTATAACATATGCACACATACAGAAGAATTAATTTAAGAGTTCAATTAATAATTATATGATATGTAAGAAAGAAGAAGATTAGATAATATATAAAAAAAGACTGATGATAATCTAATTACAGATTAGATTTAGTAACAAATGGGTGTAACCATAATCTGTAAGCAAGAAGAACCTCTTACCAATATTGTAAATGCAACGTTAGTTTGTCTGTTTCGCTGTCACGCCTTAACAGCTCCATCTATCATGAAGAAATTGTTACATACACTTTGATAGGGATACAGAAAATGGTGCCTTTTATCTCGGAAAAGTACTGTTTCTAAAGGACAGGACAAATCTATATAACATTCACGCGAGTGACGCTACAGACAAAAACTAGTATACAATAATTCATAAGTAAAGATAAGATACATTTACATAAGATAAATGAAAATCTCTGGAATGATCTCCCAGAGGCAGCATTCCCGGACCAATACAACCCACAGACTTCAAGAAACAAGTCTACCCCTTCCTCAAAAGCCGGCGACGCATCTGTGATGCCTCTCGTGTCGCAGGTGTCCTTGGGCGGTGGTGATTACTTACCATCAGGTAACCCGTCTGTTCGGTTGCCTCAAATCGCATAAAAAAAAAACATAAAGAAAAAATATGAAAAGCGCACCGGTTAACCGATGACGGCTGCGTCGCTCAGTGCGTAATACGGCCCATACTGCCGATATAATGGCGATTGAAACTAGACCACAAATTGCCAGAGTCATGGTCAAATGACGGCATGCCATTCGGAGAACCCATATGCTAACGTGACAGATATCAGATGGCCAACGTTATGACTTACCAATTATTTACACGACAGTCACAAACGAGGTTGCCGTGTTGGCATGCCTCCCAAATTTTTTATAAATTGACTATACTTTATAAGCTTTCGCAAGAGCAATCTATTGGCAGATATTACTAAATAAATAATTCAGGCAAATGACAAATGATGTATCGGGCATAATTTATATTAATATATAAAAGAATTAAGTGATTGACCAACTGACATATCAACGCACAGCCCAAAATGCTAAGGCTAGGACCGTGAAAATTTGTATGCGGGGATTCCTTTAAATTTGTAGGTAAGAGCGCGGAAGGATTTTTGGAAATGCAATCTCTAAGGCGTTGAAACTTCGTGTGAAAATCCCTCATTTTTCCGACAATCAATTAGTTAGTTACTCTTTTACATTTACTGATATAAAATAAAGAGTCGAAAAAATAATTACTGTATAGGACGCACGTACGAAGCCACGGAAAATTGCTAGTGTAAACATAAATGTGCACTATTCTCTATAGATTTACTCATAGGAAGATATTTTATTACTCATGTAAAGGTACTAACGTCGTTGGTTTAGTATGGCTTCGGTATGGCTGATACCAAATCTGAGTTTGTCTCTTCTTTAGATGGAGAAGAAATTAGAAGGAATATCAAATGAATATTAATGCGGTCCAATGTATTACACGTACAGTGTTCAACTTTTGAAGAAAACACTCCAATGGATCCGATATCAAAAGTTCGCTGTATAATTTTACCACGACGAAAGTACTAAGCGACTAGATGAACACTTAACTTATCTCGAAACGAAACGAATCATATATACATATAATAAAAAGGAAGTGTCTGTATGTAATATCAAAATAACAACCTTTTACTGATTGGATATGAACGTATACACGATACTGATAAGAAAACACAATTTTTAAAATTTTTGTCTGTCTGTTTGTTCCGGATAATCTCCGAAACGGCTAAACAGATTTTGACAGAAATTACATTGACGGATAGTTAAAATTACAGCGGGTGACAAAGGCTACTATATTTTAGACTAGCTGTCATCCGTGGCTTCGTCTGTAGAACTATCTCCAAAACGATTGGACCTATTTTCACGGGACTTTCACTGCCAGATAGCTAACGTTATAAGAAATAATTAAAGGTTTTTTTTTATTTTGGACTACCTTTTACCCGTGGCTTCGTTTGCAGTACTATCTCCAAAACGCTTGAGCCATTTTTCACGAAACTTTCACAAACAGATAGCTGATTTTATAAGAAGTAAATTGTAATTTTACCTCCTCTCACAGTTTTAAATTCCTTTAATACAATTTAAAAAACGCATGCGGAGCTGCTGGCAACAGCTAGTGTAACCTATATTCGGTTTGGCAAACAGCAACAGAAATAGATCGTGCCGTATCGTACTTATGCACAGTTATGGACTAATGTTGAGAAGTATAATCATCTCCTCAGCCTGTAAGAGGCCACTGCAGGGTCATAGGCCTCTAACCGAATGAAGACATGGGCAAAATCACCATACCAGTATAGGACGTATTGGCGATTTCGAACACGTGAAATCTATAGTTCTATATTTTCCCACAAACGGTGTAGTTCTGTAATTGTAGGTGGTAGAGCTACGCTGAAGCTAATACTGGTTTCAGCATGAATGGGTCGGCTCGCCCGGGGTAGTACCACCCTCTCACAGAAAACCGACGTGAAATAACAGTGCTTGCACTGATGCGTTTCGTTCGGTCAGTGAGAGCGCCGGAGGCCCTCATATATTAAAAGGCCGGCAACGCACTTGCGACTCCCCTGGTGTTGCTAGTGTCTATGGACGGCGGTGTTCACTTACCATCAGGTGACACACCCGTTCGTTTGCCCCCTATAATATAAAAAAAAAAAAATACGGGAACATTTCTCAAGTTCAGTTTCCTCATGATATTTAATTTTTTCATCAGTAGTTGATAGTCTTACTAATTTAATTTAGTAAATGTACCAATACTATACGCCAAAGAAAAGCGATATCCGATGAGATGACTACCACAACCCGTTTCATACATATTAGTCATTTGATCATTCCCTGAAATCACGTAACCTAAGGTTTTTAGAGTGATTACCATTGGCCACACATCACGCTGTCACAATAGAACAATGTGTAAAAATTACCATATTATTTACATTTAGTACGGTTTAGGAAATCCTGCCGAAATATCGACCGCCTTCACTCGGCCGTGAATCACCGACGGCGCCTTGCATCATAAACGGGTACAGTAAGCCCACTTGCCGAGTGAACAGTGATAAATATATTAACTATAAGTAGAGGCATTCAGTGGTTACGCTTTCAGACGTCAATGCTTGACCAATCACTGAAGGAAGACGTCATGACGTAGGCATAATACGTTATTAGTGTAATCTTTAATCCTCACCTGACTAGCTACCTTATTCGATTTTTTGAAAATTGACAAATCACAGACGCACTAATGCACCGTGCAATATCTTTAGGTACTTAACACATATAAAGTGGTGGTAAAAAGTTAAACCTACACAGTTAAATTTAAAAAAATGTCTCCAATATGTGACAATTATAAATTTTAGTTGAAGACATTGGTTATTGATAATGCAACTTCAAATTTTCGAATTTCTAAGGACTAGAAGGTCAGGACCGGGGTGAGGTTGAGCATCCCTACCCTCCCCCAATTTCTTAGGAAGGAGGAAAATCGGATGGCGGCACTGGCCTTTTTGGAATTAATAGCAAAAACGGCAGGTATCAGAAATAAAACTTAATATAAAATTTTTATTAAACCATAAATAAAATTCAATAAAGATAAGGACTAGGACATAAACGGTTTTAGGCTAAGGACATATGCCCGGTTTCTGATGTATTTTTAATTGTAGTTTATCTGTTCAATGGCGTTATCGGTTCGATAACTTGTCAAATTGGGTTTCTGAACGCACAATCATACGATATATGTCAGTTAGCCTCGGTTCAACTTAACTGACCAATACTGAGCGTTTATCTATTCTATAAGGTTTATTCGACGTTTCATCTGCCAAAACTGACCTAAAACATTTTGCTTATATAATAGTAAACTCCATTTAGCCTGTGTGTTGTTTAGATTCGTAATTTATTCTCGAGAATAGAGATTTAGATTCTAGCAGTTCATCGGAGTCAGATATGGAAGTACTAAAAATTATTTGTAATATATCGGTACCTCGACAATTAAGGGAACGTAGAAATGTTTTTGAAATATTCAACGATGAAGAATTTAGAACAAGATATCGCTTCAACAAGCGTACTGTGATGAAGCTTTGTGAAAAAATGTCCCCTATGTTAACTCCCATAGTTCGTCGTAAATACACATTGTCGGCATTGGAGCAAATTTGTATTCGTTTACGCTTTTATGCTACAGGCACATTTCAGATAGTTATTGGTAATGACACAAATGTATATAAAACCACAGTATCAAGAGTGGTTTTCAAAGTGAGTAAAGAGATAGCGAAACTTGCCCGTACTTATATAAGAATGCCATATCCTGAAGACATCAGTGAAGTAAAGGCACAATTTTATAATATAGCTGCGCATTTCCAAATGTAATATTGGCTGTGTGGATGGAACACACATACCAATTCTATCTCCTGGAGGTGACCAAGCAGAACTATACAGGAACCGTAAAGGGTTTTTCTCAATTAATGTGCAAGTTGTATGTGATGCTTATTTAAATATTCGTGGTATAGATGCTCGCTGGCATGGATCAACACATGACAGTACAGTTTATCATAATACCTTCCTACGAGCTCGTCTGGACAAGTAGTAGTAGTAGTAGTTATGGGAATAAGATAGTTAATAGGCCCATATATTTAAAAGGCCGGCAACGCACTTGCGACTCCCCTGGTGTCGCTAGTGCCTATGGACGGCGGTGATCACTTACCATCAGGTGACTCACCTGTTCGTTTGCCCCCTATAATATAAAAAAAAAAAAAAGTTAAGATAAAATAGGAATGGTCAAGAATCAAACGCAATATATAAAATGTAAGTAAGCATAGTATAATATAATAAAATATAAAATAATAAAAACATAAAGTAAAATAAGGAACATATATATGTAAAAGAGAAATTAACAATATGGACTCAGAATAAAAGAAGGATAAGATCCCGTAACAAACAGCACAACAGCAAACGAAAAAAAAAAAAGAAAAATACCAAGAAATGAAATCTAAAAAAGGACTCGGATTACGTGTGAGGTGAAAGGGACACTCACATAAAAAAAAAAAACTTTGAATTTTTTGCACAATAGACACTGCAAATCTATTACTCTGTAATCATTTCCACGAACTGTCTGAAGTAAAATATCAGTACTCGTTATACTTTAGTTCTGCGTGAAGGTTATAGTTGTATGCAATATTTGACACAAGAGGTATCGAAGCTAAATTCACAGAAGTGATCTATTTCTAATACTGTAGTGTTTATTGAAGCAAATTATAGGTGGTCGTGGATTGTATTGATAATTTCGCACATCGTGAGTTGATTGAGCATTTGTATCCTCCATACATGGTTACCTCCATTTTTAAGGCAATAAATCCATAATAGTAACTTTTAGTGTCTCGTGTTTTGGGTTCAGCCAGTGTACGTCCAGTTGCTAAAAGGCTTGCCCCGACCTTCATGGCAGCGATGTCCGACGATTTATTACAACTTTCTCCATAGTTTTCGTCGGTTTTGTAGATCTCTATAATTATCATAAGATGCAGTGACGCCATTTTGCGGTGCCACAGTAAAATGGCTGGTGTACAATTAATTCTGTTACTATTTATATAATGGAAAGAAGAAATATATTCTTTGATGTTTTAATTGGGTTTTTATAATTACTTGTCTAAAGGCTATTACAGGGTGGATCAATATGTGAACGACGGTGACGTCTGTTCTTCTCGATGACTGGGTTGTTTTCCGAACCGGTGGTAATTTTGACGTTCATAAGCGCCTTCTCAGGGCCTAAACTGAATAAAGTATTTTTGATTTGATTTGATTTGTGAGAATCCAGTGGTCGAAGTTCGATCTGAATTCATTAATGTCTGTAATATCCATATTATTTAGTTTTTCGTTAAAGACTGTACAAATATTGCAGATTAGTCGATGTTAGTATCATGAATCGAGCTTCCATTCGTGTTTATTTTTGATAACTATACCGCTTGTAAGCTGGAAGGAAATGCCTAGCGGCAAAAGTGTAGTAAAGTATTTATTACAAAGTAAAGTATTCATTCGAAGGCATGAAAATAAAAACTAATTTTCTTTTTATTGTTATCACAAAATCTCGCCAATACAAATATAAATATAGAAAACCAGTTGACAAACAGAAGAGATAAGGTACTTAACTGTTTTGTCTTAATTTATTAATACAAAGACTAGCCAATACCTGCGACAGCGTCTACGTTGTTTATTATCTTAACAAAATATATAATTCACAGAGGAAAAAAAAAGAAATTAAAAGCAAAAATATACTTCGCTTTCGATGAACGCGTAGTCCTTATAATTGTAGTTTCATAAAACTTTAACACTTTTATATTAAACTAGCGGCCTGCTCCGGCTTCGCACGGGTATAAAATATATAGCCTATGTCATTCACTGAAAAAATGATTAAAATCGACCCAGTAGTTTTGATTTATTCATTACTGCCCGTGGCCCGCACGCGTTAAATTTGGAGTAACCTCAAAAATAATAGTATTTCTCCACTATTTAATTTATGTTATTATGCATATAACAATTCCTCTTCAATCACTCTATCTGTTAAAAAAAATCCGCATCAAAATCCGTTGCGTAGTTTTAAAGATTTAAGCATACATAGGAATATAGTGATAGAGAAAGCGACTTTGTTTTATACTATGTAGTGATGAAGCCATCGTAGTATTTTTTTAGACAAGAGCCATTTCTTAAAAGAAAAAAATGGGCCGTAATTTATCGAGTAGTGTTTACCTGACGCGCGCACCCGCAGACCCCTCTAATTTTATTTAAATAAACGATGCATGTAACCTCGTAAACTAGTATTACTGCATAACATTGTTATCTGGATCGTATCGATTTGCAGTCATTGCGAACTCTGATCTAGGTTAGGCGACCACACGCTGAGATCCCGCCTGAATAATTGATTAGGATGACAAATCGTCGGCTATCTTAATATTATCCTGTAGTGTTTTAGTTGCACGAGTAAAACTAAAAGTTATTTTTACATTGTAATTCAACGTGAGCGAAGTCACGAAGGGTTGTCAAATCCAACATATATAATGAAAATTTGATGGTTTATTTGTGTGTTACGTTTACACGCCTTAATGACTCAATCGATTATCGTGAAGTGCATACGCATTGTCAGAGGTATAGAAAAGGAAATAGGTTACCTTTTATCCTGAACTCTACTTTAGTACTGTTTCCGAGGGTCAAGTGAAATGCATATTTATGCGAACGAAGCCACGAACAGAGGCTTATATAATATAAATTAGTTGATATCCGCTACTTCTTCCACGTTGTGTACTATCTTCACAATATATTTTATGAATAGAGAAAAAAAAATGTGTGGTTTTATGAAACCACGACGCAAGTGATTTTTTTTTTTTTGGATCGTAGACGTTTAAATGAATATTTTCGGATAATTATTCAATTTGGGGTATTAAAATCGCGTTTTTAATCTTTTTAAAAACTGAGCAAACATTTATTGAAATCATTGAATAATTTTGAATTCCGCCATGGGCGCTACCATATTGGTCTTGGCTGCTCTGCCGGACGCCTTTCACTTTTCATTACACATTTTATTTCACTTTTTTATCCTAAACATTTATGCTGCTGAAAGGATTCTAATATTTTATACAGAAATCAATTATGCTGTGAAATGAGATTGAATATTTTTAATCATTCTAATGTCAAACGAATAAAGCGTTCTGATAATGTTATGTAAGTATTATTTAACTATAGTTTTAAAGTGACACTTTCTTTACATTTTATTAATTTTTTCGTCCATCGATCGCATGTCGCATTATACCCGGTCGCGGAGTAGGGGTGTAGTGAAACGCGCTCGGCAGAGCAGCCAAGGGCAATATGGCGGCGCCCATGTCTCAGTTCAAAACTTTCACTTGCATCACGGTTTCATAAAACCACACTATTCTTTCTTTTTGCTATTTATTATTATAACTAATTTGTAGAAACAATACAATGGCACATTCTATGACACATGCCATCAGGAGTGATACATCGTAGTACTAAAAATATTTGCTCCAGTGCTATTATTATCCAGGAATAAAACAGAGAAAATGTTTTATAGGTGCTCGAATTTCCTGTTAATAATTGTAGTAGGGCTTTAGCATGGTGGTACGGCTTTTCTAAGTCCGCCTGGCTAGCTATCATTCTCAAGTTGAAGATCGGTCGCCAAGCACCTGTTGGTGTGTTTCGGCAGTTGCACTTGAAAGCCAATTCCCCATCTTAGCCTACAAGCTTATCTTAGACCACATTGTCACTTAAATTGTCGTTAAAATCTACAAAGTTTTTGAAGTGAAACTTCTTTAGAATCGTTGTGATTTCAAACCGGATGCAACGGAAAAACGACAGGTAAGAGACACAAAAACAAAAATGTATAGGATGAAGCCGGCAAAGAATGAGACCGAAATATACATACTATTTTTGAAGTGAAATAGTGAGCCAGAGCGAGAGAGCAAATGTCGGTGTGTATGTATATTGCACACTGTTTAATACTTGCTTGTATTTGAGCATTTAACGTGTGTTAGTATATGTGAAAAGTACGTGTACTACTTACTGTACACTGTATGCGGCTGCGTATTACAGCTTTTTAGTAAGAAGTCAGCGTGGTGTGTTATTATTTAACAGTGTTTGTGAGTATTTTTATATCTTGTTTGTTGAAACTGAAATGATGTAGCAATAAATTATGTAACATATGTTAAATAAAATGTCTTTAAAAATTAATCAATATACTTTCATTTTTAAAGAAATTAACATTGTAATTATCCTAGCCTTGTTATCTATATTCATCTCATTATTTTGTCGATTTAATGAAGTTTCACTTCTATCGTGTGTGAATCGCACACACATCTTTTTTTGTAATAGTAGAAAACAGAATGTCAATACAATAAAATGATTTTATGATATGCATATGAGATAGATAATTTTATATGAATAATATTAAAACCCATCATAATTTATCGCTTTATTTACATTAATTATTACTAATAAAACTAAAAAACACTTAGAAACAAACTATAAAAACGTTTTAATATACATAAATACGTCATTTAAAATCATATTAGTATATTATTATTCGTGGAAAACGCAAAAATTTGACATCAAGTTATACTTAGACCCATTATCTCTGATGCCTTCAATAACTTTAGTCCAGCCTCGTTTATTTAGGCAGTAAAATAAAACCGACAGGGTGGTTAATACAATGATTATTATTGTATTTTCGTAAAATTAGTTTTGAGTTAAGCGGCGCATATGAAAAGGATTGGCGGCCATTACTGAAATAGTGTTGGACGAGAATATATTATATTTTTATCGATTTATGACTTTCACTATCTGGTAATGATGACCGATGATATTGATTATCGAAGTCACATACGATTGATCGATTACACTAAAACTTTTTTTTCAATCGCGTCAAATTTTTTCTTCCATCTATCGCATGTCGCATATTATTATCGAATAATTTTTCGAAAATGTTCAGTTAAATGCCTACGATCCGAAAAAAAGTTTTACATTCACCGTGGTTTTTTGAAGTGAAAACTTCTTTACATGCATTGAACAGTCAACGAAAGTGATAGATACCACCATGCTCGGATCGGTGATGTTGAATCGGTTTTATTCGGCTCGATTCGACATCAAGCATGCTCGAGCAGGTCGCAATTTAGTGTACACACGGCTTTGGTGGTCATCAACCACGTTTACTATCAGACGAGGAATGCATCGCTTCAATAATCATGTTTTATTATTATAAAATTATTATTATTAATATAAAATATTATGTACTTTTTTTAAGAATGAAAAGTATCTTTTACGATTCAATAGTTAAGCCATGAAAGTGTTACAAACAAACTCATATTCGAGTTTATAAAATAATTTATAATGGCAACACTGTATCATATTCTCTTTCTTATACCACAGCTGGCCTCTATAAATTAGTTCGACGAATAACAAACTTTAAAATCAACTTTAGAAACTAGAAGCCACGATGTCTCAGTAATTTGGTATTGTCTGGTAAAAACTACAATTGACAGCGCTATCTAGACCTATGATAGAATTACTATTATTTATCATCGAGTCAAATAGTGGACTATAAATAATATCATTGACATCAAACGGAACTGTCACTGCATATTAAAATCGTGATTTACGAGGGGTTACGCGAAGAAAATTTACCAATTGATTAAATAAATATAGAGGAACAGCGTTTCTTAAATTTTGTAGTGTGCCGGTTTTTTTTTTAATATATCAATATTAATACAGGAGTCAATAAATATAATTAGTATTTTCGAATGGCCTTGAATATGGCTTATTCGTTCTGTCTCACAGTGCTAATATATTCGCCAAATACCACTGCCGCTTAGTATTAATGAGCAGCCATTGAAAGATTTCCATTTATATATACTACTAGTTTTTGCTTGCACCTTCGCTTAGTACATTCTCTTAGCCTTTTCTGCACGCCTGATAACGTGTATGCAAAAATTTTTGGATGATTGGTTGAGTACTTAAGGCGCGAAAGCGTAACGAACGATCAAACAAACTCAAATCCACATTTATTATATTAGTAAAGCAGTAAGAATTATTGTTAAAGATATAACGATGATTATACTGTATTTTAGAAGTTGGTACAAATTAATTATACTAGGAAATAGTGACAAAACGTTGAGTAACACCAATGTGAGTAAACAAATTCAATAGAAACTAATTGAGAATGTCAATTGCTACAAATTGCGCTGAATGTGCCGGCCGATGTGTTGCGGCTTGATTTTATATACATCGTATAATGGCAGGAGGTCAGTTCTAGATGTATTCTAGTTCTTGTGTCAATTAAAATTTACTGTTGCAATAAAACCCAATTATTAACAATAAGTTTGGCGCTCCTCGTGAGTGTGAATTGTTTTAAGTCGAAATAAACGAATATTGCGTAAATACGTAAATCTAATAAACAAGAAGACAACAATGATATATTGCATAGACTTTAAACGTTACAATCAGGTTTAATTTACACATATCATAAGAGGTCGTCTTAACTATGAAAGACATCGACACTCAATTGTTGACAATAGTCGGCCGGTATTATTGCAAAATGCGAACAATCAAGCATAATACACAAGCAGTAGGTATAATTTGGAGTTTATTTCACTTTACTTATAACCAAAGTCACGATACAAATAAAGAATATTAATATTATTATCATGTAATTGTTACAAATTGTAATACGATATAAAACAGCAAATTACCCAACGGCAAAATGACAGTTTTTAACACCAATTGTTTTAAAATCCAAATCAGGAATACTGTATTCAGTTTCAGCCTTCAGAAGGCGCTTATGAACGTCAAAGTTATCATAGATTCGGGAAAGAATCCCCTCATCGAGAAAAACCGTAAAGAAACTCGATCTCGTTTATCTTTCCATTGTACCTCTTTTTAAAAATATACATTATAGTTTTATTATTTTTGACGGATGCACAGAGAGGAGTATTACTCGCAGACATCACCATCGTTCACATATTGATCCACCTCATAACAGCTGTTTAACGTGACAACCTGCTTCAACTTGCTATATAAAACAATACAAAGGTATAAATAATTATTGATATACAATCATTAATGTTGCTAAACAACTCATTTGCCATTTAAGTTTTTCAATACGCAAAATAAAATCTATCCAATGTACTTACTGTTTAATTATGTTTTATTTAAGATTATACCTTGTTTTATATTAATCGATATCGATAAATTAAAGTCTACGTACATCCCTATAAACGTCACTCATCAGCGTCGGCGGTCGCGCAGGATAACGAAAGGATTTGCGATTCGACCACCGCGGCGTTATCGAAGTACCTCGGAGAAGATTATACAACATTTATAATAATGTATAATTAATTATTTACTTACACAATTGATTTAATTTAAGGGTGAATGATTTTTAATTAATCACTCAATAAAACAGTTTGTAAATGTGATACCATAAACGATTTCCCAGTTTTAATGAGAATAACTTTTTAATCTGTATTTTTAACGCCATGTGTGATCAGTACACAATTCTGCCAACGTCACGTAGATAGTGAATGTACGTTATCTGTGCTAGGTAAATTTATAAGTTTACATAAATAAAGTGACACAAGTTTCCATAATTGAATAACTACTGAATTGCTTAGTTACTTGGTCCTTGTCTAAAAATATATAGATAACTTAATTTAACAAACAGGTATACGTTTTGGAAATTACGATTAGCACTTCGCGGTCAAAGATGTGTATTTTCTTGCCGTGGAGAACTGAAGCAAGCGGTGTGATGGATTTCCTCTGTACGTGAAATATATTGTTAAGCTAATAAACGACGCAGACGAAGTCGCGGCTATCAGTTATTTCTTAATAAAGATAAAATACATTTTCATGTAATTTGTATCTATCATCTATTGTCTTCGTCATGAATTTGACGGATTGGTGTTGCAACATTTTAAAGTTTATATATATATTGAGACTATCACATGCATGCACTTACACTAATAATTTTTTAGTATTATTTTTATGTGATCGTCGATATTTATTCATAATTTTTCAATATCCGACTTTGTTATCTGTATTAATGTTGTAACGTTTGAGATTTTGATCGGAAATATTTTTGTGTGACGAAAAGTGGTGAGGGTAAACACTACCGGTTAGAGTGTTGAAAAATGTTCTCGTCCGAACACCGAAGTTAAGCAACTTCGGGCGCCGTTAGTATTTGGGTGGGTGAATGATTGGGAACACCGCGTGATGTTATCTTTTTGACGTATTTTATTAATTAAATACTAATACAAAATAATATTATTAATAAATTAATAAATAATACAAAAGTTTCATTTCTGTCGTGTGTCTTTACGACACACCTTATTATTTTTATTATTTAAACGCACTTATCCCTGAAACTACTACAATATAAAAAAAAAAGTTTTTCGTATTCTATAGTAATTTCATCGCAGAAGATAGTAGGCCATCTAACACCACGCAATGGCCCTTAGGAAAGAGGATTTACAATATAAAACCTCTTTTGTCTTTTCGATAGCTAGAACGAAATAACAATCCCAACGGGTCGACGGAAACAAAAATGAACTGTTAACTCAGCGGAATATATATGTTTCGTCCATGTAAAATGAGGCAACTATAGAATTAAATATTTACTACGTCATTAATGTCAATTGAGAATTCCTAAGCATTTCCAAATATTATGGGAACGAGAAAATTAAAAGTTCATTCGGCCTGATATGTAATATTATATGTCACGGTTTTCTGCAAATTCCGAACCAAAACACCTGGTCTCTTCTTCTTATAAATCCTTTAAAACATAGCATGAATATAATGAAATTTAAAAGTTCTAAATACATCAATCGGAATACAGAGATAAAGAAAATAATTTTCCACTTGGAGATTATACCTAACCAGATGTGCACTAAATAACCATGATATCCATGCTGTCATCTAGTTGCAATTTCATTGCTATGTTTTGGGTCAACGTAAATAAGGTCCAAATGTAGGAGTCAAGTCGACGTTGTACGTCGCATTAAAAGAGATTATCTTGCAACCGTAATCTACTGCTGAGCATATATTTATATTAAATAAAAAAAATTTTTTCGAACTGACTACACTGTTGACCTGGCAAGGTCTCTACAGTTTCACTGGACTACTAATGGGAGCGCTTAAGGCACTCACCCGATTTTATATAGGCAACCAGCACAAGGGCGCACGGCGCTCCTCGGCTTGGACTGTCACCAAATATTCCGAGTCTAACTAAGCTAAGCTAAAGTAAGTTAACTATTATTTCATACATATATTTAAATTCGTGAAACATACACGTGTACCAAGCATGTATGTTTCACGAACTCATATATGTATCTTGAATCTGACTACTAAGTTAATCTAAGCTAATAAATTCTAAAAATATTTTGCTACGTCTTATAGTCAATGGTTAAGTATGAAGGTGGACGGATATAGGAGTAGAGGAAGATCGAAGAAGGTATGGTTAGATTGTATGAAAAATGATATTTCTTTTTTTTTTTTTACTAGTAACTGCTGTAGATAACAGTCGTGTTGCAGCCACTATCGTTCACAACCGGATACATTTTAAACAATAAATATGACTTAAAATAAGGAGATATAACAATAAGAGGATCTATAGTCCTTATATATAATATTATATAATACAAGATAGTACAAAAGTAAATGCTGCTGAGCAAGCGTATGTATAAAAGGTTTTAATACTGATATGACATCTGACAGGGGAGAATGGAAAAGGAAAACATGTTGTGCGGACCCTACTTAGGTGGGATAAGGGTAAGAAGATGATGATGGAGTACAACTAATACGTACATGAAATCCTTACTAACATTATAAATACGAATGAATGAGTGTTATTACGCTTTCAGGCCTTCACTACTGATCATCACAAAATTTTCATATACGAAGTCAGGGGTGCAGAAAAGAACATAGGGCAAATTTAATTCAGAAAATAGTACTCCTCCCGGGGGACAGATCAACTTTACAATTAACGAAAGTGAAATCACGAATAAAAATTAGTTACGTCATATCGTCGTACTAATAGAATAATTGTGCAAATCCAATAATCACATAATTTAATACCGCACTTAGACACTATGTCGAGTTATTCAAAATAAATATAGTTGAGTACGAGTGGACACCACTCATGGTGGCTACCACTCCCGATGATAGAGAAACAAAAAAAATAAGACAATGATTAATCCCATACATTAAGCAATCAACATCTAGGACGCGATAAAAAACACACCTCCACATATCGTAGCTTAAAAAAGGATGGGGATCAATTATTCTGCTGTCTTATTAACCAGTCGCCACCCCGGGAACTCATTAGATCGTTTAACACGTGTTTAAAAAGGAGCCTTCACTTGTTTCTTGTAGGTTACGCATACGGTTTTGATATATTGGGGACATTCTGACTCCATTATCGCTATGCAAAAAGATATAATATAATTTATTACGCCTTTCTTACAAAATAAAATAGGGATCATAGCCATACTACGTGACCCATGTTTGATAACATGTAGTATATAAGAAGACTCTCCCTGTAGTTTTTATGTAGCGTGATTCATAAATACAGTTTTCCCCCTTCTCCCTGCGACCAAGTGAGGTACTTTGAAAACTTCCCTCTCCCTCTGAACGGGTCACGTAGTATGGGTATGTTCCCATATGTATAATGAAGACTTTATTGTTTAAACAAACTTTATTGTATATTTTCCTGTTATAGTACAAATCAACAAATATCGGTTCAGATTATGCACCAACGAAAACTAAATCTCAGCCATACAACAAAAGGTTTACTTCTGTAACGTAACACCAGATGCTTTATAGTTTGAGTTTAAACCTCTAAACGGGACATATCTTAGTTTACACTATGACTAGTGCCTAACTTGAGTTTTCCATTTTTCATATTTTATGCTATCGCTTTACTCCTGTGAAATGAGCAAAAAGACGACCGTTTCCTCTTTATTAGAATTATATGATTACGCCGTCGACGAACAGTTGAGTTCTTCTAAACTATGGTAAAATTTTTGGGCCAAATTTTTCGTCTAGCATAGTGGTCGGCAAACCGCGGCTCGCGAGCGGTCTGCGGCTCGTACACTCCTTCACGGTGACTCTTCTAAAAAATGTTTAGTGCTGACACGGAATGTTATTTATTAACCTGCGTTGTAAGAGATAAGATGCTTTTGAAATGCAAGCCTACAGGAAAGAGGTACGTATTTAGAAAGCAACAATAGCACGACTAGTCGCTCTCAAAAAAAGTTATATTTAGTCAAAGTAAGGTCAAGTATGTACATTTAATCCCAATTATGTCCATAAAAATAACTCTACTACTAAGCTTAAGTTTTTAAACAAGGCTCTGTGAATAAACTTCAACTTTGTATTGTTTATAATTGGGTCTCTTGGGTAACGGGTTTGCCGAACACTGGTCTAACAGAATACGTAGATTTTTTTTTATGCGATTGGAGGCACACGAACAGACGTGTTACCTGATGGTAAGTAATCACCGCCACCCACAGACACCTGCGACACGAGAGGCATCACAAATGCGTTGCCGACCTTTGAGGACCTTTCATATATTCGTTTATTCGGCAAGTGCCATCTATAATTCCCAATATTTTTGACCATATTATTTATTGCTCGTGTCGTAAGAGCATCGGCTCTACGCAGGCAAGCGACTTCACTTATGCTAGAGTAATACCGATCACTTTGTTGTAGTTATGTGCAGCTACAGAACCGGGTATTTTAAGGTTTTCATTGGATTTAATTTTAACAAAATATATTTTAACGTTCAATTTTGTGTAGTTGTGTTAGTCATTTCTATTTTACATAAAATAAATATAGTAAAATAAGAATAAATGTTAATTAATTGAAGTTCTATAAAATTGTATTTTTTTTTGGCTCGTTAGTGGCAAAAATGGTCTCCTTAATATCATCTACTAGGAAAGGGTTAAGTATACCATAAGTATAAATTAGAAGCCGAAAACTATCCAAGATACGACATCGCGTGTAGTCATCGTACTCTAATGCAACTTTTCTCATGTCTAGTCCTTCTTCGAAATTAATCGTTACCCATTTGTATTGCTGGAGATTTTGTCGAAAGTATTTCATTATCGTGGAGTGGTTAACCATGATTATTGCAATGCGTGTGGTTCCGTCGGAATCCTTTTAAAATTATACCTTAGAATTAAAAAGTAAAAAGACGCTGTGTAATGATCTCTCGATTTGTCACGTTTCTATGATACTTTTTAAATAGGGATTCTATCGTCGCCGGAGGAGTATTCAAGACTGGCAACACAGAATCGCTTAAATTGCTTCACATTTCATTTTAGGAAGTTTATTTCTGATGACGAATATATTTTTTTTTTATTGTAATGTTGCTCAGGTTGTGGCAGTTGTTATCAGTTAATGTAGTTTTTTAAATATAGAAAAAAAAAACAGCGATAAAAATCGAGCAACAAGGATCTCTCAACGATTGATGTCAGACATGACGTCAACATAGAACAGTAATCCGAATCTCAGTTTACTAATCGATGGAAAAAATGTTTTGTCAACCCCACTTCAGTGAGACAGCAGTAAGTAATAATAATAATAAGAATATCTTATACCATACAAAAGTTTGATTGTAGTTAAGATACATTTTTGTACGTATCAAATAGTAGAAATGAAAGAAAAACATACGATATGCTATAATTTTTTATTGTGTTAAAAAAATAAAAATATTATACCAACTACAGAAAGAATGGTTAGAACGCTTCTCGTTTATAAGTTAAATCTAGCTTTAAAGTAGTATTATAGTTTGTTAAGATTGAACACAGCAAAGAGACATTGTCAGATCGCTGATTGAAGAAGAAAGGCGCCTATATTCGCTCATTTAATCCGTCACGATTCGAAGTTTCCTGTGCACTTTTAAATCTATAATATAAAAATGAATCGCTGAATGTGTTACTAATCACAAATCTCAACAGCAGCTGAACCGATTTCGCTAATTCCTTTTTTAGAATATTCCTCAAAGTGCGAGGGTGGTTCTTACGGGGAGAAAAATTTAAGAAATTGCCTGAAAAAGTCTAAAAACAACACTTTTCTATACTCCCATACAAACGATTCATAATAATACTTAAAAGTCAAGTTGAACTTTAATACCATACTATAAAGTTTAAGTGTTATAGTGGAGAGGTTCCGGGAAGGAAAAACAATTGAGTGACGTTAGCATCGTATAACTATTAATGCCCATATTTGTCAACATTTAACATTATATAGCGTTTCGAATAGCAGAATATATATTAAAAAAAAAATTGAAGAATCGACTGTTAGGCGGTACGAAGTTCGCTGGGTCAACTAGTATTCTATATTTGTAGTATACGATTTCTATAAATTGTACACTTTATTTTAACTAAAACAGCAAAAATTATCAGTTATTCAGGTAAATATAAACCAATAAAATTTTACAATTTTTTTTATAAGAATATATTACATATATAAAAGTATTTAAATAATGTAAATTATGTTACGACATGACATTAACAAAAAATAGTTATTATTTTATTTAATAGTTACAATACGTTTATAAACTTTAAAATGATAATAAAATTTAATTCGTATACAATGTTCGTATTTCCGAACGAACGCCTAAACGTCAAAGTCATCATGGCTATTTATAAACAACCTCTACTACGACTGCGTAAAATAAGGAAAACTTGACATAAATAGACATTGTTATCACAAAAGTATCTATAAATATCATAAAGGAACATATTCAGACCTATAATGTTCACTGTTTTAATCAAATTTACCATCTAATAACCATAATACGACTCACCTTTGCTTTCAGAGCGTAGACGGTATTCTTCATTCTATATTTATTCGCTGCATAAAACATAATACCGCCACCGAAAACATACGCACATGTTGTAAATAACCTTGTTAATGTTTTATCACACTTCACATAACTAATATTACGAGTTAATACGGGTAAAAATTGCACTTTTCGGAATAATTTGTACGGAGTACGGCTTAGCGTCGCCATGTTGGTAGAACAGCTGATTGGAGTGTGCGAGCGAGAGCGATTACATAAATGATTCTCAAAGAGCATGCGCTATGTTGGGTGACCTATTATAAAAACTATGTTTGCAATTATTCATTTTCATGCAAAAATTAGCGTAACCTTATTCATACAGCTTGCATATATTTCGGAACTTCCGAATAATTACACATATATCCCTAAATATATTATACAAAATATAGATTAACACTATGTTTTATTGAAGTTAAAGTTAAACCGGTCGTTTGATAATAGTCATATTTGAATTGACTATGTACTCAAAGAAGGGTAGCGTGTTAAAGCTTAAGTCCTAATTTCATATGTGCTTGGCGATATATTTTTTACTCGACACTGTAACTAGCAAAAGAAACGATAACACCTTACACATGATTAGGGTTACATCACGATATTTAAAATACGGTGAAGCTGTAAAAACCCGACAGGTAAACAGCACCAGTCGGTTCTAAAAAAACATGGTATTTTCCTATACAGAATTTTATGGACTATGGAGAACAACTGAAAAATATTTAAATAAGTAGAAGTATTTTATATTCACTTGTATATTACTATGATATAAAACGGCCATTTTTTTTAAATTGATCGCTGGTACATTTTGTATACGTGAAGAAAGAAAGAGCGGAATGCAAAAAAAAAAACAATTGTCCGTAAAGAAAATGGACTTTACATGGAATAAACACGCTGAAATTGTAGTAGAATTGGATAATAGGCATGAGGGGTACATACAACGTTTTAAAGGACTATTTTACAAATGATTGCAAAGCGATATTACATTTGGTAGGCATTACGGTACGATTACTATTATAGGTATTTGTAGAATCTGAAACCAAAATTTAAGATACTGGATCTTAGAGTGTCTATGGGCAATCTTCGCTTAATCCAACTAACTACCTATTTTATGAGTTTCGTTCTAGTAGAAATAAAGAAGCTACTGATATCGAGAACTATTATTATTAATTCCATATGGAGTACTCTCGTCATATTCATTGAAAGCAATATAGAAGAATAAAATGTCGTAAAAATAATTATGACCTCAAACAAGTTCCTCGTTAACATTAACGCTTAACACACCATTTAGCAGTGAAATTAGCTAGCATCCTGAACCGGGTTGAACAGCCGACCTAAATACTTCACGCCATCTATTCGTTTGTTAATTTGCACCATTTATTCGCGACCGTTCATCGCCATCGTTTTGATTTCATAATGGATCTGTTCTCTAATTAGCAGACCGCCCGGCATCAGATGTGGGTAGACCATTCTAAGCATAGCTTCCTTGTTAGATAGCTTCATTGCTTGTTATCCCCCGTTTTTTTTTCTTTTTTCTATTGTAGCTTTTTAGTTTGCCGACAATTTCTTAACAGATTGTTGAGTTGACTATACAATTGAAAGAAAATACCAACGGTCTTTGAGTAAACGACTTCAATAGTAATTGAAGAATTTGTAGTTATGATCAGACTTTTTATTCTATTATGAAAAGATTAACTTATACCCGTAACTTCCTCTGCGTCGTTTATTGTCTTAAGAATATATTTTGTGTATAGAGAAAAAAACATAAGCACCAAACCGCTTGCCCCATGTCACGTCAAGAAAAAGTCGTAATTTCTTAAAATCTTGAACTTTATACTAAATTAAGATATCATGATAATCCTTTTATAGATAAGGGTATGTAAGTACATGTAAGTACAATGTACATATGTAAGAAGTGAAAAAGTATATTTTTACCTAAGAGTATCCTGAAGAGTAAATCAAAGCATGACTTTGCGAAGACATTGTTGTATTAAGTCAATTTAAATATTACCTACGAATTTAAAGCGTTGATGATTCGGTAATAACAAGTTTGGACACCGTGTCGATAGATGTAGGTTTGAATCTTTCTAAAGAGCCGGAGGTTTCGGTGATGGGAATGATCTTGTTGAAATGGTAGAGTTTTTCCCGAACCAGCTCTGCTAGTACCACGACCAATATGAAAATTTGTAGCAAGACATATATCTATAGGTGTGTTGGGGCATCGTACTTGAGAGCCAGTCCCCTCCCTTTTTAACTTTACAATTTTTGATCACATCCTCATTTAACATCAGATGAGACTGTTCAAACGCTAAGACCTACAGAATATGTAAACAAAGAGTTCTATGGAAAATAATGATCTTTATTACCCTCCTGCTGTTACACATAAACTTCCTATTTACATCTTATGCGTTATTAGTTTCTATTGTTTTTCCATTAAATAAAAATTAAGACAGTTGCCTAATCTTACCTGAATTAGGGGTTACCCTGGCGAGTATTCTCTCAGCAACTTGTTCATTGTACAGTGTTCCATTATTTTTAATCACCTTGTTAATAGACAGTAATCAGCCGTATTCGTTTTAATGATTTCTACTCACCTATTCATCTAGATATAATTAGAATTTGAGATCACTTTCTATGGAAATGTGGATCGGACAAAGGTCACATACAGTCCGAGTCAAACTTTTTGACCGGTCCGAATATAATTGTGCAGAACACAAATTTAGATGCAAATACGTGTTATATTACATATATAATATTGTGAAAGGTTACGGATAAATAAATACCAATTATAGATTCCTATACTTAATAATATTTTAACTTTGTTTTCTATTAAACTCGTTGACTATATTATGCGCAAGCCCGAACTTACGCCTATATTCGGAGCGGCCAAAAATATTGACGAGATAAGATCATGTTTTTCTGTTGTCCTAACATACGTTTTTCAGTTTATGATAACCTTCCTTGTGAAATACCGCACCACACCTGCAAGATAATCCTTCATATTTTCTTCTTCTCCCATTTTACCAGTCTTTTTCTTCTTCTTTATTTTTTGGCTCCGTCACGGTTTGTGCACTAGACAGCGTCAAGTAACAAGATTTTGCCAAGTAAGTGTCTTGTGATAATTATAATGTTCTAACAAGATGGTGGTTTCCTTGTTAGAACTTTCCATGGAGTTTTGGTGGCATCTCAGAATGCATGCTCCGTGGTATTATTTCCCATCCACTTCACTTGTGCATAATAACCGAACTATATTACGTAAAACACCACCAATATTATAAAATATAGAGTCTAATAACACAAGATTATGAATAAAATATAAAAACCACTACATGACAGACTAAAATCCCGCCAAAAACTCCTTTACCAGTCTTATAAACAAAAACGAAACTTCAATTATAATTAAAATGTTTCTATTAACTGCTAGTATTTATGTTTGTACCTGTCCTAATAACTGTAATTGGATGTGGTAAATAAATATTTTTATTTTAGGTATAATTATTTGCCAACTTGTATCAATAATTAAGTTTTTAAAAATTTATAAATACACCTACCTATTTATTTCTACTATCGTATTCAATATATGTCACTGGCTAAATAATCAATAAGGACCGCACGTACCCTAAAAGAAAACAAAATACATCCAAAGGTTTATTTTTTTCAAAACCAAACTCTTGATTTCTTTCGTTGGATTTGATAAAAATCTATATGACACTGGCAGAATTGTGGAATTTCCATAAGGGCTATAGACTATAATAATAAAAGAAAATATTTTTCTATGCATGGAATGTTTAGCTGTTTGCCAGTATCATGAGGTTCATGATTCATTATTTCGTATACATGTTCATGTTACTTAAAAGCCATTTCCATGGAAAATAAAAAAGTGTATGTTATCAGGTTATATATTATTATATAATTTTACTAATGAATTGAAAATGACTGAAAGATGAATGGTGTTATAATCTTGCATAATTTTTATATTTTCTAAATTATTTTATAACTGATGAAAAAGAAAATAAAACAAAAATGCAGGTCTATTATAATTTCATTTATTAACTTTTTAATTTTAGCAAAAATGACTATAATCTTAAACTTAATGGCTCAACACAATTTTCTAAGGTCTAATATTAATGCTTTATAGTTAATAAGCATACCATTTGCAAACTACCCGATAACTTTACTTATTCATTATTGATAACTACTAAATTATCAGAATCCATGCTTTGGTTTGGCTCGTCCTCATCTTTGTTATCTATGGTCACATCATTTATTTGGATATCTCCGCTGAATTCTACAGTGCTTGGCTCAGGTTCCGGTGACTGTACGGAATACATCAAAACTCGTTTAACAGCGTCTGCATTGTCATACATCCCATACTCTGCTTGCCACAGTATTGTTGTTATGAGTTGTTGCAAATTGCCCCGAGTCCTTGGAGATTTCACCTTCCTCAACTTGTTCGCAACATATTCACCGAATACCGAGTATTCATCACTAGTGTTTATATCTTCATAGACGACAGTTTTCTCAGGTTTAGGTGCAACATAAAAGCCAGGGAGACCAGACGGTGACTGCACTTCCCTCTTGACTCTCCGGTATTTCATTTTATTTTTTCGCTTCGGGACTTGTTCATAAGTCTCGATATGTGTGATGTGGTAAGGATCATCATCTAACCATTCTTCACCGGAATTTCTGTTGTGCATCTGTTTCACCAGGTTTATCGTGGCAACATTATCTTCAACACATTCAATATCAGAATGCTCTAAAACATCCACCTGAAAATTAAAATATTATGTTAAGTCATTTGTGTTTTGTGAATTACAAACACAATTTTTCTAAAGCAAAGCTTATCAGTAATTATTTAGTACAGTACTATATCACTGCTATATTTGGGTCTGGCAGGACTACTATGAAAATAGAAAAATCATTGCCTCTATGAGTTATATAAGCTAGGACTGTACAGTACTTATCATCAGGTAATCAAAAGGATTTTTTTTTCAGTTTAGATATTAACCGATAACATCTACTGCTCACATTTTATTTTGCTATGCATATAAGATATAAAAATTATATATGGAAAAAATAATGAAATCAAAAATAAAAAATTGAGTAACAGTTGTACTGTTCACCATACAATTACATCAGTTTATAAATATGTATGTATAAATGTTTTAATGCATATTTATAATATTTCTCAGGCCACAATAACAGTAAGCCATACTATTAAGACTAGAGGTTGCAGGTTTGTAGGTCAAACTTAGGTAAATTTGAAACATAGGTAACTTATTCAAAATTAGAAATGTTGATCTAATTGATTTTTCTATGATAAGCATAACTGACAATTTTGTTCGCCCGCAATTCTAAACTGACCAAAATTTTGAATTAAATAATTGTGTACAAAATTTTGTGCTAACATTTATGTGGCTTTTATTTCTTAAAAACTCCTACATCATTAACCTTTACAATCAAAGATTAATTATATCTGTTCAAAATTCTATAAAGAGCAGAATATAAGTTTTGTATTATTAATGAATGTTACTTTATTATCACAATTTTATATATATAATTGTATAAAAATATATGTGGTAGTTTTGACGTTCATAAGCATTCTGTGTTTAAAATGAATAACATATGTTTTATTTATTTTTTAATAGTTTGTCTCCCGGCTGGACTTGTAACAAAGAAAAAGCATAATTTAAGCATTAATTGGTAACTCAGTAAATTTGAAGAGTATTTATGAAATTACATTATATTCCCTATAACATAAGATATCACTATGCCTACTAATGTTGTATCTATATATTAATTCTAGAAGTAATAAAAATCAAATTCCCTTCCACAAAAGATAAAGTTCATGAGTTTCAAAATCAATATATCATTTTTTTGATGATATTATTTATAAAATTGCTTATTTTATTATGTATAGTAATTTAAAAGATGTTTCACTTTATTACTTATTTTAATTTCATATGAGCCATGTTAATAAATATTTTCAATAAATTTCTAATTTCTATTTTTATAATTAAAAAAAAAATGTTTTGTAATAAAGATTTTTAACAAGTTCAAATGCTATTCCATATTCTAACTGTTATAATCAATGTGATTTTTTTAATGTTTATTACATTATCATGCCATAACTATTCAACCCATTAAATTTGGTATATGTGTTATCAGGGATATAGATAAAGGCATAGGGTATTCATATTTCATTCATTCATTCACCCTGAAAAAAATGTACTGTTGTGTTGACAACAACAAAATCACATGCAAAAACTACTATACCACATAATTTAATGGTCTATTAAAGTAAAATAGAAGCTCGATAATTGGGGAGTGTTTAAAACTCAAAAGAAATACTGTGTATCCTTCTTTTCAAGGCCCTATATATTTAATCATTAAAGTCTGATCTCCATAAGTTGCATTAAGCAGTGTTTCCCTACAAAGTGTTTTACGATATACTTTCTATAATGAAAAAAGTTTATATATTTGACCAACCTGTATATCTCCACAACATAATTGTTAAGTTAATAACCTGTACAGTTATAAAAAAAACCATTTTAAACATATTATTTATAATATGTACCTACTCTTTTTCAAAGAAGTAATTTTAAATATTACCTAAGTAACAAAAATTGTTATTTATTTAATTTCTGTAACACACAATTAGATGGGTCTGAATCTAAACCAACGCAAATTGAATATTTATCTATAAAAACTTTTTTAAATCAACACTTCTTAGGATAAAACATCTATAATTCTTTAATTTTTCCTATCTCCCTTGAAGTTAAGAGTTATAGAGGTTCTACTATATATTTTACAGCACAGTAAAATATATATGATATGTTTGAAGCAATTTACATTTTATTTCAATGTCATCTTCTATTTATAATCTATGTATTATCATTCTGTTACAATTAAGTCATATACAATGTGAAATAATTTTTATGATGGAGCCTGTGTTCACAAAATACTATAATTTTTTCTATAGCTTTTTTTTATAAAATCAGATCCATTGAGATAGACATGATAATAATGGTTTTAAATTTCTACATAAAGATATGTCAATGATATGAAATTAAAAATACTTTATTCAACTTAATCCATCAAGAAGCAGCTTATGAAAATTAAATCTCTACCATGGATTCCGACAAACAAACCCAGTTATCAAGAAGAACCACCGAAAGAACTTAATGTGGTATATATCTTTTTGTTGTATATATTTTTGTATTATTATTTCATAACTTTTACAACTCAATTTGTAATTATATTTTAACTCCTGCTGTAGTAAGTGAACCAACTCAGTTGACCATTTACAACATAATTTTTTAACATTTAAAAATCTTTAAGTACTTATAATAAAATTATTCAATATATTAATCCATAAGTATATAACATAAATGGGATCAAAATTAACGATAAACTTATTACTATGAAAGAAGGATGCATGCACCCATGTAAAAGGATTTATATATTTTTTCAATTTTGCACACATTTACTTGTTTTGCAGTATAAGTACTTGCATATAAATACTGGAAAATAATAATATAAAGGTCACTTTAAATGTTTGAATCTCACCCAGTCTTGCTATACAACATGCAAGACCTACATTGAAAGAATTATACCTGCTAGTTACATGAATATCTAAAATCATTCATCAATTGTATACACACAAAAGTGAAAACTCAAAAAAGCTTCCACGACCCGATTATCGATAAATAATATGTAGTCAATAATAAAAGGCTTTATAAAATGAATCGATACACGCTGATAACAGACGATAATGTTAATAACCTATATATAACAAGGTTTATGTACCCTTTGTATTTCGATTTTAGGCACATCTCCTTCATTTTCTTCGTTATTATCGACTGATACAGAATAACGTACATTTTTTTTGGCTCTCGTGTATTTCCTTCGTCCCGCCGTTGACGTGGATTGCTCTGTAGTATCAATGTCTTCGATACGAAATTGTGACGAGTCCAGCGAACCATTTTGAGACAACTCCCATTGTATCGGATGTTTCGTCGTCAAATGCACTCTCAAGTTAGTTGTATTACCGAAATATTTGTATTGATTTTCACATAATTTACACACAACAGCTACGCATCTGCTGTTTTCTTCTATCCGCTCGAAAAAACGCCACACAGCAGACGAACATTTCTTCATTATGAATCTTTGATATCGATAACTAATTTATAGTCAATTTGCCGCCAAAAACACCAATGAATATTGAGACGAAAACGATTATAAATGCTTATCGAATCGAAAGTATCACGAGATAGCTACTTCGACAAGATGGCGATTTAACTAATGCATCGAGTTCTAGCCTTTATTCGATAGTGGTGACGCCACTAGTACGTCGCGCAAGATCCAACGCGATTCGATTATTTCTACAAGCTACAAGGGTATGTCTATTTAAGCTAAGTAACGAACGAAAAACAACTCTATTCCATCGATATACAGTATTGTGTAACTGCATTTACGTTTGGGACAATAATGGTATATGATCTTTTGCCTCTTTTTATTTGCTGTAAGTGGTATCGCTCTGTCTCTTTTGCATACTCAGGGTTTGACAGCTTAAACGTCATTTTACAGAGTAGCCAACATAATATAAGCGTGCATTTGTTTCATCTATGTTTTATATCGTTTCGTAATTTGCTCTATGTATTGCAGTATTTTTTTTTGTTCGTGATATAAAACAGTTCCAACTTGCCATAGGCAAAATCTAGTGGGTCGTAAAAGACCGATACAAACCACATGTGACAATGCTAATATGTTTTGTTACCATTATTGGAAAATACATCTACTTCTAGCGTCATATTTCTTACCAGATTTTCTAGGTACAGTTTAACAGATAATTATATTCATGGAATTATAAATAAAACGACGAATAATATAGAATCATTTTATTTGTCGGTTGAAGAGGTTGTAAAATTTATTGTCTAAAAATTTCGGTCAATTATTAATTTGATAATACATTACTTAAGATATAAACGTGTCCAAGTTTTAAAATGCCTACACACTTTACGAAAAACATTGAAAAGATATAATCATTACAGAAGTGTGTGTTTTTGGCACAGATCAGAACATTATTAATATATTTTAATTGAACATTTATAAATGCATTATGCAAATACGAACTTTTAATAATAATATATTTACTGTAAAAGTATCGAAATTAATTAAGTAATACTGTTTTGACTCCTCTTGCTTTCTTATGTCTATTTTAGAGGGATAAGGGGTTTCCGATGACTTATATTATATATATATTGGTCGTCGTGTACTTGTATCTGTTGGACACATATTATTGTCATTCTGTCGAACTTTTGTGTAATAATATTTAATTATTTTTTAATTCCCCCTCTACCTCTGAACACTGTAAAGATGGATATTGTATTTGCAATATTAACATTGTTTATGATTCGGTAGGTAAACCCTAACGGGTAGTAAATTATGGCACATGGGTATTATTATAATGTAACACTCATATTTTTACACCTTCATTGATACAAAAAATATGTCAAACTCACAAAATTCTCGATTATACAATAATATTAGATACATTAAGTCTAACTGCATAATAATAAGTGACCAACATACAGAATTGAATATTTGAAATAAATATAGATCGTTAATGATCAAATAAATTAATTATAGAATAATTAACTCATAATATGATTTTTTTTTTTTATTTAATTAGAAGATTTGATATAAAAAAAGTTCCAAACTTTGTTTTATTTGTTGTGAAATTAGAATAAAAACCTACTTTTTTTATTTTATTTATATTCATATCTTTGGGTAAGAGAAAAAAGTGAGTTTGAGACGTTGGCACGTCAGATACTTGTCAAATTACAAATATGGGTGTATAAATCACCAACTACAATCTGGAGTTTCTTACAATTTTATTAGAACTGCTATTAAAATATTAAAAAAAAAACTACAAAACTATATACTGTAGCGTAGACCATTTTTTACAATATCAAAATACTGTTTCTAAGCTAAATAATATAAGGTCGATTGGTATTTTACAGTAACTCGGATAATCGAATAATTTATTGACTTAAGAAAACGACAAGAAACCTTAATATTGTTTCACCGAAAAAAATCTTTTCAATTTGTAATGTAGGTAAATGCTTTTTTAATTGATTTCATGTCGATTTCTCATTACATACAATAGCATACATACATATAAATAAACGATATTTCATTCGCATAACATACGTAGGTACATATCATATAAAGCTTGCTGCATTCAAATAGTACTCTCTTACGTTAACCAGCGAAATGTAATTATTAAACATTTTATCTTTTATCGCATATTATAATAACGTTAGCTCAAGTTCCTTTTCACTAAAAAGACTCGAACTTCAGTTTAAGCGTTTCTTTTTCAAAACCAGTCGTTAACTGTATCAAATCTAGTTAACACTAAGTTTTATTGGTACATATTTCCATAGAATAAAACAAAGTAGGTACTTCTTTAGATAAATGATAATTTAAAAGTAATAAAAAGGGATATATTTCAAAATTATTAAGCGGAGCTTTCGTCGAAAAATAACTGTTAAACTATAATTTGAAGTTATTATATTCAAATATTATGAAGCAATATATCACGTTAATAGTAATATTACGTTTTCTCATAACTGAACCTGCGTTACGCTTTCTATTAATAATAAATAAATATTCGCTGATTAAAAGCTCGATTCACACGTAACCGTGACGTAACAAACTATTTTTAATTTAAATTTCGATTCCACCACAGAAATGTATCATATAAACAGCTACATATCAGATTATTACTTAAGTATCATGAAATTATAACAAACGGTAACGTGTAAATCTTTTACAGAGTACAATAGACAAAGGCTACAAACATGTACACATGAGAATGCGAGGGACATCACTAAAAAGAATGTTATCGTTTGAATCCATTCAGCGACAATATTTACGAATGCATCTATAATAATACGCTATACAAACTGCATAGGAAACACATATTGTTATTGAATGGACTTAAAAAAATATAATACAATTAAAAATTGGCTCACTAAAAATACAAGCGTATGAAATCCTACATATCTACATTCGGTTGGAACTATAGGGGACGAGAGAATAAAAAAAACATCAACTAAAACGTTAACAAAATACGACTTTCTCTATGGAAAATAAATAAATTTACAAATTAGATACACGTTTTTTTAGCCTTACAGTCTAAGGCAAAGACAACGCTACTACACAGCCTAGTTTTGTGATCTACATTAAAAAAAACACTTTTCATTATGATTCGGCGTTAATTAGCGCCGACTTTACCTTTGACTTGGGCTTACAACTACTTACTAATAGTCACTTCACCGTCGTTATTGTTTATCACTACAGTTAAGGACGAGCCAAGGCGAGCGGTCTTTTATAATTGCAACAGTTTTGTCATTGCGTTATTTCTTTTTAATCTTGATTAAAATCGTCTTCATTGAGTCTAAATTGGTTTGACGGCTATTCGGATGGGGTTTTTGATTGAATCTTTCGTATTTTTTCAACACAGCCGCTCGCCTCGACTGTCGAATTTAATTATAACTTAAAATAGATACAGAAGCATGCCGTTCGCCGCACTATATTATCCTACCATAGCCTAAGCCGATACCAACATAACTACATTACTCAGTCCAATTATCAGTCAATTTCTTATGAAATTACACCTTCGATACATATCATCTAAGTACAAAATCGTTTCGGTACCTCGACTCGTTTTATTATAGCATTCATATGCAAATAGTTATTGTACCCGTGTAGGATTTAAGAGGTCGCAGTCGTTTTTCCATTGCCTCAATCAATGGAATGAATCTGACAATTTCTTAATTTGAATAATATTTCTTAGACATTTTCTGTTAAAGTGGAAAATTACGAACATTTTAGATATACGGGCCCGATAAAAAATATTTTATTTCGTAGTCGAATTCATTGGGCTTTAAAATCAAATCTATTAAGAAATAACTTGAAGTTAATTAAATAAGTATTCAAGACTCACTCATAAGTCGTTTGATATAAACGATAGAGTAATCAGTGACATAATGTAAAATATTAACATCCAATTAGTTCCGAATGAGGAATTAACCATTCGAGACAATTTAATGAACGAACGAGCGGTAAATACCGAAACGGTAAGTATTTAGGCTAAATTTTAATTGACGGGAATCACTGCCTTCCGCTAACACAGTTCCACCTTACCAACCACGTTAATCTCGACGAATGTTACCATAGATAAATAACTGAATAGCGTTATCAATAATCTAAGTTAATTTCAAGTAACAGTTAACTAACAAATGGAATTGCCGATATAAACTACGATTTAAAGCGAACTAGGAATACAAATTGAGATAGATAATTTCAGTAGCTTTGGTAGCATAATATCATTTTATTGTTATGTTTAACGACAAGGACCGCACGACGCGGTATGCGCCCGCGCACCTTATTTGAGTATTTTATTTTAGTACCTACTACGTGTAAAGGAAGTTACGAAGATAATTTAGAAAGATATAAATGAGACGTCACTCGTGTGACTGTTCATTTAAGAGAGCAATTCTACACTGTCGTACAACCGCGCGTTCTTTCGCTAGCCATCACCGATAATGACTCTAATAAGGAATGATGCAGAAATTACACTTGTCCGACGTCTCCTTGTCTACATCTCTTTTGGGAGAGATTGTAAAGCCGTTTGGTTCGGTCGTTCATTTTGCCGCCCCGTCGTTTTGCTAATGCATGACTGAACATCGTTAGTTCTGAAGCCGAGTGAGAGATTCGAGCACGTGTAATGTGGAACGGTGTTAGTATGCGAGCGCAACGGCTGCTCCGGCTGCGACCAGCATCCGGCTCACGCGCGGCCGACCGCCTCCAGCGCGGTCGCTGATCGAAAAAACTCGACGTCCGTTGTCGTCGACATTGTCGACATGGTCGATTCGTCCCACGTCACTTCCGTCGTTGTCGTCGTACCATTCTCCGGTTTTCTCCTGGACTTCGGATGCCGCTGTTTCTTCTTCGGGTTGTTCGCCTTCTTGTGTTTCCTCTTATGCCTCAGGTTTTGTTTCTGTACACGGACCATGCAGTTTCTATGTTTCGGTGGTGGCCTTTTCAGTTTCCCCTTGTGCCGGCGAGGCGGGCAGTGCGTCTGCTTCGGACCGTTCCAACGCGTCGTTAGCGTCAACGCGTATGTCGACAGGTTACCGAGAGGCCGCGAGGTTGGTATTTGGGTTCGTCTCGCTTTACCCTTGTTGTCGAGCGCCACGAAAGTCTTCTTCCCGGCGCGTATCCTAGAATACGTGTTGTAATTGTTTTCCTCTATATGTTCCTGGAACACGCAGTCGTCTGAGAGATCCTTCTGAAACAATAGAGATAAGTGTGATTAGCAATTTTGATAAAGTTTAATCTGCGTAATACAAATTAACGTAATAGATCGTGATGTTCGTAAAAAGGTCAAAAGTTTCAATTGTAACATGTTCAGTGAAGAAGTGAAATATAATTTAAGTTCAGAAGACCTTTTTATACTTTATATAACTGCATAATCTTATTCTCAATACGCTGCAAATGTTGTTTACTTAACAGATTTATTAATTTAAAATACCATGTGTTAGCATAGCGGTAATTTTAAGTAATGAGCGAATCTAATCATCTTATCGAAGTATACATTTTTGAGGTTATACTTCTTTTGGCGCGTTAGGGAAAAATTATGAGAGTAAATTTTTACGATGCGCGTGCACGCCGTCACGAACAACCGTCACCCTGACGTTAGCTATGGTCAACATTTTAGTTTTTTATACAACAGATGTCGCTAAATTTATTTTTTTAATAAAAGTCCTCATTTCTATAGCAATATATTAAGTGCAGGTGACGTAATATAACTAAACACACTGAGCATTTTAATGCGAAACTGAACATAGATATAAAAATGTAATGTGTTGTAATTTACCCCATGGGATTTAATTTTTCTAAACAAAAGCAGTAAATGTCCGCTTGATAACAAGCAGTAATTATTGTATAGTGGCAGTATGAAGATAGCATTATTTTTTATAAATCAAACTTTTTCGTGTCATCAGTAACTGAAATCTTTAAGCATACAGACGTGGTATTAACAGCTGATGCTCGCCATGTTGATGAGTGTATTTTTTATTTTAAATCGTTATAAACAGTATATACTATGTCTTTCTGTAGATCTCAGTCTATTTCTCTCCAAATTTAATTGCGAACAATTCAGGGGCTTCGTCGTGAGGTATTATACAGAAAGACAGAGTTACTTTACAATTTATATTCTTTGGTGTATAAGCGGATACATTTTAACTTCCAACTTAATGTATTAGCTTCGCTTTACGATGACAACAACTCGTTCTATAAATCAAATAAAATAGTCATTTTATTCAAAAATATTGCCATAAGTTGCTCCTTGTATAATATATAATGCTTTTTTAATTATCCGAAGTTATATTGATGTTAGACATTAAATTCAATCTAAAATAGTATACGGTAAACATAGATAGCGTATCGTGTTCCTAGATGGAGAATGATTACTCAATTGATTTATAAGTATTTTGTCCTGTCGGAAACTAATTTCTGGATAAATTGTGTTC
The DNA here is from genome assembly GCA_035772565.1 of Antheraea assamensis. Lineage (NCBI taxonomy): Eukaryota > Metazoa > Arthropoda > Insecta > Lepidoptera > Saturniidae > Antheraea > Antheraea assamensis. The sequence continues at coordinate 2,225,381 of JAQQSE010000001.1, forward strand.
AACCGTCATGTAAGACAAATAGGTTCTTCTTCTTCTTCTTGTTTTGGCACCGCAGAAGCACTTGCCAGTGTCAATGTTTTGTTTCAAGTAAGTGTCTTGTGATAATTATAATGTTCTAACAAGATGGTGGTTTCCCTGTTAGAACTTTCCATGGAGTTTTGGCGGCATCTCAGAATGCATGCTCCGTGGTATTATTTCCCATCCACTTCACTTGTGCATAATAACCGAACTATATTACGTAAAACACCACCAATATTACAAAATATAGAGTCTAATAACACAAGATTATGAATAAAATATAAAAGCCACTACATGACAGACCAAGATCCCGCCAAAAACTCCGACAAATAGGTTAACAATGAAGCAAATATTTTCTGTTATAATATTTGTCTCGTAAAGATAAATTGTGTAGATTTATTATTTGCCATTAATATGAGATAATAGAGTTTGCATTAGTAATACCGTTTAAAATACGTACTAAAATGAGAAACAGTTATATTTCTGACTAGCTGTTGACCGCAGCTCCGCGTGCGTTTTTTTTTATAACTGTAAATTACTTCTTATAAGATCAGCTATCTGTTAGTGAAAGTTCCGTGAAAAATGGTTCAAACGTTTTGGAGATACTGGTGGAAACGAAGCTACGGGTAAAAGGTAGTCAAAAATAAAAAAGCTTTAATTACTTTTTATAATGTTACCTATCTGTCAGTGAAAGTCCCCTGAAAATAGGTCCAATCGTTTTGGATATAGTACTACAGACGAAGCCACGGATGACAACTAGTCTAAACTAAAGTAACCTATGTCACTCGCTGTAATTTTAACTATCAGTCAGTTAAATTTTCGTCAAAACCGGTCCAGTAGTTTCGGAGATTACCCGGAACAAATAGACAGACAGACAGACAGACAAATATTTAAAAAATTGTGTTTCTGTTATCAGTATCGTGTATATGTTCATATCCGATCAGTAAAAAGTCGTTATTTTGATATAACATACAGACACTTCACTTTTATTACATGTATATATTTAAAATGCATACAGTTTTGTATGTTTACACTTGGTAAGTCTGTAAAATTATTGAAGTGTTGGTCATTTAATAAATGCGAGAGACCTCTGGATTATCTTCTTGAGGATAACGCTTTTACAAGCCGATTTTGGTGATTCTTCTTTTATAGCAAAGAAGATACTATCAAGAAACCCCCATTTTATTAGCATTGAACCTTGTATTTTGAAAATACAGCAGGCAACTCGAAATCGATAAAGAAGTGTACAGTAATTGAGATATTGATAGCTTTATCCAAGACTAGGTAGGCATCTAACTATTATCAAAGTTCTGGTGAACTTTTTTAGAATACATTCTTTTGAAGTCGGTTTTATTTATTATATGATATAATAATTATTATCAGGAATTACAATATTAAAGAAAAGGTATGACTTTGTATTCATACAGGACTGACTTGCACACCGTTAAAAATTTCAATACAAAACCAGTTAATTGACATATGTTAGGAATGTTTAAAACCACAAGTTGATACAATGTTGCCAATGGGAAATATTTTCGTTCGCTATTACTCGTGTGTCCATAGAACCTATGTATAATGAACTGGCACACAAACAAGCTTTCATTGGATTAACAACTTTCTTCAAATGTTTCGCCGATGTGATTGAATGCAGTTGCATAAACTTTCTATTGGAAAGGGAAAACTCATAACGAGGATGCGGTGTCACATAAGACTGTAATGCCAGATAATAATTAAAAGATAGTATGCCTCTATTGTGATATGGTTGAAGTATGGTTGGAATTTGCACGCTGGGTTTCGATTAAAACTTGAAGCAAAACCCATAGTAACGTAGTCAAGAATTTTCTAGTCCCTTCAAACGAACCCAACATTAATCTACGATCATCGTGTTTACACCATACCGTGTCGATTAACGTAGATACGGCTTTACATGAAGGAAAACATTTTAATGAATCCATCGCAGGTGGATTGAGATATTTCTAATGCTCATCTAACTAGTTGCCACTCTCAAGTTGACAAACTGTCGCCGAAGCACCAACAGCTGAACAAGATGGCCGGTCTCTTTCTTTTTGCGTCTCATTATCTTATGCGATGTCGTTATTAAATATCAAAGGAGATTGTCGTAAAACGCTAGAATCTATAAAGTGTATTTCAATTCACAAAAAACAAAAAATCAACGTTACGCAATTTTCCCTCGGTTCAACTATCCAAGTACTGAACGCGCCCGACGTTGCTTGACTTCGGTGTTTTCAACACTCTACCCGACACAGTGTTTACCCCCATCAATTTTTGTCCACAAAAAGATTGTCAACCCGAATATCAAAGTAAAAAAAGGAAAGAAGTTTCACTTTAAGAAAACACCCCAAATCGATCTGAGAATTAAGAGTTATTTAAAAGTTTGTTGAACGTTTTATGTGCAGGTTATTAAATAACGTATTGCAAGTTCGAATAAATATAGGATCAGTAATTAAATTTATCGGCAAGTATGTACTATAGGTATCGTCTGGTAGTTGCATTTCTTTTCAAAAATTTTATCTTTCGCCTTATTCTACGTTTGTAGAAAAAACGACACTAACAATAGAAAAAAAGGAATTTAAAAAGATCTGTATCCCTTCTTTTAAAGTTAATATAGAGAAGTAGTATAGATAGAAATCATTCGTGTATAATATGTCGCGTGTTTTGTGTCAAACATCGAAAAACTCTTTGTTGACGTTGGACCTTTTTTCTTATAACATGTCTACAACACGTTTGACAATACATACATACATACTTTTTTTGGAATAAAATGTTGACTATAGCTAACTTCAAGGTGTCGGCTTTTCGTGACGGTGTGCGGCGCGCGCATCTTAAAAATTTACTCTCATCATTTTTCCCTAACGCGCCAAAAGAAGTATAACTTCAATAATATCACATACAATTACGTAATTTGATATAAACAAGATTCAAACAAAGGGCATTAGCGACGATACAAGTTAATGTATTTTTTAGTATTATTTTTAATACCTATACAAGATTTAGTTCATTCGTACTAACTAAGACCAACTTAAAATGACTCGATCATATTAACCCAATAATCGAACTTTAAAAGATTTAAAATATATCCACACTTTATAACGATGCGACTCGGAACGTTCGACTACAAATTACTTATTTATACACGTTTGTTGTGTCTGTATCACAATGATTTACATTATTCTAATAGTCTTTCAAGAGGGCTGGGTTGCCAGTAATGAAAAAGAAGACATTATTCGAAGATGGTGTTCGATCAATAGTACGGTTGACATATCTATACATATAATAAAAATTAAGTGTCTGTAGGTAATATCAAAATAACGACTTTTTACTGAGTTGGATATGAACGTATACACGATACTGATAACAGAAATACAATTTTTTAAATATTTGTCTGTCTGTATTTTCCGGGTAATCTTCGAAACGGCTGGGTACCGATTTTGACAGAAATTTCACCGACGGATAGTTAAAATTACAGCAGGTGACTTAGGCTACTTTATTTTAGACTAGCTGTCATCCGTGGTTTCGTCTGTAGTACTACCTCCAACACGATTGGACATATTTTCATGGGACTTTCACTGACAGATAGCTAACGTATTAAAAAGTAATTAAAGTTTTTTTTATTTTGGACTAAATTTTACCCATGGCTTTATTTGCAGTACTATCTCCAAAACGTTTGAACCATTTTTCACGGAACTTTCACTAACAGATAGCTCATCTTATAAGAAGAAATTTACAATTATAAAAAAACGCATGTGGAGCTGCGGGCAACAGTTAGTCAATCATAAAATCATTCTTTCACAGGTATTTATTCAGATTTTATAAAAATATGATATCAATTGCAAGTTACGCAATACTATATTTTATATAAATATACAACCTGGAGGCGAACACTGTAAATAAATATGCCACCATTAAATTTTATAACACAATAACAAACAATGTAAGCATAAAGTAGATTTAGGGTTACCAAATCAAATAATTGGTATTTTTGACATGATTTTGAATTATTTAGTAAATTTTCTTTAATGTTATTTGAATGTATGTTATGACAGCAAGGTTTTCAACATATCCATCGTACCGTTATGTGTAATTTTATTTATAAGGTAATATTACTTTATTTTAATGTAAGGATTATAAAAACGAAATATTGTCAAGAGGAAATCCTATCCTAACCTACTGATCTTTACGCGAAATAGGAAAAAGAGTTCATCAGAACGGTGATGTAGTGTAGAATTTTTCAGGTTATACTTCTTTTGGCGCGTTACGGAAAAATCATGCGAGTAAATTTTTACGATGCGCGTGCACACCGTCACGAAAAACCGACACCCTGAAGTTAGCTATTGTCAACATTTTATTCAAAAAAAGTATGTATGTATTAAATAACTTTTTTCTATTGTTAGTGTCGTTTTTTCTACAAACGTAGAATAAGGCGAAAGATAAAAGTTTTGAAAAGTTTTTTATCTTGTTACGCCAAAGAAGTATAACTTCTAACGCGTGTACATAAGTACACACTATTTGTTTTGTTTTAAGTTTTTTTTTAAATATATTTTTAAGTTTTCTTTTTCTTATATACGTTTAGGACGTATTTATGAAGTAATGGCTTTTGCTTGTGCGATAGATTAAAATTAATCACGTGTTTGTTTTTGGTATACAGTGTATCAATTACTAAAACTATTTTGACTTTATAGGATTGCAATTCAGAAATTATGCTTTCTTCTTCTTCTTTATTTTATTTGGCTCCGTCACGGTTTGTGCATTAGCCAGCGTCAAGTAACAAGATTTTGCCAAGTGTCTTGCGATAATTATAATGTTCTAACTAGATGGTGGTTTCCTTGTTAGAACTTTCCATGGAGGTTTGGTGGCATCTCAGACTGCATGCTCCGTGGTATTATGTCCCATCCACTTCACTTGTGCATAATAACCGAACTATATTACGTAAAACACCACCGATATTACAAAATATAGAGTCTAATAACACAAGATTATGAATAAAATATAAAAACCACTACATGACAGACTAAGATCCCGCCAAAAACTCCCACAACTTCTTATAAAGCAATTATGCTTTATAGTCCAAACAAATATAAAATTTGTTTTCTTTAATTTATTCTGTGCGACTTCTCATTTAGTTCCACCACTCGGGAGCCAGGAAAATAATATCTAGCCGAATTTATATTCTTGTATTATAAATTATTTGTCTTAAGCTGAGAACTAACGACAAACATTAAATAATATTGCGGTGCTTTGTTAATAATACCTCCCGCGGCGATATCACGAGTAACAGCGAGAAGGAAGTTAATGAATAAAGTGTGATTTTAGTCTTTAACCTATCGAAGAGGCTTTCTAATAGTGAATCAGAACACAAATTATGCGCTTCGAATAATACACGTCACGTGCTATTTCTTTAACGTATATCGTTTGGTGAAGTCACAAAACGGGATGGATAGCATTATATTACAATGTGCATACATGAAAAAAGACAGGCAAGTAGCCCGTGGATTCACACACACACCGATGGTTCCGTTTAACCACCTAAAAATGGTTTTCTCTCATACATTTCGGAACCTTAGGCGTGAACCCGGTTTGAAATAATACAGCTAGACAAGTTCGTGCGCGACCGTCCTGGGCTGTGACTGACGTAAGGGGGATGAGGTAGCACGTTGTTTCCCCTCCCCGCTACATCACGCGCCTCTGTTAATATCTAGAGTACCTCGTCCCCCCTATGGTATAGCGCCCCGTAGGACAGTCGCGCACGAGCTTGGTGGACTATTGTAGGATTTTATTAATATCTTTTAAGGCTTATACGAAGTTTCGCACATGTTTTACCGTTTTTGCGTTAGATTAGGAAATATTATAATTATTAGTTGACGTAATTATGCCCACATTTATTGTTACGTGTAATTTTTACCTAATCTTACTAACATGTAACCAAATTTAAGAGGTTTTGTTTAAAATATATTCAACTAATATTTGTTCTGGTAAGAATTAGGCTTCGAAAATTAGTTTTAGAAATTATTACTTACTCTGGTATATCGACAAGCATTATAAATATGTCATATGTGATTATTTATCGGGATAATTAATGTTTTATTTTATACTAGCGGCCCGCTCCAGCTTCGCACGGGTATAAAATATATAGCCTATGTCATTCACTGAAAAAATGATTAAAAATCGATCCAGTAGTTTTGATTTATTCATTACTGCCCGTGGCCCGCACGCGTTAAATTTGGAGTAACCTCAAAACTAACAGTATTTCTCCACTATTTAATTTATTTTATTATACATATAAACCTTCCTCTTCAATCACTCTATCTATTAGAAAGCGTATCAAAATCCGTTGTGTAGTTTTAAAGATTTAAGCATACATAGGGATATAGGGACAGGGAAAGCGACTTTGTTTTATACTATGTAGTGATTTGTTGTCGATATATTTGTTCCAGCCATTATGTTATTATTTACTTTACCAATAAACTAGATACAGTTTGTATTACTGTATAAATATTATCTCATCAAATCAACGTATTTATTGTGTACCCAAAACGTACCGTTAGTATCATGTTCCCGTTCATAATTATTACACTATGAAATTGAATATTTTAAGGTCCAATTAAACATCAGAGTGTTAATTGTGCGTAGGAGCTATTTTATGTACCGTAACTGACACTATGCGTATTTAAAATGGAAGTTTCTGATGAATTCTATCAAATGTTTGTAAATATATTCATGTTAGGGTATGATGGGACTGACATGTTCTCTGTGGACCTAAGTCCCTAAATGAAATAAATATAAAAAAAAAGTATTTTTTTTTAACTCGAAAACAATTTATAATAATGTATGTTGAATGTATTTAACTATTTGTCTCCATATTTTACATAACTTGATGTGTATGTGTAACCATAGCTGATGGTGAGTTGACAACGTCTCAAATATTACATAGGTCACTGGTATAAATTTTTGTAACTGAAGCGTTTTTCATTTACGACTGGTAACATCATCATCTTACCCTTATCCCACCTAAGTAGGGTTGGCACAACATGTTTTCCTTTTCCGCTCTCCTCTGTCAGATGTCATCTCAGTATTCACACTTTTTATACACATATCATTTTTCACACAATCCATTCACACGTTTTTCGATCTCCCTCTACGCCTATATCCGTCCGTCCACTTTCAAACTCAAAACTTTTTTTATTACATGACTTTCGTCTCTTCTCATAATATGCCCGTACCATGCTAACCTATTACTCCTCAACTTCTCTGTCATTGGTGCTATTTTCAAACTTCCTCTCATATACTCATTCTTAATCTTATCCATTCTTGTTACACCACACATCCATATTAACATTCGCATTTCTGTCACATGTAATCTTTTCTCACCTGTCCCTTTTACGATTGGGAATATATTATTAATATTTTACTTTTTAATATTTTTATTGTTGCTAAATATCCACCATAATGACACGTATTCTGTGTCAACTACAACCTTTTACGACTTAACACAAATAATATTTGGAGACAAGGAGAACAAATAAAACTTTTTTCAATCAATGAAACCTCGTGACATATCAATAAGATAGGGTAAACCGTTACTAATAGTACTATTAAGGCATTATGCAGGTGTACCGTAGATATAATATTATTATCAATTAACTTGCACCCACGTGAGATAAACCACACTATGATGGCAATACAAACAGTAAGGCGTCTCAAAATTCCAATGTCACAATTGTGTTTCAAATATAAAGATATAACTGTCAAACCGCCATTTTATTTCATCGCTATCTAACTTCAGTAAAAATTGCAATTTGCAGATTATAATATATGTTATTTAACTGATTTTAAGTTACCTATAATTTTAAATTTCATATTACTGATTGACTTTTTTGATAACCTATTAATCTAATTAGTGGCATCCCATAGTACAACTCAAACAAAATGGCTTCCACTTATGCTGTTGGCGCTGAAAGCATAGAGAAATTTTCGCCATCTTAATCGAAGTAAAGTAGGTAATTAAATAGATTTTAATTTTAGATACAGTATTTTTATACATATATAAAATATACATATGTATATTTTCGCGTTTTATGTAGCAATGCTTAATTTAAATAATTATTTTTGTATTTCTAAAACAAATAAAAAAATTAATTACATTTTATACTTTTACTAGCTACATAATGTTGACAAGTATCGAGTAAATAGGTAATGGGAGCGATTATCTTGTATTTTAAAATGAGTAATATAACAGTATATCTGCTACACAATATGCTGTGTATACATACATCTAATGAAAGAATATATTTTTCATGGACGTTATACACACAGAGATGTCACACCGCTACGAACAATGTGATGGCCAAACCGTCACAATAAACTGATTGTATGCTATCTTATCAAAAACCTATTAAACCCCATTCCCAATAATAGGTACAGAACCCTGTTTGGAGAAATTGGTTCAAGGGACGAACGCGTGAGAATTACGTAAAGATAGCGTTTTAGGGATTGATCGATAGTATAAATTCAATATCGATAATTAATTAAATCGATTATTGCAACACCAAGAAATAAAAACAAAAGTAAACGCAAGTGTGGCAGTGTGTTATGAAGTATGTGATAGTAAATTATCTTGGCTTAAAATATAAGCGAATCGCGATGTGAATTTGTAGTTAGGTTATCTTGTTTATACTATAACAAATTAACATTTAACTATAATATCGGTGACGATATTTATAATGATGAAATCGTTTTTACAAGATTTTGTTTAACTTTTGGAATGTCTGTCAGTTCGTTGATATGTTTAGGTCAAATCTTGCATGCTGATTTGGCACCAGTTCCTTTTTATCTACAACTTTGTAATTATGCATGTTTGTTTATTGAAGTGAAAACTTCTTTAGTAACGTTGAGGGATTTTTTATATTGGAAAAACTTATGCGTTTGTGTGAAAAATGACAGGTTCGTAAAGCATTGCGCTTGCAACGGATTAGTGACGTATAGTATAACGGTCAGTGTACATGTAATAGTTATATTTTGTATTGAGTTTGTGAAGCTCATCAAATGTTTTATAATCAATAAATTGTATAAAAATGTGTATAATTATTGCTCGGAGTGCCAATAGATGTCAAAAATCAGAATAATATTAATAATTCGAATTTATATATAATGTAATATAAATAATTTAAATAATAATTGATTTGACTTTTCAATAAAGAACATAGCTATTGCGTTGTTATGAGTTTTCACTTCTGTCGGCAGTCCTTATGATTGTCTCGGCATTTTTTTATACATATTTATATATGAATAAAATCTAATCTGTTGTTTGTCCATGTCAATATGTGAAATGGTAGACCCGAATTTGATGAAACTTTTACTAGTACGTAAAGGATTTTTCAAGATATTATTTAGACTGCATATAATTAGACTTTTCCATAATCTGACTGTCTTTGTGTTCTAACAGTCACACTTTAGTACTAGCTACATTTCTATGCTCAACATTTAAGCATATTTAGGCACATTATCATTTAACATCAAGTAAGATTGCGGGTCAAACGATTATGTATAATACACATAGAAATAAAATAAAGTCATGTAGAATTTTTCTAATTCATTTTTATTTATCATACATCGTACTTCATTCGATTTATAAAAGTTATACTAAGATATACTATCCAATCTATCATGAATTAAAAACATTTCAGTTCATAACACTTAAACCAATGACATATATAATAATAAGGACATTACTAAATTCACCATCGGTAGTGGTTATTTACATCAAATTATATAAAATATACAGCCAAGCAGTTATAATATTTCAGACTATATTATTATATGTTGTTTTTAAGTTAAACAAAATACATTTGAATATGCGTAGTGGCAGTTACAATTCATAAAATAGCTGCTATGCGGATTTGACACTGAGATATTTACTTGGACCTTAGAATGTTCGATTTCATAGTGTTATAATTATTAACGGGAACACAATACCGTTATTTTGCGTACACAATAAATACATTAAATAGATGGAATAATATTTACAGTAATACAAACTGTATCTGGTTTATTGTTAACGTAAATAATAATATGATAGCCGGAACGAATGGATCGGCAATAAATCTTTAATAAAACATTAATTATTCCAATAAATTATGATATAAGCATTATTTTTAATAGTTATCAAAATTTCAGAGTAAAGAATAATTACCAACATTTTAAAAGTATAACCCTTACCAGATCAAATATTATTGGAGTCAATTTTAATAAAAACCTCTTACATTTGGTTAAATGTTAGTAATGATATGAAAGGGACAGAAAGTTTACGTTGCATAAACTAACAGTAATACTGATATTAGATATTCATTTCATTTTTGTAAATTACAATATAACGTAACAAATAATCCAATAACAGAATAACAGTTTCTAATAACAATCATTGTAAAATAACAGTACAACGTAATATATGTTATGTACGTGTATTTATATGTTGCCACTATTGTCACCTACAGTGATCGCTTTTATAAGAATTAAATTCTCATTAAATGTATAATGAGGGTCTAATGAAAATACATAGATATTCCAAAAAATATGTTTACACAAATTTCAAAACGATAAATCGATGTGTCACAAGGTCAAACATCTCAGGAACGTGTATCTATCGATGTCGATGATCGGTGTACTGATAACGGGCAGACACTAGTAAGCAAGGGGCTATCGTGTACGATCTTTATAGGTTCGAAACAATGCCAAAGAACATCCTTTAACCGACGCCATGTAAGGGATTTCATATGACGAAATTAAATTTTATTATCTATGTTATTTGACACAATGTGGTTGACTTGTTTTTTTTTGTCTATGTTTCTAGACGTCTATTGTGTATGAAATCGTGACTGTAATATAACTTTAAATAATACATATTGTTCTAAATATAACAGGCGGAAGGAATGGGTAATATTTTTTATGTAGATAACTTTATTAAGGAAAAAAGAAATAACACCTGAAACTTTTAAAACAAACTAAGATGTATACATTTTCTACATTTATTGCAGTATAGTTTATCCTATAACCGTTTTAATGCATTTAAAAGTGATTTCTTATTTCGTCAGTACTGATTAGGTCCTATGGGAAAACATAATGATATTTAGTGGCCTTGGTACTCTGAAAACTCATCTATCTAGCGACAAAAGTTTCGTCAAAATCGGTTCAGCTCATTCGGAGATTAGCAAATATCCGCCATTTATTTATATTTATATATAATAACTGATTCCCGTCTGCTTTCGTTGGCTATTAAAAAATTACAAAGAGTCAAATTACAGGCACGCCCCTAGCTCCGACCTCACCTGATGGTAAGTAAAGATGAGGCAGATGACACATCGCGCTTACCCGCTAAATATTTATTCGCTCATCTCTTGAACACTCCCAAGGATAAGGGGAAGACATACATCAAGATTACTAATAGCAAATTCCACTCCTTAGTCGTACATACAATAAACATTTTCAGTTCTTTCACAACCGTTTTTTTTGTTGCAGTAAGACGTGACAGCGACCAAACAATTTTTAGCGGAAGTGTGAAGTAACGTCCACCCTAATTTTTAATGACCGATTACACCCTAATTTTTAATGACCGATTTCCGCAAAGTAACCCCTCCATCAATCAAATATAATAAATGTGAAAACAAATGGATTCGTGTGAATCAAGGGAATATCAACGGCTAAGGGTGGAAACCATCACGGCGTCTAGTCGTTCTCTAATGCAACAGGAACGATGGAATTATATACATATATATAAATATATATATATATATATATATATATATATATAGATTTAGCATTTATTCTCTATGGAAGTAGTTCGGTGAAGCTGTCGAGAACCTGTGGGTTAACAGCCTAGGTCAGTTAGAAAAAAAAAACATCTATTGAACTTAGCTGAAAATAGTTTAGCACTAAATCCAGAAAAGGGAGTATTTTTTGGCATTTACAAGATTATTTTTCAGGTTCAGGTTTCCTCAAGATGTTTTGCTTTACCGTCAGTCGATAGTTTTACCAGGTTAAATGAGTTAATGTACGCGAATTCCGACTAATTAATAGGTTAGATCTTGCGGACATCTGATTGATATTTCACCGGTCAATCAACTCGACCATTATGACTTATACTTATAAATATTACTTACTATTAAATATTAATTAGAAAACGTAGCACTTTAACATACGGAATTAACTTAAAACTGTTCAGTCATTAACAAATTTACATTTTAAACACGACGAATTCCGAATATGGAACAAAGCTACAGATTGAAATAAACATATGGGTGAATACAACACGAGACGACAGTGCGCCGAGACGTTCCTATGACACTATTTTTCACTGTAAACTCAAATTGTGCACGCCGTATAAATCAGTCGCGGCTAGAGTACCGTAATTGACGTATTTATTACTGTATAAATAACTCGAACACCACTAAATTAAGATTCAAAGCTTTCTATGTTGCTTTGCATTTTCTGTTACAAACAATTTCAGCTGTTTCCTAATAAGGTAAGTTCCCCTTTCATCCGCTCGTAGTGTTGAAACAGAGTTCTGGCTTTATAGCATTCAAAATTGACATTGACGACGTATTCATTATCTGTGCTTACATATAGATGGATAATATTTTTTGACATGTTCGAATAAGGGTTTTTGGCGGGACTTTAGTCCGTCATTTACTGGCTTTTATTTTTTTATTTATAATCTTGCGTCATTTGGTCTTATATTATGTAACACTGTAGCATTTTGCTTAATATAATTTTGGTACTGTGCACAAATTATGATTACAAATAACAGGAAACATGAATTCACAGCAATACAAAAACTCTCTTTAAACTGGAAAGCACTAACAAGACGACCGCCATCTTGTTGGAACATTGAAGACATTACCACAGGACGCTTTGTAACAATTTTGTTTTGGTTGCTGAAGTAGAAAAAAAAAGCAGTAATATAATTCTATTTGGCGGGAGTTTGCCACAAAACAGCTACAGCTCTCCATCTCTTTTGCGCTTGTACGAGTATATAAGTAATATTATATTATAAATTTTGACACTATTCATTACTTTCGTGTATACCAAAGGTTCACAATTTTTTTTTTCTCATAGACCACTTTCAAAATTTTACTGGTTCTGGTGAACCTTCTGCAGATTCAATACTACCATATGAAGTCAAGCCAACATTGTTAGTTCTTCACACTATCGAAAGAAGACCAATTTTCATAGACCCCCGCTTACTAATTGTACACCCCCATTTCTTTTGGTCACGCCAATGTACACCCCCATCGAGTCTCTCGTGGACCCCTGGGGGTTCGCCTGGACCACTTTGGGAATACGAATGGGAATGGGATTTATACGAATAACGCCTAGATATCCCACAGATAGCAGGATTATTTCAAACTTACTTGATGGATATCATCATGTTTTAGTAATTTTAAGTATGTATTCATATATTACAGCTATACGTTATTCTTATACGTAAGCTATATTACTGTAAATTATCCTCAAATTCCGTTCGATAGGATTTACGTAGAAGAATGATAAGCATCCGTTCATCCACACAAACTGTCTGTTTAAAATATTAAGCGTAACAAACAGACAAAGAAATTCTAATGTGAATTTATAATTTATAATAATAGTAAAAAATTATGATGTGATAATATTTGTACACAATAACTAACGTTATCACAACTTTCCAATCCATTTAAAGTAGGTTTAAGCAAAAGATAATGAATACAAGAAAATGAAAGTTTCAAACGGAACGTTTCTGTTTAGAGCTAACAAGTTGTTTCTGTCACGATCGTATGAAAATACTGTTGAAGTTTATTAATAGTAGAATCAGTAATATACTCCAGATTTTATATACCTTAATAAAAGCAAATTTAGAAATTGACATATGTATGCTGGAATTAAGAAGATGCTATTATAGCTAATTGCATAGGATATTTTATTTAGATTTTGCAGTAAATTATAGTAACAAGTATAGTAAAAACTGTGTTAAAATAACTATGGTATAAAATGTAACGTTTTTATTATTGTTTACGAGTTTTAGCCACAATCTTGTCTCTGATATTATTTAAAGAGGTCTAAGATATAACAGGAAAATGCTAAACCAAGACCAGGACTGAATCAAGTGCAGTTGCTTGTATACACTTATAGGTTCTACGGGTTTTTAACTTCAGAGTGGTAACAGACAGGCATTAGAAAATCTTTACCACTAGGCTATTGTTTTATCACGACGTTTTCTTCCTTATATCACTTTGAGTCGAAAATCAAAATACTCGTTTTTTTTTATATATCATAGGGGGCAAACGAACAAGTGAGTCACCTGATGGTAAGTGATCACCGCCATCCATAGACACTAGCAACATTAGGGGAGTCGCAAGTGCGTTGGCGGCCTTTTAAATATGTGGGCCTCCGGCGCTCTCACTGACCGAACGAAACGCAACAGTGCAAGCACTGTTACTTCACGTCGGTTTTCTGTGAGAGGGTGGTACTACCCCGTGCGAGCCGACCCATTCATGCTGAAACCAGTAATAGCTTCAGCGGAGCTCTACCACGTAGGATTTACTGGCTGCTTTTATACTGGTCCGTATGTAATCAGTATCGATTTTAGCTGAACTAAGGCGCTCACTCTTGCATAGGCTTCGCGCAACGATTCGAGTACTACAAAATATTTGTATATTTTATAATATGTTTATGTACTTTAGTTTGTTAACATCGTTTAACAGTTTCGCGTTTTTATATATGTTAAATCTTCTGTTTTAAAACTGTAAATTAATTAATTTATATTTTTATAGGCAGACGTTGCACATAGGACAAACACCTCGGAAAATATGTTACTTGGAGCCTCGCAATAGTTGAGGCATTTTTTTTTTTGCAAAATATATAACTTTGAGAAATTACACATAAGACTCAAGACTCCGATGAGTCTAAGAACTGAAGTTATGAAGTAATTAAATGGCATAGAAATTAGCCTTTATGAATTTCAATGTAACAGTCGTCATCTTATTAAGACCAGAGAATCGTGGGAACGAGAGTTATATAGGACATAACTATTAGCATGAATTAACTTTTATCACCACATTCGCATGTTATTAGATCATAGGCTATCTAATGTAAACTATATCCTAAGTCTAACTTTCTGTTATTTTCTACTTTTATACTTACAATCACAATGACCGTGTCAGAGGTCATGTCTACGCGCTTCTCATTATTTAACGCTATAATGCTACTCCCATATCTGCGTGACGAAGCTTCGACTACTTGTCGCTTTAAAATTAACGTCAAAAATCGTTCCGATAAAGGCACAGAATTCCCGCTCCAACACCCGTGTCTTTCCAATAACTTGAAAATAGCGTCCGATAAATTCCTTTGATATGCGCAAAAATGGTCGGCCCAGTTATCGTGCTGCGTGTATCGTAACGCAATCCGATAGTTTGTAACGCATAATGCTAGTTCCATACCTACGCGACGAAGCTTCGGTCACTTGTGGCGCTAAAAAGGTAACCTCAAAATGAATTCCGATAAAGGCGTAGAATACCGTTTGCACACCATTGTCATTTCAATAGTAACTCGAAATTAGCGTCTCCAAGTTCCTTTGATGTGTGTAGAAACCGCGGCCCCAGTTATCGTGCTGCGTGTGTCGTCACGCAATCCGATAGTTCGTAACGCATAACGATAATATCATCCCACATCTGCATTTAGTCTGACCATAGACAAAACTTCGTGCCAATACAGGGAGTATGGGAGTAGCATTACATTGCAATTTGTAAAATGTACAAAAAACTTCAGTAATAAATAGTATTAACCATATATAATTTTACATTTTTATTCTTTAAATGTTAAAACGTATAATATTAGTTAGAACGTTCACCAATTAAATATCAGTATGATGTGA
Organism: Antheraea assamensis; assembly: GCA_035772565.1. Lineage (NCBI taxonomy): Eukaryota > Metazoa > Arthropoda > Insecta > Lepidoptera > Saturniidae > Antheraea > Antheraea assamensis. Next base: position 2,241,315 of record JAQQSE010000001.1, read on the forward strand.
TATTACATACATATACTACACTATATGACTGAATGAGGGGTTTCTGTTAGTAGACATTTTGAATTCGTACATATGTATAACATTTATTATGTGCGATATTTTGTATCGACAATAAAACACCTCTCCAACTTCCCAATACCAGACGAAAATGGTTGAAAGGTGAAATTGTTGGTAAAGTATATTTTAGCTGTAGTAAAAAAAAATATAACACAATTTATCCCTTTCTCGCTTCACGTGTTAATTGACCGATGTGTAAACACAACAATGGGACATTTTTTTTTACTAATATCACCGAAAACGGACACCTTGTTGGTCCTTGTTCCGGCGCTGTGGGATTGGTGGCCGTTTGTAGGCTAGCCTTGTAAAAATGTCGAATTCGGTTGGCGGCGACGCGGACATAACACATTCATAGGTCGATTTGTGTTGCTAGGTATCCCTATATTTAGCAAGATTGGTAGATTTTTCTGTAAGTATTTTTTTTATACTTCACAATTATTAACGCTTGACCACAATCTCACCTAATGTCAAATGACGATACGGTCCTAGATGATAAGCACGCTAAAGCTAAAACGACTGGTTCGCAAGTGCAGTTGCGCAAATACATCTGTAGGTTCTTTGCGACAGATTTTCAACTTGATGGTGGTAGCTAGCCAGGTGGACTTAGAAAAATCCCTACCATCATGCAATGTATTCTGGGCTATTAAATTACATTTTGAATTTCTAAAGAGTTTCAATTCCAATAAACTATTCCCATTCATGCGGTGACATGAATGGTTGGATTAACAATACTTTTGTATTCAGCGTGGACTTAGGCCTTAATTGACACCTCCTACGTATAAATTCGTAAATGTTTTTGACAAACTTTACTGCATAGTCGAATAAAAATTCCACAATATAATAATATAATATAATAATAAATATAATATACTCTATAGTAATATTCCAATGATATTTAATTATCTACCGGTCATTCTATGTTTTTATTTAACTTCAAAATGATTCGTTTATTTTGAGTTTTAGAGTTTGAACACAGTCTTTTCAGATATCAAATATCGATGTGGTCTAATTTGGTAGAACACTACACCTACTTTTCTCGAGTATAGAGAACATCACTATGTGTATTTGGCGATAGATTTTCAACTTGAAGGTGTTAGCTAGCCTGGAAACTATTAAAAAAGGTATAACATCATACTATGATTTCGCCACGATGTTTTCCTTCATTGAAAACTGTGGTTCATGTTCAAAACTGAGGATTCGAATGGACATTGGTCGACACGATGTCCAAACGTGCCACACGTTTGCCACTGTGCCATTAAATCTTCGAATATTTGTTGTATTCTAATATTTGTTAAATGCAGTTACGAGATGTTGTAGCATTTTGTGGCATAGATTTTCAAAGTAACTTACGTCCATCACACAACACCATAACTTCAAGTATAATTCCGTCCGATTTTGATTTACGATTTTTTTTTTGAAATCGGGCAATTCTTTGAAACCGTTTGCAAAAAAAAAAATTTTTTAATATAAATACATTATTTAGTAAATAAAGAAAATGTAGAGTTAATCACACTAATAGTATATGCTATCAATTCATGTCACGTATAGTCTTTAATTCTTCGTTCCTTTATCCTGATGATCGTGCTCGAGAAATCAGGACAAGGTGATATAACTATTGTACTGTCATCGGTTCTCAAGATTTGTGCAAATGTATGAAAATTAGTTACAAAGACCCCGTTACGTAGATACAAGTCAAGCTAATAGAAGCATATTGTAAATAAAGACTTTTACATATACCCACATTTGTGTAACGTCCCTAATTAATCTTATTCAAAATTATATCTAAAAAAGAACAATCGGCAAGTAAAATATGTGTATACATAAACGAATATAATACGAATGCTGTTATAAAACTTTTTCATAGAATTCCGTAATTTCGCATATAACCTGGCAACATTACAAACACCGGCGATCGTTAACATTTCCAAGAACGCGATACGATAAAAAGATCGATGGGTATCGGGTCGTTTCCAAGTAACCTGATGGGATTCCGTCAATGTTCCTTAAAAGACGAACGATTTCTGGATATTTGTGGTCTGTCCGACCTGTCGTCTGTGAATCTAGTGTTAATAGATGCGCTCGCGGTGCCTCTGTGCTCCTGCGAGCCGACTTTCCGGGATTTTTTTCCTCTATAATTGGATTCCCAAAGGACACACATATAAGGAAATTAATAACAATCAGAATTCATCGAATGCTATGTCACTAATTGGGCAATATTTATGGACTAGATTATAAGAAGCTTAAAACAGAAAAAGTGTTCTGTGTTATCCTAGTAAGGTGTATTCTTGTGGGTTTTTGTGTACGCGATTTTTCAGAAACTACACGACAGGTGACTTAAGTGTGAGAAGATTTCAGTGTACAAAATACTATCAGATACCCGCGACTTTATCGTTTTTTTTTTATTAGCGTCTTTTATTATCTCAACGTATTATATTTACTGAGGAAGGAAAACATCAACACCACACCGTTTGCTATATTTCTCTACGGCAAGAAAACACATCGCTGTATATTATAAAAACCTTAGTTTCTTAAAAGTTTAATACATTTACAGTGAGTAGACAAAGCTATCGTGATATTTTAGAAAAAAAAAATGATCAAAATCTGTCGAGTACTTTTTGAGTGACGCGCGCAAAACGACAGAGCGTCTATGAGCATTTGAATTTTAATTAAAAAAAAAAGCACAAAAAAATTTGGATAAAATATTGGGGATTAAAAATCAACCTTAGCTGTTTATTTTTTTTAATTATTTAATTTAAATGTTGGTTACAACTACGTTTTACATAATCAATACGCGAAGTTAATTTAGAGTTACTTTTTCGAGAATATCGGCTGGTAGCACGCCGGTAACACGTGTGATTCTGTCTTCTAGTGATTTAATCGATGTTGGTCTATCGGCATAAGCAAGAGCGTACGTCAACACGTACCCCCCACAAAAAATAGTGCAACGGTCCAAAACGAGAGATAAACTGCTCGCAAATATAATTCCACAATAAGTCCATGTAATTGGTAGGACAAAGTTTGTATGAAAGCGAAAATATTGATTTAATAAAATTCTATATAAAAAAAAAACAACTAGTGAGTGAGTGAGACAGAAGATAGTAGGCAGAACTTCAAAAGTATTGATAGTATAGACATATTGCCGTTTAGTTATTTAGTTGATATTTGTCTCGATTACATGGTCGTACTGAAAAGGAAAAATTTGCTTTCATTAGTTCTGTAGGTGGTAGAGCGACGCTGAAGCTATTACTGGTTTCAGCATGAATGGGTCGGCTCGTCCGGGGTAGTACCACCCTCTCACAGAAAGCCGACGTGAAGTAACAGTGTTTGCACTGTTGCGTTTCGTTCGGTCAGTGCGAGCGCCGGATGCCCACATACATTAAAAGGCCGGCAACGCACTTGCGACTCCCCTGGTGTTGCTAGTGTCTATGGACGGCGGTGATCACTTACCATCAGGTGCCTCACCTGTTCGTTTGCCCCCTATAATATAAAATAAAATAAATAGTTCATCCCAAGTCGGTGCTGGCAGCTAGTCCGTAATAAATATTGGACTAATATCTATTATAGTAATAAAAAAAATCCCATAGACTTCATAATTCGTTTTTATCACAAGAGGTAACAATATATATTATTAAGAAGACATTTCTAGGCCAAAGGCGTCGCTGACATTCAAAATATCATGAATACATACGTTAAAAAACATATATTTGTTATGTTAACCATATAATTATGCTACAGAATCATTAATAACATGTTCTCGTTTGAACTTCAAACAATGTTTTTGCGGAACGTCTCGTCGGTTTTGGCCTTTGAATTATTCATTTGCGAATTTTATACTAAAAGATGCGAGGACACATTACTTTTGTTATCTCCTTATATTTTTATTTTAATGCTTTCAAAACATATAGTGTAATTTAGATATCGTATAGTTATACGTTACATATGTAATCTTGTAATTTACACGGAAATCGGGTAAATTATCGTGTCGTTCTAAAGACTATTGTAATGGTTATTGGAAAATCTGTTTCTTATAATGGCTTAGTTGAACAAATTTGTAAGATATATGGGGTCACTTATCGGGTTTTGGCACTTTACTGTAATATCCATTATTGAGCTATGGAGCTCTTATCTCTAACACCTTTAGTCTGTATTATATAGTAAAATAACTAAGTTTATAACTATTTATATTTATAACTATTAGTTGATGGCGACATTTATTGAATTCTTATTTGGCTAAATTGTCTAATACACTTCGTAGCGCGATAATAAGAAGCATTACCATTGAATAAAGATATATAGTTGCTTCTATCAACACGCAGAATCAATTTATTTATTTAGAACTAGATTTTGCTCGCAACTTCGCTTGCCTTAATGTAGTTTTCAACTATCCCTCGGAAACAATAAGTACTATTGTTCTGGATGAAAAGTTCCCTATGGGCCAGTATCTTAGCTCGTCTTAAAGGAGCCTCGTATCAGAATTACTAAGGGGGCATGTGTGTAACTTCTCACCATTGAATATATCGTGTATTCCACGATATGTTAGTTAGGAATCATTAGAACCCACAATCACTAGTCCGGGGAGCAGACGTAGTTCCTGTACAGCAGTTCCTGCTCCGTCGGTTAAAAGTTTGAGAAGGCACCATGGGGTTTTAGTTTGTTCGAATCGGATATAACCCGCCTTCAGCTGCCTGGCGGGGTGGGGTACCTCTTAGGGATACCTCCCATGTTAAAAAAAAGGATCTGCAAACACTTAGCTCTTCATATTTTCGTTGCTCTTTATTTTATTTTTTCGAACTGATTACAGTATTGGTCTGACAGGCCTCTATCTGGTAGGTCTGACAACTTCAGCGGACTACTAAGGGGAGCGCTTAAGGCGCTCACTTGATATTATTGGTAAGCAGTTCAAAGGCGCACGGTGCGCCTCGGCTTGGACTGTTGCGTCGGATCGCAAATCTGACTAAGCTAAACTAAGTTAACTCAGCTCGAATGAGGGGAAAAAAATAAAACCCTTCCTATGTAGGGGTGATCTCTGTGCTGTGTTGTTAATTATATATTTATTCAGATTATATTCTTGAAATGGCGAGGAATATTTAAGAATTTTTTGTACAAATCGTGACCTCTGTACTTTGGAGTCCACGTATCGTATAGGGCTTATACGGCGTTAACAACGCCTCCGCTGTGTCAATTTCTGTATCCCTGAGAACGTGTATGAAATGTTTCACACTGATCAATACATTAGTTAAGACGTGAAAGCGTGACAAACAGACAATCGTATTTATAATAGTAGTAAAGGCTGGTAAGGGTTATAAGGCACTGTGCCTGGAATTTTAGGACACAACGTTTGACAATAGGTGTGATTGCGGTGAAATGATAAAATCAGTGTAATATTTAAAAACAATCTTTTATTGAGATTAGAACCATGAAATCTTTTCCACGTGTTCCGTACATAACGTAGGCGAGTACTAAGAATTTGTTTTTGAGTAAATATCCCTTGACAGCGTTACGTAACAGGATAATCATAGTACTCAGGGCTATTGTCTATATATTAAACTATATATATGGCCCAATGAAGAGATAAAAACTTTACGATCCAATAGGGTCTCATCGCCGAATCTAACGTTCACCTTTTTATGGACATTTAAGAACTAGCGTTCATATTAGATTGCTTTTGTTTGGCGATAGATAAGGATATAAACGATTTCGTAGTTAATTTTCTTTGTTTCAAATCCAAATATAGTCGTGTAATTTTATATTTATGAAATAGGCTAAGGTTACATAAAGTAAAACGAATAATTTTCAACCACAAATGGTGATGATTCGGTTGAAATATCGACCTTAGATGGTTACGATAGATTGCAATATCGACTGTTCGAAGGACGAATATTAATTATTCTTCATTGGTCATCAGCCTGTAGAAGACCCACTGCAGGGTCATAGACCACCACTCCGCCATACGACTTAATGGCGACTTCAAACTCTAAGAAATCCACAGTTCTATATTTTTCCACATACGGTGGTACTACTTTGTTTTTTCCTTTACAGCATCTGCCTATGTAGGCAATTTCGCCAGTGTCAAGTGTGACAAATAGAGGTTTTTAAACTTAATTGCCAAATATTCAGTATAAAGTAGTATAATCTAAAATGGCACGACACGGCTACTTCTCTCAGGTTCAGGTTCTCTCACGTCATTTTCCTTCACCGTCAGCCGGTAGTGTTACCAATTTAAATTAGTAAATGTATGCGAAAACCGAAAAAATCGTTGGTATATGCCGGGGTTCGTACCTGCGGACGTCGGATTGATATTGCACCGGTCAAACCTCTCGACCACCACGATTTTTTATTTCATTTGTACATTTAAAACAAAATGATATGATCAGAACCACGGACATAGCTAGTGCAATATAATAAATTGGTGATCATAAAAAAAATACGCCAATTATAGTATAAAGGGATTGCTTGCGTTAGATACTCGTACTTACAAAATTGTAATAAAGTATAAGGGAGATAGATATACTAAGATGACTTTACAATTGTATTAAGGACAATCAACGCTATTTCAACATAATGATTTAGTTGACTTGATGGCTATTCCTTTTTATAAAACAATCAGTGTGACATAAAACTCCTTGGGAGGGGATATTATTTTAGGGAGTCATGAATGTGTTACTGATGAATGTATTACAATCCAAGGTGGACATCATGAAAATACCAAGACACTGACACTATAAATATTACTTGCGCAAAACTATATAAATAACTCCTTAGACACGATTAATATAAGTTATTTATTTATTTCAAAACACCACCACGGCTTCGTTAAAACGCTACGAAGACAAGGATAAAATCGATATTAAAACATTAAATATCATTATTAATCATTAATAAATTTATATAGAATTATAATCTCCTAATCTAGCCGAGTCGACACTCGTAAAACCGGCGCGGTGTTGTCTTTTTTTTGTAAGAGATTCCTTCCACAATAAAAATCTAATAAAATATGTATACGTCGATATTTCGATATAGTTTTTGTAACGTTACTAGTTGATACCCGCGATTTCACCTGCGTCGTTTATTTCCTTAATAATATATCATATATGTATATAAAAGGAAAAAAAAACATAAACATCATACCGCTTGCCCCTCTTCTCCACGGCAACGAAACAAACATGGCTCAACGCGTAGTGTTTATGAAAATTGTAGTTTATTAAAACTTTATATTGAATTTAGATTTTATGATAATTGCATTTTTAGATGAGGATGAAGGGTACAAGAAGTAAAACTAAAAATATTGTTCGAAATTTATTCAGTAGTTTTGGAATGATGTGCGCACAACAGCAGACCTCTACCATTCTTAACATAGACATATAAATAAGGTTACGTAAGTCGTCTAAAATTAAAAACATAGGAGCTGTCAAAATATAGTGTTGCCAATTTTTGTGTTTATTTGCATAAACTTCTTTTTTGTGTCATATCCAAATTTGGTTGTTTGTTTTTGTTCGTATTACCCTTCTCGATAAAGTGAATGAACTTCACCTATGGTAAGGCACATATAGAACGGAGTAAAATTAAGCAATCCTTCGAATATAACTTCAGATTTATCTATGGTCTTTAAACCGTAATGAACATAATTGATACTTTAATATTTTCTCATTTATTTAACTTAATTATGCTTTATGCCACTTAATGATTAACTTAAGAACAAATTTCTAGCTTTAGTCAATGAAGATATAACCAATATTGTACCAAGTCTAATAACAAAATATCCTAAAAAAAGGACCAATTATCCTTCATTACTCAAAAAAAAACAATAAAAGGTTTAAAGCCCCTGTGGCCTATGCTCGAATGTCTTTACTATTGTTTAACCCTGTCCACCCTTAACTACCCACTCGCGTCAAAATGTCGATAAAACCACCCTATAAATTAAAACATCCCTCCAAAAAAGTTTAGATTCCAGCGTCCAAAAATCAAACATCCATAAATTCAGCCTCATATTAAAACATAAAATAGGGTAAACAATCGTAAATAAAAATTACAACGGAATAACACAATGGTATCGTTAATTCACGTATAAATTATGTCTATTTTGTGGGCCGTTTTACACTTTTTTTTGTCCTTGACTTTTTTTTTATGGCAACACACATGCGGCGCCTGTGGTGCGGCGAAACCCTTTAGTCCGAATTTAAAAATCGAACGTTTGTTTTCTTTTATTTGGAACACGACCTTTTTAAATGTGTGTTTTTTTCTTCGGCCCTTTAGGCGTTGCCGTCTTTGGTGTCAGTGTTATTAATCCGTTTCTACTCATTATCTCAAAACGCTTTATTTCTAAACGGTTTTGTCTATTGTTAAGTAGGTAGTAGTGGAACGTTTTATTCGTTTGTAATGGATCTGATTTATCCTTAAGTTTATACCTAGAACTTGCGGTTTATTGTATTTGGTGCTGGAATTACCAAAACGTTTAGCACTGAAGTTTACAATTTTTTTTACTGAAATGGATCTTAATATATTCATATAAGAATGGTGAACGCCAATACTATTTGACTCTTCACTATAAAAATTGCGCATCTAAGTGTGTTTTTTTAACAAAGGCTATTTTTCATCGTTATTAATTTTATACGGTAACTAGCTTTTGCCCATGGCTTCACGCGCTTTAATATAGAGTTGATATATACCCTCGAGAACAGTACTTTTATTCATGATTAAAGGTAGCCTATATCACTATCTGTATCCCCGATAACGTGTATGCAAAACAACCATTTTTTTCTGCCATTGCATAACATAATCAATGTGTTATTTGCCTATAGACTTGACGGGGATAATTTTATGAAGTCATTAACTATACAGCTATAATAATTCGTTAGACGTGAACTGAAGTAGGAAGTCGTACGAACAAGTGCAAGATCTAGTTGGAGTAATCCGGGCTAATGATTGGACTGACTCCCACGGTAAGCCGCCACCGAGCTTTAGCTAAGGTTTGTGATATACTTAGTACTTATAATAAACTTTTTTTTTGTTTTTAATATGTATGTTTTTTCCAGGATTTCGGATATATATACATTTATATATATTTTATAAAGGCCAAAGATCACAAATACGATTTAAAAAGAATGCAGTTCAATTTAATTCAAAAACTGCTTTAAAGATTTTTATGAAATACTGATGATATATCTTACTTTCTTTTTTTTTCCAATTGACTATACGCTGTTGGCCTAATATGCCTTCACAGCTTAATCAGTCTAAAGACGGTAATCATTATTTCGCAATAATTGAAAATAGAACTTTAATGAATTTAATTGAGTCATTTTGTAAATATAATGGTATTATTTTTTATACAGTTATTTGTATAAAGTGTATAGTTATCAAATAAATTGTTTATATTCATAATAGAAGACATCAATAGATGTAAGAACTATCCTAAATAATGTTATTAGATTTTACTCTCGGCTCTGCTCGCGTTGCTGCAGCTTTGACTTATCGCTCGAGACCAGACGTTTATTTATGTCCTATTCTTGTACACTTGATAACTTATATACTTATCTGCTGATCGGTTTTATAGTTAAGTCGTGAAAGCGTAACAAAGAAACAAACTCATATTCACATTAATAATATTAGTTGGTATTAGAAAGTATCGCGGATAAAGTCGCGGACAGTTTCTAACGTACTATATAAAAGCTATTATTATTGAATAAAGAACCTAAATGAAACATATAATGATCACGTATTCCTGTGACACGTAATTTGATTATTTTAACGAATAGCAAAGTCGTTATATTTTCGTGTTTCTGATTGTTATATTATCCCATAGGTTTATATTTTTGAATTCTATAGAGCAGTGGTCAGCAAAGCGCGGCATTTTCACTCCTTCGCTGTGTCGCTTTAAAAAAAGGTTTAGTGTAACACGGAATATTGTTATAAATAATTTGCCTCGGGTTTACCAGTTGGTTTTGTAACGCAAGCCAACAGAAAAGATGATTTTTGGAAAGAAACAACGGCACGAATAGCGACTCGCAAAATGATATGCTTGGCTATAAGGCAAGCTCAAGTGTGTACTCTTAATTCTAATTATTTCCACGAAAATATTTTAAGTTTAAAAAAGCCTTTTTGATTAATCTTTGTTTTTGTATGGTTTATATTTGACTATTTTTCGGATGACAAGTTTGCCGGTCACTGGACTAAGCGGTACACAGTTTTGGCGGTAAAACGTCACGGCGGCCATTTTTATTTTTATTAAAGAAGAGTAAAAAGGCAATGTTGCCACAACATTTTCGTTTCACTCCCGTTGTCGCACTGCCATTAAAAATGTGTCTATATATAATAGCAAGTGGTTGATATATTTAAGAAGCTGCGACATCCAGATTATGAATGATCGATGTGTTCGCGTGATGTAACCATTAATAAATCTATTTCAATAAACTCAAGGGACAAGTCGATCGGGGTGCGTTTCGTATAATCCACATTTGTTGTTTTTTAATTTTTTTCTTCGTGTACGAACTAGTTTATGACTACTACAATCTTATCTAGTGATAATTGTGTGAAAAAAGCCGTATCTAGTAGGGAGGGCTGCGCAGATGATTCTCTTGAATTATTAAGTAAAGCATTTTTAATATATATTTATTAGTATCTTTTTGTATGATTGTTCTGTGTTGCGCCATTTTAGGTTATTCGACGTTACACTGAATATTTGATAATTAAGTTCAAAGCGTATTTATGACAGTCGACATTGGCGAAATTATCTACAGACGGGCAATGGCGGTAATTTATTTACCTAAGTACTTACATCGCAAGAACTATTAATTTGATAGCAGAAGTCGCTATTGTATTAATTAAAAGACAAGTTGTTAGGAATTTTTTTAAGCAAATTCGAATTAAGTCTGTGGACAGTTTGATAAAATTTAATTGATTTTGAATTATATTATATAAGTAAATGCGTTTTAATTTGCTTAAATTTCGATAAAATATAAAAATTCAATTTTACTAAAACCATTAATTACCATAAGTCGAACGAGAAATCCACCAACGAGTGAGTGAGCTCTCTGAGGGCAATAGCTTTTACCAAAGTGAAAGTGAGTTTAACTTTGAAACAGTAAAGCATTCCCCCGGGAGCTCGGTATTTTAGTTATTTCATTCTCCCTGCCACTGGAGTTTCAGTTAAACGGATAAAGCAAAGTTCTGGATTGGATTTTTTTTACGATAAATTATTTTTTATCAAAAAATCTGTAGGTACTGATATTTTGAATCAAAAATGATTCATTGTTAACGCGTCCAAATACTGTTGGGTTTAATGCCTGGATCGATGTATTCGAACACTAAAAATAATTTGAAATAATTATTTTTAGTGAAAGAATAGTAAGGATGATAATGTATCAATCAACTTCCTTTAAGAGTATGCACCTTTTATAGATTTAAAGCGTTACTATGTTTACGTCATCATTATTACAATCCACATGTAACTTTGGTCAAATATTACTTATTTATAATTATAATTGTAATATGTAATTGGCATTATTTTTTAAAAACAACATGAAATTGAGTAATCTTAAGACTGGTTACCGGGCAACACTCATGGTGTTAACCGCCCTGAGCAGGCCTCCAATCACCGTCCACCTAGGGGTATGTACACTTGTCATAAGTGCGGCCGTGAAATCCTCTCCTGGATCGATCTCGTTAGCCACCAACGGAAAGCCTGGCAAAGTGGTACTTAAATCATCTGTTAAAGATGCAAAGGCCTGTGATGATGATGACAGAAGAGTGAAATTTTGCACAGGAGTTTTTTATATTATTATATAACGTGAGGAAGAAATTTTGAAAATTCATCCCCTAATAATGTACCTAATGGAAAAGTCCAAAATATTATGATCTCTAAGAAAGTACCGATGGGTGAAACCGGCAATCACACATTTAATGTGTCAAAAACAAAATACTATTCAGTAATTAGCAAATGAGACGATCCTAATGTATACTCATTATTACCTAGTTATTTGAGAAAGGAAACTATAATACTGTTATATTGATTAAACAAATTACCGTTAATATTTATGTATAGACTAGTGATTACCTGTGACTTGGTCTGTGTTAAATAACAATATATAATTCAATATCGTCCTAGCATGTTACAGTAAAATTGGTTCTATAAAAACCCTTCTTCATGGGAAAAACTTCTGTTAGCTAACATTGAAATTGAAAATTTATCGAAATTTATCGATCTTAGATTTACTAACATCCATTTTGATATTTATATGTATACTAGCGCCCCGCTCTGGCTTCGCTCGGGTATAAAATATATAGCCTATGTCATTCACTGAACAAAATGATTAAAATCGATCCAGTAGTTTTGATTTATTCATTACTGCCCGTGGCCCGCACGCGTTAAATTTGTAGTTACCTCAAAATAACAATATTTCTCCACTATTTAATTTATGTTACTATATATATAAACTTTCCTCTTCAATCACTCTATCTATTTAAAATAAAAACCGCATCAAAATCCGTTGCGTAGTTTTAAAGATTTTAGTATACATAGGGATATAGGGACAGAGAAAGCGACTTTGTTTTATACTATGTAGTGATAGATAACTATTTTTTTTACAAATGATGACACGATACATTTTATCAGGCCATACATAATAGATATTTGTATAATACTGAGGGTTTATACAACGCACGCTGCGATAACTCCCACATGGCAGGTTCTTTCAAATTCGCTTGACACTTATCGTTATATTCCGACTAGCCTGAATAACGTCTACATCAATCTGTGTGTTATTCTGACGTATAAGCTAATACTTTTTGTTCGTAGCTCCGACCGCATGAATACAAATTTAACCTGTCCATCTGTACATATTAACAAATTTTGTCGTCTACATTATGAATATGATTACCGTTTATTTTCCATTTCTTTGGTATATTGATTATATTATTGATTTCAAAAAAAAAAGAAATTAATTGTAAAAGCAATTCCCTATCCAGTGGGTATACGTTCCAAGATTAAAATCTCCGTTACAATAGCGACTTACCTCAAGTTTGTGAGGTTGTAAAATCTATAAGCACTCGGCGCACTCTACGTTCCGAGCATAACTTTACAAGTTCAGAGGGGTGAACTTCAACGTTTGAATTTATATTTCGTATAATGACGTCCTGCTTAATGCGAGATAAATGGAGAGAGAGAGAGAAAGAGAGCTGAGTGTTTTTTTAGTAGCCGGGAATAGTGATGACACAGTGCCTGATTTTAATCACAGAAATCAAAACGGTTTACAAGCGTCTCGCTTGCTGGATATAATATATTAATTTCTTCAATGAGATAGGTTATAAGAGGGACACTGACTAGTTTTTCACTATGTATATGTTGATAACTAATTTATCATTATCATCATCATTAACGGGTAAGAGACAAACTGCAGAGCTATACGCCTCTTTTTACTCTCTCTCTCTCTTTTTAACTCTGAGAAGAGAACTCTGAGAAATCCCCAGTTCTATTATTTTTCCACACACGGTGTTACTAAAAGAACATTTCTCAGGTTTAGGCTTCTTCACGATATTTTCCTTCACTGTCAGCCGATCAAAAAATTAATAACATAACCTCTAAAATCTATGTACCAAAAAATTCTTTTTAAACAAGTTTTTACAAGTTTGGAACATTAATAAATAATATGTTACTTTTTAATAATATTATTATACTTTCAGAGTGGTCTTCTTTTCAAATTTCTAAATTCTGTTGAATAAAAGTCATTCGATGCTAGAAACTCGCCCAACATTAACAAATCAACTATAGGGAAATTAGCGCTACTTGCCTTGGTAAGTCCTTGGTCCATGGTAACTCTTCTTTCCTCATCACAATAATGAGTTACTGATCAATGAGATCGCTGAAATATGTATATTAAACGAAGGTAAAATAATTTAAACTTATTTAAATAATAATAAGTTCGCTAAAATTCGTCCAAATGCAAAGTGACGTTTGCATGGACGTGACGTAACTCATTCTGATTGGTGTTCAAAATAACATGGACGACTGCTGTATTTTATATCATTATTTTATTAAATAAATCATCCATCTCAAGCTTAAAATAAAAATAAATACATTTTTCCTAACCTATTAATACGATTCAATGGGATAAACAGATTATTATTGTAATTCGTGGTTATTTGTCATCATGCCAATTACTAAAGCGTGTAACTAAGAACAGACGTTCGATTACCGAATAAAAACAAAACTCCCTCGCCGTACTTAAAAGGCCACACATCCTAGTATGACAAATAGAATCGCGCCTCGCGCTAATGAATCGAGGTACCAGCTGATTAATGGTGTCACTCTGCTCCTTATCTACCCGTTGTTTGTGTAGCGCCTCCTTAATGCGATCACCCCGACACTAGTCGTAGGGTTGCTAGACTAAATCAATTACGGAGGTTTTAATAGGTTTCGACAATTATAACACTGACGAAGGATTACTTTTTGCAAAGGAAAACATATAATAAATATTTGAATAAAGTTCACTGCCTTATGTGATTTAGTTAACAATTATATGCTTATTATTTTAAGTTCCGTTACAATTGCCAGTAATAAATTGCAAGCACCAATTTCATTCATAACATTACAAACTAAAGTTATAAATATAGAAATGGTAAATATTATATACAACGTTATGTTGGTATTGTAACAATGCATATTGTGAAATAAGTTATTTAATGTAGAATTAAGTTGTAACGAATTATGTACTTACATATATATGTGACGTATACATGTATGTGTGTATGTATATCAACCTAGCTAACTTGAGGGTTTAAATTCAAAATAAATAATTATTATTGTTTATGAGTTTGGTAAATAGTTAAAGTTATGTGACAATTAAACTATAATAAGCATTTTGAAAATATCTGAAAAAATTAACCAAGTTTTCTAAAATCCTGTTCCATACTCACGTACGTTATATGGTACAAGGAAAAAAATTAACATGTCTCGATTTACTTCAATGTGCTTTGTGTCTCGACCAATCTTTCTCTAACTATCTAATAATATAGTTTTGAATGACAATTTGATATCATAAAGGTCATTACCAATGTGGTCCTTTGTTATCTACATAAAATTATAAAAATCTGTGGTTTTTCGCGTATCACTGAAAAGCTACCAGATAATTTATTATAATTTTACTTCTTAGACACTTTGTTCTTATCTAAAACAAATTATTGTAATATCTTAATTTTATAAAGTTTTACAACACCTAAATTTTTATAAGCACTACGCATTCGGCGACGTGTGTGATCTTACTGTGGAGAAATGTGGCGCTTATGTTTTTTTCCTGCGTACTTAAAATATATCGTTAAGATAATAAATGACACACACGAAGTCGCAGGTATCAGCTAGTGTCAAATAAACGATGTGGTTAATAATTTATATTTTACAAAGATCATCTCAAAACGGTAGATGAAAAATATATGTTTATGCTTGCAACCCTTCGCATGGAAACTTAACGAAACGTGCTCCAGATAATTCAATCATTCATTCGATCCTTGCAGTGGGAGCTCGTAAGTGTAACCCTTTGCTTTTCGATTAGCGACGCGACATCGCTTTCGATATTCGAATCGCGTTTCATTTTTCAAACCGTAATTTCATTTGAGAATTTATTGCTTTGGATTTTTCTATGATAGTGATTTCAATAGTTGTATTTCTATTCATCGTATCGATAAATTTCATATAGTTTTTATAAAGCAACAAACACTATGCACTATACGTCAGCTTTAAAACAATGATGATCACTATGAGATCTATCGATATGCATCGCTATCATGCCGGCCTGCAAAATTCCAAAATGCAACCAATTAAAAAAGTTTCTGTATCAGATTTATAATATATTAAGTTTTGCTCGCGACTTTGCCTACGTTAGTGTATATTTGACTTGTCCCTCGGTAACACTATATTTTTTCTAAGTCTCTAGTCCAGTCTCCAGCCTCTCCTTCTAAGAATATCATGACATATTTAATGACTTATTGATTTTTTATCAAAACCTTTTCAAACATACCAGCAAACAATTGAAATGAAGTCATTGTTGATTTCATTTACACTTAGTATTAGCTAATACCAGTGAAAATAAATATACTTTAAACCAGAATAACATAATCTAAATAAACACAAGAAATTGCCCTAACCATTGTGTTATTCACGCCAATATCGTAAGTTTCTACTTGTAGCCTTTTGGAGTGATTGTAATGAAGTTAGATAGAGAGGTAACTTGTTACCCTAAAAATAATATGGAATTATTTTCATCCAGAATATACCAATAATACTTAGAAAAAGATACGGGAAAAGATAAAAGCTACATAACTTAACGTTTTTTCAGCAATACTTAAAATTAATTTTAGGGTAACAGAGTTTAAGCATACCGTGGCTGAACCATTATTATTTCTAAAATATATACCATGTGAAAAAGAAAGCATCAAAAAACGAATACAAGATCATCAATACAAGTCGTATTGAGTTATTGACACGCGCTCGCTCCCCACTGAGAGGGGTGCCAATGAGGTTTGTCACAAACGACTGTGACAAATTACGCGCTAAACGCACTCCGCTAAGGACTTATCACTTACAGGCGCTCCCGCTGCAACTGTTTGTTATTATTTCCGTTCGCTTTATGTATCTTAATTTAAAATCGTTTTATGTTACGATATTTTTTATAAGAAAACTCTTATGGAATCTCTTTAACGGAAATAATTAATTCACGTTAAGATTAAAACTATCAGTAGTAAAAGAAATTTTGAATATTTTTTGGAACTATTACTCTCAATCCAATAAAAATGTTTTAGTCATAGAAATCTACACTATATCTGAGTGACAGAAGCTATGTGTTTTTTTAAAATTTCTATATTGTTATTGATCTGTACAAAGTTGTGGCTGTTGCTAGTACTATATATAACTTAACTTATAAGTACAGTATGTCACAGGTTATGTCATTAAAAAATCTTACCGTCCATCTGTTTATTTTTCCTATAAAAATTAAGAAGAAATTATAAATCTTTAATTATTTACGAATGTGTTCATTGAACAAACTTCAAATAGTGTTGAGAAATTGTAAAAAGTTACACATAAAGAGATACGAAGAAATGAATTTAGATCTCATACGATAAACCTGTCCACACAACCTACACGCGTCATATTTAATACATTGCTTTGGGCATCTTATTAGTGAAATATTAACAATTATTCATAGGCGATACAAGTAAACATCGAATGGGGAACAAATGGATTTTAAAAAACAAGGAATAAATTAGTAGCCGTGGACAGCGATTAATTTCTATGGCTTATAATTTATTCCTTGTCGAATCGAATTACATAGTTAGTTTTATTGTTAATTGTTCAAACTAACTTGGTTCAGGAGTTATTATTTATCTTATATATTTGAATATGATAATAATTAAAAATCAATTACTAAATGTATGTAAGCCCATTACTGCACAGCGGCTGGATCTATTTGCCTAATCATTTCTTGTTGTATTAGTAGTTGTTAGGAAAAGGTTTGTGTTAAAAGAAAATTTTGGAAAATCGTCAGAAAAAGTGACAATAAATTTTATAGAAAAAAATCTCCATATACAAAATGTGTGTGAGTGCGTGAGACAAAAGACAGTAGCAAGATTATAAAGATATTTACTAAATTAACATTTAATTGTTCAGTTGCCATCTTCTATAAAAAATAATTCATATGTGTAAAAAATCGGTCAAAATTTGATTGCAAAGAGTTAAGAGTACCTATGGTTATATTTTAATTCTATTATCTATTAAAAAAAAACACTTTAATTTTTGTCTCTTTTCAGTTAATAAATAAGGTTATATTCGGTAGTAGACTAAATCAGTAATAATAATATTACCTAAGACGTTCAATAATTGAACATAATTCACGCAGTCCGGTGAATCTGCAGAGGCCAAAGCGCTAACAGGGTATGTCAGTTCGGAAAAAAAAACATAATACATTATTAATGATAATAAAAAACAAACTGGTTACCTAAAATCTTTATAATGTCTTTAATTTAATTTTAAGTATAATTATAAAATAAATAGTATCTCGCATTGTAAAAATTAAATTCAGTTTCGTAGACCAAATAAAAAATATATATATAAAAAGTACTGAAATTTAATATATATCCCGGTCGATTATAATTAGTGTCTAAATAAATTCTTAACGAATTATATTATAGTATGTCACGATTGATAACCGTTTATAAGTGAATAAAACATCTTTTATCGTACGATACCATCGACATTTTGTGCCCATCATTTTACCACATCAGTGTTGCTACGACAAAAAACATAATTCAGATATAAATCTTATTTTTAATGCGGCAATACGTAAAATATCGTTACCTTTTTATTATTTATTGATTTAATGTTTTCGCGAAATTATTTCGGTTTCCAGATAATATATTTTTATCATATTAATAATTATTATAATTATGGTGTGAATACAATATAAATTATACGTTATATTTGTTTATTTATTGTATTGAATAATTTCCTAGTATATTTTATTATTGAAGTAATTTGTAGACTTTCTCAGATAATGTGTGTAAAGATTAAGAATGTAGAAGTACCTACCTTGATTTTCAGAACCTTTACTGTATAAATCGCTTCTTTTATTCTTGACTTCTCTGTTGCCCATTGTTTTTTTTTTGCAATAAGAATATACCCATTTTTTATAATAGGTAACCTTTGACACATGATCGATATACAAATTACTAAGTCTACATAATTTAAACAATTTTTGGAACGCCTAGGCTCGGAAGGTTCAAGGCTGATATTACAATTCCACAGATCCTAACCATTCGACCGTCGTGATTGGTCAGTCAAGTGAGCCTCACAAGTATGGACTTTTAAGAGCGATTATTGGGTAGTTGTATTCACTGAGTGGTTCACTTCATTCGATGACCCCTTCATCTTAGTGTGCTTACGTGCTTTCGAGATGAGAGAAGCATTTGTCACCACTTGAGACAAGTACCGCCCGAAACATAAGAGTACTTGAACGTAAAATAGATATATGTTTTATTGTAGCTTTATTATAATTGCTATGAGCACTGATCGATCTAGAAAAACGGTGACCATCAAGAAATCTGTAATCCATCTTAATTGCATCGAGAAAGAATACTGGTTGATTTTAGCAATCAATTATTTTTTTATACCTCACAAGTTTTAGCGTTTGTCACGGAATGTCAAATAACGATGTGGTCTATACGTGGTAAAAATGCTAAAACTAGGGGAGAACTGGCCCAAAACGACGGGATTTCATATAGATATTTACCTAACTCCTTAACAATCTTAAGGATGAAAATAAACATGTCGTTTACGGTGAATAATGACAGTAAAAACTGAACAATACAGCGACACCTACGTCATCAAAGTGACGTGTATAGCCACCCACAGACACGACGAGCTACTACCGAAGCGTATAGAGTAGAAACGCTTGTCCTGTACGTTTGTTGTAATTTTTTTTTATTATTTATACATCCAAATGGTCATCCGTTGATCAAAATTGGAATATAATAAGGGGTATACTATTTCTTTCTTCAAATATTAATATACAGATACTAGCTTTTGCTTATGGTTTCGCTTGCGTTATTGCATATTTGACTTATCCCTCGACACGAGTACTTTTTTCTGGAGGAGAGGTACCCTATGACTTTCTGTACCCCAGAAAACATATATACAATACTTCATAATGATTGCTAGTTAATAGTCATAATTTTATAATATTAGGAAAGAAGTAAGGATTTGTATTTTTTTTTGTTCCTCTAATGGGCAACAACTGTAGTCAGCGTTATACAAATATTGTAGTTTGTAGGCGTATGGAACATGAAGTGTTACGAATATATATTTATAAGTAAGGTTTTTGAGTCCTGATTGGTATGAAAAAAAAGCGATTTCCAATTTTTTTTATTAATGACATTAAAACTCGTGAATACGTACTAAAGATAAATTTTAAATGAATCTTTCTACGCACAGTATATAAAGGACGATATGGCCACAACATTAATCTGATTTCAAAAAATCTAAGTTGAAAAGAATCTTCGCATTTCACGCCAAGACAATCATATTTAAATATCGAGCAGTGTTTTGTTTGCATTTCACAACTGGCTATTAGTTTTTACAGTGGTAGTTACAAGCCAGGATGACGATAACGGCTGTTAGTGTTGTATCCTTACCTATTTAAATTGTTAGCTAGACCAGTGGTTCTCAACCTTTTTACTTAGCGCCGCCTTAACACACTACAAATTCGTGACACCCTTACATACAACATTTTTGATAGTGCGAAGTGAGCGAAATTGAGAGTTTGTAAATCTCGCGACACACTTGAGAGTTGCTTGCGACACACCAATATGTCGCGACACGGTGATTGAGAACCGCTGATCTACATTATTCTTTTATAGTGTATTCTTTGTCATAAAATGTATTTTATGAAGTAATTGTAAATAAAACATTAAGACACTTTTTTATAGTTTATGGATCAGTGACGTTATTCTGCCTGATGAAAATAATCGAAGTAAAATCTTAAAAAAGCGTCACTAACACGATATAACTAATTCAACACTGAACGCCATCATCATGTCGATGCATGCCGTGCAAACCGGTACTGTACTCACACTGATCCGGATACGCGACAAACTAAAAAAGGTTCTCTGTGACTGATTTTTCACCTAGTATATGATGGTCTCAACCCTGTTAGGTACAGATCCATACCAACTCGCTTGGTTACTAGATAGAAACCGGCGGATATAATAAGTAACAAGCGCAGTCGGGTATTAAGGCTTGTTCTCAAGAAATCATACTTCAAACATATCAATTAACAATACCCCTTATTGGTATAAAAACTTTGAAAGTAAGCACCCAAAATTAGTTAACCAAATACTTGAAGAAAAAACCGAAACAAATGATTTTTAACTTTATATTCTACGGAATAGAGTTCAAATCTTCCGGTGTGGCAACGAAACGTGTTTCAAAGTATGCGGACGTCATTCATTACACGAGTTCCTTTATTGTGTAAAGTTTATAATAAGTGTGTTTAAGAAAGTTTATCTTCTTTTTTTTTTTCTCGCCGATCTATCGATCAATCCGTGATCGATCGCTATCTCGGCGCGTCTGCGCCCGCGCACGGAGAAAGTCGCCCGTGTTACATATAATGGATCTTTGTTGTTTCACCGACGCCTGTATATTTGATTAAGCCGTTTGATAATAACCGTTCGGGCTTGACTACGATCAGGTTAATTATGAAATTATGAATATACGTGAAACAGCAATTCTATCAACTGTCCTTGTACCGGTCGTTGCTCTGGGAAATAGTAATTTCTTGCCCACGCGATACACCCAACCTGACTTCAGTCTGAACGTGATGAAAGGGCATAATAACATGGCGGGTGAGAGCTTTTAAATCGTCATAGGCTCAAACTAGTTGCTAGCCACCTGCTCTTAATGCATTCAATAAGCTTACTTAAAAAAAATGGCAAAAATAAGTATTCCTATGAACCATCCACCAAAAATTTCACATCCAATTTTTTTATGCCGATATTCGATGTTCAGTGGTTTTGAAATGACTAAGTCTCAAGAGAACTGTATTTTCATAACAGAGTTTATAACAACATATTTAGGAATAACACTCATTATCTTTTAATATCCGATTAAATTCTAATAAAGACCTAATCTAACGGCATAATGAACTCAACCATATAGTAGAATCCAAACCTCTCATAGAAACTACGCAACCCTTAAAGAAGTTCACATTATTTGTTTATTATAATAAATCACTACTACATTTATTCCGATAAATTGTGGCTATCGAGCTGGGTTGCCACATGTAGGGTTTAAGTTTACAGGAAATAAACGATTAAAATGCGAAACGGTGTTGAAAAAAGTTTCTAGCAAAATTTTGACTTCAAGTGTGAATTCTTTTCTCTTATTATGTCTCTTATTATACGGTAATAATACAATGGAATATATATTTTAACTTCTTTCATATTAATTTGAAAAAAAAATGTACGTACATATGTATGTCGAATAGACTAGAATAAAGTGTTAATTTTGACATCGTAAAAGTTAGTTGAAATTGTTAAAATATTATTAAACTCGCGTCTGCCTGCGATTTTCTCTGCATTTGTAGCATTAAAAATAACGACATCATATGCATTATCTTTGTGCAACTCTCATGGATTATGCAGCGAACGCAGAGATAGCTCTCAGTTAACAATTTTTTTTCCAACTTACTTTACAATTATTATTATATTTCGGCTAATGTTGACAATATCTTGGTAAATTTTAGGTTGTATATTATTCTAACGTATAAGCTATATTACTGCAAAGTTTCTTGAAAATTTGTTTAGTAACTTTTTTTGTGAAATAGTAACAAATATTTATAGAATGTATATAATGATTATTTATTTATATAAGACGATTTATCGCTATAATTAAAAATATGAAAAAACTTATTTGGTTTTGTTACAGGGCTCTAGGGTTCAGGGCTATTATAGAGTGGATCAATATGTGAACGATGATGATGTCTGGAATTGACCCCTCTCTGTGCATCCACTAAAATCGATTGTAATGTATAATGAATTTTAATTATATAAGTATATGTTAAAAAGATAAACCCGACCGAGTTTCTTGCCGGTTCTTCTCGATGACTGGGATGTATTCCGAACCGGTGGTAGTTTTGACGTTCATAAGCGCCTTCTTAGGGCCTAAATTGAATAAAGTATTTTTGATTTGATTTGTTAATAATCTAATAGTTGTGGTAAGATTATACACCATATAAAAAGTTAGTTTTTCTATCCGTATAAGAGATATGTGAATAATATATCTTTATATTTCTTTATATGATGTCATTATTTGAATCTTTGTTACTGTAATTTCCGGTATTTCTGAAAAGGCTGGCAATACTAGTACTAAGCTGTCAAAGGTGAGCCGACATGGGCTCACACTATATGGCTTCCGGGTGCGTTACGTCACAGTGTTGACGGGCGATGAGCAGGGCCCGTTGATTTCGTTTGTTTTTATTGTCCATCAACGTTTTACTAGATATTTTGATTAGCTCTCGTTGTAAGGTTAGCAAAAACAAAAAAATAAATAAATACCTGCTGCAATCTCAAACTGAATAGCATTTCCATCTGCAATCTGTCACATATACGTAGTTATTTTTGAGAAGGAAGTTTTTATGCGTCGTAAGTTAAAGTCTATCGACATAACACAATACACTTCATAGGCCTTGCCAGATTAACAGTGTAGTAGATAGTTCGAAAAAAAAAACTAATACAACGATAGTTTATAGGTATATATGACGTAGTGCAAAAGGAGTGGGGATTATTCTCGTATGGACCGTCGGACCGTTCATCGGCTTGTACAATTCGAAATACACGATTCGAAATGTCAGAGACTGTCCAATAATACACGCATTGTGATAATAATGTATTAGACAAATGCAGTGAGGTGGCCACCGATAAAAATTGGCACCGGCAAAAAATAATTTCACTTGTTGTACTATCGGTACACTAATTAGTTCCTTTGCACGTGTTATTCTATACTTGTTTGCCTACTTAGTAAGTGTAATTTATGTCATATGTTTTTGGTGAATTTGCAGGTCAGTCGTGACTCCAAGACGTAAACTATATAACTCAAGAAAACGCCAACACTAGGGATCACATTTAAAAACTCTTTAATAATATTTTCGAAGTGCGAAACAGAACTGTGAAAATGATATGTTTACAATGAAAAGCATATATCTATTTAGTTAGCTACTTATCTGTACATACTTATACTGTGTGCTTATATATATATGTAGAATATTTGATTATATTACCAGTTAATTGTAATCAAACATGTTAAAATATTTTATTAAAAGAAAAAAATATTTATTTGTTGCCAACCAACTAATTTGTCATTTTCATTGTCTGGAAAAATTTACTCGATAGACTTTTTATTTATTTTATTTTTTAGTGTTTATATATATATTTTTTTTTTTATACATTTTCATAAGTCATTTTCATTGTTTGGAAAAAATTACTCGATAGACTTTGATGACTTTTTATTTATTTTATTTGTTAGGCGCTTGGTAAAAAAATATATTACGCTAATCTTCATTGAATCTAAAGTTATTAAAAAATGATGACTTAAGAAATTTTGTAATCAAGGTACGTACTTATATTTTTGGTATCAAGTTTTTATGTTTTTTCTTCTTGGCATAAAATACATTGTTAAGAATCTCAACCTACTTGTAAATAAAATGTTTAATAATAAAACACACCGTATATATTACGATGAACTTATGGTTTATACCGTCTCTTTTTAACGCGTTCTAATTTATACCTGTCTTTTCTTTTCCGATTTCATTAAAATAACTTGGCTGGTATTTTATTTTCTTAAAATGTTTATATACATGTTAATCTAAACTGGCTTTATATTTTATAGATATATCGATCATTTTTACTTCATATATACATATAGGTAAATGTTATACACTTACATGTGCGTACTGGAACCCACAAGCATCCATGCAGAGGTAGAGACAGGTGGAGACCCCCTGGATCGTCAGGTGGCCTGGCTTGTATGTCGCACGCTGCAGTATTGCTGAAACGAAAAAAAAACATTAATTACGAATATGTAAATTCACAAGATAATATTTAAATTTAAATATATGTTGAATTCAGTGAATATAGTGTTGGAGTTTTAACGGATTTTCCTTCTGTCATATAATGTATTTTTATACTAACTGTCCGTCCCGGCTTTGCACGTGATTACTAATGAAGATAACCAAACCATCCCATTACAGTGTGATAGTACTGTACAATATGAAAATCGATTCACTTTTTTCAAATATGAAATCGGACAAACAACAGACAAATTGATTTTATTTATAAATTTGTCTCTTAACTGACACTACATTTTAGTTACTGTGCATATGTGAAGTAAATTAGAAAAAATACAATGAATTATACATTCATAGACGTCATTAAAAACCTCTGGAAAATTCTAACATGCGAGTCTTCGTTCCGTTACAAATGAAATGGTGCTACTAACAAGACACTAATATAATAATACGATATATTTTTATGGCAGTAACAAGCTCTAATGACAAGGATTGTTTGCCAAAATATATATACATTTATATAACAAGGAAAGGTCTGGCCACAATACTATATACCAAAAAGTTATAGACTGCGAAAAGAAAAAGTTTGTGAATGTGTTGTTTTTGACGTGTAGGTCTTTGTAAACACTTTCGCCACTGTCACGTGCGACATATATTTTAAACATCGGAAGCTCTGTTTATTGTCCGTTACATAAGTTAAACTATGACTACTTGAAACCATTTTTAATTTTTTTTTATATACAACAAAGTCAAATATAAGTAAACAGACATATGCTTTTGTGGTAATATCTAGTTACGACAACAAAACGCAGACGTAAATCGACAACAGTAAGTAAGGAATACCATGTACATTTCATTTAAAGCAACATAGTAATAATGGAAACAAATTATGGTCATGGCCGCGCTATCCACATGAACCTTAAGGCCCCAATAGACATTTCAAATAACCCGCCATCTGCAATCTAAGCGGCTAAACTTATTTACATGACAGTTGTATTAGTATCAACGGTGTTGCTATCATAGACGCGGAATTAAAGCGTCTGAAATAACATTCAAAACGTGTTGTTGCTTTACGGTTTATGGCTTCGGAAATGAGACGGGGGTTTGCATTCGTAATGGGCGACGTCATTGAATAAAACTGTGTACGTTTTGACGTTAGTACTCGCGGAGGGCCGAGCGTTATGCGACATGGGGTCGAACGTTTACGATTTACAGTTGGAATGTAATTATGCGTTTGTAAATCGGAATGGATCGGATAGCTATTTTAATGTAACTGTATAAGAGTCTTCGTAAAGATATTTCATTCATTTATGTAGTAAGTCGGTACCTTCTTGAGTATTTGTTTTTTTGCCGTAACTTTAAACCCGTTTTTATTTATGTGAACAGATAAATATTTTTTGGGTAGCAATTATCGAATGTGGATTCTTTCATAGTTTAAGGCATACGTTTTGTCATTGGAAAATATGCAGGCGAAGATTGTGTTAGCAACTACACAATGTTAGCACTTCACGCGGCGTTTTTTTTTTAATTATCGCTGACAACTCACCTCCCGTGCAGAATTTGCGTGGCTTTTTACTACCTTGCATAATATAACGGTGGAGCAAAGACTTCTAAAGCGTTTTTATGGTTCATAAACGATCTTTTATCTCGTCGAATGGATAAATGAGAAAATTTTAACCTTTAAAATATACCATAAATATTTGTATTTTTTATTCAAGCGAATGATAACACGAGATTTATGTGATTCATTTGAGTGCTAAATTCGTGAAGATCCAGATACGAAATGAGTTCTTAGAGGATCCATTAACATCGTAAACTTTAACTGGGCAGATGTGGTTTCATGCGCGTTTTTTATCCTTATTTAATTTCTCTTCATATTTTATTATTTCCAAAAGCATTATTGTTTTTTTTTGCTATCAATTTTTTTTATAACATATATATATATATATTTAAGTTGAAATGCAGTCTAATTTAATTGGTAAATTAATGTGAATGAAACCGCGAGTTGTTGCCAGTAAAGTACATACCAAAATTTCGACTTAATCGAAGAATTCTGGCTTATATTCTTAAGACTTCCTGACCACGCGCGTTATCAGATAGCCATCTCCATTCCGCTCTCATAACATCGATTTGTCTGTTCAATAATGGTCTCAATTTACATGTAAATAAGGTTTTTATCGGGGTTATCTTAATAACGTCGGTTCGACATCAAAACACATCTGTGATAAAAATAACGTACTTCAATAAAGTAGAAAAATATTGACTCGTTAATTCGTTTCTCATGTTAATTCCTTGTTAATTAACGCTGATAAATTTGATCATTTTTCTTACCTGTTTCTTACCACTATCAGTAAATAATTATTTTATTAATTATTTCAGCTGCTTTAACTTAAATACTTTGCAGCGTAGATAACGCTAAAGTTGCGTTGAGTTAGAAAATTCGATTTTTGGCCCATCTCCTTAATGCACAAGTTCGGCGGACGAGGGGAGGTAGCTGGTCGTGTACCCAGTGTACATCCCTATAAGGACGGAGCCCGGTGGTAATCTTTCATGGTGATAGCTCAGCACGGTCCCATGCCGCCGCAACTTAAAGCGGTGGCCGGTACACCGTGGGGTTGTAGTCCGTGCGAGTCGGACATAACCCATTCTCTCCCCCGGGAGGATGGGTATCCATAAGGGATTTCTCGACGTTAATAAAAAAAAAAAAGAAATTCGATTCTTACCCAGAATGCATTGTATTTCTTTTTGAATACATGATTTAATAGATACGATGAAATGTGTCAACTTTAAAAATTATCAACTCCTAGGGTAGAAATGAAATATATTTATACACAAGTTTTAACAATCACAGAGGAGTGACAGCTCACGCTCAGGCTCACGCTCAGCTGCGTAAAACGCAGAGAGTGATGGCCGTCAGAGCCATCCGCGGATACCGCACGATCTCCTTCGAGGCGGCCTCCCTTCTAGCCGGATCCCCACCCTGGGACCTGGAAGCGAGAGCCCACGCGTCCCTGTACCAAAGACGCGTGGAGGCGCTGGAGCAGGGCCGGAGACTCGCACCTCGGGAAATCGAGGTCCTCCGGCACCAGCTCCACCAGGTCCTAGTCATTGAAGAATGGGAACGACGACTTGAGCGACCGAGCTGGGGCGTGGCTACCATAGAAGCCGTTCGGCCGGTCATGGCCGAATGGCTCACCAGGCGGCATGGCACCCTGAGCTTCCGGCTGACACAGGTGCTCTCGGGGCATGGTTGCTTCGGGAGTTACCTGTGTCGCATTGGCCGGGAGCCAACGCCAGGGTGCCACCACTGTGGCTGCGCAGCCGATAATGCGCAGCACACACTGGAGGAGTGTCCCGCCTGGGACGAGCCACGCCGCGAGCTCGTCGCGGCCATAGGCCCGGATCTCTCGCTCTCGACCGTCATCGTCCAGATGGTCGAGAGCGAGACCGGGTGGATCTCCGTCGCCTCATACTGCGAGGCAGTCATGCTCGCGAAGGAGGCGGCGGAGAGGGAGAGGGAGCAGACCACCAGGCTCCCCTCCCGCGGTCGACGAACACGGCGGCGACGGGTCGGCGACGACCTCATGCCGCCGTAAAAAGGGCCTGTGGGCGACGGGGCGGGCGGGCACGTCCGTCGCCCTGAGCAGTGCTTTCTGCACAGGCCCGCGTGGTGGAGGCGCTTGTGCCGAGTGACTCCCACAGTTCGTCGGGGGGGTATAACACTCGCCCCCTCCTGAGGGGTCTACCATCTTGACCCCTCAGACCGCAGACGGGGCCCCTGATGAGGGGCCGACACCTGCCGGGGAGCAGAAGTAATGCCTTTAGCAGTTCCTGCTCCCCGGCCAAATAGGTGGTCCGTGGAAGTCGGACATAACCCACCCCCCGCTGCCCGACGGGGTGGGTATCCGATACGGATTTTCCCCATGTAAAAAAAAAAAAAAAAGAAAAGGAGTGATGCATAGTATATGCACGCGGACATTCAGTGTCGAGCTGCCGTAAAGAGCGGACGTGTTGTTGAAGCTCTTAAAATTTCTTATGACTTTTATTATTTCGTATCAAATCAATTATCTATACATATAAATAAAATTGGAGTGTCTGTTTGTAATATCAAAATAACGACTTTTTACTGTTTGGATATGAACGTATACACGATACTGATAACAAAAGTACAGTTTTTAAAATATTTGTCTGTTTGTTCCGGGTTATCTCCGAAACAGTTGAACCGATTTTGACAGAAATTTCACTGACGGATAGTTAAAATAACAGCGGATGACATAGGCTACTTTATTTTAGACTAGCTATTATCCGTGGCTTTGTCTGTAGTACTATCTTCAATACGATTGGATCTATTTTCATGGGACTTTCACTGACAGATAGCTAACGTTATAAAAAGTAATTAAAGCTTTTTTTTATGTTGGATTAGCTTTTACCCATGGCTTCGTTTGCAGTACTATCTCCAAAACGTTTGAACCACTTTCATCACGGAACTTTCACTAACAGATAGCTGATCTTATAAGAAGTAATTTACAATTACAAAAAAAAACGCATGTGGAGCTGCGGGACACAAACAGCTAGTAAACTTATATAATTCTATTCTTATTCTCATCGAATAAAAAAAAAATAGTGTTACGATAACAAAGTCACGTGGATTAGTTAGTGCTATAATAAACATCAAATTTGGATAATGCACAAGACACATCCTAGCTTGAGACATAATATATCATAAGTTAATGACGATATCGTGCTATATCGATTCTTGCGATCTACAGAACGTTTTAGATACAATCAGAGATTTATGCACAGCATGATTTTAATTTAAACGACCTTTATTAGTACCCACTGTTTGGGACCATTATTCAAAATAAATCATTCTTTGTAAATAATGTTAAGAAGTCTGTGTTACACTGTACACAGTTAAAATGTGAAACTTAATTACTGCTTTTATTATGATACTGTAGTTGCTTATTGTAATGTTAATAAAACATTTGGCTTACCTTATGTATGGTTTTTGAAGTTATACTTCTTTTGGCGCGTTAGGGAAAAATGATGAGAGTAAATTTTTACGATGCGCGCACGCCGTCACGAATAACCGACACTCTGAAGTTAGCTATAGTCAACATTTTATTCAAAGAAATTATGTATTTATTAAATACCTTTTTTCTATTGTTAGTGTCGTTTTTTCTAGAAACGTAGAGTAAGGCGAAAATTAGAATTATTGAAAAGATTTTTATCTTTTTACGCCAAAGAAGTGTAACTTCTAACGCGTGTACATAAGTACACACTATTTTTTATTGTGATTTATAGTTTATTTTTTTATTATAAAGTAGCCGACAGCCATGTAGTTTATCTATTGTAGGTGGGTATTGAAGTCTGTTTATACTAACCCCATTGGAGTTACAGGCTTAAGACTAGTAGTAAAGATCCTGAGGAGTAGCTAAGATTGAGATGGGATGCCTTTTGTAACAAATCGTTTTGCTTTACCGCAGAAATAGTTGAGATGGTGATGCTTTCAATATCTATTTGTCTACGACTTCGTTCTTATGGTCATCATTTTAATGCAATTATATATCATGATATCTCCAAAAAGGCTTTAGAGATTGTACATTCCACAAGAATTTGAAAAGCAGCTTTGTCCTGTGGAAAAATTCGGAGCAGAGTATGGGATTCGAATAGAAGTCGTGGTGGTCGAGTGATTTGGCTGATGGAATATCAATTCAATGTCCGAACCCTAGAATGTTCGATTTACTTTCTCGAAATTCGTCTACATTTACCATTTTAAATTGATAAAACTAATGGCTGACGTTAAAACAGGAAAACTGAACCTAAGAAATATTCTTGTAGTAGCGCCGTATGTGGGAAAGATAGGGATCTATTGATTTCTCGGAGTTAGAAATCGCCAATACGTCGTGGGCTGGCGTGGTGATTATGCACATACCTTCCTTCGGGAAGAGGCCCATGACCCTGCAGTGGCATTCTTACGGGCTGATGATGATGATGAACGTTGGCCTCTGACTTCATCTGCGTTTGTATATTTATAAGTAATGGCCTTCTTATATTGCTTTGTGCCACTGGGAAATACTACCCTTATTTGTATGACATTAGAAAACTTGATGTCTTCCACATGAAATTCTTCCGACCAATTCTTCCTGTGAGTTACCAATTATATATCTAATTCAGACATTTCACGACGGAGTAGGGTCTGTGGTACACAATCAATATGTATAACACGTCATGTGGGACACTGCGGTTACATTATACACAGGAATGACTCCAGGTTACCTAAGTCTGTGTTCTATTCACAGTTATAGCCTGGTAAGCGCAAATCTGGAGATTCAATATCTTCGTTATAGAGATGTGATTACATGCCATCTCAATGCATGTAATATATCTCCAGGTAAGTGATAAATGCTCGTATTCCGTGCAACAGAGATCAATCTAGCGCAACTTCATCGAGAAGGCAATAAAAGCATTCGAAAAACATCGATTAAAAGACCTCCATGCTTGCCTTTTCAAAAAGAGCCAATTTTTTTAGTGGGGAAATCCTGCATAGTATACCTATAATCCCACGGACCACAGTGGGTAGTGTTCCGACACTAAGGCGGTAAGGGTCCGCTCTTACTTTCCTATAGAGAAACGGCCCGGTACAATCCCAGGTGCCTTTCAGAAGGCTGAACCACTGTTAATGAGAGACAAGCAAAAAATAAAGAGACAATCTAAGCCTTCCTACGCTTACACTCTAAATTTATCCGGTCAGTTACATTATAGTCCTTGTAACTATTTGTTTCAAATTAAATTTGGTTTCGCAAGCCACACACGCTCCCGTTCCCGAAGATAACAATCGTTATCACACTATAATAATGGCTGGTCCTTTTTTGTATTACACTTAATTATTTACCTTTTAATCACATGATTTGTTAACTAAAAGCAGGTGTGATCGTAACAAATCGCGGCGATTTGTCTCATCGAACAGATGAAATAATAAACAGAACGGAACAGTTCTAATATAAGCACTTTGTTTATTTGTATTGTTAATAACATCTTGATCGCACGATGACTCCGGATCGTTTTAAAAGACAATGATTTGTCTGGTGATGTAATCATGTGGATAACTTTCATCTGATCACGAGTTCAAGATCATCGGTAAACGTTTGGTCGTATCGCTGACCGATCATGGGCTTTCGGCGCCCGCGGCGACGCTACATGTACCGCGCGCGCCTCGGCGCAAGTGAACGCCAATTTAATATTATTACTGGTCATCTAGTTATCGAAATTCGACCATATATCCATTAATGCTTTAAGTTTCAACATTATTGAATATATTTTAGTTAAAGAGTGTGGATTTTTGTTTCATTTAAAATATGTATGAAACTTTTCTGTTGTAACTAGTGATAAATAATATCACATTTCATATTATTTCTATAATCCAAAACATCAATTATATATCGAGCGAATGTGACAACTTTACACGGGCCAAACTACATTACAATTCACTGAATTATATAGTTTGTGATAGTAAAACTACGAGTGGCAAAGAGATGAAACAATATTAATATAGCGACTGGTGTCACCATCACTTCTCTCCAGAAGTGATTAACTATTTTAAAAGAAACTGAGTTACTGGCTTTTCCGTAACCCTGAAATGTGATTGTGAAAAATTATTTACTACTAAATTACATAATACTTAATTATACTACGTAAAATCACAGCAGCTATGTAAAAAATAACTAGAAATTAATTATCACACGTTATATAACGCGATGAAATATTACATCACGCTGTTTTTATTATATAAAAGTAGCATAATGATAAATCACTCTATGCAAAAAAGAACATGATTCTTTCGCGAGTCGCGACCGCTTAAGCGTTTATATTCGACTGTGGAAAACGAATCGATGTTCAGGCGCCGGTTGGGTGACGAACACTTTCCTGCAATTTGTTGGACATAAAATATCAAAGCGGACACTTTTACGACGATTGAGTTTATTAATAACGAACTGTTATATTGATATATCGTGTGTTATTATTTATTTAAACTGATGTAAAAATATTGCTTAATAGTTTTTTGATTTGTTAATAGTCTTGTGATTTTACGATATTCCGACTGAATTATCGAGGAAATTTTCACATATTCGTATTAGAATAATATATATTACGGGTTAGTTTTTGTTTTCTTTAATAACTACACTATATTTAAGTGATTAAATCACGTCAAAGTGTAGTGTTGACCATCAACATTAATAAAGGTTTTTTCGAAGGTATATAATAAGGTGTATAATATTAATAATTAATATTTGTAGGTGGTAGAGCTACGCTGAAGCTATTACTGGTTTCAGCATGAATGGGTCGGCTCGCCCGGGGTAGTACCACCCTCTCACAGAAAACCGACGTGAAGTAACAGTGCCCGCACTGTTGCGTTTCGTTCGGTCAGTGATAGCGCCGGAGGCCCACATATTTAAAAGGCCGGCAACGCACTTGTGACTCCCCTGGTGTTGCTAGTGTCTGTCGACGGCGGTGATCATTTACCTTCAGGTGATTCACCTGTTCGTTTGCCCCCTATAATATAAAAAAATAATAATAAGAGAAAATCTAGAATATATTGAAAATCATGTGAAACCTAGCCGCTTTGAATATGCCGGCTCGGTATTTACCACTAATCCTCGTTAAAGAGTTGTGAATGAGGGCCCGCTGTGCAATTTGCAGATATATCCGACACGCGGTGAGCGCCCCAAGGCACTAATAAGGGGACGATTGACATATAGGGACGTACTCATGTCGATAATCATAGTCGATCCTTCGTTATTACCGTGTAATTGAATGTAATTTATTTCTTAACGGAGAAAATAATATATAGATAGAATAATCTTGAGACAAATGTGGGAAATATTTTTATTTACATTCTATTGAAAACTTTCTTAAGCTTAACTGACGGACAACGTGTTACTAAACTAATAAATAAGTTATGGATTATTTGGTATGATGTCGATAAGGGGCCGTTCAAGTATTATGTAAGCACTGAAGTGAGGCAGGGTCTTTGATTTGCTTATTTTTAATGACATTAGAGATGGAGGGTCTTATCCACTAGGCTATCATACTACCAAGTTAATTTCCTCTGTAGATTATAAATTCCTTATTACTAGGCTTGTTAACTGTTGCCCATGAATTAATAAGGAAACCAGATTATATAAAATATCACTTACATAAATTTTTA
Source organism: Antheraea assamensis (assembly GCA_035772565.1). Taxonomy (NCBI): domain Eukaryota; kingdom Metazoa; phylum Arthropoda; class Insecta; order Lepidoptera; family Saturniidae; genus Antheraea; species Antheraea assamensis. The sequence continues at coordinate 2,275,176 of JAQQSE010000001.1, forward strand.
CGTAAGCTTGGGAGGGGGCGGAAAGAAATTTGCTTACTTTTGCTTAGGCGCTTTTAAGGCGCTTATGAACGTCAAAGTTACCACCGGTTCGGAAAACAACCCAGTCATCGAGAAGAACCGGCAAGAAACTCGATCTGGTTTATCTTTTCATTACACATATTATAAATTATATTTTTAAAACATAGTTATAAATAATTACATTCGGTTTTGGTGGATGCACAGAGAGGGCGTCATTTCCAGACGTCACCATCGTTCACATTTTGATCCACCCTGTAATAGCCTTTAGACATTAAACCTGCTTGACATGGTGCTTGAACTTAGTATCCGGGAAATAGGTAACGTGTTTTGGAATTTTGCTATAAAACCTAACACTATTACCTAAAAAACTGTTACCGGTCCTAGTGAGCCTAAAACATGGAATGACCAATTTGTTATTATTTCTTGTATTTAGATTATGTCGGTCCTTTACGAAATCTAGCTTATCTAAGTTTTTGCGAACGTACATTAGATTTTCAAGTATGTATTGGGAGGGCAGAGTCAGGATACCGAACTCCTGAAACTTAGCCTTTAATGATTCCCGAGGCCCCTTATCATAAATTAATAAAATAAAAAATATAATACATGTATATTAAGATAAACCTTTAGATTTACACAAAGCTAATGTATGGCGTTATCTTTTATAAACATACAATAATAGACGGAGTCGCAGGCGGCCTATAGTATTCATATCAATGTATATAATAGTACATAGGGATGACTTAGGCGAGTATATCTTAACTAAGGCCTCATAATTGTTGATATGTGCTCGGAAAATTTAGATAAATTAGTTTTAGTTACCGACTCATCATTTTAGACTCAGTAATATAATTAAAAGTTTTTTTTTTGATAATATTGTTAAGTTCTACAATAAGGTTCCAAAGAACATTACCGATTTACCAAACAATACGTTTAAGCGCCAAGTCAAGCAGGTTTAACTGTCGGAAAGGATATTTTAGGGCAGATTGTTACGTGAACGATGGTGGTGGATGATGGTGGTCAGCACGATCCCATGTCGCCCCAACCAAAAGCGGCGGCCGGTACGCCGTGGGGTTTTAGTCCGTGCGAGTCGGATATAACCCACTCTCTCCCCCGAGAGGGTGGGTATCCATAAAGGATTTCCCCACGTAAATAAAAAAAAAGGCCCTGCGCAAGAAAAGATTAATCAGTTGTCAACAATTTGCGTTTATATTGTCCTTAATGGTATTATATATGCAAATGTAGTTTATTTATACGTTACGTTTTCACACCTTGACAACTTCACCGATAAAAACCGTGAACAAAATGTAGTATTTAATTTCTTTTTTGAAAAGATAAACGTCTTTTTTTAATTCTTCTCGATCTCAGGAACGTTTTTTTTTTATTTTTTAAAGTTTATATCATACAAAATATTTTTGGCTTCGATTTAAATTCGTTAATAAACAATATGTGGTCTTTGCAATAAAAATTTGTACTTAATAAATGATTAATATCGATTATGTTTCGTTATCTTTAAATAATGTAAAGATTTTCTTAAATACGATGTAAATACTGTGTTGTAAATTGAAAAAATCACATATACGAAAAATATTTTGATTTTTAGTGTTGCCATTTTTAAAGTTACGTATATTTCTATTCTCCCTGGTGTATGTTCTTAGTTAGAATTTTGTACTTCAAAATTGCGAAGAAAATTCGCAGGCGTGTTTCTGTTTTTGTTTATCTATTGACTTGTTTTTAAAATATATTATAGTATTCCTAAGGAATATTATTACCATTCAAGCTTAATGAAAAAATATATTCGTGTTTTTTTTTTAACTAATGACTATATCGATTATAGTAATTCATTTTGAAATAAATCACGAAACCATTTTTTCATTACTATTACCATGTCATTGATAAAGGTCAAAAGGTAAGATATTTAACACAAAAATATATAAGTGCGATCATAGATCATACATCCAATATGGCGGTTGTTGCGCAAGCGCACATAATAACGGTCAGTCACGCGACGACCACACGCATTGACGGACGTGCCGAGTGCGAGCGACCACTGTTATTTCATCTAATTAACGGTTGGATGCGTTAAGTTCCCTGCATGTACCGTTCCATTGGACTCTTAAATACAATTATTCAGAATATTCTGTAATATGGTTGTAGCCTTGAAATTTATTTAGGAATTTTCTTTTACCAGTTATAATTTCCTTAATTTTGTATTATTTTAATTTGAGAAATTGTTATGACAAAGTTATTAAATTATAAGATGAACTCTCTTTTTAATAATTCATTGAAATTTTTTATTCCAAGCTTTTTCTGCAGGAAGTTGGGGGGATCTACTAAGCACTTACATTAGCTGTGATAGCAGTCTAAAAAATTATTATCTATACATATAATAAAAATGAAGTGTTTGTTTGTAATATCAAATTAACGACTTTTTACGGACTGGATATGAACGTATACACGATACTGATAACAAAAAAACAATTTTTAAAATTTTTGCCTGTCTGTCTGTCTGTTTGTTCCGGGTAATCTCCGGAACGGCTGGACCGATTTTGTTAGAAATTTCACTGACGGATAGTTAAAATTACAACGGGTGACATAGGCTACTTTATTGTAGACAAGATATCATCCGTGGCTTCGCCTGTAATACTATCTCCAAAAGGATTGGACCTATTTTCATGGGATTTTCATTGACAGATAGTTAACGTTATAAAAAGTAATTAAAGCTTTTTTATTTTGGACTAGCTTTTATCCATGGCTTCGTTTGCAGTACTATCTCCAAAACGTTTGAAATCATTTTTCACGGAACTTTCACTAACAGATAGCTGATCTTATAAGAAGTAATTTCCAATATGAAAAAAACGTATGCAGAACTGCGGGCAATAGGTAGTTTACTATAAAATTAAACGCTGTCTTATTCAACATTAGGTTCTTAAAGGCATCGGCACCGCTTGGTTTTCGAAAAAATATAGCTCATAAAAAAAAAAAGTTAAGACATGATTGTTGCAAACGTAGCACGTGTAATGACGTGGCACACGGGCTAATAAACCTGTGATAAATCAAAACGAAGATGGAGTAGGCGTAAGGAATGAAATGAGTGACGTAATGCGTAAATTCCAATTCCGCAGAACTGGTGAAATACGTGTATCGGGAAAACATGATTTTTACGTGCTACATTCTATGCATTCTATCGTCTGTATTAAACCCTTCATCACTCACGAAGAGGGAATTGCTTTCACTGTGAAGAAAATATTTATACTATAGTAAAAAAAAGGTATCTACAAAACCGAGATGACATTACTGAACAGCAAAAACATTTATAGACGTAACGGTATCCGTCGAGTTATTATAACGGTGGGCTTTATCTGTCAGTCACCTCTTCACCTTGCCCGCCCTGTTATCGCGCCGTGATGTAACATTACATTCGTACCATTCTTTTGTAACGTTTATCTCTCGGACTTCCTCCTTTTAGGTTTCCATTAATTTACTTATTAGGCCTATCTCGATATTGCTGCTTAGTTATTTTCTTTTGTTTTGTTACCGGTTGGCGTTGTTTGGCCACAATAATACGACAACAATAACTAGAATGCTAGACTTCGGTGTGAGACTGGTATGTCTGTGAAACGTATGCACAGAGCTTGGCTGTTGAATCTGGTGGGGACTGGTAAGTAATGTGAACTTGGAATTTTGAAGCCCATGTTCAGAGATATCTCCTATCGCTTTGTTCACATTAAAGGTAACTATATTCGACGGCTATTCCTTGTATGTGAAAAGTAGTGTTTAAGTCTATTTTCTATTCGTTAAGTATATACTGCTATCTTGTATTGCAGATGGTTTCCTGAAGCATAAATAAATAGAAGCTTCAGTTAAAATCTACTTTCAGATAATAAATAGGTCACTGGATACTAGTTTGCACTTCCGCCTAGAATTGATTGCCAAATTATCTCACTGCAACTGTAAACGTTTGATTTCATTTGTTCGAAGATACTTGTACTTGATTTTTTTTGTTGTTGTTTCAGTTAATAATATTCCATTTTTTATCAGTCCTTTTAATACTCAATCAAGTACTGTATGTATGGTGTAAGTATGGTATAATACAAAGTGACGCCTTCGGCAATAAAATGAAATGTCATAAATCCATTCAACGGAGAATCTACGTATTCACAATTTGCCTTTTTTTTATATTATAAGGGGCAAACTAACAGGTGGGTCACCTGATGGTAAGTGATCACCGCCGTCCATAGACACTAGCAACACCAGGGGAGTCACAAGTGCGTTGCCGGCCTTTTAAATATGTGGGCCTTCGGCGCTCCCACTGGCCGAACGAAACGCAACAGTGCAAGCACTGTTACTTCACGTCGGTTTTCTGTGAGAGGGTGGTACTACACCGGGCGAGCCGACCCATTCATGCTGAAACCAGTAATAGCTTCAGCGTAGCTCTACCACCTACAGCCTACTTATAAATAGGTATAAACGTGAACCGGTGATTTTACGGTTTTTATAAAAACCGATTCACCTCTCTATATCCAATAATAACGTTTCAATCTTCGGTATTATCAAATGTAATTATAATAAAACGCTAGTATATGAAACTGGATCAAAATATAATAACGACTAATGAAAAATAAAATGATTCGAAATGTCAAATACGATAGAAGAATCTCTCTCCGCGTCCGTTCGACGATATTATAAACTATAAAAATAATGCCACCGATTGTCAACATAATGAAATTATAAGATACGGACACCGGAGCTATGGGGACCGATATAAATAATAATTACGGTGAAAGTTTTCGTAGATGTCACCACTGGATCGGGCCCACCGTGAGGTTCAGATTAGATTAACTTTGGGTATATCCAGACGGACACATTATAGGAGCGGTTATCACGCTTATTATTATGATGTAGTGCCGTTGTTTCTTCCAATTTGTTTATATAGTATTCTAGTGGGATAGCGTAAAGTTTTAAGTAATAAGTATAAGTAATGTTTACTTAAGAAATTGTGTGTTAATAATTAGAAATACTTATTAAAGTTAAGTAGGAATATGAATAATTTAATGGGTAAGGGGTGTTGTATTAAAAAAATGTAATATCCGACCCAGCCAGTAATATAAAAAAATATAAAAAAAAAACAAATCAGTTATATCTGAATCACTCCGTACCATTTTAAAAAATAAACTGTACTTATTATCCAACCAATCTATTCATATTTAAAAAGTAAATTGGTAATATCTGACTCATATTGTCTTATAAAATATAATATCCAACCCACCTAGTAATATTTAACAAATAAAAATGTAATTGGTAATGTCGAAGCCACTCAGTAATATTTATAAAGAAAACAAATCGGGTAACATACGACTCGCCCTGTTATATTTAAAAAAAAATCGGTATTATGCAAGCCACCTCGTAATATTGTAAAAAAAAATAACGAATCGTTATTATCTGACCCACCTTATCATATAAAAAACCGTCATATATAATAACTCATGCTGTAATATTAAAAGAAGAAATCGGTAATATCCTATCTATCGAGTCTAAGAGACCTGATACATAACAATTTAATGGACGGTGGAAAGGCCAATTGACACTCTCTGTATGGAATTCAATTAGTCTTTACACTGTCAATTTCTATATAATGTACAAATACTATCACGCACCCCTGGAAGTCGTGGTGGTCCAGTGGTTTGACTGGTGGAATCAATTAATCCGATGTCCGCAGGTTCGTATCCCGGCATGTACCAACGAATTTTTCGGAATTCGCGTACATTTACTAATTTACATTGGTAACACTATCGGCTGACGGTGAAGGAAGACATCGTGAGGAAACCTGAACCTGAGAAATGTTCTTGTACTACTACCGTATGTGGGAATAATATAGAACTGTGGATTTCTCAGAGTTTTAAAAACACGAATACGTTGTCGGCTGGCGTGGTGATTATGCCCTATACCTTCCTTTGGGAAGAGGCCTATGCCCTGCAGTGGGTCTCTTCCAGGCTGATGATGATGACCCCTGGAAAATAACGGTCGCACCCAATTATTGATTAACGTAATAAAAAAGCCCCCAATCAAGTATCAAGACAATAGTACAAAAAAAAACAAGTTTTAGTAAATTTGAATTATATGAATTAACTTTAATTTACAACATGGTCATTCGAACGAGTACGTTGACATGTTATCTAGCACGTCCCAATGTGTTTTATTACGTGTATGGCCTTATTTGAACTGAAAACATTATTTTGTTTTTCTTTTGCAATTTCCAGTATACTCGTATATTTTTCTTCGTTTCGGTATCGCCGTTGCGTTTGGTAGGTTTGAATCTCACAATATTGGGAATAAATTGGTATATACTTTGTGTTCGTTATTTGTCCGTTTATTTTATACGGTAAAACATAAAACTTGATTCCCTTTACAGGAGTTCTCCAGGCAAAAATGATAATTTTGACGGCCTTTCCCATTAGGTTGTAGCTGTTGATACTATAGAGTTAAATAAGCTATGGAAATTAGAAAATTCAGAAAACAAACCGTTTAAAGTTCGTAAACACACGAGCTTGTCATAAGGATTACATCGGAGACTACGTGGATGCAGGAGATTCTATCAAATCCAACGACGTGACAAGTGGCTGGGCGTGGGAGATACGCCTTTGGGTTTGTAACAAACAAAAAGGACTACCACTATAATAATAATAGTTAAAAACGTAAATAATCAGATAAGCTTATACAGTTTTTTGAGGACAATTACGAACGAACGAGGTCTTAGAAATAATATACGTCTTTTGATGGATAACGTGAACGTGGACCTACCGCATCAACTAAGTCGTTGCTTTTTATTACAATACCACTTTCTGACAAAGGTACCGTTGGCACAGAAGCAAAAAAAAAAAAAACAGTAATTTTTCATTTATACAATCATGTAGCCTTGACTTGTCCCTTTTATCGTATTTTATGAATTTTTAAATTCAGCAAGTCTATTGAATATTTCTTGGCGTTCGTACAGTAAGATACCAAATGTAGTGAGTTTAAGAGGCTTGTGCTAGCAGGTTGTCTTATTATCAAACGGTTATAGGGTATATGATATAGGGCAGTGGCCACGTGCCTCACGAGCCGCATACCACTCTTCCACAGAACATTTAGTGCAGACAAGGAATATTTTTTATTAAATTGTCTTGTAAGAGAAGAGTAAACATATTTGAAATGGAAACCTACAGAAAAGAGGCACAATTTTAGAAAACCATAATAACATGGCTAGTTGCTCGTAAAATAAGTTAAATTCAGCAAAGGCAAGCTCGAGAGTGTACGTTTAATCCTAAGTCTTTCCATAAAAATGACTCTACTAAAGGAAAGACTCTTTGAACGAACTTCTATTTTGTATTATTTATATTGGGCTCTATTGGATGATGAACTTGCCAAGCACTGGTATAGGGTATAGGGCTATAGGGTGAATAATTTTGAAAATGGTAGTGATGTCTGAAAATGACTCTTTCTTTGTGCGAATAGTGACTTGTTTTTACCGTTTGACCACAACCTCATCTGACATGAATTGACGATATGGTCTAAGGTGGTAATGTTAGCACTAGATTTTAATCATTTTCCTTCATCGAAAACTCCGGTTTATTGCAGGAATATAAATCTGAATCGATCAAAGCGGCGTCCGAACGAGCAACTATATTAGAGCTTTACTAGTGCTACTGAGATAGGTACTAGATATGCTTATATGTTTTTAATTTTGACGGGTTCTATCATCACCGTTTACATCGTAGTTCGTAAGATTCGATATAGATAATGATACAAAAAAGGCCAGAAAACTGTCAAATATCCATTACTCTAACCTTACACATATATAGAACGGCTCGAAGCGGTTTGTTCCAAAATTAATTTATCCCGAACGCGGGACCCCAAATGCCTCGTAAAGTGTGAAACATGACCACTTTTCGCGCAACAGTAAAATTTACGATGGAATCGTGTCAATTTGAAAATATTGCATATTCATTGATTTATGCTTTTTGTTTACGGCAAGACGAACGCCTATAGAAAATGGTATTTTAAAGGGGTATTATTTGGAGACGAATGATACGGACTGTCCCTTGTAAATTTCCATAAATGTAGGAACAATTTAGTTCAATTTAATTCCTTCCTCTCCTTCTCATAACTGAACCACGCGCGTTGAGCTCGGCATGGCTGCCAAACTGTGGCCAGTTTGACGGTACATTCTAACTGAAAAGTTTGTAACGTCTTACTTTTGCCGTACCGTGAAGCTGTAGACGACCATTGTGTTCCCCTTTTCCTATCACATGGGTTGCTTCAAGCGTAATATGAGGAGACTAGCAATGGATAGTTTGTTTTTTCGGTTGTCGCCGTTATTTTTGAATTGTACTGTGCCTATTATTAGGTATAGCATAGTGATTTTGCCCTGCTACAATTTAAAAAAATGTATTTATAGATACACTACGTCAACCGATGTTACGAAGGTGAAGTCGCCCCTATCATTAGTTAGCATTAGTTTGAATCTCTACAAATGATGGCGCCGTACACTATCTTTCGTGTATCTAACGGTTTGTGCTGACCAGGTCGAGGTAGCTCTCAAGTGGCAGGTAGCTTGTATGAGAACACCTTCATTTATTTTTAGTCTTTTTCTTTGTTTAAATGTTCACCTCATTAAAATGTATTATGCTATTAGGGTTAAAAAGATACAGTACATTTAATCCTAGGACGGACAGCGTAGACGTGGTAATAGGTTAAAAATGAAACAAATTTTGTTGCCTGTAACTAAAACTCCCAATCGAAGTGATGACGGCTCAATAATGCTTGTGTTCGGATACCGCGTCGATTCGCGTAGAAACGAAGAACGAAACGACATCATGGTGATGGGGTTTTCTATAAGCCCGTTCGGCTAGCTACCACCCTCAAGCACCTATAGATTTGTTTCGGCAGCTGCATAGACTGCACTTGAGAATCAGTGCCTTTAGGTTTAGGCTGTTTATCATCTTGGACTACATCGTCATTTAACATCAGTTGAGATTATAGTCAAACGTTAAGATCTATAAATTAAAAAAAAAAAAAACCAACGTGCCAAATGCATAGTTTTCACAGTTTAAATATAACGATCCAGATTAATCACTCTGAGTAGACGACGCTAAACAATACAATCATGAGATAAATAAGCGTTGGAAACACCCACGCAGAACGCTCACAAGCGTAGCACGTGACTGACACGATTACGCTGAAATCTGCAGGTTGGGAGGTCGTCGATCGGCCTTGTTCGGTGATTTTCGCTCGTGTTCGCGCTCGACGTAGCCCGCGATTGCCGCGCGACGTGACACCGCGCACGTATGTAACGCGCCTAGTGACGCGAGACGCGTTATGTCGATATAAAATAGCAATTGTTTATACATATTTACCGAATGTTTCGTCATACTCGTATACGTCTTACTGTACATTATTAAACAATGGCTTTTTATCATGATTATACTAATTAAAATTTACTGCTTGTTGAATGGGATGTACGATTTCTATTTTTTGTTTTGTTTTTGGCAACCTATCTTCTCATAGATTAGTACTGTCATCGTGGAGTGGGTTGTCATTTTACGAGGTTCTTGCGATCACAACAAGTTGGTGGTCGTTAGAACTTTGCAGAGAGTTTTTGTGGCAATATTTCCCATCCATTTCACTTGTCCACAATAACCAAACTATATAATGTAAAACGCCATCAATATTACAAAATATACAGCGAATAAACACAAAATTATGAATAAAATATAAAATCCACTACATGACATTAAAAAGTCCCAACTTGTCCCAAATCATGTTACTGATTTGCCGGACTATAAGTTTAAGCGTCACGTCAAGCGGGTTTTGGTGTCAAAGGGCTATTGTAGAGTGGATCAATATGTGAACGATTGCGATGTCTGGAATTGACTCCTCTTTGTGCAACCACTAATAATGGATGTAAAAAAAAGGATTAAAAGGATAAACTCGATCGAGTTTCCTGCCGGTTCTTTTCAATAACTGGGTAGGTGGGTTACCGGTGGTAGTTTTGACGTTCATAAGCGGCTTCTTAGGGCCTAAATTGAATAAAGTATTGTTTGATTTCATGTGATTTAATATACCGCCAAAAACTGCGATGTACGATTTAAAGGTAATACAATTACTTATACTTCACATGAGACTACAGATGTTACAAATTATTTGCGTATATAATAACAGCTATTAAATCTTATCAAGGTTTAAATATTTACTTCAAGTCTAACTAATGCGGTCGAGATTGTCAATTAGTTTGCAAGGTGAATGAATCATTATAAAATTTCAATCTAGGACCAGAATAAGATAGTTTTGGACAGGGTTTCAAATTGAATACATCACATGAAAAATGACATTATATAAAAAAAGGTTTTTATACAGTTGCAATGAGATCGATAAACTCTCAAAACTGTTTAGTCGAATATTATAAACGGTATTTTAGTGCTTTTTATGAAGGTATCTATGCTATTTGTTTTCTTATGATTTGCCACCACCTGGCAGGCGGACAGCAGAACAACTGATCACCATAAAAATTAGTATGTGTAGACATTTGGATACGGAGAATATTTACAAAATATCCATTATATTATATCTCAATTATTTGTAACATAATAAAGTATTAACAACTGAGAACTAAAAGTAAGTTTGAACAAATAATAACAATATGATAAACAAACAGCAAAGCAGACAGCTCAGAAATTTGTGTTCTGACACCACGTTTTATTTGTATACATATATGGATGCAATGTATGTGCAAAAGGGTTATGGCGGTCGAGTGCTATGATTAGTGGAATGTCAATTCGATGTTCACAGGTTTGAACCTCGGCATGTACTAACGAATTAATCAGAATTCGCACATATTTACTCATTTAAATTGGCAATGCTATAGAATGAACGGTGAAGGACAACGTCATGAGGAAACTTAAACCTGAGAAATGTGCTTGTAATGCCACTGTATCTGTCAAAAAAATAACTGTAGATTTCTTGGAGTTTTAAGTCGTCAACGCGTCGTGGGTTAAGCGTGTTGATTATAGGTACCCATAGCTTTCTTCGGGAAGAGACCTATAACCCTGCAGTGGGTTTCTTACAGCCTGATGTGAAAACATCGTGATGAAACTGTAGCACGGTGATAGGGGTTTTTTTTAAGCTTGCTTAGCTAGCTACCTCTCCAAGCACTTATACGTATGTTCCGACAATTGGGCTTGGGAGTTAGTTCTTCCATAGATTTAGTGTATTTATCATCTTGGACCACATATTCGTTTAACAGCAGATAAAACTGTGGCGAAACGTTACAAATATATTAAAAATCATGCCGATAATAATGAGATAAATATAATAGTGTTATGTATGGCAATCGGTGATAGAACATTGAATAATTCTGTTCTCATACAAGGTCAATGATAAATTAGAGTTATATCATGAGCGAATACGATTCATTATTCGGTTTATTTCGGTTATGATTTATCGTCCGTTGCGTGGGTAGTGATTTATATCGATAAACGGATATTATCGATGCCTTATCTTTACTATTAGAGATGAATGAAAAGCGTTTTAAAAAATTTGCCTGTGAATATACATGTATGGAATAGATTTATTGAAGATTTAAAGAGAACATATAATTTGTGTCATATAAAATATAATAATTTATATCCTTAGCTAAAATCTAGTGTATGCAAATTGTGCGGTGGCCATTAAAAAAAATCCAATATGGAACATATTATTAGCGATTTAATCATATCATTTTTCATCGAATCGATATCAAAGACCGTTTTTTATGCAAAAATGATATTATTTAATGTTAACAATAAATTTGCATGTCAGTTTTACATTTTGATTGTTTTTACGAATTGTTTCATTTGATAGCATAGTATAATAATAATCACCCGCGACTTCGTCTACGTTGGAGTAGAACATTTGAATAGCAATACAATATAGCCAAGCGCCACCTAACGACCCCTAATTGTATGTATGATTCATACATGATATATATAGATTGCGCTGCGTTGACATTTTGTATGTTGTCTGTGCTTCAGATTAATTAAATCTCTAATAGGAATATATAATAAAAATAATATTTATAAGTAATATTTATACCCAATTTTCTACGTTTCATATAAATGTACGGGCTTTGTCATGGAGTGGTGGTAACCAGCTCCCATCTCGTACATGATCAAGGTGACAGCCAGCACTATCTTGGTGTTAAATATTAAAACAATTCCTGTCTACTGTTATTTTAGTACTTAATAACAATATTTAGACGTGCATGGAATAGTTGCATGGAGCGAGAAAGACAGAAGAGCATAACGCTTTTTTCTTACGTGACGATTTTTATCATTCAACTCCGATCGCAAGCAGCGTTAAGAACCTTCGTTGCAAAAATCTTTGTATCCATATAAAAAACAACATTCAAAACACCGTTCCATCGCCGACCAACAACGTAGCATGCCATGACAGTATCGATACCGTATTTTTGACGACACATAGATCGGTTTCATATGGCATAGTATTCATAACACGTTCATAGTATAGACCGGTGTATATAGGACCGAGACGTTTATGGCTGAATTGGGTCGGACAGTACACCATTGCGTGTCGTGAACCGCACCGTTCAAATCTGAACACATCAAAGCGAGCATTGTACTTTTGAGCGCGTACTAAATCTGATAACGATGTTTCCGGAGTTGAACCTTGTCTAGAATCTGTTCGTTTCGATTGCAGTCTTAAACCGACCTCATAAGCGGTTACTATATATATATACTCGTAAATATGATAGTAAACGAAGCAAATATATGATAATAATATAAACAAAGCGCCACATCTGTAGATGGACGTGCGAGAAAGGTGAACGATCGAATGATTTCTTATTTATGCATCTATGCATTTATATTTGAAAAAATATTATAAGTTCTTTATATTTAACAATACTAGTTGCCATCGAATGAGTGAAATTCGACCATGATTAATTAAACGCTTGTTTTGGAATTTACGCAATAGACAAAGGGGATAAATAAACTCTTCTTTTAATAATGCTGATAGCATATGCATGCTTTTCTTTATGTTTATTTATTATGATTTGATAATATACATAATATTAAAAATCATGTGACCTAAAAAATATATCACACACACTCGGGTTCTTCACGCTCGCGCCTTCAGGAGCAAGGGGGAATAGTGTCAGGGCTAGGCCCTATAGCATCCGACAATGGAAGTGCCTTCTGGGGTGAGGTGCCCCGTCAGGGGCGCTCCTCGGTGTTGTAGGTTGTAGAGCTACGTTGTAGGTGGTAGAGCTACGCTGAAACGATTACTGGTTTCAGAATGAATGGGTCGGCTCGCCCGGGGTAGTAACACCCTCTCACAGAAAACCGACGTGAAGTAACAGTGGTTGCACTGTTGCGTTTCTTTCGGTCAGTGAGAGCGCCGGAGGCCCACATATATTAAAAGGCCGGCAACGCACTTGCGACTCCCCTGGTGTTGCTAGTGTCTATGGACGGCGGTGATCACTTACCATCAGGTGACCCACCTGTACGTTTGCCCCCTATAATATAAAAAAAAAGTAATCAGGTTAGTTGTTGGGCGGTGACTATTCTTCAATTGTTGGGCCTCTATTTCGGCCGGGATGCTGCGCGGGGCGTCTTGCCACCTTGGTCCTAGGGCTGGGAGAGACGTCCGGCATACTCTTTCAGAGTTTTGTTGAAAAAGGCGGCCAGGCGTAACTCCAGCTCTGCCATGACGTTCCCGATTAAGGCATCTCGCCCCTCGGGTAGCTGGATGGCCTCGGGGTGTGAGTGGGAAGCGGTAGTCGCTGTTTGCGCGGGCGTCTTCTTCTTGGGCTTCGTTGGAGCGCCTCTAGAGGGTGGATCATTGGCGGGGGCCATGAGGTTTCCTGCCGTCAACTCTTCGACGACGTTGGTGGTGGTAGCTGAGCATTGGGCGTCCCTCGTACCTCCGGGGTAAATATATCACTTATAATAAATGCATGTTTATACTTTTTCAGTATATGCATATATACTGACATCCAGTACAAGTTGCGTGTATACGTAGAATGATTATTTCACTTTTTGTTATTAATTTATTTTGCTCCCAATTAAATTTTGGGCATAGCGGGTTATACATGTATGCGTTCTTATGGTTATCATTTTATAGTCGGGTTGTGAAGACCGGTCGCCACTGTCGATTCTATAGGACCCTATGCCTGGTATATGAAATTAAACAGAAACTATATAGACGAATGCATTCCTTTGTTTCATGACAGCAATCACCTACTTCGGAAAACCAATTACAGAATTATTGAAGTTGTGGCAAAATCTTACGAAAGATATCTATGAGGTAAGCCAACAACAGACGCTGGTTAATTGTATAAATTGTCGTTGACGTGCTAGTGTTTGTTTAAGGGCCTTCTGTAATGGCGTTACTTGAATAAATGTAGTTAAATCAATACAAAGACAAATATTATTTTTTAGCGTTTCAAGAGACTGTGTACGCTCAATCGAGGTCATAGTTTATGTTAATTATACCAATAAAGCCGTTGAGGCCGTAATATAGTGTTATTTAAAAATATATAGAAATATTAATATCAAAGCTTTTCTTGTTATCTTTTTGTATGTAAAAATGAATGGTAATAATACATCTGACACCAATTGGTTTTACAACTTGCTAATAGTTTGCATATTTTATCATTAAATTGAGTAATCTATTGTAATATAACGCAGACGAAGTTGCAGATGGTTGTTAAGATGTATATGAAAATTGAAACATAGGAAATAAAATTGAAGTGTCTCTTTTTAGCCCGGGTTTAATGGTCGGAAGAATTGAACCAATTTTGTTGTGAAATAACACAGAGGAATGTCAATCCGAGATTTGGTGAATTCTCCTCCATATTTACCAACGAATTCTTATTAATTTATTCAAAATTTCTATCTCCATCTTATGAAAGGAGAAACAATAAGAGTGTCGCTGGAGTATTGTGCCTAATTTCTTTTAATAATCACCATCTCACACAAATATTTGGAGGTACAAATTTCTGTACATTTGAAATTGCAAATAATTAATTAGAATTGTTTTATAGCTTTTATAGAAGATTAAAGAAATAAAATGTATTCTTCTTTAACATTTACTATAAGTATTATTTTTCTCTTTGACGTTCGACAAATATAGTATATATTTTTTTAAAGCAAACTTTAATATTTCACCAACTGTACCAATTACACGTGGAACTACTCACGCGTGTAATTTAGATTTTCTTAAAAAAAAAAAACAAATAAAAAGGAACTTGTTGGCGGCAAAAAAGTTACCTAGGAAATTCAGTAATCATTTAAATCGATAACGTAAACTTGTTCAATGAGTTTTTATGTAATCAATATTTATTATAAATAAGATAAATCTTTGAACGTAAAGAGATTTAAATACTAAGGTTCTATTTATTGTAACAGTTTATATATAAAGATATTGAAGGAAAGTTTTTGATGCCTAAAAAAGTGAATGGGAAGAATACGTAGTTGGTGAGAGAGGAATGGAGCAAAAGAAAGAACTAAATTAGAAGGCAAAAGCCGAATCAGAATAAGGTATTCACCTTCATATGATACAATAAACCAAATGTTCGCACGTGTAAAATCACGTTACAAATAAAGCTGATTGCTGAATGATTAAAAAAGACACTAAAAGTTATTTTTGTCTCGTGTACTGGATTGTAGGCACTCCATATTTATTAGTGAGCGATAAACTATGTTCCCACGTAATTATTTCTTTATATTGAAAAGCGATATACTCACAGCCATCTAAAAAGGTTCCGCGTTTGTTTTCCTCTGTCGCTCTACGCTATTAGTTTATGATTCAATACACGAACTTATAAACATACCATTCGTAACATTTTATCTATTGGCTTGTTAAGGCCGCTACAGTTTCACCGGACTACTAAGAGGAGCGCTTAAGGCACTCACCCGATTTGTTTAGGCGATCAGTGCAACGGCGATACGGTGCGCCTGCCTCGGCTTGAACTGTCGCCGAGTTTCCCGATTTGACAAAGCTAATCTAACGCTAAGCTTTCTATCCATTTCATACACATATGAATTCGTGAAAAATGCATGTATGCCCATGCATGTTTCACGAATTCATACGTGTATTTTGCATCTGACTCCTAAGTTGTGTGGCCTATTTCAGTCCGAAAAGGGCAAATAAAATAGCCCACCAATACGTATACCTACGTATGCACGTGTGTGGGGTGATCTGTGTACATAATTTCTCCACTCTTTTATTCAAGCTCGTTTATAACTATTATTACTATATTTATATTTCCTGTGTTATACTCATTCCTAAGGTTAAAAATTTTAATTACACCACACATTTGTCTTTAAAATGGTATTTATAACACGTGTAATGTTCTCTCATACGTCGCTATCATAATCCCGCGCTTGGATCTAAATCGGCTAGCAAATAATTAATAATTTTCCAAGAGCTTCTCTATCTTTCACATCGCTTATTCAACATTCCACTTAAATTAATTTTGGTCTGTGCCCGATAACATTTTCTATAAGCTACATCTTTGCTTTTTGAACCCTCACATAACCTCTAAGGCTCTCTCCCTGAAACTTATTTCTTCCTTTGAATAATTTTCGATTTCATCACCAACCATTTTAAAATACGTGTTATCAGTTAACCAATCCGTCAGTCTTCAACTTCATTAAGTAGAAGGTATATTTCACCAATTTACTTTACAGTGTACAAAATTGTACTCTTAGGTAAATTATACTATTTCGTTAAAGGCTTAACTAAGAGCTTAACAAAATTAAATTTAATGAAGAACTTCAATCACCCCGAGACTAACTTTCAACGTGAACAATTATTTTTTGGTACCTTTCAAGACGTAACAAGATTTACATTACCTATCTCATTTTGACGCGTTTCCAAAGAAGGTTTGTTAAAAAGAACGACACTATAGGACTTCTTAATCCGTGACGCATGTTTTTTTTCAGCTTATCCTTCTGCATTTATTTCTATAGCGACTTACTTTTGTTTTCCGTCTTCTGACATCAGACTGATATTACTTGTAAATGATTTACAGCTCATCATTTCCATAAGCAAAATCGAGAATTCTCACAGACAGGTGAACTCCGAACGGTCATGAATAGAATATCTAGAGCGTTGCTAAACCGATAATACAAACAATCGACTCAGCGACGCGAGTTCGTGGTTCGGCCAACCGTGACGTTCCGTACGTCACGAATCGCGATTTCTTGGGAAAATATCAACGAAATCTACCGAAACTTAGGGTTGCTAATATTCCTGAATAATATAGAATGTTTTTATTGATAAATACTAACTAATATTATGAATATAATTCTGAGTTTTTTTGTTATTTGGCATGATAACGTCTTATAAATCGATGAACGCCTGCTGAACGCACAAAAAAGCACGACTTATTGTCACGTTCCGCCTGAGCCGAGCGTGCAAGCGAGAACACGAAACAAGCGATAGAGAGGTGCGAACGGTCTAAGCGTTCGGCTTGTGGCGCGTCTATTGCTGTTCCACTCCATCGGTTATTCAGTGATAATAATTCAATTCAATTCATAAAAGTATGCAATTTTTCAACAATGTTTTCTGATGACGTTATTACGTAAAATTATCGTCCATAAACTGACTCTACAGACAGCCATTTTTTTTTCTAATAAAGGTAATATTTTCTACGTTAGTGACTTAATTTCTTACAATTTCTTAATGAAACTGTTCGTAAAATAACAGTAATTTATACTATACATTCATTATTCATTATTATTATACATTCATTATTATAATTTATACATTCATTTCACCTTATGACAATTATATCGTACTTAGAACAAACATATTTCATTAAGTACTCTCTGTACTAGCAAGCATGTGTGGCAACCCTAAAAATTCCTAGAGTAGCGTTCGAATCGAATTTATTTGTAATAAATATTATTCGTCGACTTTCAGTGATTTTTGGTAAATTTTTGGAGAGCGTGGAAATTAATGGAAAATTTTTAGATGATTACATTTTTTTAAGGCATTGTGAATGAGTCATGAGACTTTGAAGATGGTTTCATAGAAGGCAATCGTGTGGCCAATAAGAGAAGATGCGGTACATTTCACGGCAATACAATCCCCGTCGAAGTTACTCGATATAAAACCTTGATTAGATTTTTATTGTTAATCAAGGGTTGTATGAAGATTCTTTCGTAGTTGTTATGATTTTTAAATAGGTATTATGAGTGTCAAAAAGGCATAAATAGTTTAGATATTGATGACGTCACATTACTCTACCCATGCGAAGATGGTCGTAATAAAAATAAAGCAATTGTTTTGAAGTGCAACTTCTTATGTGAGGGCTTTGAGGTTCTGATCGGCGACCTTTTTGTATGACGAAAACACCAATGGAAATACAGATTCTCGTCCAATCACCGAACTTAAGCTACGTCGGGCGCGGTCAGTACTTCCATGGATGATCGCTTGTGTGATGTTGGCTTTTTGTTGTATTTTTTCAATTAAAATGTTTTTTTTTTATATATTATAGGGGGCAAATGAACAGGTGGGTCACCTGATGGTAAGTGATCACCGCCGTCCATAACACTAGCAACACCAGGGGAGTCGCAATTGCGTTGCCGGCCTTTTAATATATGTGGGCCTCCGGCGCTCTCACTGACCGAACGAAACGCAACAGTGCAAGCACTGTTACTTCACGTCGGCTTTCTGTGAAAGGGTGGTACTACCCCGGGCGAGCCGACCCATTCATTCTGAAACCAGTAATAGTTTCAGCGTAGCTCTACCACCTACCAAAATAATACAAAAAAAAATCTTCTATCGCGTGTCTTTACGATACACCTTGTTTTTTTTTATTTTATCGAATGCATATAATCGACATTAACACAACTCTAGTTAAAGCATGAGAGTAGCTACGACCTCGGAGGTCACGGCAAGTAATATTCCGCTTAACAGATTTCCGCAAAAGAACAACGACCCAGCTGTTAATTGATAAAGTTAATTGGTTCACGGTTAGATAAAAGATACTAAAATTAAAACGTATTTCTCTCAATCAATGAGTTTAAACGAACAAACCGCTTATTCATTTAATATTTGGGACATATGTCTTTTTTTTTTAATTCATTGAATACTAGTGGCCTTCGCCGTTTAGTCATACCTTTTTATAGAATTTAAGTTTAAGAATTGGTTTTAATCCCCAGTAACACGATAATTGTTTACTTCAGTGTTTTGCAATCTTATTCATGATTTTTTTTTTTTTTTTTTTTTTTTTTTTTTTCGAACTGACCTACACTGCCGGCTTATTCCGCCTTCACAGTTCCACCGGACTACTAAGGGGAGCGCTTAGGGCACTCACCCGGTTGTTTTTAGGCGAAACATCTCAAGGGCACTCGGTGCACCTCGGCTTGAGCTGTCGCCGGATTCCCGAACTAACTAAGCTAGCTAAGCTATCTATCCATACAATACTCATATATGAATTCGTGAAAAATGCATGTGTGACCATGCATGTTTCACGAATGTATATGTGTATTTGGTATCTGACTACTGTGTTACGTGACCTATTTCAGTCCGAAAAGGGCAAAAAAACAGCCCACCACTGAGTGCCTAGATGTGCAAGAGTGTGGGGTGATCGTGTAAGTGTAGAACATGTGTAAATCACTGTATTCGCGCGAGTAACATACTCGAGGGCTCCACACCGAGGGACTACCTAGGCTCGAGCTGTTACAAGAAAAATCGCGACGAGTGTGCGGGATCGAATCTTCACCCCCCGCTCACGGAGGCGTGAGCAGAGAGAGTCGCGGGCGTGGGCGCAAACACGCATCTTTTGAGAGGGAATCGAGCTAAAAAATAAAGTACAACGGCACGGTGCCGATTTAACTAAATAATTACGTAACAAATCCTAATATATCGGTCTATTATGTATGAACACGCGGGTTCGATCTGATATTTTGATTTACGCGAATTTATTTATGCGCGGCGCGGGTTAATTGCTGTACCGTGGTCGCGACGGCCGGGAAAGCGGAGATAGCGTTTAAGAGCCCGAGCTCAGACGTACTATTAACTAACGCGTTAAATGCGATTATCTCTTGTACATCGTGTACCAAGAGTAAGCGAGCTATCCAGTCTATACCGGAGGTCGAAGCTGAAACCGCGATAGGTGGCGCAGGAGTGGACAGAGCCTTTGGGGGCTGGGGCTTGGCTTTAGGAGCCGAGGGAGCTGGTGGGGAAGGCCTTACGCGCCAGGAGAGCGCGCTCGGCGGAGTGGCGGATGCTGCCGGCGCACTGGAGGTGCCCGGCAGTTCGGGGAAAGCCTTCTGGCTTTGTATGGGCGGAGGCGGAGGCCGATTCGTCCGAGTCGGCGGGCCGTGCGCCCTGGACCGGGTCGCACGACCGCCGCGACGGTGATAGGTCGAGCGAGGCGCACGGGGACACCCGCGATAGTTCGCGGTATGACCCGTTTGCTCGCAGAGGACGCAGCTCGGCGGCTCGACGGATTCGGGAGTGCGGGGGCACTCCTTAGTGGAATGATCCCCGAGACACTTGACACACCTGGGACGCAGGTGGCAGTGTCGGGCGGAATGACCGTACACCTGGCAGTTGTGACACTGCGAGGGTACCTGGGACTTGCGAGGAAGCTCGACGTAGACAGGGGACAGGCCGCAAACTGAGTTGAGGCTGAAAATAGCCTTGCCTTCCAAGGAGCGGTCCAGAGTGACCAACACCAGGTTGAAGGGGGCCTTCGTACGGGGGTGGCGCATGCGCTGCACGCTCCGGACTGGGAAGTCCTGACCGTTCAGGCAATCGCAGATGTCGTATTCGGTGAGCTCAGAGGGAACTCCCCGAATGACGACACGGAGGCGGCGCTCTTCCTCGAGCGCGTGGGTGAAGAAAGGGAGCTTACGCTCCCTGAAGTATTTGGTGAGCTCGCGATGCTCATCGGGGGTCGAGACACGAATAGAAATGCCGGCAACAGTGTTGACGGCAGACTTGTAGACGATTTCCTTCGACTTAAGGTCTTCAGAAATCTCTACCCATCGAGCTTTGTCACGGAAGGTGACGGGAGGCGGTAGGCGTGGCTTCTTGGCCGCGACCGCGGGTTCCGCAGCCGAGGCTCGAGCCGAATTCGCGGCAGAGGGCGTGGGAGAGGCTCGGGGCACCCGAGCGCCACCTATATTGGGCTGCTTTGGGGTCGGACGTCCCGCAGCAGAGTCGCTATCGGTCTGAATCGCGGCGCGTGGGCGTTTACCGCGGCGCGTGACGGTTGTGAAACCGTCGTCATCGGCGGGCGTGGTCGCGGGCGCAGGCACGGTCGCGGGCGCAGGCGCAGGCACGGTCGCGGGCGCAGGCACGGTCGCGGGCGCGGTCGCGGGGACTGTATCGTAGTCCATGTCAGAGTCGTCATCGGAATCGAATTCCGAGTACCTCGTGAACGGGTCGTCCGGGAGATTCGCGAAAGGGTTCGCGGAGAAACAACGCGGTATCTTACCGGGAGGGTTGCGCGCGTAGACTTTCCGGAGTCTATTGTATTCCGTGACGAGATTCGGGTCTTCCTTTTCGACGAACATGTGGAAGCGCAACAGTTCTTCGAGGTGGACGGTATCATCAACGGCCGGAAGGGCCGGATGGGCACGCGGGGTCGCGGGGGTAGACATGACTAACCTCCCTGCCTGAGGGGCAGGGGGGTGCGCCTAATTCAAATCTAACGGACAATCCGTGTCCGGGCCAAAGGGAAAACGCGACGCGACGCGAACGCGAATCTTCTCTTCAAAAACTGCACACGGCGCGGCGCGAAGAACGACGCTCTGCACGGCACACGACGCGCTGCACGACTCTCGAAGCGCAGCACGAGGCACGACGCGTAGCACGGCGACTCGACGCACTGCAAACAGTGTGCACGGCTTCGCACCGAAAAGTGCGGTTTAAATGGTGCACTAATGGAGGTGCACCGTCGCTCTGAAAAGAGCGTACGATCGACAGTAGCCGCTCGAACACACTAAACTTCCGGACACACACGAAAATATCCGACAACTGCGCGCGAGTTGCCGAAATAACGGACCGTCAGAGCTGCGAGCGGGCGCGTGCGCACTCGGCCGCTGCTCAAACGAGACTCCCTTATTCATGATACGACCGACTTGGTATATAAGATTATTTCGCGACCCCTACCCTTCGCTGTTTTTTTTTATATATTACAAATGTGATATATTTATATAGGTATATGGTCTCATAGCTGATGGAGTTCCGTACTCAAAGGGCTACCTACGTATACTATATTAGGGGCCATTCAAATATTACGTAAGAGCTAAAGCGGGGCGGGGGGTAATTGATTTGCTTATTTTTGATTACATAAGGGATGTGCCACCGTCGCCCTGTTAGCAAGCCACTAGCATTAGCAAGTTAATTCCTCTATAGGCAATAAATTGTTTGATTTTTAGTCTTGTTAACTGCTGCCCAAGAATCAATAAGGAAACCAGAACAAATTTAAAAAATAAAACATATATAAATGTATACGTAAACATGTGAAGTGGTCATTGCTTACTTTTGTTGACCAAGAGGGTCGGCCAGAAATTACGAAAACTCTGCTAACGTAATACTTGAAGGGCTCCTTATAACGATCTTTAAAGACGATATCTCCTATTGATGATCACAGGCAGTCGTATTTTTGGTTGAAAACTATTTTATAAGTCGTAACTGAAAGAAATAGGTCAGATATATTGAACGCGACGTGTTACACACGAGTTTATACGACACAGCTGTCGGTACCGTAGATTCTCATTTCTGCTCGGTCGAGTTTTTATTGTTACACTTGAAAATTAATCAAATTGTATAAATGAAGTCGGAAACTTAAGAAGACTTATATGAACGTAAAATATATTATAGTAGCATTCATTTTCGTTTATTTAATCTATTCTTAAATTAATTGTCAAGCCCAAACAAATTATGTGTCAAGCATGTCTGTCGTGCAAGGAGTCGAACCACATGAGTAAAGCGCACTGCATGATATCACGCCTGCATAGGCATTCACAGTTCGGCCCTTTTCGGTTCTCGTCGGGTGGTCTATACGCTCTCAGGTCGCGACACCTCGCGTCGAGCCACAGTTGCCGCTCGTATTTTGATTTATTTATTTATAATTACTCTATTCATAAGAGCCATAACATGATGTTCGATATTGTATAGTTTACTCAATAAATCTGTTATAATATACGAAAAGAATTCAAAAATTAATATATTACTATAATTAATACTTTCTATTAACTAAGTAATTGATTCCCTGTAATTATTTATCTATTGATGTAATAAAATTATAGGAATAACACATGTAAAATGTGACAGTTCCCGTGAAGTTGCCAGAGTAATAAAAACGAAAGTGACAGTGCCAAGGGTCAGGGGTCAAACTCGTATCGGGCAAATTAGTTAAGGGCCCGAAAACGTCCAATTATACGCGGTTGACAGTCAGCCCGACGGAACGCGCGTCAGCCGGCCGGATTAATTTGACGCGCGGCCCCACACGGCGCCGCGGCGGCGCGTTGACAGCTGTCACTCTGACAGCTCCGTACGGATCGTTAGGTATTAATTGTTTCGGATGTTCATCCGTAAATTCGGTTTTCATTCGATCTGTATCGGATTACTTAGAAAGCGGAGAAAGTAATTGAGAGTGGGACAATAATAAATATTGATAAATACTCGTTTCCTACGAATGTTTTCCCTATTGAAAGGTCGGCATGTTTTGGGATTTAAAATCGATTTTCTAAGTCAATCTAAAAAGTTAACTACACGTAAATCGGGATATAGAAAAATACATAGAGTACTTTTATTCAGAAAAAATGTATTTGCTATTCCCAAATATACATTAAGGCGAGTGAAGCCGAAGTAGTAACAGTCATCAGCGCCTTACATAAAGCAGTTTTTCTAATTTGAAATATTCTGTATACATAAATAGTCGGTTTTTGGTAAATATATCCTAAGATTGATAAACAGATAAATTGGAAGTTGACAATATGAGTGTTTTTTCACGAAGACCTTCGTGTTAACAACTTTACAATAACCCGCTCCTAGGTGACACTGCAGGACATCAATTTGAATTGATTGTCATAAAATAAGCTAGCAGTCTATAATAATATAGCCAAGCGAATAAATAGCGGAAGTTAAAATTTCCAAGGAATATCGAGCGCGGAGGCTAAGTGCTAAGTTATCTGTGTTAAGTTATCTTTGGAGAGTTATTACCGTGGCTTGATTTCAACGCAGTATAATTTTAGTTGTAGGAAATATAAATAAATACAAAGTAGATTGGTAGCTGTGAATAAATTTAAAATTGAATCGCAAGCTCTGTTGTTACTTATTTGAATGTCAGTCAATTCAAGTTCCCTTGAAATATCGAGAGTTGATTGGTGGTAGATTATCGAGACCGTAATGTGTTTCCAAATGAGAAGTAATGATGAGTCTGTTGTAGTGTGTACGAACACCGTATCAAACTCTATAGGTTCGAAATCTTACAATACGTCCAAGCGAAGAAAAAATATAGCAAAATAAAAAAGACTTTTTCTACAACCCTCAAGTTGTAGATCTGTAGCCAAGCATGATGGACTCTCTTATCACTTAACATCAAGTTGAACTGGTCAAATGCTAAAACCTAAAAACCAATTTTAAAACAAATGCTCTAAAACGTTACTAATTGATTAAAAGAAATAAGCGTTCTTTAATAATCCGAAGGAGTAATATTTATAAACAAGTGAACACGTCAAATTGTGTTACCGCATCCATTTATTTAACCTAACGTTTTTATTTATTTGCAAACAAAGATGATAGATAATGTACACTCTGCTTACTAGATTCGACATTCGAATTAATTGCTATGAAACCGCATGTCTGTACATGTCCTTGTATACCTTTTGGCCTCTTTGAATTGCGCTTAGAGTTTTTGGCGGGATCTTAGTCTGTCATGTAGTCGTTTTTATATTTTATTCATAATCTTGTGTTATTAGACTCTATATTTTGTAATATTGGTGGTGTTTTACGTAATATAGTTCGGTTATTATGCACAAGTGATGTGGATGGGAAATAATACCACGGAACATGCATTCTGAGATGCCACCAAAACTCCATGGAAAGTTCTAACAAGGAAACCACCATCTTTTTAGAACATTATAATTATCACAAGACACTTACTTGAAATAAAACATTGACACTGGCAAGTACTTCTGCGGTGCCAAAACAAGAAGAAGACGAAGAATTGCGCTTAATATAGTCAAGAGCTTAATACAAAACAAAGTTACAATATTATTATAGGAATCTAAAATTAGCAATCATTTATCTAAAAGTTGTCTCGATGTTATACTTATAAGTTAATATAATACATATCTACACCCAAATTTGTGTTCTGCGCATCTATATTCAGAGCTGTCAAAAAGTTTAGTACGAATTGTAACAGAATCACTTTTTACGACTAAGAATATATTTAGTTCTTAAAAAAATGAAGTACTGTTCTGTTTGATGCAATTGAAGATAGATTTCGGGTTGTATGAGTTCTTAAAACCCCCCATTGCAACAAGTTTGCGGCAAGTAGTCCCTGTCGCGTCTCAACAAAGGCTAGAGTCACCTAGTTGTGTACAAACATGCACCGCCAAGTTATCTGATTCAAAACATTCCTATAAAGTAATTTCGAGGTAAAATTACGACTAGTATGTGTCATACAGAAAGTGTATAGTGAACCAAATCCTGACTAATGTCCTAAATCTTGCCGCTTCTTTTCGAAGACCGCGTTGTTTTCCGAACAGGTGGTAAGTTTTTGACGTTCTTAAGCGCTTTCCTGGGACCTAAATTGAATAAAGTATTTTTGATTTTGGTTTTAAAATACGATTATGTAAATGTTTGTTTTGTTTGTTTCATACAGAAATCTAGATTAACACCACCGAAACTGTGAGCAATAGCTAGTAGATCTATAATTGAATAGTTAATATGTGCTTGATTTCAACAAATTTTATTCCCAACAACTACAAGTACTCATACTACTGTGTCCTAAGAAAGTAATACACTAAATTTAGAGTAGATTCTGGATCTTAATTGCAGCTGCCGAAATACACTAATAGATGCTTGTTGATAGATTTTGAACTTTTTTTTTTATATTATAGGGGGCAAACGAACAGGTTGGTCACCTGATGGTAAGTGATCACCGCCGTCCATAGACACTAGCAACACCAGGGGAGTTGCAAGTGCGTTGCCGGCCTTTTAAATATGTGGGCTTCCGGCGCTCTCACTGACCGAACGAAACGCAACATTGCAAGCACTGTTACTTCACGTCGGTTTTCTGTGAGAGGGTGGTACTACCACGGGCGAACCGACCCATTCATGCTGAAACCAGTAATAGCTTCAGCGTAGCTCTACCACCTATGAACTAGCGTGTGGTAGGTTGAAGTAGAGTCAGGGAAACAGAAAAAATCCTCAATGGTGGTTTTGTCATGATATTTTGTGGTGTCTGAATGCCCTAATCGTAGAGCCATGGTCTTTTAAATAACCTTAATTAAAAATTATACAAATAAAATTTTTCTTAGCAATACATTAACTTTTTTTATCTCTCTCTGTGATACGGTTAAAGAGCGAGATAGGTTATTGATCGATACTCGTTTGTAGTATGTACAGATCATACGATTTTGCGTTTCTAGTGTTCTCATTTAACTCCATGGTTTTCTGCCATATACTTTTTATAATATGGTCAAAGATGGTCGAGTACTCCGTGTGGTCTGTTAATTTATCGATATTTCAATCGGATTGATGTCTTATTTCGTTAACCGCGCACTTATTACCGGAGGGTCCAACGATATGAAAATAAATTATTATAATTACTCATTTATAAAATAAGATATAAAAACATAATGTTTCTTGAACTATTTTTTTTTTACTTTATAGGTAAACGTTTTGACCACAACCTCATCTGATATTAAATGATGATGTGGTCTAAGATGGTAAGTCACGCTTAACCTAGTGGGAGACTGGCTCTCAAGTGCAGCTGCCGGAACACAGCAACAGGTGCTTGGCGACAGATTTTCAACTTCAGGGTGGTAGCTAGCCAGACGGTCTTAGAAAAAGCTCTACCATAATGCTATGGTCTCATCACGATGTTTTCCTTCACCGAAAGCTCCGACTCAGTTGCTAGGAGTCGAACCTACGTCATTCGACGCTGTGTACGAACACACTACCAACTGAGCCACCATCGCTTGATTAAGATTTAGGATTATAAATAATTAGCTCTGTATAAGTCTTGATTATCGTCGATTTATTTTCTTTTTAATTTATGACATATTTGTGTTTTTTTTTAATAAAAGGAAAAACGAACGATCGTGTATAACGATACACTTTTTAGCAAAAAAAAACACAACTATAATAACGTTGAAACAAAAAAAAAGAACAATGGTCGCATATGGAACAGTGGACAGCTATAAGTAATACTGTCGAAAGTTCAAAGTAAGGAATCATTCGATAATTGTCACGCGTTACCGAGACACACATATCACATTAACTTGCATTATCATATATCATTATCTATGTAATAGGCACCGGCTTCTAGTTCATAAATTGCCTGTATCATCGGGCCAATCTTAATAAATTAAGATTTATCCTATAGATATATATATTTGTATAATATTATACATTATTTATATCCTCGCACCTACCTTTGTGGGTGCACCGAACTTATCAGATGTTAAAAGGGTATAATTTTATTACGCTGAACTTGTCACCCCTGTTTTTACGTCTTATTTTTATAGGGTTGTCGAGTTAAAAGCTTTTCCTTAAACTTGGACGGTTATTGATGTTACCAAAACTTGAAGACACGTTTTTAATACTTTTGTCTGTCTGTAAGTTTGAATCGCTGATTTCAGATATTTATCTGAAGCGTTGTTTGCTCGGTGAAGCGATGATGGCTTAATGCTTAGCGTGTTCAAACTCCGCGTCGAACGAAATAGATTTGTATTGGGAATGAGACGAAACTTTTCGTGAAAGAAAATATGTTCTAGTCAGCAATTATTAACATTAAAGATTCAACTTAGAAGATGTACTAGAGAATACCTGTAATTGGAGCTGGAAGTGTATGGAGATTGAGAAGCGACTAGACATATTATAACAATCTAAAACTAGGTAGTTACCTAACTATGATAAAGCACATTTTATTGCAGTTTTACAGGCTAGAGTTATTTTTTTTAGGTCGGTTTTAATTTTTATTAAGAAAATATGTTTAATAGTAATAAGTAGATATAAACCCTTACTTAAAAACTTAGAGGTAATTATTCCAATTGTGAAATAAAACATTTGAATTTTACATCATTCAATTCACCTAATTCATTATAAACTTCACCAGAACAGCTGACGCGTATACGAACCATAACTGCGCAGGCGCGAGCCGGTGCAAATTTATTGGTTGCCTTCCAACCAATAGGCGCGCAGAAAGTGCCGCGACGGAAAAATCTTACACTATTTTTTTGGCTAGCACCCATCCGTACCGTGCGATAAGGAACTTCGTTCCAAAAATGTATGTATATCAATAATATATGATAACTGAATCGAAGCGTCAACCCTATCGTGTAGATAAACTGAATGCTAACGCAGCGATAGTCCTGTGAATATTTTAAATATTATTTATATTGTACCTGTGAATGGAAGCGGAATCCCGAACTCCTTTTAGATGTTTTAATCGACTTATATTATTGTACTATACAGCGCCACATTCTTAGAACCTTTTTAAGAATATTATTATATAAAATATCTGCATTTCTGCTGTAGACAGAGGTAGGGCTTAGTACTTGAATGTACCTTGGCCATTTCTGGCTATCAAGCACGTGGTAAAAACCCACATACATATCGATTTAATTTATTTGTTTACATGTGTTTGTCGCTACCATACGTCCCTTCACTTACCAAAATAAGTGCCACCACGACACTAACTTAAGCATATTTCATTGATTATTAAAGGCCAATGATGAATCTATCATATCTGTGGATATCATATCATATAATCTACTGAGTGCAACAAAGCGAGTCTGTTAACTCACCCCAGCTTTGCATGTACTATGTAGCGTTATAAGTATTTAAACAAATTAAACAACTGAACAGCTGTACGTCAATCCGTCAATTCTGTCAATATATTTGAAAATCTCGCTGCTGTCTTTTTTCTATGTTCAAACTGTTTTATTTTTATTTTCCGTCCAATTTTTCTAATATTGCGCCTTTCATGCAAACCTTGTCCTGACGATTAGAAACACAACAAAACAAAGAGAATTAGCCAAATAGGTAGTGAAGTGATGCGCTTACATACATTCCGCAAATGATTTTTATTCGTACAGATAACATTTTTACTATCGATAAACCAAAACCTTAACTAAACCGCTTTTAACCTGTAAATATAAGCGAAATAAATTAAAATTAACAAAACTGAGGACACGAATATTCTCGAATCTAAAAATAAACGACACGTGCGTATTCACGCAAAGCGCAGATAATAAATACAAACAGTGCTGCGCAAACATAAACATCGATAAAGCCGTCGATAACTTTAAAATATCCAGAAGCACTATCGTGCTTAATCGTTGCAGAATGTCTACGATCGGGTTTATTTATATGATGCCCGTGCTAATAATTGCATGTTAAAAAGCGTTTTTTTTTAAACGATGCCTATAAATTTAATGAGTTGCATATAATATAAATATTTTTTTATTGTTGTCATAATATTTATAGAACGTTTTGTTAAAAACTCTTGTAATCTCAGTTTTATCGATGATTCTTTGTTTTTTTTTATTGAAACAATATAGTATTTATTATAAGGTCTTACAAGTTTTTCTCCTAAATTATAACAGAATTAGAATTATTATTTTTTATATTATAGGGGGCAAACGAACAGGTGGGTCACCTGATGACAAGTGATCACCGCCGTCCATAGACACTAGCAACACCAGGGGAGTCGCAAGTGCGTTGCCGGCCTTTTAATATATGTGGGCCTCCGGCGCTCTCACTGACCGAACGAAACGCAACAGTGCAAGCGCTGTTACTTCACGTCGGTTTTCTGTGAGAGGGTGGTACTACCCCGGGCGAGCCGACCCATTCATGTTGAAACCAGTAATAGCTTCAGCGTAGCTCTACCACCTACAAAAATTAAAGAAATGTACAAGATTAATAGATAAACTAACAAAAATGTTTATTTTCTCACAAATTATTATGTTATATTTTTCCTATAATATTCATAGAACATATTAGTACGTAGTAACATTAGCTTACAACCTTTTCATTATTTACAATATATCAAAGAACGGTACTTACCCTTTCAAAGTTTGTAAGGTGATCAATGCTTGTTAAAATAACTCAGAAAGGACGGTTCCCTTCAAACGGAGGTTTAAAAAAATTGAACGTGATGGTAGAATAAGAGTGAATAGTTTTCCCAACTCTTTACAAACAGGAGATAAGTAAAATTTGAATTGTTTCATTTAATCGAGGTTTGTAGATAGGAATTTACACTAAAACAACTAGCTGGGGAGAATATTTAATAAGTATAAAAATGACAAATAGTTTTATTTTTAATATACATATGATTTAAAAAAAAGTTTGTGTGTACTTGTGTATACGCGTAAGAAGTTATACTTCTTTGCCGTAACAAGATAAAAATCTTTTCAAAAATTTTATCTTTCGCCTTATTCTACCTTTTTAGAAAAAACGACACTAACAATAAAAAAAGGTATTTAATACATACAAACTTTTTTTGAATAAAATGTTGATTATAGCTAACTTCAGGGTGTCGGTTTTTCGTGATGGTGTGCGCGCGCATCGTAAAAATTTACTCTCATTATGTTTCCTTAAAGCGCCAAAAGAAATATTATTTCAAAAAATTGGAATGTAAATAATTAATAAAAATTTACAACACTGTACACAACTATACGCAAACAGAGAAGCACACGACCTAAAAAGGAAAAAAAAATGATTCAGGACGCACATCGACTCAATAAAGTTCAACAAATAATAGAAAGCTGTTCAATACAATCGTGTTTATTATTTTGTAAACAGATAACGTATAGAAGAGCTTGGAATCTCTTTCGATAAAACTCGGCGTATCTATCGATAAAGCTTGTTATTTACTACGTCACTAAACGCTGTAAAGCTGTTATTACACTGTCGAAAAGTACTAAGCAGCTACCGAGAAATGTATGTTATTGTTTGCTTAAACGTAAATACAGTTTCCATTTCGATTTACTTATATTTAACGGTTATTTTATTATAACGTTACTGGATTATCTTAATAGTTAAATAATAGTGCTACTTTATTATATTGTTATTATCTGTGTAGAAAATTCACAGAATTTTCAAATAGATTTTCAATATATAAACTATATAACTATGACAGTACAGATACGGCGATAGACTAAATACAGTTATTCTCTTTGGCCTTGCCGCGTTCTTAATACAAAACAAAATTAAAATACTATTATAGGTAGGTATTTAAAAATGGCATTATTTATCTTTTAGTTGTCTCGATGTTATACATATAACATAATAAGTATTTATATCTAAATTTGTGTTCAGCGCGTCTAGCTTCAGAGTGGTCAAAATATTGGCGAGAAGCATAGTAACTAATGTATATAGTTATTAGACTTGAAAGCGACGACCAGCGATGGATCGATCGTCGTCATGGGCGTTATTGTTCATGTATTGCAATTTCCTTACCAATAGGCATATAACCGTCACTTTATCGTGGTAGGTACTATAAAAACGGTATAGGTACCCAACTAACGTCTCATATCCATACTAAAGGAAATAAATAAAATAGGTACTTGTAATTATATACTACAATTGTTGTATTTCGTTTTATATTTTATTAGCTTTTATAATATTAATTGAATTGATTCCTACAGAACAGTAATTTGTTTCTAGTGGTAAGAACTTTAGTTGTAAAGACTTTATATCCTGTGCAGTACACCTGACAACGTGCATACAAAATTTCGTGCATAAAAAAAAACAAACGGACATTTGGTTTTATGTTATTACTTAGAATGCCTGAGATATTACCTAGCGAATGTTATAAATACTTGATTAAAATTAAGACTATTTTAAAATTAAACTCGTTTTACATCGCCTCAGTTTTTTTTCGTCCATTTATCGCATGTCGCATTTACAGCCTTCCGAGGAATACGGGTGAAGTGAAAGGTACTCGGCAAAGCCAATATGGCGATGCCCATGGCTCAATTCAAAATGATAAATATTTGCCCATTTATAAAATGGCGTCGTATCATCTGAATGATTGCATTTATTATGTATTCCGTACTCTAATATGCATATCGAAATTAAAATTTATTGATTTCCCATTATCATTCCCATTTTCCAATGATTAACTTAAGATTCAGAATGCCATCTTAATAACCTAAATCGTAAAATTATCCAAAAATGTTCAGTTAAATGCCTACGATCTAAAATAAAGTTTCACTTGCATCGTGGTTTCATAAAACCACACAATTATATTTACTCATTTGAAGCCTTTACAAAGCGCTTATGAAGGCTTGAATCCTACAGCTAATTTCAAAAACATTCCATTCATCGAAAAAGCCACTTAGGAAGCTCGATCATGTTGGTAAATATTATATTTTTATAATTATTGATAATGTTCGTCGATATAAACCGGTTTTTGATATATCTCTAGTGTCCTGACAGTTTATTTTTTTCAAATATATTTTTAAAAAGGAAGTGTATACATCCGCCTTCAATTACAACCTGGAAAATGATCTTGTCGCACGTGCATCGACCGTTAAACACGCCAATTGACATGTTTATTTATAAAAAAAAAATTATAATATAATAAATGAGGTGCTAAGGATATATATTAATTAGGTGTAAATACGTAATGCGTGTTTAACATACTGTGTAATTAATTTATGAATTATTTAATTTAGTCAGCAGTGTAGTTTATATTAGAGGCACGTGCTGGGGTGTGCCGGACGAAATGTTACCGCGTCTGACGAATCTTGATACTTAGTTAATTAATTTTAAATTAAGCTCAGTTATTTTGTTTGTAACTATAAAATATTACTATCAAAATTATTACAGGTGATAGGCAACAGATATTCAACATGAGGGTAGTGACTAGCCAGGCGAGGCATTAAAAATAAATCTACGACCAT
The DNA here is from genome assembly GCA_035772565.1 of Antheraea assamensis. Taxonomy (NCBI): domain Eukaryota; kingdom Metazoa; phylum Arthropoda; class Insecta; order Lepidoptera; family Saturniidae; genus Antheraea; species Antheraea assamensis. The sequence continues at coordinate 2,308,340 of JAQQSE010000001.1, forward strand.
CTTGTGGTCTCATCACGATGCTTATAGGGCATAGGGAAAATAATATTTAAGGATTCAAACAACGACGAAATTTCGTTTTCCTATATTCCGAAATTCCGTACTGTACTTTCAATTGAAGTAAAGATTTATATATGCTGAAGTTTAAGTAGAATTTTGTAGTGGATTAAGACAGGCTAATTAAAATCACAGAAACTGAGTCTTTTATAAGCAAAATTATAACCAAAGTTTTAGATATTTTTGTAAACGCTTTTTTCCGTTCTTGTGACCAAAACGAGTGACTATATATACTTAGTTGTATACTTACTATAATAGTATATTTGAAGAAAAGTGACTAGGACTAAAATGCAATGAGTTTACATCAAATTATCACTTGTGAATATATGACATCAATAAAGTTTATGATGCTTATATGAAATTATTGTATATTAACTTAATCACAATAAAATATAAAATAGCGCCATTTAGTGCTGAGCTATAATAAAATTAATAGTATAATAACTTTCTCGATTTAAAAACCTTTAGGCGTGCTAATTTCGAATTCAAATCGAGAAGTGTTTATGTTTTCGAATCTTAGAGAGCATTATTTATTTTTTTATATAAATGATTAATAAAATTTATTCCAGACTCTACAAGTATCAAGACAGCGACATCCATACAAATCGAAGTGTTGAGTGGTGTGAAGTGGGCGAAAGCATTCTTAGATAATTTTAACCGAACACTACCGGGAGCTGACGCCTATTAGCTGCGTATTAGCGGCACTGACGTAACGTTGACCCTTCCTATTACCGCCCTTTACTGAATTAGCTTTGCTCGTCTTTGGAATGTTTTCTGTAATCGTTTTAATTTGTAAGAACGTCTCAATTCCTAATATTTTATAGTATAGTAAACAATAAATATCAAGTCGTAATAGTTGAGCAGTTCAGACTTAATTGTTATATGAAATTTGTCACGTTCCGAATATTCTTATAAAGCATTCGTTTTCTCAGTAGATGAAATGTAATGCATTTTTGTAATATTTTGTTTTACATTAGCGTACGTAAAAGTGGAACTATTTAAGCCTTTTTAATAATATAATATCACTTCAGAACAGCTGCACCGATATCATTATATAAGTTCGGCAAAATGACAGTACAATACTTGATGGTAAGTACAGTACAGTCAAAAAAACAACCGTGACTGTCCGTGTTAACTACTAACGGCAGTCGTTGTCATCATGCCAACCTGCAAAAGTGCCTCTTCACGCCTCGTTTGAAGGACCCGATATCATAAGAGGGAGAGAACACACTAGTCGAGAGGCGATTCCATATGTTCACAGTACGACAGAGATAAGAATTTTCGAACTTCTTCGTTCTTGCCGAGATGGATGCTACTGTGAATCTGTGGAGACGCGTACCCGCTCGTGTGGTTCTGTAGTTGTTTTGTACATAATATTGTAAGAAGGTTAGTTAGTATAAAAGAAAATGTCGGGAACAATCGTACGGAAAAGTGTAGATTTTAGATTAAGATAACTCTATGTAAAAATATAAGTAAATATAAAAAATATATAATAAAAGTATTGAAAGACTTACGTCCAGTTTCACAGTTGACATTCTATTTCCTAAAGCGAAACCACAGTAAATAGAAGATTTCGTCTCATAATGCCCGCGTCAAGGTGGACCAAGTAGCCACTGTAAACTAAATCAACTCAAAAGGAGAACACATTTATAGTTATACCGGGTGCTTTCCTTAGGGCTCGACACTTTGGAGCTTCGTAGGGATGTTGCGTCACTTTGCGTCCTTTACAAAATCTACCACGGGGAGTGTTCTAAATAGCTGTTCGGATTGATACTTGCTGCTGAGTTCCATTACCGAACGACTCGCCATAAAATGAAATTCCATCTGTGTCATCTCGATGGTTGGAAGTCGTCTACTGTGCGGTTCTCGCGTGGGATTTTCCTACGTACGTCGGCCCTCTGGAATGAACTCCCGGTGGCAGCGTTTCCGGACCAATACAACCCACAGACCTTCAAGAAACGAGCCTACTCCTTCCTCGAAGGTCGGCAACGCATTTGTGATGCCTCTCTTGTAGCAGGTGTCTATGGGAGGCGGTGATTACTTACCATCAGGTAACCCGTCTGTTCGTTTGGCTCCAATCGCATAAAAAAGTCTATAATTAATAATATCTTATACTTATATATTCTAATATACATTGATATTCTAATACATCGATATAGTGTAACTAAAACATACTCTAAGCCTGTGGTTTGCCGGCAAACAACTTAATCACAAGTTAAAGTTAAGTCAGCTCACGGACAGTTCAAATGATAGCGTTATAACTTAGCTGGTGGTAACACGACGGCCGGCGCCATGTTTATAATTTATAGACTTGCGCAAATTACATCTTTTATATGGAAATTTCTATTTCTTAGCTGATTTTATTTTAATTTCGCTGTACTATACCGATTCAAACCTCCGATAAGGTTTGAATATTTTTTTTGCACTGGATTCTATGCAAAAAAAAGGTTTTAGTACCGCGTTATCCCGACGTTCGAGTCGATACAATGAATGTAATGTGTCGGAACATCCCTATTGATAATGATCGCATGAAGATAGATCCCAGAAATTGCCCTCGCTGACGTAGACATCCCAGTACATCAGTCGATTCGTGACCACCGTTAAGTACTCAAAGAGTTTAACGCCTTTTCTAGACTTGTCAAAATGATCGAATGACACGTAAAAATGAAAAAAAAATTGTTATAAACTAGTGATCGCGATTTATTCGAAGACAACTGGCATGTCTGCTGTCCACTATGGTTAGTTGATCTTTGTAAAGAAAGCTCAGATGAATCGTATAATTTGAATTGTCATCTCATAAATTCCGAACGCGCTATCACGTAGGCAAACATCGTTTCGAATTCGGTATGTACAATTTCCACGATTATTTTGATACCGCTATAATGATTGTAGGTAAAGGTCACTTGAAGCATGTCGTCGCGTTAGATCGATGTGCGCCTACCCATACTACTGATTCAAACGCGTACGATTTTCTCTCGACAATCGAGTGAAGGGCTTTCTATAAATTATGTTAGAGGAGTTTCATGTTTTTTGTCCTTTTCGCAGATGGCCACCCTAGTGTGAGAGTTTGCAATTTTGAATTTAGTAATTATTAAGTTAAAATAGAATTTCCCTATTTAATGTTTAAAGTTTTAAAGTTAATATAAAAAAATTGAGCTTGTTCGTTTGTTACGCTTTAACTCCTTAACTAATGAATCGATCATTATAAGATTTTTCATATACTTTGTTAGGGGGTACAGACTAGAAGATAGGGAGGAAAATTTACTAATTTTGATAGATACTTTAAATCTATTCTAACGCGAGCAAAGATACGAGCAAAAACTAGTTAAATCAAAAATGTTTGATTTTGGTTTTTCTGATGTTAGGTAGCTTATCTATAACTCAAGAAACGTGCCTACTACCTCCTCAAAGGCCGGCGACGCATCTGTGATGCCTCTCGTGTCGCAGGTGTCCATGGGCGGCGATGATTACTTACCATCAGGTAACCCGTCTGTTCGTTTGCCTCCAATCAAATAAAAAAAAGAACTCGTATTTGACCGGATGTTACTTTGAACCCCGAATTAATAACATCAGCGCCGCAAAATAGCAACTAATCAAATATTTGAAATAGAGTTTTACAAAATAAGGCTTTCAACAATCAAATCAAAAATACTTATTCAATTTATGCCCTGACAAGGTGCTTATGAATGTCAAAACTACCACCGGTTTGGACAAATAACCCAGTCATCGAGAAGAACTAGCAAGTGACTCGGTCGAGTTTAACGTTACATCGAATACTCGTATATTTTCATACAAATGTATTATATTTAAAACCTTTTTTTAGCGGATGCACAGAGAGAGTGTTATTTCCTGACATCACGACCCTTCACATATTGATCCAGCCTATAATAGCCTTTTGACATCGAAAAACCCGCTTGACACGGAACTTGAACTTATTACCCGGCAATTCGATAATACGCTTTGAGATTGTGTTGTAAAACCTAACACTATTATTATCTAAAACTGTTAATGTTCTTATCGACACTCTAGTATTTCAATCATGTCGACATTTTTGTAACTTTTTGCAGGCATACATTATATTATCAAATATTTTATGATCTTCGGTTACACTTTATTTACCCACTTTCCCCATTATCGTTTAACATTATTTATGGATAGGCCCTAACCGTGTTTGTACACGTCACATCTGCTTTGTTCATCTCGATTGAATTTATAATGTTAAAGCGAGACGTTGTGAATAGTCACGCAACGTTCGAGGATTTCTCCAATACATCTTTATTTTATACTATGATCGGTTGATGGTGTTCGCAGTAAGCAATTTAATTATCATTATAGAAGGAAAGTTGTTTCTTGATAACATACCGGTTTGTGTAGTCCGGTGGTCCGAGGTTCAATTTTATTTATGATATTCTTATTATTTTATGCAACTGTTGATTCCGTTCGAATGGTCTATTTGAAACATGATTGATTTATATACGATGATATTGAAGATCATATAGTGGACACAAATAAAAAAAAAAATGTATACGAAAATGTCACTCACATCTATAAAGTTCTTGTTGTTTTTTATTAAAAAAAACGGAATCCACTATTCATGTTTATTCAGATTTTAGTAGTTTTAATTGAGTAATATTAGGTTTAGTTTAATTTTGATTTGTGGGAAAATATGAAACTCTGGATTTCTCATAGTTTGAAATCGCCTATACGACGTGGGCTGGCGTGGTGATTGCACCCATGCCTTCCTACGGGAAGAGGCTTATGACCCTGCAGTAGGTCTCTTACAGGATGATGAGTTAAATGAGATCCATCATACCAAATCGGAGACATGATAATTTATATATTTCAAATTTATAATTAAAGATTAACTTTTATTTCACCCACACAACACCCTGTACAGTAGGTTGTAAGATATGAAACTTAAAAATCTCTAAATACATCACAACAATGGTATATTTAAAAGCGGTCAGCGCCGCGGGATGCACTCTAGCTATTTATAATACTTTGTCGTGTCTAAGTTACTAAACGTACGTGTAAATCCGTCTCGGGTTATAAACAAGTTGCGTTTAAGTTGTAACTTAGCGGCGGGAGGTCACAGTAGCCCGGCTTACTTAATCAAAGAACTGTGTGGGAGTTGTATTCGACTAGTGTTTGTCAGCGGTTTTTCTTATATCGTATTATTGATTTGTTTAAGCTTATGGAATACACATACGTTTAAAGCGAATTCGAATAGTGTGATTTGTACGACGGATTTTGTAGGTACTGTTTTCCGATGACGTTCAAATGAGAGTACATTTTTTTATATTTTACAGGTTACCGTTTGACCACAATCTCATCTGATGTTAAACGATGATGTGGCCTAAGATATGGTAGTCATGCTAAACCTAAAGGGAGACTGGCTCTCAAGTGTAGCTGCTTGGTGACAGATTTTCAAGTTGAGGGTGGTAGCTAGTCAGACGGACTTAGAAAAAGTACTACCACCATGCTCTATGGTTTCATCACGATGTTTTCTTTCACTGAAAGTTTCGATTCAGTTGCTAGGATTCGAACCTACGTCCTTCGACGCTGTGTGCGAACACACTACCAACTGTGTCATCATCGTTTCAGAACATTTGAGATTACATCAATAGGAACACTTGAGAAATTCGATCAGATCTTTGATAGACCTTTGTCCAATGTATAAAGTATGTATGTACATGAAATGGAAAATGCATTAATAAATAAATTTTATAATTTGTACAGTTTGCATATTATTAAAAATAATGGTTTATTTGCGCAGCTATTTTCACTACTGTAGTTTTAATACTTACTTACCCTATGAAAAACGTTAGTTACGTCGAGTATTTATGGTGGAGTAAAAATACATTTATAATTTAAATGGATTATTAAAGAATGTATCACATATTTCAAAATACGCTTAACAAAAAAAAAAAAATGATATTCGTATATGTATAAATAATTTCTTTGATTATGATACAATGTAAAGGTTAAAGTTCAGAAAACTAGAACACAATTATAACACCATATTACTACCGTCGTGAAACGGAACATCACTACATAGTATAAAACAAAGTCGCTTTCTCTGTCCCTATATCCCTATGTATGCTTAACTCTTTAAAACTACGCTACGGATTTTGATGCGGTTTTTTTAATAGATAGAGTGATTGAAGAGGAAGGTTTATATGTATAATTATATAAAGTAGACAGTGGAGAAATACTGTTATTTTTGAGGTTACTACAAATTTAACGCGTGCGGGCCACGGGCAGTAATGAATAAATCAAAACTACGGGATCGATTTTAATCATTTTTCAGTGAATGACACAGGCTATATATTTTATACCCTTGCGAAGCCGGAGCGGGCCGCTAGTCAAAATATAAGACAAATCGAAAAGTCTGTATTCTGTGCCTTCAGCGAATTACGTCTAAGTTCTTGCTATTCCTTCCACTAAATTAAATTTAATTATATATTCAAACTTAAAGAAGAAAAAATTAAAACTCGGTAATGCAAAAAATTGCAAATGCCTATACCTATTTCTTAGGACGGCAGATTAGCATCCTGCACCGTGCAAAACCAGAACGGATAGTTATAGTCAAGTATAATAATTCAATTTTGTGGATGGTAGAGCTACGCTGAAAGTATAATTGGTTTCAGCATGAATGGGTCGGCTCGCCCGGGGTAGTACCACCCTGCCACAGTAAGCCGACGTGAAGTAACAGTGGTTGCACTGTTGCGTTTCGTTCGGTCAGTAAGAGCGCCGGAGGCCCACATATATTAAAAGGCCGGCAACGCATTTGCGACTCCCCTGGTGTTGCTAGTGTCTATGGACGGCGGTGATCACTTACCATCAGGTGACCCACCTGTTCGTTTGCCCCCTATAATATATAATAATTAAAAAAATGAGGAGGCTAAAAGGACGGTAATTAATTAAAGTCAAATATAACGCCCGGTAACATCCATACGGGCGGCCCTCAACCACGGAAACTCGATTGAGAAACACGACTGATAACGACATGTGATTATACTCGAAAATTATCACCAATTTCCGTATTTATATCTTCCCGTACGATTTAATGGTAGCAGGTTATCGTTAATTATAGTACTTTAGTGCTTTTTATACGAACATCGTCGCCGTAGTATCTGAATACGGAACGTTTTAAAATTACGTCCCTGGGAAATGCACACGTTATTTCGAAATGTCATATTGTCTATGTAATATCTTTGTCACGAAATAAGAAATTGGGAATATAATTTCTCAACTAGCTTTGGAGTGTACATTTGTAAACTTCTCGGATACAAGAGCTTTGACCCTCGGCTCTTAGCCAGGGAGAGAAAGATAGAACTATGATAAATACAGAGAGAGAGATAGACCAGTACGGGTGAACGAGACACGTGTACACGGATGCGAAATCAAGTAGCAAAGTAAACTATTAAAAAAGACTAGAAATCTTGTTGTTCAAACGTCAATTCTGTCACGTGTGCAGAGTTGCACACGCTAGTTTTGATATATTATACAAAATAAAAAAATATATAATTAAAGGGCACGTTATGGTGTGTACATTGGAGGAATAGAAAAACAATAATCTACGAAAATGATATTCGTTGACATTATCAAAAAAAGGGACGTGTTTAACCCATTTTTGGCAAATTTTACCAAATGCAGGTTGTCCTGAAGTAAACATAGTTGTACGGTAGTACTAGGCAAGATCACACCTAACGATGTCTCACAAAAAACAATACCGATAGCTGAACAAATAAAACAGCCCATTGTTGTCTATTTTTTTTTTTAATAATTATAACCTGGGCATAGCACGATTACTCCTACAAAAGCCTAAACTATTGGTACTACGACACGCATTACTTTCGGATTAATACAAAACTGAAATTGGGAAAGTATCTTAATATACTTTCTATCTAGTTCTGTTTACATATGCCACAATTAACAATAATAAAAGGCTTTTGGCCTAAAATATAAATTACATCGCACGCTAGACAGAACTCAGACGGACATAGAGAAGAAACAAGAACACATGATTATATTCGTTCTTTGTTCTAAATCTCTTTTACGGAATGTAAGTGCTAGTGCTACGACGTCTCCCAGTATTTGGACCTACTTCACTTACTACAAGGCCAAATTTTTAATCCACGTAACTCGCAACAAGAGGCTACATTGTAAACAAATCGAAAATTCATAGTAGAAGAATTAATGTCATGCAATGGATAACGTTATTGAATATACCATTATTATGCTATCATTAATCCGTTATTCGTTATAATAATCGGCAATTATAATGGTCGGTCGATGTCGTTTTAACGTGCGAAGAAGCAAGCTTTATATAATAGCCAATGGGTGTAAAAAGGAAATTACTTTCCGTAAGTCATTATCAAAGTAGTCATAACACGAACAACGTTTATTGAATTATAATTATTATAAATCGTAATACGATGCAAAACAGCTAAAAAATAACAGCAGAATAACTGATAACAGTTTATAATAACGATTTAATAATAGAGTAATTAATTCTTGATAGCAGTTATTACCATGTATAGATAGAGGATAAAATAACACATTCGCGTCGTATGCACGAGTATTGTTCAGTTTAATAGAATTAGATCAATTAGTACGTTGTACATCGATAGTTCGCAACGAGATGTCGATTTACTTACACTAAATGCTAAATTATAACGTAATTTACCATTGCCGGTAACATTTAGCTAGATTAAATCGACATACTCAGAGAAAATACCGGTAAATCAGCTAATAGACGTATTAACTATGGCTTATATATATTATATCCTTATATGGCTAAGTGATTGTTTAGAAATCGGTTTATCAAATACTGTTTGATTATCGAGTTTTAAATGGTCAATACAGTGGACAACAAATATTTTGTAATACCATAGACAACAGGCTTCTTTATAGATGCTGTTACGGTATTATTTTTTCTTTCTCAATTACTAAATAGAAACATTGTTCTTTATTACAATTTCTCGTTTATATCTCTCTTCCCATAATAATATTTTTTTTCGAACAGACTACACGTTATAAAGTTGAAGAACTTATACAGCTTCAGCAGTCTTTGGTAGTAAATGCAAATGGTATCCAGCCAAAAATGGCCGAACTTAGGCTTGAACACTTGCTTTGGATGCAAATTCCACGAATACGAATCTAATTATTCAAGTAAACTAACTAATCACACTTGTATACATTTGTACAATAGTATATATACCCATATAAGTACACGCTGTATGTCTATATAGATGTTTAAAAATTCTGATAACATTTTAATGCTAATTTAAAATTCGAAATATAAAAAAAACTGGGGATCAATCGACAGACACTTGTTTAAACTTTAATTAGTTACTTGGAAGTGGTGTGAAAATTGTGAAGTCAACATTTGGAAAACTGACTTATTTACGTGATTTGAATTTTATTTTTACGTTTATAAGTAATTAGTAGGCTAGTAAGTCACGCTTAACCTAGAGGAAGACTGGCTCTCAAGTGCAGCTACCGGAACACACCAACAGGTGCTTGGCGACAGATTTTCAACTTGAGGGTGGTTGCTAGCCAGACGGACTTAGAAAAAGCCCTACCACCATGTTATGGTTTCATCACGATGTTTTCCTTCACCGAAAGCTCCGGCTCAGTTGCTTGGATTCGAACCTACGACCTTCGACGCTGTGTCCGAACACACTACCAACTGAGCCATCATTGCTTCAGAAACTTCTTAGATACTTGGTCCTTATATATAAAAAAAATGTATTTTTCTTTCGTACATAACATATATTATTATGACAATGAACAACGCACACGAAGTCGCGGGTATCGTTCAGTATATAATGAAGTGAAATCAAAATGATTCCATCTGTAGTACATCGGGTTACATGGCGGCCCATTAGCCTTAAGCTTTCTCTTGTCATGTAATTCTATATAAATATTTCCATCGATCTTGAATACACGAATAGAACTGCTCAATTATGCAATCCGAACGACATCTGTTTGTAGGTACGCCATTACATTACCCGAGCTAAAACGGGAAACTTAATGATTTATATATTTGATAATTTTCTGGGCTTAATAAGTCACTAAGGTAGTTGTTCTTACAAATATTATAACTGCGAAACTGAGCTTGTTTCTTTGTGACGCTTTCACGCGTGAATAATCAACCCATATTCAAGAAATGTTGGATTACCGTTGTATATATACAGTAACGCGGGTAAAACCGCAAGCAAAAGTTAATATTAAATAAACAGTTCCCATCAAAAAGCAAAACCATTTTCATTGGAACCATTTTTGGTTGTATCATGGCGAGTGTTCTGAAGAGTTGTTCAACCTCATCCCATCTTCTCCTTTCCACTACAGAGATACGCGGGCGGGTACACGTCTCCACCGATTCACAGTAGCAACCATCTCGGCAAGACGAGGAAGTTCGAAAATTTATATCTTTGTCGTACTGTGAAGATGTGGAATCGCCTCCCGGCTAGTGTGTTCCCTCCCTCTTATGATATCCGATCCTTCAAACGAGCCGTGGAGTGGCATTTGTGCAGGTCGGCATGATGGCGACGATTGCCGCTGGTATTTAAAACCGACAGTCGCCGTTGCTTTTGAACTGTGCCATACTTTCCATCAGGTATTGTATGTACAGTCATTTTGCCGAACTAATATTATAAAAAAAAACAATTTTGAAAGCTCGATTAAAAATAGTTGTGTTGCAATAATGATGGACAAAAAACACAAGATTTTCACCATTCGGAAAATAAATAATCACCGTCAATCACATCAGCCTGTAGGAGACCTTCTGCAGGGCCTATGACTTTTTTTATATACTTTACAGGTAAACGTTTTGACCACAATCTCATCTGATATTATATGATGATGTGGTCTAAGATGGTAAGTCACGCTTAACCTAGAGGGAAACTGGCTTTCAAGTGCACCTGCCGGAACACACCAACAACAGGTGCTTGAAGACAGATTTTCAACTTGAAGGTGGTTGCTAGCCGGACGGACTTAGAAAAAGCCCTACCACCATGCGACATACGACATCTTGTTACATGACTTTCATCTCTTCTCATAATATGCCCATACCATGCTAACCTATTACTCCTCAACTTCTTTGTCTCTGGTGCTATTTTCAGAGTAGTTAGAGGAAAGTAAGAAGTTTATTACAAGTTATTTATTTTCTGATAAAGAAAGGATGTCAAATAAAATCCGGATATATGGTAAATCACGAAACGCAACTTAGAACAGATATGAAAGCAGATTATACTTAGTTAGGCTGTAGTTTAGATCGACGATATATTCAAATTGGCTCGACCGTATAGTTAACCTTATGTACCCACATAAAGACACCATTACTTTTAATTATATTAAAAGCAAGTTTAACGGTTTTATCTTATGCAATTTGCAAATTGTATGATGGAATGTTTATTTTTATTTATTTATGGGATTTTATTTTACGATCTTGAGAGAAAAAATAGGGTTCCGCGTAAATATAATAAATTTGCTATATTCCATATGGACGTAGTCGTGGATAAAGAAGAATTATTCAACCACATCCCATCTTCTCCTTTCCACTACAGAACCACACGGGCGGGTACGCGTCTCCACAGATTCACAGTAGCAACCATCTCGGCAAGAACGAGGAAGTTCGAAAATTCTTATCTTTGTCGTACTGTGAAGATGTGGAATCGCCTCCCGACGAGTTGTTCCCTCCCTCTTATGATATCGGGTCTTTCAAACGAGGCGTGAAGAGGCACTTTTGCAGGTCGGCATGATGGCGACGACTGCCGTTGGTATTTAACACCGACAGTCGCCGTTGTTTTTGACCTGTACCGTACTTACCAACAGGTATTGTACAGTCATTTTGCCGATTATATATAAAAAAAAGTAAATATGTACATATTGAAAAAATCTATGAAATCTTCTGATCTTAATGTATTCTATCTGAAACGATTATTTTTTTTGAGTACAATCGAGAAGTTAATGAGACTCACGCAATCAATCTCCCACGTGACAAACGCAGCTTATGTATTTAGAGCTGTTGCAATTACTAGAAATTAACACTAAACATTACGCGGAGGTAGTATTATTTATACAGCAGGAAACTGTTCAAAACACGGTAATAATATCTCAGGAGATTAGCTATTAGTTTCAACAATAAATTAACGAGATGCGATCTAAATACGAAGCCGGTGCGACGATGTTTTAACGTATAGCTTTCGAATGTTCTCGATAAGTTGTAAATTAATTCCGTTGCTTAGTGAATGTTTATTAGCTGAGTTATAACTAAACGCTATTATGATTCAAATGATTGAATATGTTTTTAATTTTTAATGGCTTCACGCGACTCTGTAGAGGATATAAAATGTTTTTCTCAAGTACTACCTACCGTGCGAATATCGTGCAAATCAAATGTCACGAAGTTCAGATCGCTCACGTTCGCTGCACCAATTACAGTGTTTGGTTTTTGACCAATCAGTGCATCGCTTCGTGTGACTGCTGCATCCGCGACGACAAAACTGTATCGAAGTACAATAAGTCATGCGCTTATAATAACGTTCTATTTACAACTATCACAAACAACGTAGAATAAAGAAGGCAAGTCGTGTATTATGCATTATTGTTGGACCCGCTTGTATATATATATATATATAAATGAATTGTGAAAATAAAGAAATTTTTTATCATTATTATACTATATTTCTGCCCAGGTAGATTCTACATATGAGTTAAAGTAAACATTAGAAAATATAAATGTACTTAAGTTAGATGCTTTCATATACTCGTAAATAATGACGAAAGTTGACTACAATGTAAAAAAAAATGTTCATAATGGAAAGAATAGATCGAATAACAGTAGCTAATGGGAAACATTTACACATCATTTGTTCGAGAGCGGGTGTGATTTCCGCGAATGGACGTGCGAAATTTCTGTTAAATAGCAAACACGCTGCTGATCACACTTTTGTGTGGCCACAGAAACAATATTTTTTTGGAAAACCAAGGAATGATTTTCAAGGAAAACGGTGACACGTTGTCGTAGGTGGTAGAGCTACGCTGAAACTATTACTGGTTTCAGCATGAATGGGTCGGCTCGCCCAGGGTAGTACCATCCTCTCACAGAAAGTCAACGTGAAGTAACAGTAGTTGCACTGTTGTGTATCGTTCGGCCAGTGAGAGCGCCGGAGGCCCACATATTTAAAATGCCTGCAACGCACTTGCGACTCCCCTGGTGTTGCTGGTGTCTATGGACAGCGGTGATCACTTACCCTCAGGTGACCCACCTGTTCGTTTGCCCACTATAACATAAAATAACCGTATTTTATTAATCATACTAAGTAAGCATATTTAAGTTGTTATTAAGTTACATCAAATTGCTTAAGTTCAAACAAACAGTCACTGGCATTTCCGTCATAAAAATGTTTATATATTGAAATTGCATCGAGCCCACTAAAAACACAAGCCATCTCATGAAGTTATAACAAATTGTTTTCCCTTTTTTAATTATTATTTTATACCATTTTTAAGGTCCCAAATTCGACCCATCGAAAATTTTGTCGTCCGCTGGATATACCGTTAGTTACACATACATAATATAGGGTAGCATGATCTATGAAGGCATAGACGCAGACGAAGTCACAGGCGGCCGTTAGTCACTACATAGTATAAAACAAAGTCGCTTTCTCTGTCCCTATATCCCTATGTATGCTTAAATCTTTAAAACTACGCAACGGATTTTGATGCGGTTTTTTTAATAGATAGAGTGATTAAAGAGGAAGGTTTATATGTATAATAACATAAATTAAATAGTGGAGAAATACTGTTATTTTTGAGGTTACTCCAAATTTAACGCGTGTGGGGCCACGGGCAGTAATGAATAAATCAAAACTACTGGATCGATTTTATTTATTTTTTCAGTAAAAGACATAGGTTATATATTTTATACCCGTGCGAAGCCGGAGCGGGCCACTAGTAAGTTAATAAATTTAAAAATCAATAATGTTTTATCTTTATAATGTAATGTCAAAACGTTTTGATTATTCCGATATTCGTTGTTCACAATTTAAAATCCTACAGGAGACTTACTTTAATTGGCTACCGACAGAATTACAATTTAAACTTCCCTCCAGCAGAATAATGATACACCTAATCTTGTGTACAACATAATATCTGAAACGTTTTGGCATTGACGATAAAAAATATAAGTTACGACGCGACGACTAAATGTGTACGAAAATTAAAAAGGAAAAAACCACGATCGCATCGAGTATTATTCTGAACATTCATTTAGCTGTCTCAATAAATTATGTTTTTTATATGTTAACAGCTTGTTTCGTGGCCACAATTTCACACCGCATGATTGGTCGGTACTACCTTTTTTTGACACACGGGGCTACTGGCGACGCGGTTTCGCATCATCGCTCCGTAACGGATTTCATGAAAATTGCGAAATTAAATGGCCAGTCGCGGGGTATCTTTTCGGCGAGGACAATATATTCTGATGCTCGAATCTTAATATATAGGACTAACTTTTGTCCGCGGTTTTGCTCGAGTATACATTTAACCTATCCATCGGATCAGAATTTATCTTTGAATAGTAAATACACTACGTCCTTTTCTGTAACCTTAATTAGTTGAGGCTTATAAGGCGTGACAAACAAACATATTCACATTCTGATGTATAATATTAAGCCCTTCATAAATTATTCATATATAAACATTCGAAAAGATGTGCTCGGAGACTTTGTATTCACATACTATATATATATATACGGTAAAAAGAAAAAAAAAATTGTCGATAAATAAAAATCATCTACATCATGACAATAACGTCATCTACCTACTACAGCTAAAAATCATTCAGATGGCCACATAACTACAACAAAAAATCATTAAAATGCCTTTAGAAAGGGAATAATTATGAACATGCACAGATAATTATTGTATTTTATTACGTTGATCTTTGTGATTACATATAGTATAAGCCAGTCAACATCTCACTGTTGGGTTTAAAATATGGACTTTGGTACTACCTCCCTCAAATTAAAAATCAGTTTGGTATCTGGTAACTATAGTACAAAGTGTGAAAAAGGAGTTTTTGCCGGGATCTTGGTCTGTCATGTAGTGGTTTTTATATTTTATTCATAATCTTGTGTTATTAGACTCTATATTTGGTAATATTGGTGGTGTTTTACGTAATATAGTTCGGTTATTATGCACAAGTGAAGTGGATGGGAAATAATACCACGGAGCATGCATTCTGAGCTGCCGCCAAAACTCCATGGAAAGTTCTAACAAGGAAACCACCATCCTGTTAGAACATTATAATTATCACAAGACACTTACTTGGCAAAATCTTGTTACTTGACGCTGGCTAGTGCACAAACCGTGACGGAGTAAAAAAATAAAGAAGAAGAAGAAGTGTGAAAAAACAAAAATGAAGCATGGGATATCGATGACAGAAAAAATAAATCCGCGATACACAACTAGTACCTATATAATACAAACCTGAGTCAAAAGTACTGTGAAACTTACCGACATCTAATTAAAGATTAAAAGCTAGTCACTCCCCTTCAATTCCAGTTCTGATGTTGTTAACTCAACATCAATTGAAACTGAATTTAACACTCATTTGCAATTCAAAGTATGAAATAATCTATTTATATTATTTATGATAGCTTAACGTATTTGCGCAGATTTATTGTAATGCAAATTCGCGTCTAAAAATTATATAAGAAGTGTACAGTAGCTAACGTTTATTTTGACAAAATAGTAGGTAAGTAATCAATTCTTCCAAATAGGTTCACAAAAATGTAAGGTTGATTAAAAATTAAAATCGACTGCCATCGTTATTGTATAATTATTACTATTGTTATTATAAAAGATAACGTCTCTCTGTCTGTCCATTTGTGTGCTTATAACCTGCAAAACCTCTGGACAGATTTACGTGATTCGTTTTAAAGTTATATGTGTATTGCCTGACTAAGTTTTATAATATACTAGCGGCCCGCTCCGGCTTCGCACGGGTATAAAATATATGGCCTATGTCATTCACTGAAAAAATGATTAAAATCGATCCAGTAGTTTTGATTTATTCATTACTGCCCGTGACCCGCACGCGTTCAATTTGGAGTAACCTCAAAAATGACAGTATTTCTCCACTATTTAATTTATGTTATTATACATATAAACCTTCCTCTTCAATCACTCTATCTATTAAAAAAAACCGGATCAAAATCCGTTCCGGAGTTTTAAAGATTTAAGCATACATAGGGATATAGGGACAGAGAAAGCGACTTTGTTTTATACTATGTAGTGATTATGTAATAATGTTAAAAGTAAATTAAGTCGTTATAGAAGGACACCTTAACAATAATTGTATAGTTCACGCAAGCAAAGTCGCGAGTATAGTGAGTGTGTTTTTAAGACCATAACCAATACACGATATAATTTAATCATAGGACTTTAATACATTTCTGTTCTGAAAGACGCTTTTATGTCTAAATTCAGCAAAGTATTAGAGAATACGATCATTCTAGAGATCTCGTTTAACTCTTTCTATACTCGTACTAGATCTGTTAACTGACAATTTTATAATTGATTAAAAGTATGTAATAAATTTAATACAGAAAGACGAATATCGAAAACCGCTTCAAAAACATATTTGTAAATTTCACTCATTATGAAATAATAATGGATATTTTAATCTGACTAGCTTAACATTTTTTTAAGTATAAAATGTATTCAAACCCCTACCGTCCTTGTATTCCCTTCACATGGGAATCGCTCTCATTTCTAGGCTTAGTGTCTTTTATGTCAAGCGGGTTTTAGTGTCAAAAGGCTATTATAGGGTGGATAAATATGTGAACGATGATGTCCGTAATTGGCACGTCTCTCTGTGCATTCGCTAAAAAGGATAGTATGGATATTATTAGTATATTATCTTATAGTATTAGTATTATTATTATATAGTATTATAAATATACGTAGGTTAAATAGATAAATCCGATCGAGTTTCTTGCCGATTCATCTCGATGCGTAAGTTGTTTTCCGAAGCAGTGGTAGTTCTGTCATTTATAAGCACCTTCGTAGGGCTTAAATTGAATACAGTATTTTTGATTTTAATTTTATCGTCACATAATACTTAATAAAGTGTTGTTCAAGCACTGGTTTTAAATAACTTTCCGTGTAAAAAAAAATTATGACAACAAAATCAATTGTGAACACAATCGCAATACTGTTCATATTTATATCATGCATTAAAAAATACTATGAAAATATAAAATAGCGGAAATTATTTATAGTTATCTGATGATTAATGGTAATATTTGCCACTTAAGTATAACTTAATTTGCATTTTGTAGTTAACAATGGAATAATACAGTTGGGAGATTTTGGGGGCATATTAATATGTCTAGTAAATATTTTTACTTTCAGTAATAATCTGTATATTTTATGATGTCGCTGATATTTTATGTGATGTAACTTGGTTATTATAATGGAAATAACGACGTGGTATATGTTTTTTTTTTATGGAAGTATCTAGAATTTTTTTTTAAAGTTTGAAAATCGATGTTAAACAAAAATATATTTTATCTATTTTAAATTGTCATAAAAATACCCTCTACATTTCTAGAATATTCTTCGAAATTCAATCATTAGAAAAGTAGTCTATCTGTGTGACATTGGCAGATTTTTTTTATAAATGCTATTATTAAATTAAAAGAAGAAATCCATGTGTGTATAAATTTATATATTTTTGTATAATATATAAATTTCACAACCTTAGATTATTGCAGTAACGTAGCGTAACGTAACTAGTAACGTATAAATGGACCAACACGCTCATTCTTATAGGAATTACGTGTGGTGAGTCATATAGCTAATCAAAAAATATATGTTATTAAAAAAGAGTTTGTCATTTTGTCACCGGTGTGACGCGAGGAAACAATAAAAATATTTTGAATGTAAGAGATAACGGTAGCACGTCCGCTCTCTGCGACACATTAAAGCGTAATAACATTACCATAATAATTTATCCGTACAATTTATTTCTTAAATTTAATTCAATTAAGTCTCCAATCGAAATATCACAATGGTCATTAGCAATATACCGAAATAACAAATAGTATATCCGCTGAATGTAATGAATTTACCAATTCACCAGAAATAGATGACACAAATACAGAAGTGTTACTCGGTATCCGTTCAATGTAATTGTTACCGCTTCCCATGTTTACACAAACGTACAATATAATATTGCTAATTTATAATAATAATACCAAATAGGCCTCGGTTCGCTGCGGTACCTTTGATTAGCACTAGTTGCGCAACGTAGCAAACTAATTAAGCAAGATGACGTCAGAGCCTTTTTAAGATCGCCAACGATAATCTACAATGCGGGATTATTAGGCTGCGTATAGATTTATATTATAGGCTTAGACGAAAAGACCTCGGAGATATTGTGTATGTCGAAGCTTCCTAATAATAAACTAGCTAATACCCGTGACTTTGTTTGTGTTATCCCGCCTCATGCGCACCACTCCGCTTACCCCATTTCTCCACGGTGGGAAAATATACGTCGCGCGTAGTACTTACAAAAATTGGAGTTTTTTTTGAAACATTAATAACTTCATATTAAATTGAGCTATCGTTATGATCCTTTTTTAGATAAGAACTAAGGGTTTAAGAAGTAAAATGAATAAATATTTGATCTAAATCTGCGGTCGTTTTTTAGTGATGCGTACGAAACGACAAAACTCTATAATTTTTTTATATAGATTCATAAATTTACCTACCACAGATGGCGTAAATTCACTATATACGTGACATTGGCAGAATGATGTACTACTTACATATGGTGCTAAAAATTGAGTTTAAAAAGGCCTTTTTTATTTTTATTTTTTTAAATACGTGTATTAAATGTAATTATTAATTCATACAATTTAATGTCGGTAATAATAAATTCTTATTCGGGCATTTTTAGAAAAAAATAAGGAAACACAAAAGTGAGGTTGGGAACGTTCTTAATACTGTCATTTCCGTTACATACGTAACTTCCGTTCGTAACGTTTAACTTTATCACAACGAGGTTTCCCTTCCTAGCACGAGTTAAAAAGCTTGACTCTAACTGAACGGGTAGAATTGAAATTGAAATACCAAGTTAAATTTTAAAATCCAAGTCTTCGAACACAATACGAATAGGATTCAAATTGATCAATTAGCCGAATAAGTCAATCAAGTCAAGTCAAGTCTATAAAATATTCATATAAATTTGTGTTACATGTTAAAACAAGAAGTGACAAGTAAAAAGTTATAGTAGTCGACTGGTTTGATTGATGGAATGTCGGTTCATTGTACGCATAAGAATGAAGATAAGAAGAAATTCTTCAGAATTCGCGTACATTACTAATTGAAATTTGTAACACTGTCGGCTGACGGTGAAGGAAAATATGGTGAGGAACCCTGAACCTGAGAAATATTTTTGTAGTGCCTTAATACGTTGGATAAATATAGAACTGAGAATTTTTAATAGTTTGAAATCGCCAATACGTCATAGATTGGCTTGGTGATTAGGGAAGAGATTTGTGGTCCTGTAGTAGATCTCTTACAGTCTGATGATAAGTTTATGACAGAAAAAATATATTCTGCTATTTCATAGGTGAATAAAACATATAAATTACATAGAACATTTAACAATAAAAAATCAAAATATTTTGAAATTGTCATTTTTACACTTGGGATCTTTTTCCACTGAATCGTTACTTGTTGTGTTCCCTCTAGTACATTCAACTAACTGACAACTACATTAAGGATGACCTTTTCAATATATCAAAACGGAAAAAATAAATAACATTTCCTACACCAATATCTAATATACATAAGAATAGAAATAAAATGTCAGATTATTTATGTAATCCGCTTAGTAAATGGTACAAATCAAATCAACTGTTTAATTAGAAACCTTTTGTAAAATTAATTACCAATGTATTTTTTTTTCTTTTTTTTGCCGATCTTATTATCGATAGCCAATGTTGTGGCTACTGATATGTTTTACATGCATCGTTGCTTATATGTCACTCGTACTTTATCTAATAATAGTACAAACATTTTTATGCCAATTTAGGAACAAAAATGAAAAATTGCAGTATTTGAGCTTTAGTGGTTGATTCCAACTTAACCTGATGTTAAAGAACCATATGGTCCAAGATAGCAAACACTCTAAACCTAGAGGAACTGGCTCTCAAGTGCAGCCGCCGGAACACACTTATAGGTGCTTGGCGACAGATTTGCAACGCGAGGGTGGTAGAAGCCAGTCGAGTTTAGAAAAACTATACCACCATGCATAATATGTATTTCCTTAAATATTACCAAAAAGTCGATGAGACTTAAGATTTGAAAAAATCTATACCTTTATAAACCAAAGAGTTTGAAATACGATACCGAATTCATATAAAAAAAAAACAAAACTTTACTGACCGTTATGTCAGTTTCTCGAGCTGTCAAATTATCAAAGCGTTGTTTACGTTAAAAAAACGTGTTCCTTTCTATATATCTGTATTTATATTTCCGACATATCATTATATATTATCTCTGTGGAACCGAAATCACTATATTATTTTTCTGTGATTACGATATGTCGTGCCATTTTATATTTTTCTACGTTATACTGAATATTTGGCAATTAAGTTTAAAACGTGCATTTGTCACATTTGACACTGGCGAAATTGCCTACACAGGCAGAGATGCCATAATAGTGACATAAAAAAACCAGTCTATAATTAATCCAAATGAAACTAAGAATCTCCATTGAAATGACAAAATAATTTAGGTAATATAAGACCAATAAATCGTATATCAACTAAGATTCGTTGTCTTTGAAATTACCCAAATTTGTTTCACGGACATCAGTGTTATATGGCACGTCACAACAAACACGGGTACTGTATGTTAATAGCGTATAGACAGGTAAATTTATATTCGTTGACCGATTTACATTTATAATGTCATTTGGCAAGTAATTAGCGAGCTAAAGAGTTTATGGTAAAAGTATATGCAGGCAGCTGAATTATAAAATAAGTGCAAATTGTCTAAGCCGCAAGATAGAAACGGATAGCGAATTCTGTTATTAATTATTATGGTAACGTTTGTGTATAATACGAAGATAAGTTATTTTGCAAAACATTCGTGTGAACGCTTTTTGCAAATTACTCTGAAAAGTTGCATAATATAAAACTAGTTATTCTCCCGACTTCTACTACGTATTTTACATTATTCTCGGGATAAAAATAGCCTATTATAAGTAAAAAAATAATAGTATTCAACTTTTAAATCACATAAAAATTAGTTTATATATAAATATAAATTTAAATGCAAACAAAATATAATAATTTTACGACATTTCAAGTACAACTTTTTTGGAAAATATATTTGATTTATATTGCGTTTTTTCACTGTAATTTTGTTATTGTGTCAAATCACACATATAACTCATTTTTATCCGTAACAATTTGGTCGGGTCTTTTAAACGCGGCGACGATATATTCTTCTTTCGGTTTCAAACTCCTTCTATGCCTAATTTTAATCAAAACCATTTTATTTTTACTTTTTATTCATTTGGATTCAAAATAAATAGTAACTGTTATTTAACGGTTATCCTTTAGATTGACAACAGCGTAGTTTATCTCTGTTTAAACGTTGTTATAATCAATTCGCTGTTATAGAAATATCGCTTTCAGTCTATGCCTCGGACTTTGTATTACCGGCAAAAACCAGTTGCTAATCATAACATCTGACAGTGATCTCGCGGCGGCAACAAATCAAAGCGCTACGTTTCAATCCATCAGATAATCACACAGTTGATGTGCAAACAGTGAATATAACGTTAATAATTGCAATAATTCATCTTGTTTTAATATTTTCCATGTTATGAGTTTCTCGTGTCATAAAGAACAGACTTAAAAAGCTACAGATCGTTTGACTGACACTTTTAATTCCTTATTTATTGTGTAACGATTTAAATGGTGATTGTGAGACACGATTAATGTTGACTATATGTATACAAATTGTAACATGGTTTTATAAAAAATATAGATATCTTCGCTTCAAAACACAACAGAGTTATTAAGAGATAAGGTACTACAAATATATCATGCTCGTAATTAACGTTAAGTTGGTACATACACATTCGATAAATGCCAATAACATTGAGCTCAGTGGTGAATATAAGCAAATAAAAAAAAATCTTGTTTGTTATTATGCTTCTCGTTGTACTTCAAGCGACATCAGGCCAGTTCATAGGCAATAACAATCAAATATCTAGATCTCTTTTTTGACAGTGTATCACCCGATTACTGGAGCGAACGTCTGGATATATACATGTGATTTTTTCAGTTTCTTATACATCTTGAAATCATTCGTCATTGCTATAAACTATATTTTAATCGAATAGACATTCGACGGCCATTAGTTATAACCAACTTAAAACAAACGAATTAATGAAAACTAAAAGCATGTAAGTATACACAATAGAATAATCCTAACTGATATTAAAAATACGAAACAGCGTTTGGTTGTTTGTTTGTTACACTTTCAAGCTTAAACGATTTAATCGATCATAATAAAATTATGCATACACCATGTTAGTGTTACAGAAAAAGACAAAGCTTTTATCCAAAAAAATGTACAGTTTCCGATAGATTGATCCGATCCACATTAATACGAGGGAAGCTGCGAGGCAAAATCTAGTCAACTATAACTATTTTTACATGGCATGATGAATGTATAAAGTATAATTAAGTTACTTTTTGAACTGAACTGTGTTATCACTTTTTGTCTTCTCTGCGTAGCTGCGCCACCGCTGCCGATATTAATGTCTGGATTATGTGGGATTAAAGTTTAAAATAAACATTATTAATGTGGGACCTTCAAGATTTATTTAATGAAAAAAGAAAACTCCAAGTTGACAGCTTAGTTGGTGCTACAATCATGGTTGCTGGAATATAATATGAAATAACAGGAAGATAATATTAAAAATAAACTTATAATCTGCTTATACGTGTTAATAGCCTAAGAGACCAAGGTCAGGTGCAGGCCTAAATTGTAAATCTTCATGTGATCACAGCCTTTCTAACCTGATTGCTACAATTAGCCAACATATTTACGCGTAGTATTCCCCGTACGCCGCGACGTAAATTACTTATTATATCAATGTATCACAATTAATGCAGGTTGAAAAATGAAGCTAATTTAATTTCAGTCGATGGTAAAATTAAAGCCACAAAGTGTTATTGTAAACTTATTAGATATATTTTTGTATAGAATAATAATTTACACAAATTATTATTATTACATAATTTATTTTCTCTGTCACTGGTGCTATTTTCAAACTTCCTCTGATATACTCATTATTAATCTTATCCATTCTTGTTACACCACACATCCATCTTAACATTCACATTATTGTCACATGTAACCTTTTCTCATCCGTCTCTTTCGTAGCCCAGCACTCGGATCCATATAACATGACTGGTCTGATTATAAACTTATATACCTTCGCCTTAAGTTTCAACGGCATTCGTAGGTCATAAACTACCCTAGACATCTTTTGCCAATTCGTCCACCCTGCATTTATCTTATTCTTCACGTCCCTGTCTATGCCACCGTCCTTTTGGATCAATGAACCGAGGTACCGAAAACTGGAGCAGGCTGGTAAGGATACACCATACAAAATTGAGACTCGGTGTTGGGTTAAGACACCAGTAGAGGCACAACGTTCTAATTTACTACCATTGAAGTAAGTTGAAATAGTATGGAGTCTGCTACGTTAACGTATTTATCGACTCAACAAAAACATGTAGTGAAGTAGACTTACAGTATTTTTGCAGCATAAAGCCTCTTCCAAAAGAAATACTTAGAATGTTTTTCACTCCATGTTACAATATATTTTAAGCCGAACAATGTACATTTCTTTATTTTTATATGTTAGTAGGTAAAACAATGATAAAATTTATAAAAATTTAGACTTTGTCGTAACACTTATTGATCGTCACCCACCAAGTGTTGTCAATTACAGCGTAAGCAAATAAAAAAAATTCTTGCTATATATCGAAACTAAACAGCAGAATGTTGAATAGAAATAAAGCAGATAAACATAAAATTAGAAATAAACGTACCGGTTTCAATCCCGTAGGCAGCGCGAAGGTGGATGTCTGGAGATAATATAAGATTCAACTATTGATATATCGCAGACACAATGGCTCGATTAAGCGATTGGAAATGCCAAACAAAATGTCCTTTGCAATGCACAATGATAAAGTGCATCGCGTACAATGATTCGTGATAGTTCTTCTTATTTTTTGTTTTATAAGTAACGATCTAGACTGGTCGAAGCTTCGTAAATATTTCTCTGAATATACGAGTATCGCACAAGATAAATTAATATTCATGATAAAATGTGGAATGATTGATACGGCTGTTACAGAAATTAAATCGGGACATAAATCAAATTAAAGAGTCTGGCGTTTATTTGGGACCATTTCCGAAACACCTGTACATACTTATACAAAATCATTTATATAGATATATACAAATTTAAAGCGTCGAGAGCTTAATTGATAACATATTCGGATACCGCGTCAATCGACGTAGGTTCGGATCGTTGCAACTAACTCGAAGCTTGCAGTGAAGGCAAACCTAGTGAAGGCTATGAAACCTTAGTATAAGCTAAGTCATCTGCGTTAAGTACGCCTGGCTAGTTATCACCTTGATCAAATCAATCAATCTGTCGCCAAGCACCAGTTACTACGTTCTTGCAGCTGCATTTGAAAGTCAGCCTCTCTTTAAGCTTGGCATGTTTACCATCTTAGATATGATCTAATAAGATAGTGGTTAAAACGCTAAAGCCTACAAAGTATAAAAAAATATAAGAATTTTTGGGACGAGTTATATCTTAACACAAATAGTCAAATTTAAGAGTTTTTTATTTAAAAAAGTGATAACTTGATAGGTAACTTAGTGAAGTACAGTTAGTTTATGTAGCAATGCTAAATTTACTAGTGTCAAAGTTAAAGAAGAAGCATAACATGAAATATGTACACAGTTCCCATAAAACAGTAAATTTATTGCCACGAAAAGGAACCTAATCGGGGCTTATTATTTTAAAACAAGTACTTAAAGATGGATTCTCTCACTTAGTAGTAAATAAGAGAAAGAAATTATTAAAATTAATAGTTGAAAGGTATAAATAAAAAGTAATTAGTGAATATACAATAAACTTGTTTAGTAAATACAACACGAGATTCTATCGTAACTCTAGTTCAGTTATAACAATATATTTAAGTAATTTACAGTGCATCTAACCTATGTTGAACTATGTCTGCGTTTTAATTTATAAGCAGTACGGTTGTGGCTTTAATATGCAACATTTTTTGTTTCAATTTGTTTTTTCTCTACTTATACAATAAATTTGCTTCTAAACACCCTCATTAGATATATTTCACCATCGAGTCCTTAAGCATACAAGAGTAGATAATGAATACCGAATTAACGGACTTCTTGTGGTAAATACTACATGTAAATACTACATTTAATTTTGTATTACTTCACACGAATTAATTCATTTCATTTCTTTCATTTTTATAATCTACTTCCTTTTCTTTCATTATTCATTTTCCCTTTTTCGTCTATTCATTAACTATCATACAAAAAACGTTTACATTAATATATAGATTTCATTATCTCTATTGAGTATTGTATAAATACTATAGATTGTAGATGTAAGGAGCGTAACGTATGGTGAATATAAACTTATAAATAAAGGCTTAACATTAAGTCAACGTTAAGGAAAAACACGCTTGGATTCCGATTTTTTTACAAGTCACACTAATGCTAGTCAGTGGCTACTAAACAAAAAAGAAAGAAAGTATATCGGTTAGATAACAGAAGAAGGAGAAGTTCTTAATTGCATAATTATATATAGAAAATGAAATACTTCCTCTTCCTCTGATGAAATTTGAAATAAGACATTTTAATAAAAACAATTCTGTTCATACGTTTAGAAAAGATATACTTTTTGGATAATATAAGTAGATAGATATTTGTTTATAATATTACAAATGCGAATATTTGTTTTTGTGCACGTTCTCGGGGATACAAAAGAGGATACAGATTACCTATCATTAAAAAAAATATACTGTCCTTCATTGTTAGATCACATTTACAGAAAAACGTGCGAAGTTGCGAGCAAAAACTAGTGAATTTATAAATTTGTTGCACAATCGCTCGAAGCTGATAATTTGTACCACGGCCAAAATTGCGACCGCATGACCTACAAGCGCGGCGGTCTGACTTAAACCGCCGGCGCGGCTTAAAATTACATTACTAAATATATTTTGACATTAACAAAACGCAAATGAATCGGACACCTCCACTGAAATATGATACAGTATAAATGTCGAAAAACCGCCTATAAAAGATGCTTAAGTAGCTATATGTAAGCAATGTTTAGTTAAGTAAGAGACGGCAGTATTTAAAGTTATCTTATATTTTATCGTCTATTTAAAAAAAAAACTTATGCGTCTCATTTAGAACTATATAAATACACTGTCAACTGCCTGCGTCGTCTTCTGCGGTATAACATCATCATCAGCCTGTAAAAGACCCAGCAGGACCATAGGCCTCTTCCCGAAGGAAGGTAACGTCACTTTCCAGGTCTAACTACACTTAAGAACGGTCCGGATGATCACGAAGTACAAAAAGGACATCGCTTATCAGAAGGATTCCAAACATACGAACACTGGATTGTTCTGCATAAGAATAAAATACATTATTTGAACTGATTACGAAATCGTAATTGTCACAATAACGAACATAAAAAATTCAAACTATTAATCACGAGCCCTTTATGTCGAAACATAGTTAAATATTAATTACGTTTATCGCTTGTACGCAAGTTAATTTGTCTAGGAATTGTTACAAATCACTTATAGGCGTCGCCACTGATGACTGCGCTATTATTAACCGACCTTAAAAGGAGGTTCCGTAGTTATTATGTCGATTCATTTATTTATAACATGGTTATTGGCGAACGATATTTAATAGAGTTGTTGTGTTAAAGTTTTAATTATCCTTAACATTATAAACTAGTTTTTGTTCGCGGTTGCGCTAGCGTTAACGTGGATTTAATATATCCGTCGGGAACAGTACTATTGTTCTGAATAAAATATACCCTACTTCCTTTTTTGTATTGATGAAAACGTAAAAAAAATCAGGTAGCATTACGCTGTGTTACTTAGGAGCAGTGCAATTACCATACAAAAAGCAGATCACAAAATAATCTAATCAAAAACGTAGTGACGGACCGTATGGTGCGGCGTTAGTTGTCGGGTGCTGAGAACGGGTTCGTCGCCCGATGACAAACGAGAATTCCCGAGGAGATCCGAATTGTGAATGTTGATCCCAACGAAGTGAGTCTTTTACGTAATAGTGGTGTTTCTTTTTACACAGGATTTCTTTAAATTTATTTTGTTTTTTTTTTTTTTACATTTAGGGAATCAATGGACTAAGCTTGGCACATGTACTGACATGTACTGACTTCTTGGGGTAGAATTAGTTACTATTGATTTTACTGTAACTCGCTGATAGGTACTATTCAACTTTATATTATAATTTATAGCGGACAAAGTCACAGGTTGTGCTAATATATTTGTGTGCTTTTAGTTTTATATCTTTATTTCTCTTTCTAAATTGAACGAGGTATCGGTTATTCACTCAATCTACTTACCAGTAGTATTAGGAATAAGAAACACGACAATTCTTTTAATGAAGTTCTCACTGTATTAGTTTTCGCTTTAGCAATGCCATCTTCGGTATCACAGAGACAATTTTTATACTACATATTTCGACTTACACATATTAACGTTTCTTTAAAAAAAACTGCATACGAACTTACCTGTAACAAAAAGAAAAAAAAAATTTTATAATACTTCCAAATAAAAATTACAATTGAAAATATAATTGTAGCGTTAATTCGGAACATAACCTCAAATATTGAAAAACTGTCGCCGAATTCACAGCAAGCGATTAAAAATAGATTACCTTCTTCAAGAACATCGTATATTTTTAAATAAATACCCTTTTATTACGACAATAATTGCTATGAAAACATCATCATAGTCATTCTTTTTGCATTTCTCCTGACAAGTAACCTTTTTATAGTACTCATCAATCTATAGGTATGTAGGTGGTAGAGCTACGCTGAAGCTATTACTGGTTTCAGCATGAATGGGTCGCCCCGCCCGACGCGCGGGGTAGTACCACCCTCTGACAGAAAGCCGACGTGAAGTAACAGTGCTTGCACTGTTGCGTTTCGTTCGGCCAGTGAGAGTGCCGGAGGCCCACATATATTAAAAGGCCGGCAACGCACTTGCGACTCCCCTGGTGTTGCTAGTGTCTATGGACGGCGGTGATCACTTATCATCAGGTGATCCACCTGTTCGTTTGCCCCCTATAATATAAAAAAAAATCTTTTTAACCGCTCTGAATGTAGACGTAAGTTCGGGGTTGCGCATAATATAGTCAAGAGTTTAGTACAAAACGAAGCTAATATTGACATTTATTTATCCTTGTCTCAATGTTATACATATAGTATAATATGTATTTATACGTAAATTTGAGTTACGCGCGTCTATATTCAGAGCGGTCAAAAAGTTTGACGGGGACTGAACATGACGGATATCACATTCGCCACGACAATATTAAATTATCATCCTTACTATTTAAAAAGTATATCACGAACGTCAATAGCCTCTATATAGATTAATTAAATATCATTAAAAAAAATCACATTCCATAATTTTTGTCATGATAATGTATGTATGTAATTGTATACCTTTATCAAATGTGTTTATTTATTTCACAAGAAATCCAAAGCTATATAATTTCGTATATATATATGTATGTAAATAAAAGAAAACCCTATCTAATATTATATAATAGGGGTGTAAGTTTGCTTGTTGTGCTTTTAGGCCTTAACTAGTCAACCGATAAACATGACATTTTGCCAACACGTTTTCAGGAGTATGGGTAAGAACATAGAGTACCTTTTAGTTTGTCAATAATATCTATAGTTTCCGAGAAATAGAATAAACTTAAATTAACAATGGCAAAATCTAGTATAAACTTAAGACATTGTTTGTTATTCTATTTATTGGAACACGTTATTCTCTGGTATATCTATCAATCAGATTGAAAAAAAATGTATTTTCTAGTCTATTTATTTTTGGAAAGTTATATAGGTATTTAGCATTACACTATGAGCCTTAATAGAGCAGTAAATACTATAAAATGTGGTAAAGTAAGTAGGTCAGAGAGTACGCTAAGCGTCTATGAAGGTAGAATAATGTGGCGTGGCCTGAATTCGACGTGGAGGAGGCAGAAAACAAATGCGAATGAAACTGCAAGGCACTGTTGGTTAATAATGACTGTGCTATATTACGCAAAATGCTATTAATATCGTAGTCAAAATGAATAAAAAAAAACCTATTACATAACAGACTAACACCCTTCATAAATTCAAAATCCCTTTTATCGAAATACGTAGACAAATATATTTGTACGAAAATAAACCGTTCGACAACATAGAAATTATATAACGTGAGTACACCTGTTAGAGAAGTGCTATATTGCACTATTTTAATTAATCAACGTGGTTATATATCTCTCTCTCTCTCGTCGCGTCTACTATCTCACTTCAACACGTTTATATCTGTGTTCATCGGTCTCGCTCGCCGGCGGCCTTGCTAAGAGGTGAATAGCCCAGTTGATATTTTAAGTATAAAATATTTCTAACAATAACACAATCTATGTTAATGGAGGATAAGAAGTTTTTTTTTTTTTTTTTTTGTATTTTTAGCAGCACATCTGTTTTGCGTATAGTGTTGGGAATTTCCGTTAGTACGGAAATAGAGAAAGTATCGACTTTATACTAAAATATTTATTATATGATATAAAAATCTAACAATCTAGTGATTTTTTTTTATATTATAGGGGGCAAACGAACAGGTGGGTCACCTGATGGTAAGTGATCACCGTCGTCCATAGACACTAGCAACACCAGGGGAATCGCAAGTGCGTTGCCGGCCTTTTAAATATGTGGGCCTCCGGCGCTCTCACTGGCCGAACGAAACGCAACAGTGCAAGCACTGTTACTTCACGTCGGTTTTCTGTGAGAGGGCGGTACTACCCCGGACGAGCCGTTCCATTCATGCTGAAACCAGTAATAGCTTCAGCGTAGCTCTACTACCTACATAGTGAATGCTCTACTGCGGTGGTGCCGCTTAATTATTGTATATACATCGTCTGAGGTCTAACGACCCAACACATTGACATGTTCTACCACTCAGCCATAACAAGAAATTAATATATTCTTGAGGCCAATAAAAAAATTATTTAACTAAAATAACAATAATAATATAAGAGATATTAGCAAGTGAATTAAAATTAAAACAGAGTGAAACGTTCGAATCTGTACGTATACAATAGACAGTTGATTACGTCAAAATTCATCGACTTTTCGAACTTCGTATATCACTACATATTATAAAACAAAGTCACTCGCCGCGTTTGTCTGTCTGTCTGGATGTTCACGATAAACTCAGAAACTACTAAACGGATTGTGATACGGTCTTCACCAATAGATAGAGTAATTGACGGGGTAGGTTTAGGTAGATAATTTGTCCAGGTTTTTTTTTTCTAAATCGGTTGAAATATAATGCTAATTGTTGAAAGAATTGGAAAAAGTAAATTTCATGCACATAAGTGTGTGCACTTTTTAATATCAGGGCGGGACAACGTCCATCGAACCTGCTAGTGTACAATAAAATTTACGTATTCATTGTATGATTCTATAAACACATTATTTTACGATAATAACGTTATTTGAGGAAACGAATCAGTAAATTGTAAATTCATAATCAAAAGGGTCATAACTTAAAAACTTGCGTCAACAATAATGGCATCTAAATTAAGAGATGCAAGTCAGTAAATCTATACTTTTTCAATTACTTTATTCTCGCGATGACGGTTTAGTTTAGTGATAGCCGCAATGCATTATATCGATTTACAATTCGATTATCGATACTAACCTAGTGCAATTTACGTTCGATTTTACTTTGTACAAAAATTTAATTTTATTAATTGGTTTATTAAATGTAAAATATATTTTTTTCTTATGCCAAAGGACAGCAAGCCGGCAGACGGCGCATCTCGTGTTAAATGGTTACCGTGGCTTATGGACAAATGCAACATCGGGGCCATCACTGTTGTGTTGAAGGCTTTGAAGAGCGTGTTCTAACATTTTTGAAGTTATACTTATTTTAGCGCGTTAGGGAATAATGATGAGAGTAAATTTTTACGATGCGCGCGCACGCTGTCACGAAAAACCGACACCCTGAGGTTAGCTATAGCCAACATTTTATTGAAAAATAGTATGTATGTATTAAATACCTTTTTTCTATTGTTAGTGTCGTTTTTTCTACAAACGTAGAATAAGGCGAAAAATAAAAAATTTTCAAAATATTTTTATCTTGGTTACGTCAAGGAAGTATAACTTCTAACGCGTGTACACACTACTTTTTTATTAAGAGCTCCATGTCGGGCTATGTGATAACCCTGGGGGAACACCGTACCAGGCCAAGCAGTATATAACGCTAGCGTGTGTATAACAAAGCTTCTAGAGAATCTTTCGGTTGTCGCAATTCTACTGGGCTTTAAGGTGGGTGGATGAGTAACCAGTCAGTAGCGGGTGTTGTCAATTTGCAAAGGCGATGAGGGCACCATATTAAATAAATCTTTAGAACACTCTCCGTTGTATATGCAGCAAAGCACACGTAGAGATCCATGATTAAATATGAGGCCATTTTGACAAATCAATTTCAGGTGTTTTTTAATATACAATAATTGAAATAGAAATCGTAAAAAAACATATGTTTTTTACTCTTACAATTAGTCTAAGATAGCACACTTACAATCAGGTGACCCACCTGTTCGTTTGCTCCCTTTAATATACAAAAAAAAAAAAAAATAACTATGACAATCGATTCGATTTAATTCTTGTGCCCAAAACACGAAACGAGGACCCCATCACTAATGGAAGTTTTTCAATCAATTACATAAACTTTCAGCAGACGTTGATCTCGCTCCAAACAGCGCTTAATTCTGTAAATGAAATTCGTAGATCTGTGGTTTATAACGATTGCTCTCAACGAAAAGAACAACATAATGTTGTGAACTATTTAAAAATACATAGAAACAAAAACTCGTACTAATGGATTGAATTATACAATCATTTACAATAGATAATGGTACTATATCTTTTTTATTAGTAAAACCACCATTTACACCAGTATGTTCGTTAATAACAATATCTTTTCTTACTTTTTAAACCACAAATTGCATCGTTTATTTCGCTAATATTTCTTAAAATTCCGCGCCAAGCTTTTTGTCCATTATAAATATGTATGCACAGAACAATTTAGGTATAAATACGCGTCTTATTATACGAGTATTTATAAAATCGAGACAGCTTAAGAATAAATAAGTTCCAATTGTACTTTCCTATAATAATATATTAATTTCCTTTTGTATTAATCTCTTGGCTATTTACGCGCGAGTCCGAACTTAGGGTCTTATTCAGAGCGGTCAAGAAGATTGACAGTTGAGTGGTGTAATATGCCGTCATGAATAGAATATTTTTAAAGCGATTGGCAAAGAGGCACGCAGGTTCGTGTCCATCTGTAGGCTGATTCAAATCGTAGGCATTCCGATACTGGTCCATTTTTGGCGATAAATTGAACTGTCATGTCATGTAGATATAGGTTATTATTTTTGTTAACTTAGCAAATTACCATAATCTGATCTTATATTATGTAATATTGGTGGCATTTTGCGTACCATAGTTTGATTATTGTGCGAAAATAAAAATATTAACATGGAATTCTGTGACGTCATAAAATCTTTATGGAAATTTCTAACAAGGGGCCGCCATTTTGTTACAATAATGAAGTTATGCCAAGTCATCTATATATAAGTGAAATTATAGAGGTTTAGTGTTGTACGCGCATTATGCAAACACTGTTGGATAGATTTTGGTAAATTTTTTTTGAGTTTCACTTCTTAGATAAGTATCTAGTATCTAAGAAGTAATAAATAAGAACCAAGTGGTCCTTATCTAAAAACAAATTAATACAATATCTTCATTTAACATAATCTGACTAAAATTTTAAGAAATTACGATTTCATATGCGATCAGCGATGTGCCTTTTCTGGCCGTACAGAAGTGGGACAAGCGGTGTGGTGCGCATGTTCAGGATGACGCAAACGAACTCGTTGGTATAAGCTAGTTTTATAATATGTATCTACTTTATAATTGCAATGTAGTTGTGATAGAACAGTTCGTGTGTTATAGTCTAACTAAAACGAGAAATAAAAAACAAGACAAATACAACTAACTTAGAGATTATACTCGTATGTAGTATGAAGTTGTCTACGTACGAAGTGCAGTCCCTTATAAACATACAAGTTGTTTGTTGTGAACTAGTGAATGTTAGTGTAATTTAATTTTAAAGGGCTCCTTTTTGGATGATAGGGCTTAAATCTCGCCCCTTTAAGCCACAACGATTTTCTATCCACTGTACATTAAAGAAAATCCCAAAACCAAGCGGCCTTGAAAATCAATACAGTTCAAACACAATTATCACGGTGAGAAATACGATATAGCCGTTTGGTGCGCCATACGTAACAGCGATTATCTGGCGCGCTATCGCTCCCAGATTCGCGGTGTCAACGACCTTTTATCATTATAGGAAACATGTGGCATGAG
Source organism: Antheraea assamensis (assembly GCA_035772565.1). NCBI lineage: Eukaryota > Metazoa > Arthropoda > Insecta > Lepidoptera > Saturniidae > Antheraea > Antheraea assamensis. The sequence goes on from JAQQSE010000001.1 coordinate 2,342,268, forward strand.
TCAAGTAAAAATATTGTTTGTACGTACGAGTATTACGAATTCAAAGAATAGACGCTTACAGCGTTCTGTTTTAATCTATATACCGATTGAAATAACTTTAAAAGCAATGTTTCATAGAAGAGAGAACAACGTAGAGCTGATTTTAGTACTAATGTAGGTCAAATTTTTAGATATGTGATCTTGACATCACACTTTAAAAAAATAAAGAAGAAATATGTAGATACCATTCAATAGTGCTTCGCTTGTACTCGTTTATAGCGCATTTATTTTAACTTGCATTTCAGACAAACAAAAACGTGTTTTCAAAATGTCACCCACATCTCACTTAGGAATATGAAAGTTATTAAGTGTTAACGGGGTTCGATTCTAAATTATTTGTACCGCTTTTAATTTATTGTTTAATTATAACCCGAACGAGTAACAGGAATTACAAAATTAAAAAAAATGCATACAGTCTTAGATTACAACATAACAAAAAAATCTAAACGAGGTTCGTCGTGTATATACCTATGTATTTGCAGGAAAAAAAAATAATTTAACAAAAAATGCACTATTTACCAAAAAACTGAAAAAATATGTGGAAAATTCTAGAATTTTCTCGAGGCATAAATAAATGCCAATTTTAGATTCCAATGATAATCCTATATTATATCCTATATATATATATTTATTTTGTATTCAAATCTTAACGGTATTATGCGCGAGCACAAACTTCAGGCTAAATTCCGAGCGGCCAAAAAAAAATTACCAGGACTGTATGACGAAACTTACGAATCTTCTCTGAACTTTATGACCTCTCTATGTCCTTGACCTTTGACCTTGATGTCAAAAATGGATCGAATAGTACACGCGTGTAAATTGCTTGAGCATTTTACTTTTAGCTACCGAAAAGATTGACGGGGACTATGTGACGAGAAACTTACGAATCTTCTTTGACCTTTGAATACCCTTGATGTCAAAAATGAATCGAATAGTAGTACATGTGTGTGAATCGCTTGAACATTTATAATGTTATGCTACTAAATGTCACCCATGGTGCGTTTGTCAGGTGCGTGGTCTGTCTAGTGGTTTGTCCGGTGCAATATCAATCCGACGTCCGCAGGTTCGAACCCCGGCATGTACTAATGATTTTTTTGGAATTCGCGTCATCATCTTACCCTTATCCCACCTAAGTAGGGTCGGCACAACATGTTTTCCTTTTCCACTCTCCCCTGTCAAATGTCAACTCAGTATTCACACCTTTCATACGCATATCATTTTTCACACAATCCATCCACGCTTTGTTCGGTTTTTCTCTACCCTTATATCCATCCACTTTTAAACTGAAAACTTTTCTTGTTACATGATTTTCATCTCTTCCCATAATATGCCCGTACCATGCTAACCTATTTAAGCTCCTCAAGTTCTCTGTCACTGGTGCTATTTTGGAATTCGCGTACAATTACCAATTTCACCTATTTAAGCTCCTCAAGTTCTCTGTCACTGGTGCTATTTTGGAATTCGCGTACAATTACCAATTTCACCTATTTAAGCTCCTCAAGTTCTCTGTCACTGGTGCTAATTTGAAATTCGCGTACATTTACTAATTTCAATTGGTAACACTATCAGCTGATGGTGAAGGAAAACAATGTAAGGAAACCTGAACCTGAGAAATATTGCAGTAAGTACCACCGTATGTGGGAAAATATAGGAATGTGGAATTCTGAGAGTTTTAAATCACCGATACGTCATGGAATGTCGCAGTCATTGTGCCCATATCTTAGTTCAGGAAGAGGTCTATGGCCCTGCAGTAGTGGGTCTCTGACAGGCTGAGAAAAATGAATCGTGCGATATCGTGGGGGGTCGCTGGTTATTTATTAAAGATGAGAAACATAAACTTTTTCGCGGCCACTTATTCAGCCTACTTAGAAAGCATGCTTACAAATCCATTCTCAACACATTCGTGTGTACACAGAATTGATAGTTTGCCAATGTATTCATAATCATTTTCGGTCATACACCCCGCTCTCAGACAGTGAGTCTGTTACACATAAAATAGTAACGGAATGCGGTATAGATAATATGCATAAAACGCTTTGTCCGTTTGTCATGTTTAATTTTAAACATACAGCAGCCGAGGGGCGAGATTTGTCCTAGTTTGACTTGACTATTCATGGAAACAAGACTACTAGTTAACTTGTATAACATGACTGGTAGTTAAACTCGTCATATATGACACACTTATTGTTATATTTCATATATATAGTTTTTGAATTACATTTTTATAACTTTCTAGAGACTTCCACCCACCCTTCGTTTTATTGGGTATATAATCGTGATACAGTATGGCCGAGGACAGTTTTAATCTGGACATCAAAGGGAGTATAAGGCGAAATATATGGGAAAGACAGATTTTTTACAGATTGCCTCGCATTGTTGTCATCACTAACAACCGCCCACGACTTCGTCCGTTTTAAATTACTTTATAAAATTAAAAAAATAAACAGTAGCTAAATTATGTATAGTCCATTGAAATGTTACAATTTAAGGACCTAATATTGCATTTTTAGAGGACGGAATTTTCTCTTTGGGACATGTATGGGAGGTCAATAGAAACTTAACCCCGGGGTTGCCGCCCTTATGCCCCGGCCACCATCTTGGAAAAAGGGGTGCTAATACCTTTTTCGCGATATCTCGAAAACTATGCGCCCTACAAAAAAATCGTAAAGACAATTTGTAGCAAATTGCTTTGCCTAGAAATATGTCCATACAACTTTTTGCCCTGAATCTAAAATGAAAGAAGTTGTAAGAAAAAAGGAAGAAAATTTGTATAAACATTTTTTTTTGCTCTGTAACTTTTTTTTTATACATTTTACAAAAAAACTACCTCAGGCCAAACTTGTAGATGGTCTTTTGAGGAAAAATTTTCTCTATAATATTTTTTAATTTCATTCATTTCAAACGCTGTGAGAATCCGGCCAAAACGAAATGTTTAACTTAATTTCTGTTGACCCCCCACACATATCCCAAAAATAAAATTCTTGGGATTAACGTGATTCTGAGATGTTTGCATATGCTCGAATCAATGACTTTTATGCATACACGCTTAAGAGAGCGGAATCCATCCTAGGTATGTTTCACGACAGTCTCAACCGAATAATGAAAACACTGGTAGATGATAGTCATTGTCTGAAGCACTGGATATCGGTGGTTGTATAACGCTGTGACACAATGTGGCATTTAGCATCTTTGTTACAACCTCGATTAAGTTATAGCTTAATTACATTTATTTTTTTTATTTTAAGTAAGTAGGTAGTCATTTTTTTATTTTTATTATTAATAGCATTATATTTGTGTAATGGAGCTCGTTGTCTTGCGAATAAATTAAATAATAATAAGTTATATTAGGTAGTGTTATCTTTCGTCGAAATACATTTCTTAGTTTTTGAGGGTAAGAGGAACAAACAACTGTCCGTCCGTCGGCACAAATTTTGTCGTTTATCTATAAATGACAGAAAAGGAAAATAGTTAAATACGTCTTCCTTCTCTTTTTCCCAACTGAGTTAATTTTCTTTGTTTAGTAGATATAGACAAGCTTTCTCAATAAACATATGGAAATAATTCGCCATTCTTCATTAATATTGAAACTTGAAAAATTAAATAACATGGTCGAATTTCGACTAAAGGACGACCACGCGAAAGATTAATTGGACGTGGAATAATAAATAATCCGTTCGCGCTTCGCTTCCTTTGAATATAAAGCGAATCATTATAGCGTACATTCTCATCGCATCAATGTTAAGTCCCTTAGATCTCCAGAACTATTTGTTTAAGTTTATTTTCACCTAAGTCCGCGATATGATCTAAATGATGTTAGATCGCATGCGTTTAATCGTATGTATAATGTTACAGTATTAATAAGGGCACGGTCTTAGTGAGAGGTGGAGCGATTTCAATTCAAAATAATTAATTTAATTTGTTATATATGAGGACGTAGTAAATGTGGTAGCTAATAAGTTACGTTCAGAAAAAGCCCTACCACCATACTATGGTTTCATAGGAATGATTTCTTTCATCGATAGCTCCGGGTCCTCGACGCGGTGTCCGAATACGCTAACCAGTGAGCTGTCATTGCAAAAACTTGCTTCAGAACTGCGGGTTAAGCTAAAGTGAACAAGTTTACAACTGAACAAATGTTTACATGAGTAATCTATATAAATAAGAAAACAAATGCCGCTTGTATGTAAATGCATCAATTTAGAACGGCTACACTTATTTGTATATATTTTTTGTTGTGTTGGTAATTATAAAGAGAAAGTTTGTATAAAAGAAGATGTTTGGAAAATCGTACGGAAAACTGAACAATTATGGCTTAAAGTCGCCATATATGAATGAGTGAGTGAGACACAAGAAAGTAAGGAAATAAAAATATTGATAGATTGACATTTATTATTTAATTTAATTAAATGACCGTACTCTAAAGGCGAGATTTGATTTTTTTCTTCACTAGTTTTTAATCAAATCAATCAGCAACATACAATGCTAAAAGTCTTATGTTAGAAATGTCTATGCTCCTATATCCGCTATCGCTACATCTTATGAATGTGTGCTGTGGTTAATGTAACACAACACTAGGCGCAGGCGCGCACGGATGTCTTCACTGATCCCTGCACATCTAACTTGTGGCATGTTCACACGCAAAAAGAAGCCATTAAGTTATTTGTTGTGGCTTAGTCCTAACTAATATATTAAATGTGAATGTGAGATTGTTCATTTGTAACGCTTTCACTCCTTAAGTACCAAACCAGCCATGAAATTTTGCATGCACGTTATCAGGAGTATAGAAAAGAACATAGGGTACCGTTTATCCCGACAAAGAAGACAAAGAAGTACTGTTCCCGAGCGAAAATCTAACTAAAGGTCAAATCTGCACTAACGCAAGCGAAGCGACGAGCAGAAACTAGTATTTTATATGAGAATTTGTCCTCGTAGTTCGATTTACAAATTCTAATACGACCCTTGAAGTCGATTCAAATAAAACTGCTAAGATTGATTAATCGAAATTAGAAGAACTTGAGGTCTAATGTCAATTGGTAGAAGCTCACCAAGGGTTGGCTTTCCAAATCAAAATGAAGAACATTTTCTTCAATTTCAGCCTTGAGAAGGCGCTTATGAACGTCAAAGCTACCACATCGGATAAATAAATAAATAAAATACATATTTTTACAAACACAGATAGTTATATTTATTTTTGGTAGATGCATAGAGAGGGGCATCATTTCCAGGCGTCATTAGATTCCTTTAGACGTTAAAACCCACTTGACATGATCTTTGAACTCACTATCCGGCAAATCGGTAATGTATTTTGGGACTTTGTTATAAAACCTAACACCATTACCTAAAAAATGGAACTTGCCTTAGTGAGCCTGAAACATGGAATTATCAATTTGTCATGGTATTTCAATTATGTTGGTCTTTTACTGAATTCAGTTTATCTAAGTTTTTGCGGACATACATTCGATTATCAAGAATGTAGGTATTAGAAAGGTAGAGTTAAAATATTGTATTCCTGAAACTTAGCCTGAAATGATGAGATTTAATGATGATGCCTAAAGGAATAGAAATCAATCATTTCGATTGGATTCGAAAGAGACATTCATAACTTTTGGGTTAAAAGAGCTTTCCTTGTAAAACATCAACAATCAGAGGTTGCCTGAAGGAAATTATTGTTAGCAAAAAAGTACGGGAGAAAATTAGATTTTCAAATGTGAAAGAGAGGGCACTTCAAGTTGCTCACAATCAAAGTAACGATACAATTGGAAATTGGAAGCAATGTCTCTTCTATACTTTTCTAAGACTGTTCTAACTCTCCTACTCTTCATAGTGTAGATAGATCCTATACATAAGTTTCGAATAAATTACGTGTGGCAAAGACGGAAATACATATTTTATCACATTAGTTCGCAACAATTACAACACCCAGTGAATCATTGTTTGGTGTATCTTTGATTCATTGGTTCACCTCCACCTCCGACACCAATTACCCATCACCAGGGAACTATTAACAAAACTTATCTATCAATAAATCATTTCAACGCTTATTACATTGCTGGTTTTCATAGAGAAATCTATTATGCATTCCTTGAAAGAAAGCGTTGTACGTCACACGAATCATTAATCTCGTTTTATTCGAAATTAACGTTATCTGCTTAGTAAACTTTTGACTCTAGTAATTACATGTTTAGAACGGACATGTCCAATGTAAATTGATCTTTAGTGAGTTTCGATACAAAGGTAATGTAGAGGTCTAAACCTATTTAAAGATGAATCGACAGCTTCGTCAAGCAACTACTGATTTGTTTATCGTAAATATAGTAATATTTATGACGAATTGAACACATTAATTGGAACAATACGTCGGTAACTTTTGACAATTATGTTAAATTTAAAAAAATCTTTTTAGATATTTATTAGTATACTAGTGGCCCGTTTCGGCTTTTCCTGGGTACAGATGGTAGTTAAACTCCACCTCTGTGAAGCCTCGGCGGATCTGGCAGACTTATCGCTTTTTAATTTATATTAAAGCACAATTTAACCCCACATATTTTAACAAGTTTAAATGATAAGGCACCACTTATTCCGAATTCGCTGAGATATATCATCAAAGCTATATGAAATTTGTATGTATTAACGTAATACATAGCCTGCAATCTCCTGGTATGCTCTGTACTGGCACGCGAGCTACGGCCAGAATTTTGATACACATGCCAGTAGCTTGTTCTTACCAGTAACTGATATGCTTTTGTGGGAGTAACAAGCATGTGTATTTTGGGCTTCAGTTATGGTAAATAGCAAAATGGATGGCAACACTTTCTCAATAAAGTAATACTTCCAGTTGCCAATTGTCATAATGGTCGGTGAAATAATCCGGCCTTATAACTAACAATTATGCTTATCTGTAGATATATTAAAGAATAATTAAATGCCTAACTGACATATCACAGCCCTAACTAATGTTGCCAGGGCCTTGAAAAATGATATATTGCTTCCTTTCAGACTGTAGGTGAGCAGTAACGAAGGATTTTAAGAATTTTAATTTAAGGTGGTTAAAACGGAGATGAAATGTTGTATGAAAATCTCTAATTTTTCCGTCATTCGCCCTGTTATGTTGTTATTTTATTACATATAGATATGGAATAAAGAGTCGAAAACAATTACTGCATAGAAAAAGCGCATGAAGCCGTGGGAAAATGCTAATCGTATGTAAGTCAGTTATATGCGGACACACGGAGGCCCACATATATTAAAAGGCCGGCAACGCACTTGCGACTCCCCTGGTCTTGCTAGTGTCTATGGACGGCGGTGATTACTTACGATCAGGTGACCCACCTGTTCGTTTGCCCCCTTATAAAAAAAAAAACATCGAGCCATCAGCCTCTCGGTTCGATAATAGGGCCACGGGGTCTTACAACGTTACTGAAGTAAAGAAAATATAAATAATTCACATTATACTAATCAGAAAATTCAAAGGACCGCTTGAAGGGTAAAGACCTGGTTATAGGTTCATTGTTTTAAATGAAATTTCATTAGGCAAACATTTGCGTTAAAGCGATAAAAACGCTCGAGCGGAGGATGGAAGTTGCGACATAAAACGGCTACAATTTCAGTACAATTCCGCTCCGTAACGAGTGGGCTTTTCGAGAAGGCTGTTGACCTGGCACCCGAGGGAGCGAACTTCCATATTCATGAAGTACTCGAAACCGTATTACCAACCCTAATAAAATATTCAATTAGCCGGCCGAATAATTCCGGCGAGTTCAGTGACATTTGAAAATTAAGCGGAATTAAAAAAGCGCCACCGAAACAACGCGCATGCGTACGTTTCGCAAATTATCAACGAATTATTTAAACAGACCGTCCACGCCGGAGGTCCGCCGTCATTTGGACATTGTGTTCGGAATTCAAACACGTTCTCTTTTTAAAATCGCAGCACGCGATTGGTGGTCGCAATTTTCTCCGGCGACACTATGATTATACGAGATGGAGTTATCAAATTTTCGAGCAGAAAATTACGGGCGCTTTACTTTCGCTCTCAACGATGTTTACTTTAGAATTGTATAATTCCATTTATACCTTATTAAGTCTTTCCAACTTTCCGTTTTGAATCTGCCATTTTATTATTATTTAATAATTGATGATTATTCAGAAGCTCGTGAGCGATTTTGTCTGTATGATTTTGCACTCTCTTATTCGTAATAATATATCTCTTTATAATTTATTCTGTTCCTTGATGTCCCATTTGTGTGTAATTATTTCAATAGTGAATACTGGTAACACAAGTAAGTTTAATCAATTTCGTACAAAATACGAATGTTGTATAATGGTCCGCGCGGCGTGATACCTCATTGACATAAGCAGTCACAGTTCGTCACTTCTTGGCATTATTCGGATTTCGTGCGACGGCCAACCCGCTCTCAGCCCCCGATACCTCACAGTGTGCATCATAATCCCACTTTATTACTTCGGTGTCGACCCTAAAGGTCGTTATATAGCCTACATCCTCTATTAATAATGATTACATTTTATTATCTCTTTTTGTACTCTACAATTTTTTGCGTATAACCACATCTTCGTCTGGTGTTAAATGACAATGTGGCCTAAGATGGTAAACAGGCTAGATTTAGAGAGGAACTGACTCTCAAGTGTATCAGCCCGAACATATCTATAAGTACTTGACGATCGATTTTCAACTTGATTGTAGTGGCCAACCAGTCAGGCGTTAGAAAAAGTCCTACCTTCATGCTACGGCTTCATAGCGATGTTTTTCTTCACCGAGAGCTCCTGCTCATTTGTAAGGATTGTTATGATTTTTTTTAAATAAAATCTTTTCTAAAAACTTTGTCCTGATAATTGCAAACATAAGAAAAAAAAGGAATTAGCCCAATAGTTCAAACTGTTCTAAAGTGATGGAATGCGAAGTCATTAGAAAATACGTTATAATCGTGTTTTAAACTACCAAAGATATACATAATAGTCGTGTATAATATACCGGTGTGATACAACTTCAACAAAGGTAACATTAATAGATATTTATAAGCAATAGAAATACAAACCGGAGCATATAATATATCCCGGGCTATGATTCAATAACAATAAACTTACTTGAACTATTCGGTGTCTATTTGTTTTCACTACAGGGTGTTTAGAATTCGAAACATCAAAGAGCTCTCCTTATGCGTGTAACCCTTACGATTCTTTTTATTAGATAAATAGAATCATACGTCCGTCTATCACGATCCATGCGGTTGCGTTAGTCAAAGGATCGTGTATTTTTAGTTTTTTGTAAATGTTTTTTTCTCCCTTCAATATGCTTTTAATATTTATAATAATTGATCGATTTTAATCTTAAGTTAATTTGATATATATAAATATTATTATTATTATTATAAATATTATCATAACCTATACAAAAAATGTACCATTTCCGAAAAATTTGAGAAGTATCTGAAACAATCTAGAATTATCTACAAACATCACGTATAAACTCATAGTAACAGATAAACAGCGAGATAAGGCATCGTTGCATATGAAGACGTATACATATATGCCTTATCTCTTCGAGTTTTGTAGACAAACAAACAAGTTTTAATAATATCATGTCTCAAAATCTCTCCTTTCATCTAAAGTTATTGTTGTGGTGTCAATCAAAATTTAATTATATTCTAGATATTTCCATCACTCTTTTTAATCATATATAGAAACAAAAACTGAGGCTGAACTGAACCGATGACAGTTCTATTTCGAGGCATCGAAACGAATACAAAGAGCGACAGATAGAAGAAATTTGCAAGAACAATGTAACCACAGATGTCGTAATTATTACCACAGAGTATTCTAGAGATTATCATCTCTATAATAGTGAGTTTGTTCATCTATTGCTTTTGTGTGTAGGAATACATTTGTTTTGCTAAAAACAGTACTTGATTATCCACGAGTATAACAAAATATTTCAAGCCGGCACGAACAGAACGTCTGTAAATAATCTAAAACTAATTTCCTATACTAAACCCAATATACCAAAACTTTCATAGGTATGACTGTAAAGGTTAGTCAGACATGTAGTTGCTTTTTAGTAAAACAAATCTGTGACCTACGTGTCTTTACTTAGATAAATGCTTTGTAATTGTTCTCTAGTTGAACATGTACGAATTGTTTTTTTGTATTATAATAGATTTAAATTTCACTATAGTTTCTTTTTGTCATACTTATATCTGTTATAGAAAAGGAGTACTGGAGTAAAGGAGTGTTGAAATGTAAAGGACCTGATAGCTTTGGCTTTCGTAAGTGAATTTTCTACAGCTCTTTCAGCTTTGCCTTGAAGAAAAGTAGTTTATCACTGACCGAGATCAATTTCGGATAATTTACATTCCATAAACAATCAATTTTCATTTAAATATATATGTACGTAGAAATATTTTGTTTGACTCACTATTATATCATAATAACTCATGAGTAGTACTTATTTGGAAACTAGCTAGAACTAGTTGTCAATAAATCAATTAACGAGTGCAATTTAGATCCATAACTTCCCGCGAATTTGTTGTGCCACCAATTGCACCAATGAGTGCTTAATGTTTGTGACAGTAAATAGGAAATATTGTTCATTGAATCTAATTAATGACATATCTTAGGCTATAAAGTCAATAGTTTGTTTTTTGAAGTTATACTTCTACTTAGTTAGTACTTCTTTTGGCGCGTTAGGGAAAAATGATGAGAGTAAATTTTTACGATGCACGCGCACACCGTCATGAAAAACCGACACCCTGAAGTTAGCTATAGTCAACATTTTATTCAAAAATAGTATGTATGTATTAAATACTTTTTTTCTATTGTTAGCGTCGTTTTCGCTACAAACGTAGAATAAGTCGAAAGATAGAATTTTTGAAAAGATTTTTATCTTGGTTACGCCAAAGAAGTATAACTTCTAACGCGTGTACATAAGTACACACTACTTTTTTTTTTCATTTATGACAAAAGAAAAAATACATAAATTTACATTATAGGACTCTCCTCAGGAAACCGCTATTGCGGTTTAATCGAGGAGTGGTGTTCTCGTCAACACGCCGACAGGATAATTAGATTTAAGTTTTTGGAGGTAGTTCGTTTATGAAATACCTTGTTAAAATACGTTTCGCTTGTTTTACATTACTTCCTTGTAGTTCTATTTTATATAATCGGCTGGTAACTTGTTTAAGATTGAAGGAAGCATATATTTATTATTCAATCATAATCAATAATCCAAACATAAAGCACTAAAAGAACGAAATACAAGTTCCGTTTTAAATTTATATAATAATATAAATATTATACATATAATTGTTGAGTTAGTCACAGCTTTCATTCTTCAATCAGTGACAAAGAGCTTCTAGAATACCGATGATGGCTCAGAGGAACTTTTTTGATGCTTATAATTTAATTCACACGAGCTCTTGATAAAGGAAAACATCGTGCTGTACCTTAAAATTGAATTTCTATGCCCGCTTGTCTAACTACCATCTTCTATTTAAAATTCTGTCATCAAGGCGTATTCTAGCAGCCACATTTAAGACCCAATCTCATACATTCTCGCCCAGTCATCATCGTCTCTTAAAACCAAGAGATATTCAACAATCTTTTACCTAAAAAATATAAAAAATACGATTATTTTTCGCAAGTAAAGCAATTTAAGCGGTAAAAAAGCGAGTTTTTGAAGCGATGCTACGGTACATTAAATGAACTATGGTTGGTAGGAAAAATTGTAACCCCCTGTAGACAGTCGCGCCCGCGCACACTTGATCGGAATATCGATTAGTGGTTATTTGTTAGCTCCCGGCGTAACGGTGCCCGTGACCGCCGTAAACATACATACTTAAACTGATTTTAATTTCTTTATGAACGGGGGGGTTGCGTTACAATAATATGGAGGACATGCTTCTTATTTTATAATGTATGACAATTATCAATTTTTTTTTTACTGTAAATGTTATATGTATCGGCATTATATTTTAGTGTATTTTATTTTGTTAGTCTATGTCTTATTTTATTGGTGTATTACTGGTACCTGGTGACCGTGTCTTGGCCTGCAGGCCAGTGAAGTGTGAAGATTTGACCATAACAGTGAAGATTTGTACTGGATTGTAGATTTCGGTGCTCACTTTGTCGTAACCCCACAACGAAAAAAACGGGTGTACCATAAAGACACTTGATAGAAGTGAAACTTTTGTGTTACAGGAAAGCATTTTAATTAAAAGAATACAAAAGCCAACGTCGCGTAATGTTCCCAGGCGATCACCTATCTAAATACTAACCGCGCTCAACGTTACTTAACTTCAGTGATTGGCCGAGAACCGGTGTTTCCAATACTCTACCCGACAGAGTGGTTATCTCCATTACTTTTCGTCACACAAAAAGGCTACTGACCAGACTTTTCAAAGCCTTCCCATAGGAAGTTTCACGTCCATGAATTATACAAAATAAAATAGTTATCAAAAATCGATTCCATATAAAAATAGATCCACCCAAATCTATCGTCCGACAAACGGACCCTATTAAATCAAAGCAAATGAAAATATTTATATTTATTATTATTAGAACATTAGCCGGGGTTGAATTATATTGTTAAGCGTCCATAAAGCAGGGACTTTGGCGTGTACGGGGCGTTCCCGGCCCACCCGGAACACGTCCTTTTGATCATAAGGAGCTATTGTTGGACTCTGGTATTTGGTTACAAGCTTTTAAGTATTGATACCTATTGTTAAATGATGATATAGTGTCTCTAAGCACGTGCTAAGCTGGTTATTTAATACTAATGATATATAACTTAGATTTAATGCGAGTGGGAATTACTTAGTTACCCTTTACCTAAACATTTAACCTCTAAGCTTGGATGTTGGAATTGTCAAAATTCAACCATTAAATGGTATAGAAAGATTTTTTCTTTTGTTATTATATACATACTAGCTTTTTCTCGCAGTTTCGCTCGCTGTAATATAGAATTGATCTATCCCTCGATTTTTTTTTCTTATTGGAAATCATAATATTAGGGGCTATTCCAGTATTACGTAAGTACTAAAGGGGGTCGGGGGTATTTGGTTTGCTTATTTTTGATGACATAAGTAAGGAGGGGATCTGATAATAGGTCTGATATGTAAGACGCATAGTCTTATCCACTGGCCTACCATCTCTTTGACAGCGAACAACTATTAGTTAATTTCTCTATGAAGCATAAATGCGTTATTTCTAGACTTCTTAACTGCTGGCCATAAATCAATAAAGAAACCAGAACAGATTGGAAAAATCTTATATAAATACGTAAGCATGGAAGCATGGTAAGAGCAGTGTATACTTTTGCTGCCCCGGTTGAATAGGTGGTCAGTAATTACAAAGATTCTGCTTACTTAATATTTGTACGGCTCCTTAGTAGGGACTAGTAAGGATAGTGAGAATACATTAAAATAACACGTGCGCTATATACTTCATAAAAAATATTGTTTAAATTAGCTAAAGCATAACGACTAGATTGAAGTAAGCTTGAAATTCTAACATCTTATAGCTGCCTCGGCGTACGCTATAAACCCGTTACAGTTAGGTATATGGTTGTCATCACTATACTATACTATAATAATATAAATAGACATAGAAGAAGTTGCAGCCGATTTTTACTGTAAATGACAACTGACAACAAGATAAAAAAGAATCTCCTTACCCACGTACATATTAAGGCTAAGTGTTGCCACTTGCCTTTCACTTCCCATCTTTAACTACTCCAAAATGGTAATACACCTGGACACCAAACATAAGTATGTTCCATCCAATTCATAAATACACGTATTTATACTCATAAAACGTTCCAAAACTAAATTAGAATTTATCGATCGGTAATTAAACTTAATCGATTATCGATATATCTCGATTAGTTGGTACGATAAAATGAATTCGATAGTCTCGCCACTAGGTAGCGGTGTAATAAAAATTACATTCGGATATTATCATACGCTCAACTTAATTCTACTGATAGGGTATGGAAATGGGTGCGTCGATAAATGTTATTCTTAAAATATGTAGCGGTTCATATTAATTACTGACTTTTGTGTGTGTGTGTGTGACATTTATGCATTCTTAAATGAATTTTGCTCAATTCCATACTGTTTCCGTACATACTCGTGCGATGTTCGCCGTAATATATTCGATATCACGACAGGCGCATCCACAGTTTACTTTCTTTAAATGTATTATTATTACGAATAATGTTTGCCGAGCGAGTGCGTGAGTGGTTTATGTCCCCAAAACGTGCTGTTGATAAGGCGCCCCCGCCCGGGGCCACGGCCGGCTAACTTTACACCGTATACAAAATTTTCAGTACAGTAACTTTTATTAATGTATAATAATCCTGACTAAAGTATTATAAATTCGAATGTGAATTATTTTTATTTGTTACGCTTTATTATCATCTAATTTTGTACACATCGTCAAGAGTACAGAGAAATACATATGATACCTTTTATGTTTCGTTTGATGTTTTTGGAAATATATTAAATTTATTAAAGATTATATAAATAATAGTGATTTATGGATTATATTTAAATAAAAAACATGCCTTTGATATTACAGTCATAAAAACGGCACGACGTTCGTCTATTTGGAATTTGATACTTGTGTACACACGTATACGTATATAATAATAACGCACAAAACAGAAAGAGATGGAGGTTGATCATAAGGAGGGGGCTTTTTCCTTATGTTTCAAATCTTAATAAACTCAAATAAAAAAAAAACTAAGAATAAATACTCTCGATAAAAAATATTTTCCATTGTTATTAAAAAATCCTTTGTCCGCTTGTACATCTTTGTTTTTACAGCAATCTATATATTGTAAGTATAAAGGGCTGTGTTATAAGGAGAAATGTACCTACAGCAAAATAACATAGTACATTTAAACTGACGACCACTCGACATTAATTTGTATGTCGTTACTATATATTCGGTAAAGTATGAAAATGAAATAAAGGTGTTTATAAGGTTATGTTCGAAAAGAAAAAAGTTTCAATACTGTTACTCTCTACATAGCTCGAGGAACTCCTTGTACAAATGACATGCGAATCCCTTATTTCACTCGGTCCTTTTACGACCGGCGTTGTGTTAAGGCTCCCGTGTCATGTTTGTACTTAAATATTACTACATCACTTGTCCCCGGGTTTAAACCGAGATACGAGCTACCGTAAACGGATTACGTACGCTTTCGCTTCATATATTATTTGCCTCAGTATATTTAAGTTCAAGGGAACGCGGTCAAACGCCGCGATGGTCTACATCTACAGAGATAATAGCCGACTAAAACAAATAATATGCAAATACAGTAGGACAGGGTTATTTTTAGTATTTGTTCACAATCTCTTTTTTTTATATATTATAGGGGGCAAACGAACAGGTGGGTCATCTGATGGTAAGTGATCGCCGCCGTCCATAGACACTAGCGACACCAGGAGAGTCGCAAGTGCGTTGCCGGCGTTTTAATATATGTGGCCCTCCGGCGCTCTCACTGACCGAACGAAACGCAACAGTGCTACCACTGTTACTTCACGTCGGTTTGCTGTGAGAGGGTGGTACTACCCCGGGCGAGCCGACCCATTCATGCTGAAACCAGTAATAGCTTCAGCGTAGCTCTACCATCTATCTTGACGTTATCTGAGACATTAGGTTTAAAACTACATGGACAAGTGATAAGTGATTTACTAATTTAAGTACCTATGCAGTCAACTAGAATACCTCCCAATATCATGCAGTGGCTTCAACGTGGTGTCTTACTTCATCAAAATCCCAAGCAATCTCGCAAAAAAGCGATATGGAAGTATCGAATACTTGAATCTATACATCTATACATTTACATGAAATGTAAGTGTCTGTTGTTTGTCCGGGTTAATCTATATAACGGATAGATCGATTTTGAAAAGGATTTCAATAGCTGATATAAGATTTTGCAGAGTGTTATCATTTATGATTCTTTATAGGTGCTAAGTGGTAATGACATAGTTAGAATCCAGATAATTAGTAACTCGAAGTTTCCACGAAACAAAACTATTTGAAGTAAAAATTTCTTTAGTCTCTTTATGATTTGCAATTCGATTAAACAAAAAAGCTACCTTAAAAAGCTAAGCGATATTAAATAAACTAGAATTATAAATTTGTTTGTTACATTTCCATGCCTTAAGTACTCAATCGTTTATTACGAAATTTTGCATTTACGTTACCAGAGATACTGGAAAGTACATAAGTACCTTTTACCTCCAGAAAGGTACAATTCCCGAGAGATAGGTGAAATCTGTGTTAAAGCGGGCGAATTCGCCGGCAAAATATGGTGGAATATGATTACAACTTAACATAGATCGGTAAAATATAACCTTAAAATAATGTAAGTTAAATAAAGTGACTACTTATATACTCGCTTGGTAAATTGAACGCGTTGGAACAAATGTCGCATCACTTAGTATTTCGCTATAACAATAAAAATTAATTTATACTCTCATTAGAGATCGTAAAAAGACAATTATTCGGCTATTAAAACTATATCGACGATCGTCGAGAGTTGTGAAAATTACCGACGTACAGATACGTATCCCGGAACGTGTTTGGGGGGTCCAACAAATGAATGTAATCGAGGATATATTCGAATTAATTATAAAGTTACAGAAATAGTAGGTTAAGAGAAACAGTAATATTATAATCCATAGTAGAAAGAATAATTGACAGACGTGCGATGACTGACAATAACTCGTTAGTCAATTAGCCTTTCTACTAACTATGTTATAAATAGACGTAAATACTTACGTTTTTAATTATTCACACTCAAACAGGTTAAAATAATTGTAAAAATAGTATGTTTTTTGATACGCATTTTTACCATTTTCATTGCGATAAACAAAATGTCAGTAAGGTTTTTATACCGTTACAGATTGAGTGCATATATAGTAGTATTTTAATATAGTAAAACAAAATGCATCAATATCAAGAAAATTATAATAATAAAGATACTTAAAATTGGAACCCAAAAAAATGTACTGAGTACGCGCCTGGTAAACACGACAACCCTTTCTGATAGGCTTTTATTACTTGTTTTATCTGAACCGAGGACTCGAAAGGTCCGTGCAATCAAAAAGCGTTGTACATTAAAATTTTACTACTGCCTAATCTAAAAATTTCGCCTGGATTCGCCGCGGTGTTCACGACCTCCGGATAAAGCTCGCCACGCAACCCACGACTTCGCTGTGGTCCCATTAAGAATTTATCGGTTTGTCGCGAACGCTCAGTAATTTCTTATTTAAGACACCTTTTAGTGGAACTCGTTTTTTTACGGACTGTCGAATGATGCAACATTTGTTTCTCGAGAGAAAAAAAAACTTAGTATGATCGAAATTGAAGGAATTTGAAAAATGATTCCAATTGGGCTATTAACATCGGATGCGATATATGTCGTGTAGGTAGTAGAACTACGCTGAAGCTATTACTGGTTTCAGCATGAATGGGTCGGCTCGCCCGACGCGCGGGGTAGTACCACCCGACACACAGAAAACCGACGTGAAGTAACAGTGCTTGCACTGTTGCGTTTCGTTCGGCCAGTGAGAGCGCCGGAGGCCCACATATATTAAAAGGCCGGCAACGCACTTGCGACTCCCCTGGTGTTGCTAGTGTCTATGGACGGCGGTGATCACTTATCATCAGGTGACCCACCTGTTCGTTTTCCCCCTATAATATAAAAAAAAAATGTTACGTAATCAACAACAAAATGTTATTATTTTATAGATATTCCATGTAAAGCAGAGCTAACTAGATTTAGTATACATAAACAAAGCACGTTATTGGCTTTGATGTATAAAAATATAAGATAATTACTCTATGTTTGTCGAGTCTAATCTTCGAAGCGGTTAAACTAATATTGGCAAGACTTTTTAAACTAGGATATAGAATTATTTTCAGATAGAACAAATTTAATATAAGCAACTTAGAATCGGTAGAGGACCAGATGACTATTAAAAAAAAAATGTCGCGCAGAATCCAAATAATTACTCACGAAACTTAGGAATCACACTATATAGAAAAAAGTCGCGGCCTTCAGAATTAGAAATTTGCCAAATATTTTAAACGTACTGCATATGATGAAGATCCCATTTCTGTTTATTCCTTCAACTTACTGATACCTGCGACTTCGTGTGCTTATTATGTAGAGGCGAAAAAATATTTACAAAAAATGTTTAAGTAAAAAATACATTATTATATATACTGAATAAAAGCATCGTGATTTTATCGTAGTTTTTTTTTTAGATTAAAGGACCAGATGTCTATGAATTAAAAAAAAAAGAAATCTGGTAAGTAGTTCTTGCGTGACGCCCGCACAGCGACATACTTCTATAAAATTATTTATATATAAGACAATAAGTATTAAGTTTTTGTTGTACCCAATATTTACTGTAGCGTTAAAAATATTGTATTATTGTGTACAGAGATTAAATCCAAAACAATATGTCAATAATAAGTACTTTTATGACATACATTTTTGTTTTTAGTTTTTAGGGCACATTCATTAGATTAAGTATAATCATAAACATTATGGGCTTGATTTTAATCTTCCAAGCTTTTATTGAAGTTATACTTCTCTTGGCGCGTTAGGGAAAAAGGATGAGAGTAAATGTTTACGATGCGCGCACACACCGTCACGAAAATCCGACACCCTGAAGTTAGCTATAGTTAACATTTTATTTAACAAAAGTATGTATGTATTAAATACTTTTTTATCTATTGTTAATGTCGTTTTTTCTACAAGCGTAGAATAAGGTGAAAGATAAAATTTTTGAATTTTTTTTATCTTGTTACACCAAAGAAGTATAACTTCTAACGCGTGTACATAAGTACACACTTCTGTTTTTTTTATTAATAAACTTGCGGTATATGACACATCATCGTGTAATTTTGGTGGCTATTATTTTTTAGTTTGGTTAAATAAAGGGTAGTAGATGAAAAATAACAAGTGGTCATGTAGTGGTCGAAATTGGACATTAATAAGTGAATACAACGTTTTTTCTTCACGTGATAATATGTAGATATTATTATTTGTATTGAGTATTATATAAATATTGTACATTGTGGGAGTAAGAAGCCTGAATTATGACCAATAGGGTTTTATAAGTACTTAACAAAAAAAAAACGGTTGACAGTGGAGAAAAATGTACCGAACTAATGTACTATAGAAGATGTAAGGACAGTTTTTTTTTTGTTTCATAATTTTGCAATAGATGTCTATCTTATACAGGGCTCATTACTAATATGATGTCAAAAAATTTTTGGCTGTCTGTATACAAAAACATTACGGGTGAAAGCGTAACGAAGAGAAAAACTCACATTCGCGTTTACAACATTTGTAAGGATTAAAAAAAAGAACTTACATAACATAAACTAAATATAATTCTTGTAATAGAACTGTAAAAAATCTTTCCACATAAACATATCAATGGCCTGTGTCGTAAATGTCAAAATCGCATTTTCACGTTCGGTCATTAACAGCGAGCTTTACTAGTATTAAAAAAATTTAACGACACGACCGAAATAAGGATTCTTATATACACACATAAACAAACATATGATTACACTACATTATCAACTGGTCTCCCATCACTATTTTACTGCTACGAAAGTGATAAGTGCCTATAAACACTTATCAGTAGCGCCGGGATAGACGGACGGGAGAAACATATCAAGATTGGATGATCTCGGGGTATTTTTCACTAGTGCTCTTGATAGATGTAGTTACCGGCACTCGAGTAGAGCGCGGCGTTTATCGCTCGCATTTACGAGTTCTGTTACTACCCCTTACGATTTTATGGATTCGGAACTTGAGTTACTTGTGAAATTATCTATACGAAAGCGCGAAAAGACTTGTATGACGGCTTCCATTTAAAAGAGTCTAGCTTCTGTCCACAGCTTACCCCTTTTTTTATTTATTAACGTGGGGAAATTCTTTATGGACACCCACCCTCTCGGGGAAGAGAGTGAGTTATGTCCGACTCGCACGGACTAAAACCCCACGGTGTACCGGCCGCCGCTTTTGGTTGGGGCGACATGGGATCGTGCTGAGGCTATCACCATGTCGCCCAATCGGTCAGCCCGGCGAAAGGCCGCCGGGCTCCGTACTAATAAGGAAGTAGACTGGGTACACAACCAGCTACCTCCCCTCGTCAGCCGGACCTGTGCAATGAGGAGATGGGCCAAGCTTACCCCTAGCTTACATATCACTGGGAAATACTGTAGCTTCCTATTACTGAGACAATTTATACAATATAGAACTTACATACCTAAAAGTATTACTCTGAAAAACCAACTTCTATACACTTTACTATCAATACTCGTTACTTTGTTTGGGCTAATTATAATATGAATCACTAAGCGTATGGGGTTATATACCTCTTTCTTTCTAAGATAAAAAAGAATAGCATCGGATAAGTCGTGCGCGAAGATTCCCTCATTCATATAAAAAAACTTTGCCTCCTAATCATTTTAATATACACAAAAAAAAAGAACTTTGTACGTATTAGTTACAACATAAAATGTAAGTATAATTAACTGTAGCCTACAACAATACCATACTATAGTACGTACCAGTGTATGTTGGCTGAAATAAGAATGGCGGTAGAGCTTCCACGGTCGACGTTCTTCTCAGTATGAATCGGTCCTCGAGTACGGCTACGTAAACATTCGGACAGCCGACAGACGCACGGCAATCGATTGGGTATTTCATGTGTACATTATTACTTAATCAAATAAGCATCTTCAAACCCATACACGGTTCTACCAAACACGAATTAATCATCCAAGAAGTCACGGGCAATCTCATTCGCTCCTAATTAGTCTATAATACATCTTCCGCTCCGGCCAGATCTGTGCGTGCGAATTACGCAATACAAACGGCTAAGTTCATTGCCCATAGACGTAGAGCATACACGAAATTCGTTAGACATAATATTTATAGCAGCCCGATGACATACTGTAAACACGCCATTTCTCCAAACGATACGGCCGTTAATGGTGAACATGTGTTAGGCACAATCGAAAATAAATATTATCTCGTCTAATATATTAATAACAGGGTTTGCTTTCTAATTCATTATTAAAGTACAGTCGTCCAAGAATCCATACTGGAATGTTGTTTTATCACTTAATCGTTTGGTACATTTCAGACACTGTAATGCTGCGATTGGCAAGTGAATTCCACTACATAATTCATTTCTAAAGTGGACTCTATCAACGAGATGACAATGACAATACAAAATTATTTTATACAATGTAAAAATTAATGAATTATTAAAAAAAAACGACTTATTTTAACTCGATTGTAATATTTTTTAATAATAATGGTAAAAAAGAAAATGAAAAAAATGCTGGTGAACCGCCTGAATCAGATTCGCAAGAAGAAATGCTCATAGCTGCGATAGACCGGAAACCAGACCCTGAAGATTTATGGATGCATTGTGCACAAGCGCGACATTTGAATCTGTGCCACATGTTATTGACGACTCAAAAATCCACGTTTGGCATCCATACGAAGTTATAGTGGCGCTAAAAAACAATCCCAAGAAGGTTTGAGGTCAGGTAGGCCACCAATCGTAAAAATTAAGACCCATCATACATCACAACATAACAAACATGTTGTGCCGACCCTACTTAGGTGAGTAAGAAGAAGAATCTCCTTCGCGGAAGGTTTAGCTTAGTCGTAAGGATTTACAATTACGTCAATTCTTGTAGTGTCCAAACATGCTGACCAACGAATCCTTCATTACTACTACTCAATATGCACTGATTGATTTCAAAATATAACACACTAAAAACGAGTCAACAAGCACCTATATACGTGTTCCTGCAGTTGGACTTAAGAGACAATCTCCGTTTGGGGTTATCCTGTACACCATCTTGGACCAGGCAAGTATTTAACACTTAACATTATTATTAAAAACAAAGAAATGTCGTAAATGCGTGTAAAGCTGCTCGATACTTATTCTTCTTCTTTATTTTTTTTGGCTCCGTCACGGCTTGTGCACTAGCCAGCGTCAAGTAACAAGATTTTGCCAAGCGTTTTGCGATGATTATAATGTTCTAACAAGATGGTGGTCTCCTTGTTAGAACGTTCCATGGAGTTTTGGCGGCATCTCAGACTGCATGCTCCGTGGTATTATGTCCCATCCACTTCACTTGTACATCATAACCGTACTATATTACGTAAAACATCAGCAATGTTACAAAATATAGAGTCTAATAACACAAAATGATGAATAAAATATAAAAACCACTACATGACAGACTAAGATCCCGCCAAAAAATCTCTCCATACTTATTTAGCATCACGTAAACCGAAAAACGGAATCCTTCGCGAGTAACTGGATAAGACAAATACGGAGAAAAGTACGCCATTCATCAATCGTCGCTGGTGTTCGGTCGGACGAAACAGCGCAACGATATGCGGAAACATAATACATGTACGCGTTTATTACGCCATAAAAAGAGTCATCGGTGACGATTCGTTCGTTGTTTTTTCATATGCATTCCATGTTTTCACATTTCAGTTCATTTTATTTCTGTATACATTTAAATTTATTTAAACTTGTTAGCGTATTGTAATAACGTACGATATTTATTTCAGCTTACACTAACCGTTGGCTCCGGTGGCCTATATTCAAGGCTTTTTGAATTTATGTTGATTCTCATTTGTTTTAGAAAACCGGTATTGGGCATTGGAGAAATGCATGCTTTTTCATGCAGGTTTAACAGTAAATCGTGAATAGAGCTCCTCAGAAGCTGAAATAAAATTATTTCATAAGATACATGCTCCGGTTCGAATGCCTTATAATAGTTGTTGAAACCTTATGAAACCATTTTATAAGATTGCCTGGTAGCTGACACCCTCGAGTTGAAAATCTGTTCTCCAGCACCATTTTTATTTTCCGGCAGCTGCACTTGAGAGCCGGACCCTCTAAGCTTCGTGTGTTTACCGTCTTCGACCACATCGTCCGCTAGCATCAGGTGAGACTGTGGTCAGACGTAAAAAAACATATAAAATATTTAAAAAAAAAACCTAATCATTTAGACGAAATCCTTTTATAAAGGTCATTGAATAGAAAAAAAAAACATTTAATGTGGTCTTTTTTCTCTTTACAGGTTAGCGTGCGACAGCAATATACTCCTGTTTTAACCTAGTCTTCAAATTTCTTTCAGGCCACCTTTCCTCGTAATTCTACACGTTAAGAACTTGTTAATTACATTCAAATCAAATCAAATCAAAAATACTTTATTCAATTTAGGCCCTAAGAAGGCGCTTATGAACGTCAAAACTACCACCGTTTCGGAATACATCCCAGTCATCGAGAAGAACCGGCAAGAAACTCGATCGGGTTTATCTTTTTAACATATACTTATATCATTAAAATTAATTAAACATTACAATCGATTTTAGTGGATGCACAGAGAGGAGTCAATTCCAGACATCACCATCGTTCACATATTGATCCACTCTATAATAACCCTTTGACACCAAAACCCGCTTAACATGGCACTTAAACTTATAGTCTGGCAAATCAGTAATATGCTTTGGGACTTTGTTATAAAACCTAACACTATTAACTAAAAAACTGTTACTGGTTTTACTGAGTCTAAAACATGGAACGACCAGTTTGTCACAGTTTCTAGTTTTTAAATCATGCCTGTGTTTTACGAACTCCAGCTTATCAAAGTTTTTGCGAACATACATTAAATTATCCAGAATGTATTGGGAGATTACAGACATTATTTAGTTAATAGCCCTAAGTAATTTTATAGTTCATATTATGCCCATCGATATACTTTTAAGCTTTGCTATTCATTCTTAAACGTAAACCGTCTTAAGTAATAAATTTGGAGTGAAATCACAAAAACGGTCTTCTAATTCCCTGTCATCGCCGCCATTGACTCGCGTTTTACAACGCCGGCCATTATTAAAGTAATAAAACTTTAATACGATATATGAAATAGAATGTTACGTTCGATTTGTTCACATTAAAATGATTTACGTGGACGGTGTGATCCAATCAAGGGATTGGTTGAAGGGCCCAGAGAGGCAAGTGGATTAACTTTATTTTTAAACGAATGACCCGTTCTGGATTCGTATTTTGTGCAATCTAATTATGTGGAGTGTTTAAAGATTGTTCATGAGTTCATCAAAGTCTCTTTTAAGACAATTTTTGAAGTGAACCTTCACTTATGAGAGGACTTTGAAATTCTTACCGGCAACCTTTTTTTTTGCGTTGAAAAGTCGTGTCGGTAAACATTGTCGGGTAGAGTATTGAAAAGACCGGTGTTCACTCAATCGCCCGAGGTTAACAGCAACGTTGGGGCGCGGTCAGTACTTTGGATGGGTGACCGCCTGCGAACACCGCGTGGTGCTAGTTTTTTTGTTGTATTTTTTATATTAATGGTTTCCTATGATACAAAAGTTTCACTTCTATCGTGTGCCTTTGCAACTGGACAATTTAACATCAATCCTTCAATAGTGTATGATTTTGAAACAATACTTTAATTGAGATTATCAAAGCGACAAAATGCATCTAAATCATGCATGCAAAGCCGGAGCGGTTCGCTAGTACAGACATAAATATGAAACCAATAATCACACGAAAACTGGATAACAAGTATTTATTCTATACACATTAATTAAAGTTTCCGCTTTAGGCGAGCAGTTCGCGTACATTAACAATATAAAAAAAAAAAACTCTTCCCGATTGCGACTTCGCATTTATCTTTTACGTAACCAGAAAACCAGTTAATCATTAAACGGAATCTTCGCGTTCCGTTCAGAAGTGCCTTACAACGTGTGTTGAACGACACGCGACGACACCGAACTCGGCACGACTCGAATTTAAGGTGATTGCTCCAACCGCGTCCTGGTATTTCTAATATTTGCAAACATCACCCTGGAAATTGGCATACGGAAGTGTTTTACTTGGATCCATCCATGTAGATTTGTGTACTATAATAATATAATCTTTATTTGTAAATCCGTTATATTGGTACACATAAATGGGTCCCTACCTCCTACGTTAGTGTAGCCTGTGTTGTACAGGAGACAGTTACGAATATTGTGAAACAGGTTCAGATTTACGTACAATACAATACAAGTAACCATAAATAATTTGATATTAAAGCGTATTGAAAACGATTTTTGTATATTTTCATACCATTTGATTCTTATGTTGCGTATGTAAAAAAAAACTGGTTGTCTGTAAAGTCGACGATAATTTTACGTCATAACGTCATAAGAAAACACTGATGAAAAATTGAATACTTTGTGCCGTAATTGTTGTTGTAATAAACAATGGAAACCATATTAAATTTTCACTTCAATTTATAAGCCGCTGGCACTCTTCTATTCGGACGTATCGGCCGATGGATCAGAAGAGAGATAAACGCCTCAAAAGCCGAACACTTAGGCCGATCGAGTCTCTCTACCGCTTGTTTCGCGCATTCACTTGCACGCTCAGCTCAGGCGGAACGTGACAATAAGTCATGCTTTTTCGTCCGTGCAGCCGGCTTTATCACATCAAAAAAATATGTATGGAAAAGGTACTGAGCGTGTGCGTGTATAACATTATAAAGTTAAAAGTACTAGCATGATGTTAGTATACGAGTTTGTGCAGATAAGTTTCAAAGTGCCCGTAGTCCGGTGAAACTGTAGCGGCCCTAACAAGCCAACAGTGTAGTAAATTGAAAAAAAAAAAAACCAAGTATGAGAATGAGTACCTTTTTGAATTACTGTATTTCAGTAATTTTACCTAAATATAATGCAACTATAAAAGACTTCAGTTTTCAGTGTAAGAAAACATCGCGATGAAATCAACTACATTGTACTAGAATTTCTTGTCTTTTTTAATACATAATAGATTTAAGCATTTGATTAGAATCTTATGTTAAACGCCGGTATAGTATAAAATGGTACACATGCTAAAGTTATAGGACAACTGGCTCCCAACTGCAGCTGTCGGAACCCACCAACAGGTGCTTGGCGACAGGCTTCCAACTTGACGATCGTACCTAGTCAGACGAGCTTAGAGAAAGACCTACCACCATGCTCTGGTTTCATCACGATGTCTTCCTTCAACGAAACCTCTGATTAGGTTGCAAGCATTCCAACCTACGGCGATCAATGCGGTGTCCAAACATGCTACCAACTCAGCCATTATCTTTTCATTTTTTAATGCCCTTCTGACTAGTTATCACCCGAAATTTGTAGGTTTAACATTACGCAATATCAGACACGTCGTCAAATAACGTACACAGCTGCTAAGACTGCTAAAATTTAATGGTATGTACCATTTAATAAGTTTTAACAATAAACAGCGAAGCTCACCGAGTTTAATGGTTATAAAAAGTAAAATAATTCCGAATAAGGGTAGGTGTATACTATAACGTATTCCGGTTTTAGAAAAACCGGTGTCAGGGACGTGCGAGTTTACATCGACATCGATAGGTTAAGAAAATCGATCATGCCCCTCGAAGTCTTAATTCGAAAATATATAAATAGGTGAGTCGTTAAGCCATTTCAACAAATACGTGTATTTTTTATTATGTGGTTAAAACGGGGTTAGATCCATTGAATGATCTAGACTACAGATCGTTATGCTTCTCTGTAGGAGATAAGTAATAGTAACACATACGATAAATATAATATGGTGCACTTTTAAACCGGTTCTTTAATTACGTTGTTAACGAGAGTAAAAATGTAGCAAAAACGCCTAAATGTTGGCATAAAAATGGCAAAATCAGAGTAGGTGCCGATTATAATATTAAAAAAATGTATTTTTTTAAATAATATTTCAATGTGACCTAAATAGAAAAGCCTTGCCTGAGCCTTGGATCATGACTGATACATGATCCGAAACATACGCTATACATATATTCCTATAACATACGCTGATAACATAATGTAATTGAACACAGATGTATCTTTGTGCGAGAAGTTTCCGATATCCGATACAAATTTACCGGAAAAACCGATAAGAACGGTCCGCTAGTGTGACACCGGCTTTAAACGTTCGCAAATGATTTATGACAGCAGTTCCATCGCGTGATATG
This sequence comes from Antheraea assamensis, assembly GCA_035772565.1. NCBI lineage: Eukaryota > Metazoa > Arthropoda > Insecta > Lepidoptera > Saturniidae > Antheraea > Antheraea assamensis. The sequence continues at coordinate 2,369,424 of JAQQSE010000001.1, forward strand.
TCGTTGTTAAATGTTATATTTATAAATCATTAAACATTTTTTGATAAATTAACATCGAACCCTCTAAATTATCAGAATGTATTTGTTTAATTCCATTAATGTATTTTAGAAATATTATTATAAAAAATTAATAAACTCAGGTGAATAGATGTTGGGTACAATAATTAATTTCATTTCCGGACACTCTTTTAATAATGCTGTGTTATGGAATAGTTAGTAAAGGTGTAATGTTAAATAATAACTGAAGTCTTTAGTTATTATATATAGCGATCTCAAAAGAAACATATTCCAAAGAGTTTTCTCTTATAAGTAATGGGTAAGCGGTTTGTATGTCAGTAGGTCTTGCTAATGTTAAATGTTGTGATATATTTTATATAACGTACCGGCATAGATTTTTCTCACATGCGGTACCAGATATCACTATCGTTCACATATTGATCCACTTATAACAATAGCCTGTTGAAATCAAAACCCTCTAGACATGGTATCTCAACTTATTATTCGGCAAATCGGTTAAGTGCTTTGGGATTTTGATGTAACACCTAACATTACTGTCTAAAAAACCGTTATTGATATGACTGGACCTGAGTATTACCAGTTTGTTATTGTATCCAGAATTTCAATCATGGTGGTCTTTCCCTAAATCCAGCTTTCGCAGGCATGCATTAAATTATCAAGAACGTATTGAGAAGTCAGAGTCACGAGGTCCGATATTATAAATTGCTCGAACTGCCCGTGTTTTCGTAATAGAAATATGGTGACTAACAAAATTGCTAATCGAATCGTACCGACTCTATTATTTCGGAACGACGCTTCAAAATTCGAAATAGAATTTACTGCAAACAGTAGTAACCTATCAACAAGAGAATGCAATAAATTTTTATTTAAACACTCTGTCAAATGGGCCCACAACGCCTAGTCGATTTAGATGGAACACTAAAAAAAAAAATATTTCAGACTGGAGACAAATAATCGTAAATAATTTTATTGGGCCTGTAAATATATTCTGGAATCGGCAACGATTGCTATAAAACTGTTATGTAGTAGTCATCTAGTCATTTGATTGGATTAAGTGCTTCAGTTTCCATTATGTTCTTTTTCTGTTTGACGACCTTACCAATGGCATGGCGTGGGCGGTGACGGAATAACTTACAGCTGAAATAGACACTTGTACATTTAAATCAACAGATTTATTGTTAATCATCATCATCATAATACATTCCCCATCGCTAAAGCGGAACTGATGACGCACACTTTAAAAAAAAAAAAATTTAGCACCACACCGAAGGTGGTCTGGTTACAGTGGAAATATTTTATACTAGCGTTAGCTCGCTCGCGTTAATGTATATGCGAAGCGATGATGGCTTCGTTGATAGCGTGTTCGAACACAGCATTGGAGGACGTAAGTTCGAATCCGAGCAACCTAGTAAACTATAGCATGGTGTTAGGGCTTTTTCTAATTCCGCGTGGGTAGTTACCACCTTCAAGTTAAAAATCTGTCACAAAACAATTGTTGGTGTGCTCCGGCAGCTGCCTTTGAGAGCTAATCTCCCTCTAGGTTTAGCGTGACTGCCATCTTAGACCACATCATCATTTAACATCAGATGAGATTGTGGTCAAACGCTAACCTATAAAGTATAACAAAAAAGACTATCCTTCGGGAATATTGCATTAGTTTTAGATGAAAGGTAATATAGGCTCTATGGGCTTTTCGGTGTCCTTGATAATATATACGTATAATTTTATAATAATCGCTTCATTAGTTAAAGCGTGAAAACGTTACAAAGACACTAACAAACTCAATTTTCTATTTATAATAATTAGCTAGTATATACTATAATAAGTGAATAATGGTTTCCCTCGCAATTAACTTTAAAACTTTCGTTGTATAGTGCACTTAAGTAAGCTTTAAAAAAACCCATATGGATTACCCTTACATATAGAGCTGCCCCCGTGAATGAGCCACGCGACGTGGTACCTCTCTAACAAAGGCATTCACAGTCTCCTTCTCTTCTCGGTAATGGTCAATTCTCGGGCTCGGTCTTAACGTTACTTTCTATTGATCGCTTGACTACTTATCATACTACGACTCCTAGTAGCGAAGTAATTACCATACAAATTGTAGGTCAGGAAGTGCGATAAACTAAACGCTGCTCGACTAGAAGCAATTGCTATTGATGAACGTTGAAGTATGATAGTCTTTTCTACAAGGCACGTGACTCGGTAATCCTTGCAAAATTTAAGTAGAGTTAGAAAGAACATCATGAACTAATCTGGAGGGCTTTTAGAAATTCTTATTAAGGCTATGCACGTTTCTGGCATCTAAAGGAAGAGAGGCACACCTGCCGTTTTTGCAATATTGTGTTTTATATGTGCGGAATCAAGGAGAAACCTGCATGTAATAGCACATTATTTATTCATCAATGAGCTGCTGTTCTCCAATTACGCTTAATTACAAAATTAGTTACATGTACTTCGCTAAAGACACAGGCTACTTCGACGTTTCTTCTATTTACGTTTTTAGTAGATGTGCCTCTTTTCCTTATGGACGGTTGTATTAGCATTCCATGCTGTTCTTTAACCGGTACTGGCACATTAAATCGGTACTATTGCCGTCCAATTTACGGATTTCGTGGACGCGTTACCGATTCACCTTGATCAAATTTCGATCGATAGCTTATGCAACAAGTCCGTTGAACTCTCGGGAGTTTGTTTATGGTCTCGGGAGCTCGCTGTTAATTCACAAATATTTACATTTTTAATGTTATTTGCGCTCTGTTGTTCACGGAGGTGTGCCGGACTATTTTTACTTTTACGATTCAATAGGTAACAATGGAAATCCTTTAATGGCTTCGATGACGGATTCACGTATGAATTTTTCGACGCACTGTTTGCGGGTAACGATAAGAGAAGCGGTTATATAATAATGATGATGGGTTAAAAGCTTACCTGTAGAATGTTATGGATTTCCTAGTGGTAACAATAGAAATCCATAACCGGTTTCGATGACGGTTCGCGTGTAAATTTGTTATCATAACCATATATTATGTGGCAGTACAAATGGTTACATAATATGTAAGTAGTAAGTAAGTAATGAATCAAATGAATCCTTGAATTTTTAATTCGTTTTATAGGCGTAAAAATACACGAATAAAAATTCACAGTGGTAAGCGGTATATGGAATAAATCGCTTTTTTCTTATTGATTGTGTGTATAAGTATTGCCATTATAGCACCAGGGCAATACCCGATCGATAAAGCCCTATTCATATATGTGTTTTTTTTTTTTGTTTCTCCGATATGGTTTTTTCGTCCTAGATTGAAATATCTTTGAAATCTTAATGTGAAGTCAGTTAATATTTCGTAAGAAACGTATTTGTATAACAGATTTGAAATTAAGTTGTTTCAAACATTGGTGAACTATGATACAAATATTATGTTATTAGGTACCTTAGGTAGGAGCAGAAGTAATGCCTTTGGCAGTTCCTGCTCCCCGGCCAAATAGGTGTGTGAGGCACCATGAGGTTTTTAGTCCGTGGAAGTCGGACATAACCCACCCCCCACTGCCCGACGGGGTGGGTATCCGTTACGGATTTTCCCCATTTAAAAAAAAAAAAAAAAAGGTACCTTAGGTAGCCAGTCTTGTAACCTATAAGTGGTAACTTAGAATTCTATGTATCATTCTAAATGTAATTATTTATTTATATTTTATGTTCAAATACAGATGACTTTTACCAAAAGAAAATAGATACTTTGGTCTATTAAAATAACAGCACTGTTCTCATTATGAATAGAATAGAACCCAAGAGCAACGGGTACCGCAAAAATCTTACAAGCCATCGACAAACACATTGACAAAATCTAATAGACATCAATCCATCCGCACAAACTTTCTCGTTTACCTATATATAAATAGACAGAGGGAAATCAGTTAACATCTTTCTCCTTTGTTTCTCAGCCAATTTGTTATGTATTTTTGTTCAGTCGATATTGAAAATCATTAGTGTTGTGATAATTTTTTTTGGAAAAAGTTCATCTTTATGCCTTAATTTTGAAACTTGAAAAATTAATGATTGTCGAATTTCTACCACTAAACAATCATTATTAATATTAATTGGATAGTAGCAATATGATTGTTCATTGTAATTTCGTATAATAAGGTAAATTACCAAATGACAATCAACCGAAGTGGGATCGCACCGCAGATAAACTCGGTAGATAGCCCCCAGAGATTGCGTTCTCGATACCTTTATGATGGCTTATTTATACAATTTATCATCATTCATTTGTCAGAAAGCAAGCCTACGGTGTTGCTTTCGCTAAATGTGTACTTTTGTTCTAATTTTACGGCTCCTCACACCATAAAAACAAAATGGAACCCTTATAGATTGATTTGTTTTTTCTGCATCTACTTTTTGTTTCATAGCACGACAAATGGACGGTATTGTATCTGAAGGTAAATAAGTACATCACGATACAAGAACAACTGTACATCTTAAAAATGCCTACAAAGAAGTCTGCATTGCTATATGTCCATCTCCTAAATATTAGTGCATCTCTGCTTCGCCTGAAAGCAGTAAGTACATAAACTGCTCCCGTTTGAAGCCGGGGCAAATCTATTAAGCTGAACGCTATTTCTAAGTTATTAGAACATATAATTAAAATTACGCGCAACCATAATTATAATCGTTACTTCCTATACTTTAATGAGTCTAAATGTCATGCTGAAAAAAAAAAACTTATGATTTATATGTTGCTTCCATATCGAGCCTAAGCAGGTCATTAGTCTAGGTGTAAATTATAACATTATTATTTATAGTCATACTAGCTGTCCCCGGCGAACTTCGTACCGCCTAACAGTCGATTCTTTAAATATTTTTTTTAATACTTATTCTGCTATTCGTGACCATCGTATAAATATTGACATTCATATTTATACGATACTAACGTCACTCAATTGTTTTGCTCTCCCGGAACCTCTCCACTAACACTTAAACTTTATAGTATGGTATTAAAGTTCAAATTGATTTTTAAGTATTATTACGAATCGTTTGTATGGGAGTATAGAAAAGTGTTGTTTTAAGACTTTTCCAAGTAATTTTTTTAATATTCCTCTCCGTAAGATCCATCCTCGTACTTCAAGGAACGAATATTGTAAAAAAAGAATTAGCGAAATCGGTTCAGCTGTTCTCGAGTTTTGCGCTTAGCAACACATTTAGCGATGCATTTTTATATTATAGATAGTTGGAGTGGTAAAAAACAAAACACAGTCTAATAAAACTAGTCCCCGTAGTACATTTTGACGCTACATATTTCGTCATCCCAGTAATTAATCATTTTTTTTTAAATTAGCTAATCAAAACCCATTATACGTGTGCCTATAGAATCATCTGGTGATTATTTGACAGCTAAATACGTTCTGAGCACACCCGAAACGTTCCGTTGTTTTGTGTCGAATTGCCTGTAGTAATAAATAATGAGTCGTTCGTAAAAGCCAGTAATTAGTCGATAGTAATTGCCCGCTTGTGTAGTAACGCGTGGAGTTACAGAGTGATCACTCTTTTTATTAAATTCTAGCTGTCCGCCCGTACGGCTTTACCAACAATGGGAATGTGACTAAATCGACGACCCTTTACAATACGACCATGTAATTAAAGAAGAAATTGTTTGGTTTTATGAAACCACGATGCAAGTCAAAGTTTTTTCGGATCGCAGACTGATAATTTTCGGAAAATTATTCGATTTAGGATATTAAAATCGCGTTTTTAATCGTTTTAAAAACTAACCTCAACATTTATTTAAATTATTGAATCATTTTTAATGGAGACATGGGCGCCGCCATATTGGCTTTGGCTGGTCTGCCGAGCGCATTTCACTTTACCCCTCCTCCGTGGCCGGCTATAATGCGACATGCGATAGATGGACGCAAAATGTGAGGCAATGTAAAAAAAAAACACTTTAATAGAATAGCAACTTAACATCTAAACGTCACTCTGTCAACATTTTTAAATAACTTTCCATTTTTTTCTGATTCATTCACTCAGTAAAATTTTTATATTGTATTTTTGTACATAAAATTTTCACTTCTCCGTACGATTTTTCAAGCATTTTCTTTCATACAAACCATGCCCTGCTAATTTAAAATACAACACGAAAAGTGTCGGTTAAATAGGTACATCCATTCATATATTCAGTAAGATTCTTTTAATTATTTACATTATTTCTACAAGTTTTTTTCATTTTTCAATACTCCTTCTATTTTTGATATGAAATATCTAATGGCGCGGTTAATGGTTAAAATCTATCGTATTCGCTGTCACGGTCAAATTTGTTTTAACGCCATCTATCCGCTAATACATTGTTCTATACTTTAATACTTTCTACATTTGACGTATTCTTCGGAAACAGTACTATTTTTTTTTTCAACGAAAGATACTATATATTCTTTTCTGTAGCCCTGACAACCCTGTATGCAAATCTTTCATTGCTTGATGATGGTTGGATAGTTATGGCATGATAACGTGACAAATAAATAAACTCATTTTCGCATTTATTTCTTACTAGCGGCCCGCTCCGGCTTCGCACGGGTATAAAATATATAGCCATATTATTCACTGAAAAAATGATTAAAATCGATCCAGTAGTTTTAATTTATTCATTACTGCCCGTGGCCCGCATGCGTTAAATTTGGAGTAACCTGAAAAATAACAGTATTTCTCCAATATTTAATTTATGTTATTATACCTATAAACATTCCTCTTTAATCACTCTATCTATTAAAAAAAACCGCATTAAAATCCGTTGCGTAGTTTTAAAGATTTAAGCATACATAGGGATATAGGGACAGAGAACGAGACTTTGTTTTATACTATATAGTGAGTAAGGGTTCCATAGTATAAATGTTAACAAAAATGTGAATATAACTTACATTAAAATATAAAATGTAAGATCACACGCTTCTTAACCGTGACAGGTATCATAAAGTTAATTAAAAATACATACATTTTTACAACACGTTGATATAGCTATCAATTTAAAGTGTGACGCGCGTAAACTCTTCAAGGAATCTGTGGATAACGCGTTATATGACCCTTTTATTACACACTGTCGGGCCATAAAGACGGCGAGTAATTGAATCGGTATTAATTTATTGATAGCAACGTCAAATACCTCTTAAAAGAAAATTGTCATAATAAATTTGTAGCGACTCGTATAACTGTGAAAGAGATTATTATATCAGCCGTTTTCTTCTTCTTCTTACCCTTATCCCATCTAAGTAGGGTCGGCACAACATTTTTGTCATGTTGTGATGTATTATTTGGGTTAGTTTGCACAATCGGCCGTGCGCGCCTGATATCAACTCTCCTTGGGATTATTTTGTAGTACCACCACTATATGTAGGAAAAAGACGTAACTGTTGATTTTTCATTAACTATTTTCTATATCAATCGATTTCAATATCAGCCGTTTAATATTTAAGTAAATATGTAGGCGACAATGGACAGCAATAGACACCACACTGTTCCATGATTTCCTTAAACCAGGGACTCTCAGGAACCAACTAGCCTTTAGAAAACTGTAGCTTTACTAGTAACTGTAAAAAATCAAATCAAAAAATCTTATTTAGCCACGTCGATGTCGTTCTTTACCAATCGCGTAACTAGTTATCGCGTATAAGCTGCGAATCAATCTTAAAAATATTAGGAAAGGAACCTTAAGTAAAGGAACGTTGGGTGGCGCTGTCAGTATTTGGACGGTTGACCACTTGGAAACACCACGTGACGTTGGCTTTTTTAATGAAAATGTTTCCCTGTAACCCCTGTAACTTTGACTTCTAACGTGTGTCTTTAGGAAATGACCTGTTTTTTATTAACATTTTTAATACATATTTCATTTACTCTACTTAAAGTTTTAAATACAATTATATCTGAAATTAAACATAACTTTATAACAAGCGTTCGTGCAAGAGTAGATTGTATTGAATGTTATTGCTAAAACGAGTTCTCGGTATGGACATCGTACAAAATCGCTACCGCTTATGAAAATCATCACTCGCTAATTTAAAGGCCCGAAATTTATAGTTGTTGTGTACATTACCAATCCTACCTCAACTCTCCCATGTAGATGACACCGCGTTGACGTCAAAGGTTGAGTTTGTACTATACACGGCGTGTCAAGGTTATTGGGTGACTGGCACGGAACGTCGCGGAGTACATTTAATTTATAACATCGTATATAATTCGAGATAAAATCAAATGATAGGGGTAATAGAGACGTGACACAAAAAAAACACGCGATCACATCGACTTTATTAAAGGACACGTTATGGTTTTTTTTCATTATCTTTTAGGTGTGAACATTCCATTTGTATGTAGACTTTTTATTACTATCAAATTTCCTATGTAATGTAAGCTCGGAATAATGACTGAACTTTATCAGACGGTAGGTACACAGTATATTAGGAGCTGTGGGGCAGTTGGGAAATGAGCCCCTACTCAGTAACGCTGCAAATCAGTATGGTGGAACCCATCGATTGGATATGCACTCATTTGTGCAAAACGAGTCACAATGACTACTTTTTTATAACCAACAAAAGAAGAATGCTTGTGACAAATATAGAAATAATACGAGTCTGTAACTTCTAACGTTCTAGAACCAAGAATGATTGATACTATAAGACATTGCAATTTAATCACCAAAAGTAACGCAGAGACCACAGGTCTGTAGTTCTATTGAAGATGGTCGACATATAGGCCTGTTAACTAATTAAAATAATAAGAAGAACGAGAAAGAAAAGTAGATAATGGCTTAGTTGGTATCGTGTTCGGATACCGCGTCGACTGACGTACGTTCGAATCCTTCCAACTTAGGCAGAACTTTCGGTGTAGGAAAATATAGCATGGTGGTAGGGCTTTTTCGAAATCCGTCTGGTTAGCTACCACCCTCATTTTGAGAATCTATCACCAAGCACCTCTTCTACGTCTATTCCAGCTGCTATAATTAAGAATCAATCACCCTTTAGTCGACAACCTCTAGAAGATACCATCTTCGACAACATTGTTATCTATTCTATTCATATAAATAAAATTGTAGTGTCCGTTTATAATATCAAAATAATTTTTTAAAGTTTTGTCTGTCTGTCTGTTTGTTCCGGGTAATCTCCGAAGCGGCTAGACCGATTTGGACATAAATTTCACTGACGGATAGTTAAAATTACAGCGGGTGACATAGGCTACTTTATTTTAGACTAGCTGACATCCGTGGCGTCGTCTGTAGTACTATCTCAAAAACGATTCGACCTATGTTCATGGGACTTTCACTAACACATAGCTGATCTTATAAGAAGTAATTCACAATTATGAAAAAACGCATGCGGAGCTGCAGGCAACAGTTAGTTTAAAAGTAAGTTTAGATTGTGGTCAAACGCCTCATATACCATTAAAATATAAGAACACATATACTATCTTATAGTTATTTAATCACTACATTGTTTTCTCATAAACTTTATAGAAGCAGGACAAAGTGACGTCATTGTGCTTCACAAAAAGCACAGTGTAATCAAAAAGATGACCACTACAATATCGATAATTCGTTACCAGTCGCCGCTGTTATGCCGGCCTTCACGCATCTCCGCAGTTTGATGTAATCAGCTGATCGAAAATTATGGCAATTCAAAAAGAGTCACCGTGACTGATTTATAAGTACTCGCATACCCAGCTTGTATTACTAGATAATACATATGTATATGGGGTCGTCAGTATGGCGCTTGTTATCTAGTTTATCCTGGTCGGAAACAGTCAGACAATTATAATGCCCTAACACATCGACACTTCTCAGCACCTACCTACTTGAGGTATTCGAAATGTCTCTTCAGTGGTATAGTATAGTACAAATATAAATAGTTGTTTGTATATAGTCATAAGGCTGCAGTTACCATTTAAAATGACATGGCTTACGTGTCTGCTTGTTACTCGATAATATAAAAAAAATGTCTTATTGACACTTTTTCTTCAACTCCAAATGTAAGCCTATAGGAGATTTGTATAATATAGTTACATAAGCAAAATGCGTTGTGTACTTCGTATTTCGTTTCTACAATGCAAATACCGAAAATTAAGGAATGAAATCAAATAGTTTCATTTCATATATCAGGAAAAAAAAACAATTTAAATATTAGTTTTATACAAAAAAAAAGCACAACTACGTTCACAACAGTAAGATACAGAGAGAAAGAAAGATTCTCTCAACTCTTATTCTAAACCACGTTATGAAATTTCGTTATAAAATCAAGATTATCTCAACATGCAATTATTTTATTATCGTATTGAATCCTCGTCTTTCATTACCATTGCCGCAGATTTTACTGTTAACCACGCAGCTAACGGAGGTTAAAGATATTTTTACTCGCCGGCAATAATTAAAAGAAGTTACACTTCAACAGCACAATAGGTTTCGATGACTTCTAACAGGAAATGCAGTGTAAATAATGTCGTACTTATCCTACAAAGAGCGTGCCTCCGTGCGCTTTAGAAGGCGACGCACATATCGTAACTGGAGGTATTCAGACATAATGAGATAGGGGGGCAGCTTTATCTAATAAATTTATTTAAACTTTGTTATTCATTTATTCTAATAATTGTATTATATTAGGCAGAGATACCAGATGATTCCTAAAAGTAATTCGTAATACATCTTCATAAAACCTTAAAGGTCGTGGATTCGACCTCCGCATATGGGTAAATTTTATGTGATGAGCATATTTGCTGTTTTGACTGTTCAAGTTCTATATATGTTAGCATAAGACAAGCTATACAATAAATATGAAATCAATACTATCGATAATAAATATATAAATACCTTAAATACATTATTTTTGAAATTAGATCTATAAAAATTTTGCAATTCAGCTGAATAGTAATAAAGATATGTTTCATCATTTTTTGAAATTAAATAAATATCGTATTTAGTATTTTATAATGATACAAACGCAGGCGATATAGCAGGTAGCTGCTAGTAACTAATAAAATATACCCTATAGTATATTCATGTAAGTAGGGAATTAAAAACGTTTTAATGTTCTAACGCTTTACTTCGGGAGGTCCAGCGCCCTCGACGTCCTCGCTACGCACCTGCAGTCCACGCACTTGTGTACATAAGTTTTGTGTGTGAATTACATTGCTACGCAATGTCGTCAAGGCAAGCCGGTGTATGGTACAGAGGTGTAAAGTTGCCGAAATATTGGGAAATACATAGCTTCGTGTGAAGTACTATCACTCACTCAGATATAAGTAAACTTCACAGAAATAGGTTTTTTTCTAACATATTAACTAGGCTAGTTCCTTGTGTATTGAGTGCCTGAGCTATTCGATAACATCTGAACTGTAATAATGACAGTGACACTCAAATAATTAAGGTTTTAACACTGATTAATGTTAAACCAAATACTCCAGGAATAACGTAATGTCTATGAATTTCCTTCTTCTAAGTTAAAGGCTGCTTCCTATACGAGGGAAAGGACATATTATCGATATTAAATGGACATAAATCTATGCTTCTATATTTTTATATTATCGTATGACATTACAAAAACTCTTTATTTCTACTCTTCCTCTCTCTTTCCAATTTTTTAACATCATCCACCGAAACATTACAATCTGTTATCATATCGAGAATAGAATTCGTCGATCGGTATTCAGGGTCACGACGAATAGAAGTCGAGTATCATGGTTCGAATACCATGCGGCGTTATGTAATCAGACAAATGAACTCGGGCATTCGTTACACATGTGTTCTCCGCTAATATGGGAGCACGTGTGGCTGGTATTTTAATGTACGACACAAACGTTTGATCAAATGTTTGGCTACTGGCACGTAAGCATATTATGCATCAAACTGTAACAATACATTGGAAGAGGAGACCATCAGCGACATCAATATAAATAACTTTAAATTAAGCGGTCCAATCACATCTATTTGGGTATAATTCTAGATACATCATCATCATCAATAGCCTGTGAGAGATCCACTGCAGAGCCATAGAGTCCCCTTTTCAAAGGGAGGTATGAACGTAATCACCACGTCAGCCCCCGACGTTTTGGCGATTTTAAAATCCGAGAATTCTAAAGTTCTATATTTTCCCACATACCGTTGTTCGACAATAACATTTGTATACGCTATTGAAATAAACATTCTCTTCTGTTCTATCAATAACATCTTCTCCCTTTTTATTTTAATTGCTAAATGACACGTGTTAAAAGAATATAGTCGTTAATAAAGGTAGTCTGCTAGTTCCAATGTAACGCGTATCTATTCTTTAACGCATTTCTTCCTTTTAAATAGCCACATGTGAAGCGACGATGGCTCAGTTGGTAGTGTGTTCGGATATAGCGGTGAAGGACGTAGCTTTGAATCCAAATAACTGAGACGGAGCTTACGGTGAAGGAAAACATCGTGATGAAGCCATAGCTAGTAGGGCTTTTTTTAAATCCGTCTTGTTAGCTACCACCCTCAAGTTGAAAATCTGTCGCCAAGCACCTGTTGGTGTGTTCCGGCAGCTGCACTTGAGAGCCAGTCTCCCTCTAGGTTAAACGTGACTTACCATTTTAGACCGCATCATCGTTTAATATCAGATGATATTGTGGTCAAAACGTTTACCTCTTCCATCCTCTGCTATCATTTGTCATCTCAGTATTCACACTTTTCTAACCTTTTATCTCTTCTTTAGTATTCCCTTACTTCTACATCCGTATATGTTAACATTCTTCTCCATACACTCCTTCTTCGCTTTTCTAATACTGCTACATCAACGCCCATACTCTTCCAGTTTTATGATTGTCATCCTTCTTCATGGCATGTCCGTATCATATTAACATATTATTACTCTTCAACTTCTTTATTCCTGGTAGATAATTACATAATTCCTCTCCTCAAATTACATTTATAAGCTATTTCTTCGAAATTCCGCCTGATTATTCAGTTCGAACCAGAACGGAATTGATATGAACTTGACAATTGGTTCCGCATTTGTGACGCGCCGATATTGGTACACGTCCGTACACGGACGTTCGGCTGTATTTAAAATATATTGGGTGACTCCTGATGTAATAGAATTCAGAGAATTGAGTGTCTTAACTCTGCTCTTCAATTACAGCCTTGATAATTTTATGCATATTCCTAAAAATTTAGATTTTGTAAACAACCAAAATCATTTTAATTTTAGCAATAAACATAAATCAACTACTCCATGTTTTAGACTCAGTAAAACTTATTAAAGTGTTTTAGGTAATACTGTTAGGTTTTATAATAAGGACCCTAATGATACTAATTTACAAGTTTTATTGTCAAAAGGTTTCTGATGGATTCTCTCTCTATTCATGCGGTAAAAGTATTAAGAAATGACTGGGAACAAATATACTTAAGAAACTGATCGAGTTTCTCGACGGCTTTTCTCAATGACTAGGATGCTTTTCGATCTGGTGCTAAAGTTTTATTAACGTTCAGAAATGCCTTCTCACGGCGTAAGCTGAACTGTATATTTTATTCAAATGAATATTTAATTAGATAGTTAAAAGTAATTATAGTTTGTGATCACAGCTGTCATGCTTTTAATGACATAAATTCCAAAATTCTCACCCGAAAATACATTTTTTTTTAATCTTTATTCAATTTAAGCACTCACGTTCACAAAGAACATGCCACAAAATTTTCCTAGAACGATTGACAAACTTTCATAAAATCTTCGCCTCTGCACTTGCGAGTTTAGGCATAAAAAGGCTATGAAAAATATCTTAATTCATTGCATCAGAAATCAACTGATTTTAAAGAGCTTTACTTTAAGCGTTACTCCGGTAACACCATCAACAAGTCTTGCAAGTCTTAATTCTACATAAAATTCAATTGGTAAATTATATTTTAAACTCTTCGAGCTCCTGTCAACACTGCTGGTTGAGTGAACACGTCGATGAGGTCGTCCTGTATCGGAGCGGGAATGTTTTTCCCGTGTGTCGTCAAGTCAATCGTTGCGGCCAGTACTGCCACTGTCACTTATCAACGAGGGGAGAAGGAAACGGTGCCCACGCAAGCGACACGCGACACCCAACAAGCTATAAGCGACGACCGTTTGATTTGCTATTTAGATCAAGCTATTTATGGCTACATATAAGCTATTTTGGTAGGTGGTAGAGCTACGCTGAAACTATTACTGGTTTCAGCATGAATGGATCGGCTCGCCCGGGGTAGTACCACCCTCTCACAGAAAGACGACGTGAAGTAACAGTGCTAGCACTGTTGCGTTTCGTTCGGTCAGTGAGAGCGCCGGAGGCCCACATATATTAAAATGCCGGCAACGCACTTGCGACTCCCCTGGTGTTGCTTATGTCTATGGACGGCGGTGATCACTTATCATCAGGTGACCCACCTGTTCGTTTGCCCCCTATAATATAAAAAAAAAAAAAAAAAAAAAAATGGTTTAAGGCAATTTAACATTCGTAAAAGGATTTATGGATTAAATAGAAATGAAAAGCAATATATAGAAAGCAAATAAAAGATAGCCAACTATCGATCTAATAAACCTGACTTGTAGGATGCGATGACTGTATTCGACTACCATACATAAGATTTAATACTCACTATAGTGGTATACTTAGTTTCTGACATTAGCCGATGTATACTCAATAATCTAGAATCATATACAAGAGTAATAATTATCGTATATTAAGTGTAATAAAACAGAAATAGTGTAGGTAAAGTGCCTAAAACAATATGCATGATGTTAACTCTGCCATAATGACCCTTTTGTATGTCGTCATTGTATCTGATTTCTTAGTAGGTACATTAATTTCAAATACAGTGTCGTCAATATGTAGTGTTATAATAAAAAAGTAATCATACATTGAATCTCCAATTAAATAATAAATACGTTACGTTTTTTTTATAATTTTTTATAGGTAATCGTTTAGACCACAATCTCATCCCGATATTAAATCATGATGTGGTCTAAGATGGTAAGTCACACTTAACCTAGAGGGAGCCTGGCTCTCAAGTGTAGCTGCCGGAACACACCAACAGGTGTTTGGTGACAGATTTTCGACATAAACGAAGACGCTAGCAAAATTTAGTGACAAAAATATAAACCGCTCATCACTTATGAATTAAAACGACCGCAAACAATCGAATCAGTGTCCGCTAACATTGATATATGTTTGCGAGATACGTGAACAGATTACTGAATTAGTTCGTAAGATTTATTATAAGACCACTCCCCGTACGGTCTCGTCCTTAGTTTATACGTTATTTTCGTCCTGACAGTCTGTTACGTCCTTAATTAACGATAAATTATTACTTGTGCCTTGAGTGAAGTTTGAAAACTTTCACGGCTTCACTCTTGATTAATAAAAAAAGGCCTAAACAATCTAAATTCAAATTGTATAATATCAACACACATACGATCTTCTATTGAAATAACATTTCTAATAATGGTCACTGTATAACGTACTAGTGATCATAATCGGGATTATCCTCAACTTGGAACATGTCCACTGTAATAACAGACACTTCTTCCCGAGGAAAGGTATAGCCATACTCACCACCTTAGCCTATGACGCATTGGCGATTTCAAACGCTGAGAAAAACACATTTTTATATTTTTCCACATACGTTGGTACTACAAGAACGTTTAGGTTCAGGTTACCTCACTATATTTTCCTTCACAGACCTAAAAGAAGGCGAATTTCGAAAAATTAGTTGGTATGTATCGGGGTATGAACCTGTGTACATCGGATTGATATTCCACCACGACTTTTTTTAGTAAAACGGTGCTGGAATTTAAGAAAATATATTTTTTTGTAGGTGGTAGAGCTACGCTGAAGCTGTTATTGGTTTCAGCGTGAATGGGTCGGCTCGCCCGAGGCGCGGGGTAGTACCACCCGACACACAGAAAACCGACGTGAAGTAACAGTGCTTGCACTATTGCGTTTCGTACGGTCACTGAGAGCGCCGGAGGCCCACATATATTAAAAGGCCGGCAACGCACTTGCGACTCCCCTGTTTTTGCTAGTGTTTATGGACGGCGGTGATCACTTACCATCAGGTGGCCCACCTGTTCGTTTGCCCCCTATAATATATAAAAAAAATACCAACATCTATTTATATGTATACACATAATATACAATGGCTGTCGAACCCTCTGAAGATCTGTAGCCGAAAACCTATCCACTTTCTACGGTTATTATTCAATCTTGTCTTGCAACACAAAAAAATTGTACTAAATCTTGCTGCCAATCGTTACCAATACTATAAATAATGTAAGTAAGTTTATTAAGGCGTTTAAAATTAGTGTACAAATAATATGTGTTAATTTGTACCTATAAGTAGATACAAGAATGTGTACAAACAGACACGAGACAGTACAAATGCGTATCGTCTTACGATATCCGATACAATCGCTGTCTTTATGTTTTGTGGTGTCTCGGACACGCGAGAGACCGTTGTGTTCATTGATAAGCTACAAAGATAACTACCTCAATAGCAACATTAAAAAAAGAGATACCGTGTTTTAGAGAGAGAAAGAGAATGTCATAGCATATATATATATATATAAAAAAATTATATACTGGCTGACTCCACCCACCAACTCATTCGGATATTGCGCGTACACTAACTGATCCCGAAATTTGATAACTTTACCCGTGCTATATACACTTCATGTATTATGGCAGCGAAGCAACCGGATAAAATTCTCGTGTCCTACGAACCAGTGACAACCCTAAAATCCATTACTATTCCACCAATATCTATGTAGAGTGGTAAAATCGATTATTTTCGAAGTTCTATAAAAATTACACGAAACGTAGGAAATAAAAAAATCGGCAGAGTGAGTCAAATATAACACTATTTTTTTTCTTATTGTGGTCATCATGGTAAATAGAATAGTAACTCAAAAAAGTGTAGTGTTTCAGGACGCACGATAGAAATGATAACTTAAGGTAATCTAAGTTAAACTTTTTAATATTGAAATACTTTAATTTAATGTATATTAATATGATAATGTAAGGAAAGGTTATTTATTCATAAAATCTTTTATTGATTATAAAATAGATTTTATTCTAAGTTACAATTCTTGAATATATGTACACCTACCGCTGCCGTATGCGTGAGAGAAAGGGAAGCCAGATAGACTGGCGCCGTAACGCGTTACGTAACAAAGCGATTTACACTCCCATAAGAAATTATCACATTAAAAAAATCTATTCATATTAATAGAAGTCTTTACAAGTGCCTAATTACGATTTCTCATTTAAATAATTCCGAAAAATATATATATTTTTAGTTAGAATAATATTACAGAGAAAAGCATTAACACAAAAACTGATAAGCGCTTAGTTAGAAGCAATACATACTTTACGATGAAATTGAAGTATCTATAAAAATAAAGTAGGGTATTAGTAAGTCTTTTTTTTATTTAAACCATTCGCTCCGTTTTTATTTTGTATTTTTGGGCCTTAATTTGTAGACACGCTCATTTGTCACTGAGTAAAAAATTCTCATTAAACAAAAACATTTTTCCTGTGTTATTGAAATAAAAAACCATAAAATGGCATCAATTTTATTAATATTATATATCAGCTTAATATTGATATAATTTTTTCTTGTCATTTTCAATTGTTTTGTAGGTGGTAGAGCTACGCTGAAGCTATTACTGGTTTCAGCATGAATGGGTCGGCTCACCCGGGGTAGTACCACCCCCTCACAGAAAGCCGACGTGAAGTAACAGTGCTTGCACTGTTGCGTTTCGTTCGGTCAGTGAGAGCGCCGGAGGCTCACATATTGAAAAGGCCGGCAACGCACTTGCGACTCCCCTGGTGTTGCTAGTGTCTATGGACGGCGGTGATCACTTACTATCAGGTGACCCACCTGTTCGTTTGCCGCCTATATTATAAATAAAAAAAAAAATTGTATTTGACCAATGTGTAACAGGATAGTCGTTTTATTTGGCCCACCGTAATTTAAATCAGAGTATAGATTACTATAGCACATATTACATATATTATAATACAATTGAATCGTTATCACAAAACGTTTCATTTAAAACACGACGCTGGAGTTATTTACACATAATTCCCGGCTAACGGAAACCATACGTTCTCGAGTTAAAAATATTCATTGGCGTTATTTGTCTAAATGACTCCTATTATAGTATCTTTATGTCCCTCCCGGTACATACAACAATGGGCCGGTTTAATTCTCTGTATAATAAAACACCTACATACATCGAAAAATGTACATTATTATGTACTTCGTTTGATTATAATATTATACTGGCGTGTGAATCGGTATTATGATAACATAGTTTGTATAGTTGTTGTTAAACAAAGCGGCTTCATATGGCTATATGTAAGGGAGTAACGCACTCTTTAAGTATAAGTAACGCACTGCTTATTAAAAAATATATAGTAAAAAAAAACCGAGTGTGTCGTAAACGCACACGATAGAAGTGAAAAGAAATTAATAATATATTGATCAAAACAACCTGGATAATAATGAGCAATTATTTTTTACTAACATGTTTTTACATGTTATTTAATACAAATAATGACACAAATGATTGACGAGTGGAGAATGTGATGTTGAGTGAATTACTACGTATTCGGGTAATCGATGGCTTCCTCCATGGTAGATAATTATGAAGCAGAAAGAAATCATCATCTCTCGGCAGCCGTCTCTGTCTCGCGACTAGAGTTTACTTATCAGGTAGTGTTTTACGAAGTTTTAATATATATGTCACTTAATCAAATTAATCTTAAATCATTCGCTCGTCTCATAACGATGCAAACATATTCACGAGCAAAAACAATTCAAACGCTTTAATAAGTTCAAACACGCTAGTGATGTAGCGAATAGTTGTTGTTATCGATAATCGATTTTAATTTCGTTTATTGATCCTATCGATATACATTTTAAGCTATGGACATAAATAAAATTGCAGTATGTTTTTGTTTTGTTCTGGCTGATCTTCGAGGCTTTTACTGAATAAAGAACATTTCAGAGTTTACCTACGTAAATATGAATATTGGGGCAGCGGTAATGAGAAAATTAAACAGAGGTAACTTTGAGTACTATCTTAATGATAGATTTATTGCTTAATCATCAGCTGAAGCTGAAGCGATGATGGCTTAGATGATAATGTGATCAGGCGTCACGTCAATTAACGTAGCTTAGAATGCTTATAATTGAGTCGGAGATTTCGATGAAGGAAAACATCGTGAAAGCACAGATTGGTGATCTTTTCTTAGTCCACCTAATTAGGTACCACTTGAAAATTTGTTGCCAAGCACTTGTTGGTGTGGTCCGGCAGCTGCACTTGAGAGCCAGTCCCTTCTAAATTTAGCTTGTCAACCACCTTAGATTACACCATAATTTAACATCAAATGAGACTGTAGTCAAACGTTGAACCTATAAAGTTTAAAAAAACTACCACCACGCTATTTTCCATAACAATAGTTTCCCGCGAGCAAAAACTCAAGGTCGTGTATGCGTGTGTGTATGTATACATGGTTCGAACTCCCACGCGAATGAATGTGGTGTTAAGTACACTAGGATTGATTACTCGCTTGCTAAAAAAGTAATATAGCCTTGCAAATAGGTTTTGTAGGTGGTAGAGCTACGCTGAAGCTATTACTGGTTTCAGAGTTAATGGATCGGCTCGCCCGGGGTAGTACCACCCTCTCACAGAAAACCGACGTGAAGTAACAGTGCTTGCACTGTTGCGTCTCGTTCGGTCAGTGAGAGCGCCGGAGAGAGCTGGATCCTCTTAGCGGCCCTCTCCGCCAAAGAAGAGCCGGTGGAAGGAGGCGGCGGTTTGCACGCCTCCTTCCACCTCCGTAGCCGAACTAGAGGGGATGGGCCGGGGGGTCCATCTCCTCATTGCACTAGCAACACCAGGGGAGTCGCAAGTGCGTTGCCGGCCTTTTAAATATGTGGGCCTCCAGCGTTCTCACTGACCGAACGAAACGCAACAGCGCAAGCACTGTTATTTCACGTCGGTATTCTGTGAGAGGGTGGTACTACCCCGGGCGAGCCGACCCATTCATGCTGAAACCAGTAATAACTTCAGCGTAGCTCTACCACCTACAGTTACTTTAACACAGCAAAAGGTTCTTGGTGATATTTTCAACTTGAGGGTTGTAACAAGCCAGGAGGACTTAGAAGAAGCTCTACCACCATTCTACCATGCTTAGATTAATAACCGTTGCAATAATGACCACCTCTACTTACTAATAAGAAAATCTGGATGGATATACTTTGTGTTTAACTCCGACTTACCTGAAACAAATAGATATATGTAAATTATATAAATCTGGCAAAAGCACACAAAAAGGTAGTTATAGTCTTTGCAATCCGCCATAATAGCTGATGAGGCGGATGCTACATCATGAAGTTTTTATGTCAAAATTCATATTTCGATACGGGGGTGATATTTGTCACTTTTGACTGACGCGCACTTTTTTCGCGACAACGAATACATCTCCGCGATATATATATCATAAAAATAACCCACTTTGGTTTTATTGTGAAACCATCACCGCATCTCTCGCCGCAAGACAATCTGTACGTGAACGATCCAGTGGCCATCAACTTCGAGGCACCCAGTGGGCGATTCGGTAAGCGAATTAAGTGCTTCTTACACCCCCTATCGTTCACAAACATTTGACGGTCCTTACGAGCCTAGGATACATTGCAGCTTTATACCACATTCGTTGGGCACCATATTAGACACAGTTAGACTGACAGGTATCCACGTGTTCAGCCATAATACGTTCTCAAGTCGCTTAATGAGCACGGCTATTTATACGCCTGCCTCACCGATAGCAATGGTTCACGATTGCTTCTAGAACATTCGGTGGTCGTGTAGTATAGCCACTTGGTTGTACTTTACTCTTGTGAAATCCAGGGTATTTAACAACAAATCATTGTAACAAATTACGCTTCATAATAACATTATAATAAGCGAGTAGGTAATTTGACATTCAAACAAGTTGTAACTAATTTGTCGCCTTTCAGCGTTATCTGTGGACACAAATCAAAACAAAGGGGACACTTTGACTCGTACACGGACAGAACCGGCTTGTGTGATTTATGAGAATTACGCAAAAGCTCACTCCCACCTAAGCTTAACCCTTTACTTACCTAATTCTTATAGTTAAATCTAAAAATTGCTAAGTATCTGATATCACACTAAATTAGGATTATGTAAATGTAACTGTCCATGACAAGAGTGGGGGTTTGAGAGCTCCAAAAATTTATGTATGTAAATAAAAACGCATGAAATAAAGTCTACAAATGATAGTGGAAACCGTAAGAAAATCATTTATGTAGTATAAAAGAAGTAAGGGAGCACATAGATAGACACGAAAAACGAATTTCATTTGCAGGGGGCCTCTGCAGAACCATAGGCATCTTCCCAAAGGAAGGTATGGGCATAATCACCACGCCAGCCCAAAACGTATTGGCGATTTCAAACGCTGAGAAATCTACAGTTCTATTTTTTCCCACATACAGTGGTACTAGAAGGACATTCCTCAGGTTCAGGTTTCAGCCGATAGTTCTATCAATTTAAATTAGTGAACGTGCGCGAATTCCGAAAAAAATGTTGGTACATGCTGGGGTTCGAACCTCCCGACATGGGATTCATTTTCCACCGTTCAAACCACTGCACTGCCATCACTTTGCTTTACAATGTTTATGTGTGTAATCTTATTGTAATTCTACTGTATTCATATAAAAAATAACATAAAAGAATTCAATCAAACTTTCGCTTGGAAATTCCAAACGGGCGCAATGGCATTCTGGTAACGATTTCACAGTACGAAAACCGTCTCTCGGGTAGATAGATACCTGTCGCCCTACATGCGATACGAATCCATCACTTTATCTCGTGTTTGCATAGAGATAATCTGTCGGAACAGCGGCGCGGCGATTTACGGCTCGTCGCTTGTAGGGTTGTCGTTACCGCAATATTTTTGAGAATTATTTGAAAGGAATTATTTAGAAATATTTATTTAGAAATAATTGTCTTGTTACACTAAATCTACATAACCTTAGCTACCACCAAAAAACAACGGATAAAGTGATTAAAAAAAATAGATTTTTTTGAGGGGAACTTAATTAGTTATATTCTCAATGAATTTTTATTCTGAACATTACTAACATTTTAAAAGTGTTGTTTAGTCTTACACAAAATCGACACTGCGTATATGAAATGAACAAATTAAGTGATGAAATATGAATTTGGAAGTACATGAAATTCTTCTTCACAACTTAATATCAACATTAGCACCGATATACTAAAACACATATGAATGGGTATTAATTTAAAAATACATATGCATTTAAAAATATGAACTCTTTATCAGTTACAATAAGACATTGACTCTGACAGATCTGCAAATAATGCTTTACAAGATAGTAGAAAGAAAAAAACTTTACAGTTGTTTTCAATATATGTATTTGTTTAGACTAATTATGCTTGTGTAAATAATTATTATGGTATGCAATAAATTATGTTTTTAATAGGTTTTTGTCACATGAACTAAACATAGCTTACAATACAATATAAACGTTTTAAAAAAATGTAAAGGAAGAAATACATTAAGTATTCATTAAAAGATTCCTTTAAATATCAGAAACGATGATATTTATATTTTTTACATTTATTATTTACATTAACTTTACATTACATTACGTTACATTATACTTGCAATTGAGAAATAGTGTAGAGCGACAACCCTAGCCAGAGGTATCGATGTCGACGCACTATCTAGCCCATATACCAGTGGTTTTGTCTCGACGGCCGCCATCTAGAGGACTCAGAAGCGGTTGACGGCGCGCATGATGGATCGCGGATCCTTACGAAACTGTCTAAAGCATCCGACTACATATTTCCACGTATGCACTTTATTTATATAGATTTTTACTATAATAATGACTGCTACCTAATTACAAAAATGAAAACAACTTTAATTGTATAAAATCATTTCAAATATTTGTATTTTCTGACACATCTGTCTCATACATGTGACATTTTATACATTGAGAATGTGGGCGTGTGAACACACGATAGAAGTGAAAACTTATAAATTAATACATGCACATATAAGTTCATACAGTTTTATCAATAAGCGTTTATATATGTAAATAATTAAATAACAATACGGCATAATAAAAACATAATTATTGAAACGATGCACTCCTTGTACGAGATAGAACGTGGTTGAATACGACAGCAAGCGAGTATACACGATTCAATACGTGACTGACCCGAGCGTGACGGCTTACTTATATTCAGTCTATCGTAAGCATACAAAGCAACTAAACTATTTATAACAACTAGTTTTAATTACGACGTATAATAAAAGCAGCAAATAATGACAAACAGCGAACACAGTAATCCAAACAGATTCTTCAGCATTCCAACAACAATTGTGTTCGTGATTGGAGCCTCATATGTTTTGTAATTTTGAGTATTTATTAGCATTAAAAGTATAATCTACAAACATATTACAGGAAATATTTAGTCAATAATGTTCATCATAACGATTATAACTATGTAGTTACTTTTAATGCTAATAAATACTCAAAATACAAAACATATGAGGCTCCAATCACGAACACAACTGCTGTTGGAATGTTCAAACAAATTAACTCGATAAACATTCAAGGGACGTTTTATACAAAATCCATTTGGTTGACGAGTCAGTCAGCGGCGATTTGAGTTTTTAGTGAAAGTTACACTCGAGCCTGTTAAACTTTTGTCTCAAACATTTCGGACCGTGACACCGTGTTTAACACTCCACGCATACCGCGATAATATTCCTCGCTGTTTAATGAAATTTGTTCACGCGTACTCATGTACTTTAGGGATGATTGAGATGCAAGAAATAGTTACTTATTATCGATAACTCACGTCTATAGATTTCTATATTTTATGCCATGATAGTATAGTATAGTCTAGTCTACGGACTCTTGTAACTTTAGAATATCACTCCCCTCTTTGAAGCACTACATATTAAGGTTCCCTCGAAAATTTACAACAGGGGTCTCATTCCAGAAGCGGATCGGTACAGGGAGAAAACAGTTCTAAAATTAAGTTGTGAAATAGTGGAAAAATAGCGTAAATATCATACTGAACATTTGTTGGGACATCACTCTATTGTATAGACGATAGAAGACACAAGGAAGTGAATTCTTTCCTCGCACTTACAGGTTCAATACTAATTATGACTTAACGATTCTTGAAGCTAGTACTTGAGTTGATTCAATAATTCAAGCTGGTATGCAGAATAGTAAAATTCTTAAGACCGGCTAACAGACAACATATAGTTTAAAGCGGTGGCTCTAGAAAAGTGTCAATTTTGCACAAGAAGTTTCCTGTATAGAATGCTTAGGCAATAAGAAAGAGTTTTGGGAAATTAATCCACTAAGGAGATAAGGTAAGGCTAGAAATCTATGAGATAGAAATCTATTAATACAACATTGGAATCTCAAGTAATGTGAATGAAAAGATTACATAACCAGAAGTAAACATAATTTTAAATCACGGTCAAAAGATGTTCATTAAATTCTGGCAACAAGAGAGCACTTACAATTTACGCAATTTATGTATCCCAAAGTAATTCCATCGACGTACTAGATAGATAATTAATAAAAAAAATCAGTGCGAGTGTGCTTATGACCACACGAAAGAAGCGAAAACTTCTTCATAAAAAGTACAACAAAACAGAAAACCAACGTCACGCAGTATTCCCAAGCGATCGTCCATCCAAGTAATGACCGCACCCGATGTTGCATAACTTCAGTGATCGGATGAAAATCGGTGTTCTCATCACTCTACCCGCCACAGTGTTTACCGCTACCAATTTTCGTCACACAAAAGGTTGCTGATCAGAATTTCAAAGCCTTCTAAGACGTTTTACTTCAATAACATTTTTAGGAATTATTGTACTGTCTCGGATGAGAAAAGATTACATGTGGCAGAAATGCGAATGTCAAGATGGATGTGTGGTGTAACAAGAATGGATAAGATTAAGAATGAGTATATCAGAGGAAGTTTGAAAATAGTACCAGTAACAGAGAAGTTGAGGAGTAGTAGGTTAGCGTGTTACGTACATATTATGAGAAGAGATGAAAGTCATGTACTTAACAAGACAAGTTTTGAGTTTGAAAATGGACGGATATAAGAGTAGAGGAAGACCGAAAAAGGTGTGGATGGAATGTGTGAAAAACGATATGTGTATAAAAAGTGTGAGTACTGAGATGACATCTGACAGGGGAGAGTGGAAAAGGAAAACATGTTGTGCCGACCCTACTTAGGTGGGATAAAGGTAACACGATGATGATGATGATGATTTACTGTCTCTAAATAATATTTCTGAGAATATTATTTATTAGAAGCAACAATATTTCAACGATTTGCAAGAACCTTGTGACTTTCCCACGGACTTGAGAAGCGTTCATGAACATTCCGACATGAAAATCTTTGAAAATTAGTAAACTATAAAATTATGTACTAATCGACAATCGATAAATATTTCTGGAGCAGCACTAACCACGATGGCACTACATAAACCATTCTTAATCGTCTAAGTACACATCTCTCAATTCTCCGACGTAACGAGATACCCAAACCACAGTTCAATAAACCACGTGGCCTTAAGCAAAACACAACCCAATTGGACTTACATTAGATAACGCTTATCGACCGTCTACAACGCTGTTGGTGCGATCGCGAAAGCGCGCGACAGCCTGAGAAACA
The DNA here is from genome assembly GCA_035772565.1 of Antheraea assamensis. Classification (NCBI taxonomy): domain Eukaryota; kingdom Metazoa; phylum Arthropoda; class Insecta; order Lepidoptera; family Saturniidae; genus Antheraea; species Antheraea assamensis. The sequence goes on from JAQQSE010000001.1 coordinate 2,395,230, forward strand.
TACAACCTAAGCTGTCAAACGAAATCGATCCTTAAACTTAAATGGAGATAGACTAAATTCTATTGTATAAAATCAAATAGTTTGTAGACTCATCGTGTTAGTTTTAATTATAAAAGTAAATTCGTGGAAATATGCTTAGGCGCTTAGAGATGACAATGGAAATGCCTCGTAAATTATTTTTAGTAATTTTTTTATGACCTTATAATTCCTAGAAGTGACAAATTTTAAACGATAGGTGACCTCTTAGATTTCATTTTGTGGAGACGCCTTCCTTATACTTTTTACATATATACTGCAAAAATAAAGTCGACTTATATGTATATGATACTAGCAGCTGCTCCCGACCTTATCTGCTTTGTGTCTTTACAAACGATGAATAATTTTTACTCGCGGATTCGTTTGCCTGAGTGTAGCTTTGGTATACACATCGGGATCGGTCCCTTATCCTGGATGATAGGTATAGCTTTCAGATGACAAGATTTTTCCAACTGGCTACATCATGCAACTAATAAACAATAATTTAAAAAATGCTGTCCGTTGGATAACACCCCGTTTCTAGTACATCAGTAATTTTTGGTAAGCAAATCCATATGACTTCTGTAGGTTTTTTTTTATAATAATGTAACATGTAATTATATATATATATGTGTATTTTGTGGTCTACGTTTTTCATTAATTTCTATTTGATACTTGAGTTTAGGACGTTATAAAGATCCGGTAAATTAAAAAGAAATTACATTTATTAATACATTTTATTTAAATATTATGTTATTGTAATAAATGTTATACAATTTTACATTATTTAAATGTATTTTTGCAGTTATATATACTGCCTGACTTTAAAACCGGAGTCAAACTCAAAGGGTAGTTAGTATTTACCTTGAAGTAGCTTAAAAATTAAACACATTTATATTCGCAATTCTTTCATTAATGTGTTGGCTACGGATACTCCGGTGGTCTTCGCAGAATATATCTAATTAAAACATCATTATGAGCCAGGAGACGGATGATGACGTATGTGAAGCAAGTAACCAGCTATATCATTTACTTCATGAGTTATGTGACCTATTATATTTTATAGCTAATTGAAAAACAAGTTGGTTATGAAATTAGCTTTGGTATGTTTTATTCTTCGAATGCTTCTTATTTATGAAGCACTGTTGCATTAATCAACAATGAGCCTTAGCTTTCGCGGGAAGAAAACATCGTGATAAGACCATAACTTGGTGATAGCACTTCTTTTAATGCTCGCCTAAGCTGCATTAAAGAGTATTATCATATTGGACTTTAAGTCGGTACGATGTGAAATGCTATCTCTGTCACACCTAGCGATTGTTGTATACCGCTTACTTGTTTGCACATTGTTGTTCCGTTTGTAATTCTCAAGTCAAGGTTTTTATATGAAACAAAATGTTTGAAAAATCGAACATGGAAAAGTGACAAAGGATTTAAAAAATCTCCCATGTAAAAAGTGACAGATTGAGTGAGACAGAAAATAGTTGAGATTATCAGAACTATTGGCAGAATTGATCGGCGTTCAGTTGTTTAGTTGTCATTCATGTCATTATATGGTCGTACCTACTGTTAAGGGTAGATTTCGTAGAATAATTACATCATCAGTAATTTCTTATCCATTGCGTAGTAATACTGCACTAAGCTTATCATTTGTGGTAATAAAGACCACCTCTATTATAAAGTAGGAGAAAATAACAGATGAAGTTTTAGCGAGCGTCCAGATTACCTATAAAATGTTGCTATCGCCGTTTTCCATCTAACACGAGCACGGATTCGATTTACTGATCGGTAAAACCGTGTAATGGATATTACCAGTAGGTTAATTATCAAAGCGACACGCTCCGAGGGCGTGTTTAGAAAATAAACACGACTCACCGTGCAACAGAACAACCGGTAGACCCACCATCAGCCCTACCAGACGTTAGAACGGTTATAATCTAGTTCTAATTGGAAAAATAATAATCGAAAGCTAAAATATCGTGTGTCTCGGTGAATGTAGTAAATAGCGGTGAATGTAGAATGGGCTTTAGTTTGCCTTTTAATTAAGGGTTTTAGCCTTAAAGAAACGCATCACGATGTGTGAATGTTAAATTTGCCGGTACACTTTCTGTCCAGGTAGTTTTTATATAATCTACGGTCGTCCAGTGGTTGATAATCAAGCCCTATAATGTGTAGAAACATTACTGCACGAGGTAATATATTTCTCTTATCTGTCCTCTATATTGAGTACTAGCGCTTGCTCGCGCGTCCACTCACCTTTATATTAATTCGATATATCCCTCGGGAAGGGCACATGTTTTCTGAATGATAGGTGATGTATTTTTATGTAGCTCACACATTGGCATTAATAAAATATTTGTAAGAGTGTATATACATTGCAGATTTTAGACGAAAAGAGTGTGAAGTATAACAAATAAATTCCAGAATTGTTTTATTGATAACACCGAAGCTCCATAATAGCTATTAAACGGAAACTTTTTTTTTGTTTTTATGCCAAAGGGCAGTAAACAAGCTGACGGCCCATCTGATGTTAAATGGTTACCATCGCCTATGGACAACTGCAACACCAGGGGCATCACTGTTGTCTTGAAGAGCGTGTTTCAATCCTTTTTTGAAGAGCCCCATGTCATAACTCCGGAGGAACATCGTGCTTGGTAACCCATTCCACAACGTTAAAAATAAAGAAAATTGGCTGTCAATGAGAGGAGATAAAATTACCTAATTATTTTGTCTTCGCATATTTATATGGATAGGTTTCATAACAGTATATTAGATTATACTTAAATATTTTTTGTATTTTTTTTAATAATATGTACAAATAGTAGACACATACGGTCTAGCTACAGACCTTAACAAGATATGAATATAAAAGAACATAATGTGAGATACTGGGTGGCTTACAATTTGGGATTTTGTGATTTATTTTATCTTATAAATCCAAAGAAATATTTTTAAGTCTCGATAACAGCGTCACCTACCGAGTGTAAATAGAGCTAAGAACTATCTAGATGACCACATAAGTACACAAAAAAAATCAAAATCGATGGACCCAATTAAGAGGGTCAAAATTACAAAATTAAAAATATCTTCCTACGATAACTGCTGAAAATGGAAAATAATTTTTTAAATCACTGTAACAATTTTTCATTTTAACTTTTACGACTTCTGGATTAAGGTCCATTGGGCCTAACCTCATAACTTTTTCTAATCTTCAGTATTCTCACAAAAAGTGAGATAGCAATTTCCCAGGAGTTTTTTTAACAGTTAATATTTCTAATCCATTTCATTTCTGGACAATAATCGAACTATATTACGCAGAATGTAACTAATATTACACAATATAGAGTTAAGTAAATAACGTTTATTAATTACATTAAAAACCTGTACTGCATAATACGTTTAAAATCCCGCCAAAAACTCCCTAATTAGCTTGTCAATCAAAAAATGTTGCCAGCCGAGTAAATTACCACTTGGGAGTTGCCGTTAAAAGATTTATTCGTCCAACAGCAGTGACCCTTTGATCGTTTCGATGTCAATTAATCTTTTTAATAAGCTAAAGGCAAATAAACCTATCCGGCATTAAAAGAATTCTTGTTTTCGAATATATAAATATTTAATTAGACAGATAAACATCATCTATCGGAAACACGGTTGGGTGATTAGCTATCGGGCTAAAATTTGTTAATTAAAAGGGTTATTCATTGATTTATATATATTTGTCATGAGTCTTTTATGGTGTTTCTGTAAGTACATAAAATAATAACTAACTCTGGCTACGGCTCTGCAAGCATTTATTAAAGATTAGTTGTATGTTTTTAAAATAAAGATAATTAAAAGACTTATTGTAAGGTCAAATATGTTTAATAATTATGGAAAGAGTAATGTTAAAAAATATCGCTAAGAAGTGATTTTCGTGTGGTTATATTTTTCTTTTACGCACTATATCGTGTATACTCTGCTCCAGTCGTTATCAACCACGCTTACTGCTTGACTAGGAGTGCATCTCTATTATTATGTATTATCTATATCATAATATTATGTATGTTTGTATATCATTTGTGTAGTATTTCAAATGTATATATTATGCGTATACAGTTAGTCCTTAATATTTTAAACATTTTCACTTCTATCGTGTGATCATAAGTACACACCTATTTTTTAATTATTTATCAGTCACTTTGTCGCGGTCAGATAAAATAAAGAGAATCTGTTTTGACTCTGCGTCAAATCTAACAGGGTTTATAGTAAATCATCATAGCTTATAAACGGTTTCGTAATATCCAACACTATTAACTCCGTAGCATCATTATAGAAAAATATAAAATCAAAGTACAATTATAAATTATAGGCAATTATGCAAATTATCTAACGATAACTTGTGACCAGAGCCAGTTGGCCAGAATTACACAATGAGTTAGTAGAAGCACGATACGGGGCACAGGGCCGCGACGGACCAGCAACACTGTGAGTGCATTTAATTGCATAACTTATTATTTCACGGTTTTATTACTTACATTATTTGCAGTAATTTTTCTTAAATATTAATTTAAACATTTTTAAATAATTCCCGCAACACTTTTACCGATTTTAAGTTAACACTGGTAATTTCTATCATTTCTGCCTAACCTCTCCCGGAAAGCGTAATGATATGTAGTCTGAATAATATTCTAAAGAATTCTCTAACTGTCAGAGTAAAAGTCTCAATAAAATCGGTTAAGCCATTTCGGGATAAAACCCGGAAAAACCACAGACACTTTAAATTTATTTTTGCGTATTTTGTTTATTACTTTATTGTGAACAATAAAGGAAAGAATATTGTTGGGATAAATTCACTCCTTATATATCAAAATTTTGCTATTTCATTCCTGCAATAATTCTTAACGTGGTCCATGTGAGATTGGAGTGAAAATTAAAATCGAAATTTAGATGCAACTTTTTTCGAAGCATGGGCGCTCGGAAGAAGAGAAAAAGAAATAACTATGGTATAAGAAGAGTGTGACATAAATGAGCTCGGTAGAAAAAACACGAGTGTATGCGTTTATAAAAACAAGAAAGAGGACAGAGTAACAATTCGATGTCGGATGAGTGCCTTAAGCGCTCCCCTTAGTAGTCCGGTGGAACTGTAGAGGCCTTGCCAGGCTAACAGTGTAGGTCAGTTCGAAAAAAAAAAGAGTAACAATTAGAAAAAGAAAAGATGCATTATTATTATTACGCAGATACTTCTGTATTACACAATTCAGTGCAAGCGTTCTTTTTAAATATAATAGAGCTATATTTCAGCAAATCATATAGTAATACTATAAACCTCAAGAGATTATTTATCCGTTTATGTGTTTGGAAATCCTAATCTCTATTACCATTAGGCAGATTTGATAAATTGTTGAAGTGAAACTTCTTATGGGAGTGGCATTGAAACTCTAATTGGCAACCTTTATGTGTGAAGAAAAGTGGCGGGGGTAAACACTGTGTCGCGCAAAGTGTTGAGGACACCTGATTTCGTCCGATCGCCTAAGTTAAGCAGCAACGTCGAGCGCGGTCAGTGTTTGGATGGATGATCGCCTAGAAACACGGTGTGACGTTGGCTGTTAGTTGTATTTTGTAAATTAAAATGTTTCCCTGTAATACAAAAGTTTCACTTCTGACGTGTGTCTTTACGACACACCCTCTTTTATTTTTATATTCTATAGTCTTTTAAATGAAGGAGCTCATAGACTTTTATTATACGAAGTGTAAAGGAGAATAGGGGATCGAAGGCGGGAAAATTAAACGCGAAAGAAACTACAGGACTCTTCTAGTACTTTACAAATCTATTCATTATTTACAGTACGTGCGCGAACGATATCAAAAGGGACCTCTAGCAGACCGTATAGTTGGTAGCCATAATTTCTCCCTAACTATATTACAGCTTGTAAAAGATTTATAGGACTAATAAACACAACGAAGTATATTCAACGACATATCTAGACGAAATATTTCGTTGTATCGTTCGTTGTTAATTTTATTTTTGTATAAAATATTTTTATGTACGAACTTTTTACCGGAGTACGGTAAAGGAGAGCACTATTTTTGGAATGTACGAGCAAAAAAAGCAAAAATCAGTAAAAAAAAAAACAAAAATTTTAACAAAATTATGTTTTTTTTTATTGTTGCCTCTTACGTACGTATTAATACGCATATTTGGATAATAAAAGAGCAAAAAATCTTTCGAAATCGATTCGTCCGGTTGCCTCGTAGGAGTCAATATCGATCTGAAGAAGATGCTCCGTGTAAAAGCGAAACACGCATAATCGATTGTTGTCGTTACACGTCAATCTGCAATATATTTTTAATTAGTTATACACTTATTTTTATATTATTTACATCCTTTTTTAACCTTTTTTTTGTATGTAAACATATTTTTTTATATATTTTACATATACATACCAACATTGTTAATCGATGCCAGGCCCAATCATCTGCCAAACATCGAGTTCAACCGCCAACCAACGACGCCTTTTAGTTTTTTTCAAATTGCAGTAAGATGTGATAACGGCCAAACAATTAATTCTAAGCAGAAGCGCGAAGTAACGTCCACCCTAATTTTCAATGATGGATTTTGGCAAAGTAACATTTTCATCAAAGAAACTAAAAATCTAATAATAATAATTAGAAGATTTTAATAAGCTTATATTTTGTTATCTGTAATGTGTACCTTAATAAATTAACTAACCAATTTATATACATTATGTAACCGACTGTACCGGAGTAATCAATCCAGTAAAATGTTTATTATCTCGTTAGGAGATAATATATAACTTCAAAGCATATTTCGATGGTTTGAGATATATTTGTTTTGTCCTTTATTATTCTTGTATTGTTTGTGATTAAACAAATATTTAAAGACGAGACGAGACAACGGATATTTTTTTGAGTAATACTACTTTGGTACTGTTACTTTTAATTAGTTAACATTGTCATACGCATGCGTAGTATACTGCTTGCCCCACTTCTCTACGATAAAGACATTTCACAAAACTGAACGCGTAGCGCTTATAAAGATTAAATTTCATGAAATTTTAATAACATTGTATTGAATTAAGCTATCGTGATTTTTTTTAAAAAGAACAAAATTTTACTAGTACCATGTATAATTTAAAATATTTATCACTACATAGTATAAAACAAAGTCGCTTTCCCTGTCCCTATATCCCTATATATGCTTAATTCTTTAAAACTACGCAACGGATTTTGATGCGGTTTATTTTAATAGATAGGGTGATTGAAGGGGAAGGTTTATATGTATAAAAACATCCATTAAATAGTGGAGAAATACTGTTATTTTTGAGGTTTCTATGATGTCGTAAATAATTACATTTTTTTTCGCAACAAACGCAGGCTGAACCCTACGAGATTTATCAAAATAACGCGTGCGGGCCTCGGGCAGTAGTGAATAAATCAAAACTACTGGTTTGATTTTAATCATTTTTTCAATTAATGACATAGGCTATATATTTTATACCCGTGCGAAGCCGGAGCGGGCCGCTAGTATATATATATATATATAGTCAAAAGCTGTTATTTTGATATCACAAAGAGACACCACGATTTTACTTATTTGTATAGATTATTGTGGAAAAAAAATTTTTCACTGCCAAATAAAATAGGTTAAGTTACTGTTAAATAAACGGTCACCGTTCGATCCTAATTATAGAACGGCAGCGCCACCTAGTGATAAATTAAATATGTAATTTCATAAATTAAAGGCAACATCGCGACCGATGGCAACGGTCCTTATTATCGTACGATCGACACTGTTGTAATTATGTTGAAGATTTAATGGTGTCGTAAGTTTTAATTGAATCATGTCCTAAACACGTTCCTTGGCCTCAACCCCATTTATAACACAGAAATAAAATAGTTATATCTCAATGAATTTTATCAATCCTCGTTATGGACAAAATAATTAATCGAGACATTATTTATACTGACCGGGAAATATGAATAATGAGTAGTCAAATCGGACTAAGTATTTTAAATTTATTTAAACTTAGTTATTTATCATATTCATATCTAGAGAAGTTGAGGAGTAATAGGTTAGCATGGTACGGGCACATTATGGGAAGAGATGAAAGTCATGTAACTAGAAAAGTTTTGAGTTTCAAAGTGGACGGATATATAAGTGGAGGAAGACCGAAAAAGGTGTGGATGGATAGTGTGGAAAATGATATGTGTATAAAAGGTGTGAATACTGAGATGGCTTTTGATAGGGGCGAGTGGAAAAGGAAAACATGTTGTGCCGACGCTACTTAGGTGGGATAAGGGTAAGATGATGATGATGGTATCTGTCAACGAGATGTCAGTGACAACAGAAAATTATTTTGTTACAATTTCCAAATTAAAATGTACAATTGAAAAAAAAAACTCATATTTAGCTTTATAATATATATATATAAATTTAACAATAATGACGAAAGGGGCAAGCAAGATAAGGGGACAAAAATGCCAGTGAACCTCCTGAATCAGATTTGCAGGAAGAAACCCTCATGGCTACGACAGACCTGGAACCAGAGCCTGTGGAGGTGCAATTCACGGATACATCGTACACTAGCGTGTCATTTGAATCCTCACCGTCTGTTATCGAAGAGTCAAATATCCGCGTTTGACATCCGTACGAAGTTGAAGTTATAGTTGTACTAGAAAAGAAGCTCAAGGAGAGTAGTAAAAATTAAGCCAAATCGGAAACATGTTGTGCCGACCCTACTTAGGTTTTTTTTTATAATATAGGGGGCAAACGAACAGGTGGGTCACCTGATGGTAAGTGATCACCACCGTTCATAGACACTAGCAACACCAGGGGAGTCGCAAGTGGGTTGCCGGCCTTTTAATATATGTGGGCCTCCGGCGCTCTCATTGACCGAACGAAACGCAACAGTGCAAGCACTGTTACTTCACGTCGGTTTTCTGTGAGAGGGTGGTACTACCCCGGACGAGCCGACCCATTCATTCTGAAACCAGTAATAGTTTCAGCGTAGCTCTACCACCTACAAGGGATAAGGGTAAGAAGATGATGATATTTATAACATTTAGTACTCTCTTATTAGTTAGGTTAGGTTGTAACTGTAGTTATATTGTTATACTTTTGACCTATCCCACGGAAACAGTACATTTTTATCTGGATGTCCTCTTTTACTTCTTAAACAACGTGTTTGCAAAATTTCACGAGAGCTATTTTACAATATGATGTTATGACCATAACATAACACCATTATTATGAAAGTCTAAATAATTTCTAGAATCCCTTAATAAAGCTTCAAGAATGCGTGCAATTTATCTCTGAATACCTTTACCGCCACTTATAAAATTCACACGAACGCGAAGTTAAGAAACATTGGTAGATTACGTCACCAATTAAGGTTTAAAAAACTTCGTAATAGGCGTTTTTTGCGGGATCTCGATCTGTTACGTATTTAACTTTTATATTTTACTCATAGTATTGTATCATTTGAGTCTATATTTTGGAAAAAATTGGTGACATTTTACGTAATTTACTTCGGTTATCGTACACGGCAAAAAAAGGCCGGCAACGCTCTTACGACTCCCCTGGTGTTGCTAGTGTCTATGGACGGCGGTGATCACTTACCATCAGGTGACCCACCTGTTCGTTTGCCCCCTATAACATAAAAAAAAACACACAAATGAAATGGACGGGAAATAATAACACGGAGCATACATTATTAGATGCCACAAAAATTGTCTGGAAAGTTCTAACAGTGAGGCGATTATCTTGTTAGAACATTCGAGTTATCACAAGATCCTTGTAATATTACTCACCTACTCGATAATGGCTGTATTAATATAGAAGTTTGGTTGCCTAAAAAAAAATATAATAGCAATATCAAAGTCAATTCACAAATCCATGGACTATCTGATAATTATACAATATCATTTGTAAAAGATATGCTTATTTCCTTCATATCTCACCGACGAACATCGAGACATCGGGATTTACCAAATCCTTTTATCATATATTATTGTGTACGGTAACGAATTGGAAAAGAAGTCATCTTTGATCCGGGTATATATTATTTTGTTGTATTATTGAATTATTCAGTTGCCTTTCGAAATATGCCACCAGGTTCATGACGTCACAAACACGGGAGGTTAACAGAAGGTTTACTGCGTGTACTTTATAAGCATAGCGTTTGACCACAATCTCATCTGATGTTAAATGACGATGTGGTCTGAGATGTCAAGCATACTAAACCTGAAGGGCAGCAGGCTTTAGAGTGTAGCCGATAAACCATATCCACATGCGTGCTTGAGGACGGATTTTCAACCTTAAGATGGTAACTAAGCTGGATTAGAAACAGTCTCACCACCATGCTATGGTTTCACTAAGATGTTTCCCTTCACCAAAAGTTCCGACTCAGTCGCAATGATTCTTCAAACCTACGTAATCAACGCGGTGTCCAAGCACGTTACCAACTGAACCACCTTCGCTGTGTCTAGTCTGCAATGGTCTTTATAACTGAAGAAATCATATTCCATTGTGTCTGAAACAACACTTTTTACTGTGTTTACGTGTCTGGTGTGAAATACTCGTATACGTGTACGTCGACACACACAGTACTGTCACCCACCTCGAATGCTGAATGTAAAAACGTTTGTTTTAATTGGAATACAAACCATAAGTACAAATACATAGATTATATATTAAGTGGTATGGACACCATCACAACTACTAGACCTTTTTTTTTTTTTTTTTTTTATATTATAGGGGGCAAACGAACAGGTGGGTCACCTGATGATAAGTGATCACCGCCGTCCATAGACACTAGCAACACCAGGAGAGTCGCAAGTGCGTTGCCGGCCTTTTAATATATGTGGGCCTCCGGCACTCTCACTGACCGAACGAAACGCAACAGTGCAAGCACTGTTACTTCACGTCGGTTTTCTGTGAGAGGGTGGTACTACCCCGGGCGAGCCGACCCATTCATGCTGAAACCAGTAATAGCTTCAGCGTAGCTCTACCACCTACAAAACCTATCTACTACCTATGCATACGTAAAAATACTTTTCAACCTTATCAGGAAGAAATAACAACTTCTCTAATTTATGTATTAATTGCTTTTTCTTTTTTGTGTATATTTAATTCTATTATGTCATTTTAGAAAAAAGTTGAAATAGATGTGTATAAAAAAAATCATTACTAGAAATAAAAAATAGTAAGTGGCTTGTTCCAACTTAGTACAAGCGATAAAACTTACTTAAGTATTAAATTTTATCATAAGGTTACAAATATCGTTCTATAACCATTATTACAGAGTTTGTTTGCTGTAGATATTGTCCGAAACTACTGATATATTATCATTTGTTCTTCAAGAGTTTAGGAAAAGATGGTACACTCTCGAATGTGGTCTAAATTGATTACTTAAATGTACCGCTACATATGCAGCGCTAAAAAGAATCCAAACGGATTGAAAAATACACCTTCTGTATAATTCGATTTGTGGTACCACTTTCACCCGAACAATGGATCATCGACAGGTCCGATAATCATTGTATGCAGTCGAATAATGGTATTCATGTAAATGGGCGTCATGCATCATTACCATAGAGGTACACGTGTACCTTACAATTACGTGTTTATTTACCCTCAGTTTCAGTTGTTGGGAATACAAATATCGAGTAAATCGTATGAGATATAAAGTTATCAACCTTTAACCTGATTAATCACAATTGCAAGAACTCTATCCTTGGAAAAATCTTCCGCTTTCTTGAATCTGCGTTGATTTTTGTATTTTTTTTTTATATATTATAACGTTGATAACGTTGGCAAACGAACAGGTGGGTCACCTGATGGTAAGTGAATACCGTCGTCCATAGACACTAGCCACACCAGGGGAGTCGCAAGTGCGTTGCCGGCCTTTTAAATATGTGGGCCTCCGGCGCTCTCACTGGCCGAACGAAACGCAACAGTGCAAGCACTGTTACTTCACGTCGGTTTTCTGTGAGAGGGTGGTACTACCCCGGGCGAGCCGAGCCATTCATGCTGAAACCAGTAATAGCTTCAGCGTAGCTCTACGTAGATTAGCAAACAAAAAGGGTTTTTCCTAAACCCAGTACTTAAATTCGTTTATCATCTTCACCTGAGTCTTAGCCTTGTACAGAATTTCTATCCAGGCAGGCTTTCTTTTTCTAATCCCTCACACCAATAGTTTTTAGGTCATAAGGCCGACATGGAGTTTTACGTATATCAAGTTTTCTCTTCAGAAGCTCACAGTATCCTAGTCGCTTACGTACAAGAAATGGCTTTGCCCATTGCATTCATCCAATTTAATCGTTTCTTCTCCTATATTTATACACATAATGCACGATGTTATTCGTCGATCGTTGCTGCTAATTTAAATTGGTAATTATGTCGTATTTTAAAATTTGTGTCTTCTAAGGCATTTTGGGACAACATGGCAGACTTTTTTGTTAAAATGTTGCAGTATATATTTATGATATCTCAAAATTCGTATTCCATGGTTATTGTCTCTAATCAACTGTTTATTATCAGTGCATGAATAAAAAAAATGTTACATAACAAATTGAAATCCCACCCTTTTGGTTGAAATTACTTTTCGACGCTTAAAAATAATCACATCTGAATGAAAGTGTTCGATATTAATTATTATCTTTCGCTTATTAAAACTGATTCACGGATATAATAAAAGAGGAAAAATTCAACTTTCAACAAAACATGAATATATGGGAGTCGCGGTATTTTGGCAGAAGTTATAGCAGGCTTTATTGCACTTCGTAGTTCGGACTCCGACGACCTAAATGTCGTTAGGCATTTCCTTCCATGAGCGGTATTATTTTATTCCAAGCGCGGTATTATGATAAGATAATGAATGCAATGCATTTATAATGCAAAATATAAAAATGAGCTTACACTAAATTATAAACTGATTTATATAAAAAAATCGATTAATAGTTGATTTTTCAAAATATCGATACAATTTTCAACTGAAATGTCTCATCACTAAATTATCTAATTTCCCACATTCCTATTCTCTTTTTACCATTGTTCCCGATACACTCCTTAGAAAGTAACAATAGAATGTTTTTATTTACAATTTTATTTAAATTGTTGTCGAACGCAGCCTCATAAACGAACTAAGCAAAAATTACACCCGACTCCTATGTGTTGAATATTTAAAAGCAGACATGCGATACAAGTGAAACCGCTAATAAAAGATAGTATAATATTGAAAATTAAAAGTCGAAATGGTCTTTAAATACGCGAAGATAAAGCAGTTCAGTACTTTTCTCACTTCTTTATGTCAAGCAATTTTCTTTATTTTTCTTTACTATTGTGATTTATTATAGCTTTCTAACACAGCACACACACACAACAATAACGATTTTATATGATCAGTAAAAAGAATCGAAATAGGTTTTTTGCTTAATATCAACGAGTCTTAGCCTTCAATGGTTAGTCTCTATTTGTCATATTTTACCACATATATGTCAACCAATTAACAACATTTATATACTCTCTTCTTCTCCTTTATTTTTTGGCTCCGTCACGGTTTGTGCACTAGCCAGCGTCAAGTAACAAGATTATGCCAAGTAAGTGTCTTGTGATAATTATAATGTTCTAACAAGATGGTGGTTTCCTTGTTAGAACTTTCCATGGAGTTTTGGCGGCATCTCAGAATGCATGCTCCGTGGTATTATTTCCCATCCACATCACTTGTGCATGATAACCGAACTATATTACGTAAAACACCACCAATGTTACAAAATATAGTCTAATAACACAAGATTATGAAGAAAATATAAAAACCACTACATGACAGACTAAGATCCCGCCAAAAAACTCCATACACTCTCTTGAAAAAATAACCTCAAAAATATTGAAACATAATTTATGGTTGAATTTCGACTATGGAATGGCGAATATGTAAAATTAAATGTAAAAAAAAAGAAACAGTAAAATTTTACTGGCGAAACCCGTTTATTTGTTTAGTAAATTTTTATTTAGATAATGCATGTTGCATGCAATACATGATTCTCAAAAAAATATAGGTTACGGGTAGAGTCGCCAGTATTGTAAATATTTGCACGATTTTACCGAACGATACACGCATTATCACAAAATTATTTGTACTTTATATATTTGGCGCCAGTGGCCGATAACAAGAGATGGGTTTGTATGCAATTTTTATTCGAATAGCGAATCAGAATAAAAATCATATTCCACAGAAAGCAGCGTTTCGTATCGTTTTTTTTTTAAAAGCAACCTTTGCACATGCTATAAAAACAAATGTATAGCGTCGCTCTTATTTAAAAAGTATACGCGGAGAAGAAAATGTGAATTTCAATTGTCATATAATTTTATATTTTATAAATCAAGCGTCATTTTCGACTCGCGAAATTTATTTCCGAACATCATTTATCTCTTTTTTCTTTTGTCTTTGAGGCCATAAGTAAAGTTTCATCCTCATCATCACACCAGCCTGTAAAAGACCCACTATAGGTCTATAGATGTGTTCCCGACGGAAGGTATGAGCATAACCATCACACCAGGAAAATATATTGTGCCAACCCTACTTAGATAGGATAAGGATAACGCATGGAGTCCTTTTTTTGGGATAGCAAAAAAACTCGAGGGGGGATTAAATAATATTAAAATACGGGGGGAAGACGTACCAACCGTCTGGTAACACTTGTTCTGATCGTTCATTTTATCCCGTAGTGATTTAACATAGTTTGACGCACATCATTTTTTATCTTCACCCATCATGAAATCGGCAGTAGGACCGTTTATCGCGAACAACATTTCCAAATTAATAACGACCGCCTTATCAATACGAATATGCTATTATTTATCATCAAATAAACTGGGTTATTAAGTATAATTAATTAAACCTAGCGATAATAGACGTCTTGCTAATATAAATCGACATATTTCCCCTCCATTTTCCACTATTTACTGTCATCCCAGTATTTTAATGTGTACATTGTTCATACAAATATAATCTCTCATACGATCCGACAATACCGCCATTGGTATTGAAATATTTTAATGTCCTATTAATATTCTTCTAGTTATATCTGTCTTATCTTCCTGTTTATTCGTGATATGCCCATATCACACTATATCAATGCCTAACTTCTTTGTAAATTTTACTCCTTTCATGCTTCGGCTGATATAATCGTTCGTACATAGATATGAAAGTAGAATATAACTTTCTTCATTATATACTGACATTAGTAGGAGTTAGGATAAGAAGAGTGGATAAGATTAAGAATGAGTATACCAGAGGAAGTCTGAAAATAGCACCAGTGACAGAGAAATTGAGGAGTAATAGGTTAGCATGGTACGGACATATTATGAGAAGAGATGAAAGTCATGTAACAAGAAAAGTTTTGACTTTGAAAGTAAATGGATATAGGAGTAGACGAAGACCGAAAAAGGTGTGGATGGATTGTGTGAAAAATAATATGTGTATAAAAGGTGTGAATACTGAGATGACATCTGACAGAGGAGAGTGGAAAAGGAAAACATGTTGTGCCGACCCTACTTAGGTAGGATAAGGGTAAGATGATGATGATTAGTAGGACTTAGGATAGGATTATCAATTGGAGTCGAAGGGTGATGGCTCAGTGACTAGCGTGTAGCGACATCGCGGCAACTGACGTAGGTTCAGATCTTTGCGAATGACCAGGAGCTTACGGTGAAGGGAGACATCGTGATGAAAACATAGCTTGGTGGGATTTTTCTAATTCGGCCTTACTAGCTAACATCTTCAAGTTGAAAATTTGTTGCCAAGCACTTATAAGTGTGTTTCGGTAGCTGCACTTGAAAGCCAGTCTCCCTTCTAGGTTTTGTGTAGTTACTTACCATTTTGGACCCCACCACCATTTAAAGTATTTAAAATAATTGTTCGGGCACTGACCCATCACCAACTTAAGTATTTTTTTTGTTTCTGAAAATGGTGTAAGTAGGTACTCCTATGTTTTTATATGTTACAAAACACGTCTATCAGTATATCCGTTAGAATGTTAATAACTGGATTAGTGCCGAATGAATTACTAATTCATATCATCCCTTTTGTAGATTTTAGACGTATGCTTTATTTAGCTTTTAGTATAAATATTTATTATACATTCAGTAAAACATAGAACAAGTTAGAAGGATAGTAGTATCTTAAATCGATACAATATGATTACCGGTACATTTTGTTGCAAAATTTTATCGAAAAATTGATAATCGTGTCGATAAGAAATTTTAAGACAACTACAGACAAAATGTACGATTGTTCAAAACATTTATTGAAAAAAAAAATTAAACGATAATCCCGTAGCTTCCACGAGCGAAGCCGCATACATGACTAGTAAAATAATATAAACATTGATGATGTAAGTCCGTTTGTAACAAACATCAGAGAATATCACTTGGCCGTCGTTGTATATCTTTATAAAGGCTATTATTCACGCACCGTAGAAAACGGTTCAACACACATCGGCACTCGTACAGCATTGCAACATAAAGACAGACCGACCGACAAAGGTAAAATAAGTCGTAGTCCCAAATAAGGCTGGGTGTAGATAGGCGGCAGACCGTTTACAGCGTCGTATCGGATATCAAACGCCTCATCGGTTACGTCGCAAATGCTAAAATAGTCTGATAAGCAAGACCGTATCATGCTAAGCTTGTTTGGAATTGGAAAATAGATTTATTTTCTCTTCTAACAAGGTTCGCTTTTAATAGAGAACACACTTAGTAAGTGGTAGAGCTACGCTGAAGCTATTACTGATTTCAGCATGTATGGGTCGGCTCGCCCGGGGTAGTACCACCCTCTCATAGAAAACCGACGTGAAGTAACAGTACTTGCACTGTTGCGTTTCGTTCGGTCAGTGAGAGCGCCGGACGCCCACATATATTAAAAGGCCGGCAACGCACTTGCGACTCCCCTGGTGTTGCTAGTATCTATGGACGGCGGTGATCACTTACCATCAGGTGACCCACCTATTCGTTTGCCCCCTATAATATAAAAAAAATAACACTTAATTATCTGAAGTCATGGCGATGCCTTCATTGCATCCTTTGAACAGATACCAAAATATATTAACCTTGTACTCGCATATATGGGAAAAGTATCTTTCATTGTCAAGAGAATCATCATGATCAGCCTGTAAGAGATCCACTGCGAAGCCATAGACCTCTTCCCAAAGGAAGGTATGGGTATAACCACCACGCCAGCCCACGACGTATTGGCGATTTCAAACTCTGAGAAATCCACATTTCTAAATTCTCCCACACACAGTGGTACTACTAAAACATTTCTCAGGTTCAGATTTCATTACGATGTTTCCCTTTAACGTCAGGCGATAGGTAGTATTGCCAATTTAAATCAGTAAATGTACGCAAATTTCGAAAAATTCGTTGGTACATGTCGGGGTTCGAACAAGCAGACAACAACAAGAATGTCATACAAATATATTTTTGAAGTTATACTTCTTTTGGCGCGTTAGGGAAAAATGATGAGAGTAAATTTTTAGGATGCGCGCGCACACCGTCTCGAAAAACCAAAAAAGTCAACATTTTATTCAAAAAAAGTATGTATGTATTAAATACCATTTTTCTATTGTTAGTGTCGTTTCTTCTATAAACGTAGAATAAGGCGAAAGATAACATTTTTGAAAAGATTTTTATTTTGTTACGCCAAAGGAGTATAACTTCTAAAGCGTGTACATATAAGTATACACTACTTTTTTAATTAGGCTCGAATAAAAAGAGTTGATTCTATCAGTTTTACACTGTCTTTTACAATTCGATAAGTTTTTTGTTAGTGATAAATGATAAAATGTACAAAGTCCAAACTAACTAATTTTATCATACAATTACTCATATTCAATATATCTATGTTTTACCTTTTAACCAGTTGATTCAAACTATCGATTTAATAACGAAAAACGACATCCTTACCAGACCTCACAAATATTATAAATGCGATAGTTGATTTGTATGTTTGATACGGTAATACGTCATGTCTACACAACCGATTGACATAAAATTTTACATAAGCATTATTGTCACCGGTACAGAAAATGATTCAGAAAAAATTTACTATTTCCGAAGGATAGTATAAATCTACATTAACACGAGCATCGGGTGAGTGCCCTAAGCGCTCCCCTTAGTAGTCCGGTGGAAGTGTAGAGGCCTACGGGTCAACAGTGTAGGTCAGTTCGAAAAAAAAAAAAAAAAAAACATTAACACGAGCAAAGCCATGAACAAAAGCTAGTCAGTCATAAAGTAGATAAAACAACCGTATCTCTCTATATCATAAAGCGCTGATACTAAGCATATTCTATTTTTCATTAAAAACAATGCAAAACTATAATTTCAATTGTAACACTCGATTACAGTATAAATGTTGTTTGCTTTAATTTGGTCAGCTCACGATGCAAGCAACTCACTGTTAACTTTTAATATTTAGGGACTAGCTCTAAGAAATCATAGCGAATGTTAAACAATGATTCCACTAGAAACAGGCGCGATACGAAACCCAAAAATTTTGCGTATGAGAACAGCCTAAGAGTTTTATAGATTATTCGCAAGTGTAAACAAGAACGAACCGACAAGATGAGATTACTTCTCTAAGCGATTTCGTCACCATGTGGACCAATGTTTGTCTGCCTACTGTTTAGTATAGACATACTATATATATAGACATATTTTAGCCTCAATACTTGACACTGTAAAACATGTCCACAAACTCATGCATGGTTTCCATTACTTATGTACTTATTACTATTCTAGCAACGAATCAACATTAATAATTATTTATCCCCATTAAATTTTACACTGGAGAATTAAATTGTTCTGATAAGATTCTTTTTCTAAGAAGGTAAATACGCTAAACCTACAAGGGTAGTCTATAAAACTCAGCCGCCAGAACACACATATTTAGCTTGGCGCCAGATTTTCAAGTTTCAACATGAGGGTGGAGGTCCTACCACTATTATTAAGTAAGTTAAAGCAATTGCTTGGTGTCTTAAAAGCCTATTGGAATATTTATGCAGCATAATTATAACAAAATAATTTTCCTGACAGTACCACAGTCAAGTAAAGAATTATTTTTTATGTTAAAGATTTTCAGCATTCTTATCAGGTCTTAGTAAAATAGCAGTAATTTCAATTATAATATTGTTTTTTTTTAAAGTCAAACAGAAGATAACTAACTCATTGATGTTCTTCTTCACCATAACATTTTTAATGATATAACGTCTAGAGAATAAAACAAAAGCGAAAACATACCGGCAAAAACCGCTCGTGAATACTCAACACCGTTCATTTTAACAACACTGTACACAAATCCAGAATAAGCCAATCATTCTCGGCTATCGCTCAATAACCGATTTCAAAGGCACAACTACATTCCCAATGCTCTCATATTTGGTTACGTTTTTATTCAACTAAATCGATACAAAGTATATCATGCCCTTTTTTGTTTTGACCAAACTTTTGGTATCGGCCAATTAAAAGCGCAGAAATTAGATCGCATATCGAGTTGGACGAAATTTAAGCGAACCAATAATTACACGTCAACATGCCAAATATTTGCTAGTGTAGAGCTGTTCATCTGCCTTTTTAACGATGGATCAAAGGACGGTATTCGGTTTGGAGCGTTATCTAACGCTCTATGAAAATCACATCCAATATGAAATTATAGCAAAAAAGAATTTAAGTCACTTCAAGCAGACAACGAAAGAAACGTCAGGTTCTGTAATTCGTTGCTATTCGGACTAAATACATACTTTTAGTAAGTATGAATGTGTATATCTAGGATGTATATGCTTCTAAAGGACAGTTCAGAGTTTCCTGAATTAATTTTCGTAATTGAATTAATTTCTAATAACATATGTAACGTAGGATTTATATAGGAATATACTGTTATTTTTAAAAATATCGACTAAATAAAACTAAATTTAAATGTACAAAAAGTAGATGTGAATTTATTTTTCCTGTAACAACACTATGCTTAAATCACGTCCATAGCACTCAGCATTTACAATTTAACTAAACGTTCCATTCACTCCCGTTACACATCATCGAATTAAACGCGGAAGTGCACAAGTTGTTTATTTACTTCCGTTTCAAACCGGATACTTTTTGGTTAGCGCCGGAAGTCAATAGTTCGCACTTATCAGTTCCGTGACAAACCAGACACACGATGATTAATACCGGATATCGCTAATATATATATATATATATATATACACTAGCTGTTACCTGCAGCTCTGCATGCGTTGTTTTTTAGAATTGTAAATTACTTTTTATAAGATCAGCTATCTGTTAGTGAAGGTTCCGTGAAAAATGATTTAAACGTTTTGGAGATAGTACTGCAATCGAAGCCATGGGTAAAAGTTAGTCCAAAATAAAAAAGCTTTAATTACTTTTTATAATGTTACCTGTCTGTCAGTGAAAGTCCCATGAAAATAGATCCAATCGTTTTGGAGATAGTACTACAGACGAAGCCACGGATGACAGTTAGTCTAAAATAAAGTAGCCTATGTCACCCGCTGTAATTTTAACTATTCGTCAGTGAAATCTCTTTCAAAATCGGTCCAACCGTTTCGGAAATTACCCGGAACAAACAAACAGACAGACAAAAAATTAAAAAATTGTATTTCTGTTATCAGTATCGTGTATACGTTCATATCCAATCAGTAAAAAGTCGTTATTTTGATATTACATACAGACACTTGCAATTCTTTTGAAGCTTAATTACATCAAAACTGCAAAGAGTATCGATACATCGATACTAATATATATTTATTTAAATATATATAATAAAACTACTTATTTTTATTGCTTTACTGTCATTTTTTTTTTGTATAAGTTAATTTCATGCACAACGAAACAGGTGAGTATCAGCTTGTTTTAGCCTTTATACAATCAACAAATGTAATTAATTAAACTCTTAATCAATATAAGTGTCTATATAATTTAAAATAGACAATTAAACCAATAAGTAAGAACTGATTCTTCATTACAATTAATACATAATAAAAGCTTTATGACAGCTGTTCAACTTTATACCGCCTATATAAAATCGGGTGAGTGCCTTTAACGCTCCCCGTAGTAGTCCGGCGAAACTGTAGTGGCCTTGCCAGGTAAACAGTGTAGTCAGTTAAAAAAAAACTTTACACCGTAGTTGCCATGTAACAGATGATAACTGCTATGGTCATGGAGAATAAAATGCAGTAACTAATATTATTATAGTAGTTTACAAAAAAAGAAATTTAATTTAAGCTTTATTCATGTTTTCCCAACACTATCATCAAAATATACATAAATCATGTTAATGGGTACGATAAAAAGCTAAATACAATGCGTGATTCCCGTAGACCAGATCCACTAACTCTTTACAAGGTCGGCTGTACTGTACTGTGCAAATGGGGAGATAAAAAATGTCAAACTGCATTGGACTCCTTCATTTATTTCTCGTGGATGCAACTATGAGAACGTAATTCGAAGGCGTTGCGGTTGCAATTCGTTAATCATTCTATACTCGCGATGGAAGTACAATTTTGTGTTTATGAAAGCATTAATTCAGTTACTTATGAAGAGTTATTTATTAAGCGTACATTATTTTTATTTTGAAAGTGTTTTTATTAATTTTTTTAAGAATAGTTAAACATACATATTTTCAATAAATGTGTAATTTTTGAAACTCAAAACAAGTTGCCTTTTTTTCTCACTTTTTTTTTATATTATAGGGGCAAACGAACAGGTGGGTCACCTGATGGTAAGTGATCACCGCCGTCCATAGACACTAGCGACACCAGGGGAGTCGCAAGTGCGTTGCCGGCCTTTTAATATATGTGGGCCTCCGGCGCTCTCACTGACCGAACGAAACGCAACAGTGCAAGCACTGTTACTTCACGTCGGTTTTCTGTGAGAGGGTGGTACTACCCCGGGCGAGCCGACCCATTCATGGTGAAACCAGTAATAGCTTCAGCGTAGCTCTACCACCTACACTACAACAAGGAGGTTAATATTTCTTCGGTGTATGGATATATTTTACATGAATGTCTATTTTTGATATCTTATAGGCTTTAGCGTTGGACCATAACCTTGAAAGATATTTAATGACGATGTGGTCTAAGGTAGGAAACACGTTAAGCCTAGAGAGGGACTGGCTCTTAAGTGTAGTGGCTGGTCCATAATAATGAATGTTCGGCGACAGATTTTTAATTCGATGCCGGTAGCATACAAAAACCTTTAGAATCAAGATATCATCACGACGTTTTCCTTTACCGACATCTCTGGCTTATTCGCAATGATTCGAATTTACGTCAATCGACACGGTGTCCGAATATGATAACGCCTGGGCCTTTATTATCGTTTCTTAAAAAATGAAGATTTTGAAATAAAGATGAGGTTTATAATATAAAGTTTCTCAAATTGATAATAATTGCGTCCTTAATCCCAACACAAAAATTTTAATAGCCATAATAATTTTCATATGAAATTGGGTTAACGATGGCTTAAAATGATTATACCTTCTGTTCCCACGTGTTTATCTTTATTCAAATTTTTAATTAATTTATTATTGTGTTTATTAGAATTTGTTTATGAATTTGAATAATTATAAATAACTATAAATTTATTTTAATAAAAATCAATTGCCTAATATATGTAAGTGCTAATTTTATTTTTTTTGTCGTGTTTAATTCTCAGAAGAAGGTTTGTATAAAAGAAAGTGTTTGAAAACACGTACGGGTAAGTGAAACATTTGGGTTAAAAAAATCTCAAAAAAATGAGTGTGTGAGTGAAACAAAAGATAATGGGTAATCTTCTAAACTATTGATAGCATTGACATTGAGTTACCATTTTATTATTTCACTACATGGTCGTACAGTAAAGGGAAGGTTTTATCTCATTTCCTGCGTTAGTACACCCGTGGGAAACCGAGGTTTTAACAACCAGTATAGAATAGTTATTGAGCAACAGGATAATTAAAGGAAGAGACACCAATTCTTTAAAATTTTATTCAGCATAGCAAAACAAAAGTAGCGAAATCAATATATATGTACACGTGTATAAATATATGTCGTCTATCCAATAATCATCATCCTCTAGTCTTACCTGAGTACGGTCAGCACAACATGTTTTATTTTTCTCACTCCTCTATAAACTACCAATCTCAGCATTCACACAAATTTCACAGAATACGTAGAGTAAAAACAAACGCGCTAAAGTAAAACAGAAGGGTAAAAACCCGATAGTAGGGGTATTCGACAATTTTTTCCCGGCACAATTCGGCGGTACATCTTTTTGGTAAGTGGGTTGGGCACGACCGCGACACCGCACCGAACCGACCAGTTTGCGCGTGTCGATGCACCTGTGCTAATAACGAATCAAAGAGTAAAATGTTATTTATCAGATGCGCTTCATCGTGTTAAATTATAACTAGTAAGCAAATTGATAGTAAATAAGGTTTCGGCCAGATTTGAAATGTGCATGTATCCATAACTCACAAATTATTATTTAGATCGAAACAATTGTTATTTTTTCTAAATAGACAGTGAAATTGGATATATGGATTCTCTAATTGTTACATCATTTTATTTGATATTATTAAATTTGTACTTATATACATTAAGTGTAATCAAGGTGCCAACAATTAAGTCATTTAAAATATAAATGACACTTAATGTATTGCAAACAAAGAAGTGATTGGAATGAATAGACCAACAAGATTCTATTAATTTCGATTTTATAAGTCTGCCTGATTAGCTGCTACGCTGAAGTTGAAAATCTGTCGCGAAGCATTTTATGTATGTGCCTTCCGGCAGCTACACGTGAGTACTGGTTCTCCTCTATGTTTTAACGAGTTATTATTATCTCAGACCACATCGTCATTTAAAATGAGATGAGATTGTGATCAAACGTTAAAAAAACCTACCAGATATTAAAAAAAAAATACATATTTATTACTATTGACATAAAAGCATTAACACTTCAACGCCCACATTATAAATTATGTCAAAAGATTAAATCTAAAATTCTATTTTTTTCTTTATATAATCTAATGCGCAAAATATTTATAGCAAATCTTAGAAAATATTCTTACGTAATGTCAGAATGGCAATAATCGATATACGATGAGGTAAAAAGGTTGTAAATTTAGAATCCGCAGTACAATCAAAGTAAAAATAAAAACAGTGCAGCCATTAAACCCCTTATCTCTCGGCAACGATCATTCAACCTAAATACAAAGTAATTCGATACGAGATAACCGAATGTGAAATGTAATAATACATTATTCGATTAATAACCGAATACGAAGCATCATTTATTAATGAAATAGATTAGTTTTATTTATACGGTATTCGTTCTTTAAATATAAACGTAATTGGTTCGCTGTTAAAGTCGAATTTATCATAAAAATACGATTACACGACAGTTATAAACGTTATTTGTAAATACAATCCGCAATCTGCAGTAACAATAAAATAATAGTTAATATATAATATTAAAAACAAACTTTTATACAAAGGCGCTAAAATAATGTTCAAGGTGTGTGGCGGCCATTTTGTTTTTGCTTCATTTCGTGTATTGTCACCAGGAGTGCACAAACGTAAAATTGTGAAGTCATAGCTCTAATGGAACTGGTATTAATTTAGCTTGCAAGATTTGACTTACGCAAACTAAGAAACATTGCAAGCTAAATAAAAGCATGTAAAAAGAGAAACAAGTGAACACTGAAGAGAACGTTTAGTCGTCGTACGAAGCGTTAAACCGAAAATGATGTTCTAATAAGCCAGAGAATATAGAATGCCCACCAAAACTTAAAGTCTACACGGACCTCTAAATTTATTTGATATAAATTATATGGAAGATCCAAATATACGTAATGATTTCGAAGGGACAAAAAGAAAACAAATTGTTGTTGCTTAAAAATGCTAGATAACATATATAATTTTATAACTAAATATTTAAAAAACAGAGTTGAGGTCTCTATAGTCTTTCTTTTTTTATATACGTAACTTGTATACTGAATTCCCATACGTTTTTTCGACTTCACTATACCCCGTAAACTTGACAGGCTTTCACTGCTTTATCGAGCTGTGGGGTGAGTACGTAAAGAACACAGTCGAATTTCTGAGACTACTTATCACCGTGACAGTACTGTGGCTCTGGTACTCCCTTACAGACTACATGCAACCAAACAAAATTCTTCCAAGCATTTGCTACGTAGATTCTATTGGATCAATAAAATACATACAAGACTTGTTTATTGAGCTTATTATAAAACCTCTGTACAGGGTAGTCCGATGGAACTGTAGACGCTTCTATATAGAAAACTGTATATGAGTCATTGAAATGGATAATTCAATCATAAATTACATTGTAATATTAAATATTTTAATAAAATAGGAAAACCCAAATCCAAAGAGAAAATATCAATTCGATATTCACTATTGACAAAGATAAGATAACCGTCAGACACGTCAATCTACTAAAGTTCGACTGAATAAGAGCCAACGTAAAATTTAACCCAACAATTATAAATCCGCAAACAAGTAGAAAGATAAACCACGACTAACCTTTGGAATGTATCAGATTATGTGAGTATATAATGGCTAACATATCTGTTAATCTTTCGAGCTAAGTCTCTCTGGAAGTTTCCAACATATCTAGATCTGACTACTCCGTACAATGTCTCCGGCCATTTCTCAGTTGGTATCAACAAAACGACGACAAATGGCATCTTTTGTCCCTTTCCCTATGTTAAGTACAGTTCCGTAGTCGCAAGATATTGCGATCTCTAAACATGGTACGGATTAGGCCATGTATGCTTCATAATTGTATGTCTTTATGTGCTTGTTAGGAACTAACTTGGTCTGTTACTCTCTGTTATATTGTAAAATCAGAATATACGAGTTTCCTAAACTTTTTACCAACTTCGAAACTCTTTTCTAGTTATAAATATTGCCATATCTTTATCATTAGTTAATTTACACCAAATTAAAGTGCCTCCTACTTATTGGTAACCTTTGGATACCATAATCGGCACTATTCCAATTTTCAGTTACCTCATTGTTAAGGACTACAAATTTGTGCCATCTCGAGTTAATTTTTGTGGTCACTGAATACTTACTTTCATTTTCGATAGCAATACATTAAGCTTTCAGGTTTCCTAACCGGGTATTGATTTTTCTTGGAACTTTATTTCAGTATAATGACGTTTTTTTTTCTAAATGAAATGCATTCATGTCTGGAACTACAAGTTATATTAGAAATTTTATTTTTTATATATCATAAACTATTTATTGAGATACGCGATATCTTTAGGGACTTGACAATTACCATGAAAATCGGACGGACAAATTTACATAACTTTTTTGTCAAATACAATATTTTTTAATATGCACACAATATCAATTACAACTTTTATTTCTAAGTAGCAGTGCTCACGATACTGTGTTCCATTTCGAAGGGCTTTCGCTTTAGTGACCACTTAACATCGAATGGACAACTCGCCTGTATGATACTGATTTGACATTATTTTGCGCACATGAACAAGACCCACAATATTAATTCCAGTGCATACCGTCTATATAAAATATAACTGATAAACTGTAAATACAAGGAATGTACTCTCTACGCTTTAATCTATGCCACGATGGATACCTCCGCGATGTTCGCTGACATTCACAATGTCAGTACACGTTAATTCGTTGGTTAATTAAAAGAAATCGTAACAATATGGCGGACGCGCGTGCCTAATGGACTGTAACATTGATCTTCATGAAATTAGATATGGCGGAAAACATAACGGCTTTTTTATAGCATCACGAGCGAGCGTCGCATTTTTTATTACACTTGAACTGATTAATATTGTTACGTAAGGGATATTGAGTTATAAATTACGAACGGAATCATCAGAAATAGCTATACAATTAGTTCCTGCGCAGTAGAAGTGTGAACGTGAAGCTTACCACTAAAATTCCCATGTGTTACCACCAAATATATAACCTTTTGAATACGTTGCAGTTTACATCCTTGATTCCTTTACTAATTTAGAATTTACTCTTCTGTCAACAGATTATGTAGGTTATGTAACATATGGGATATATTCTGAAGTAAAAGAACTATAGTCTATTCTCTAGTCTATTACATTAGGCTGTTCCCACGAATTATCGCAGCGTGCCGTGGTTAGTTTTAAATATGGCAGTATTTAATTTTAATTAAAACAATTGTTATTGTTAGAATCCCAATCGTAACTAATAATATAAATGTAGTATATATATAGGTTTGTTTGTTATGCATTCATGCATGATCTTTATGATATTTTGCGTAAATATTGTCAGGGGTACAAAAAGGACTCGTTTCAGCATGAATGGGTCGGCTCGCCCGGGGTAGTACCGCCCTCTCACAGAAAGCCGACGTGAAGTAACAGTGGTTGCACTGTTGCGTTTCGTTCGGCCAGTGAGAGCGCCGGAGGCCCACATATTTAAAAGGCCGGCAACGCACTTGCAACTCCTCTGGTGTTGCTAGTGTCTATGGACGGCGGTGATCACTTACCATCAGGTGACCCACCTGTTCGTTTGCCCCCTATTATAAAAAAAAAAAAAAAACGTAGAGTATTTTTCATTGCGAAAAGAAACTACGCAGAAGAACTTACAAAACAAACAGACAGACACGAGAAGCGATTTTGTTTTATAACATTTATAGAGGATATAGATACAGATCGGCATATTTCGTAATTTCTAAAAGTATTACTGATCATTTTAATGTACTTCCTGTCTACAAAGCAAGATGTCGTCGGATTTAAGCTATAATGTTAAATTATATTCACTTCAGCTTATCGTTGAGTTGGTGACTATAGATACTATATAAGGATGCCACGAGCCGTGATAAATAAATTAGTCATGTCAAATTACACCCTTCCTATGTTCGTTCATGATGACACAAAGATGTTAGCTGAAAATATCCTTTCACTCCCATAAACACACATATTACATGACAGTTAGTGCTATTAAATGCGTGAATTATGTGATATCACGTCTAAAGTTGTCCTGTAATTTGTCTACGCGATGCGATATTCCAATTATTGGATACTGTATAAGTAAAAATCAAATGTATGTGCAATGTATGTGTGAGCCCATCACTTCAGAACAGCTTCACCTATTTGGAAAATTCTTTTCTTGTTGTATTTGTAATTAACAAGACAAGGTTCTTATGAAAAAAAATGTAAAAAAAAATCGTACAGAAAAGTAAAAAAATGGGTTTAAAATTTCCATATAAAAATGGAGTGAGTGAAACAAAAGATAATTGGAAGTTCTTCAAAAATAAGGATTCAAAAAAAATGTATTTCGTATAATATGACATCTTATTTTGAATAGTATTTATAGAGGCATACATTTTTTGAAGTTATACTTCTTTAGGTGCGTTAGGAAAAAATGATGAGAGTAAATTTTTACAATGCGCGCGCCGCACACCGTCACGAAAAACCGACACCCTGAAGTTAACGATAGTCAACATTTCATTAAAAAAAAAACATGTATGTATTAACTACCTTTTTTCAATTCTTAGTGTCGTTTTTCTACAAACAAAGAAGTATAACTTCTAACGCGTGTACATAAGTACACACACACTTTTTTTTATCTCGGTTTGCCTTTAGTTAATTCATGTTACTGTGAATAGTGCAACACATTCCTTTACATTATGGCGTCTGTAAGTAGTCAGTGTCCAACAACTCGTAAGCCAATTCTGTCCATCGAGTTCGTAACAAAGATTTTAGTTGTTGCATTTCCCGCTATTTCGTCTGTATGTTTTTCGGTGTAACAAGGATTAAGTTCTACGATACCTATATGCTAAATTTTATTACTACCGATTTAAAGGTTATATCATAAAAAGGTGACAAACAAACAGACGGAGAAAATTACATTAATATATACAATACTGGTGGTTACCTGCGGATTCATTAGGGTTTTTGCCAGTATGAGTGACGATACCATATATTATATAAGTGTACCTGTAACCGTTTGTCCATCGCACGACGAAATAGCTCTGAGATGGTGGAGTTATTTCCGAGTTACTTAACACCTACAACATTATATTTAGGTCTTAAACTATATTATTGTAAATGATAGCTTTATATATTATCTCACTTAAGGAGTTATATATGATTATATAAGAAGTATCATCAAAATTCTTTCAGTATTTTTTATATTTAATAGAATTTAACTTTTGACCACAATTTCACCTGCTATAAAATGAGTCTCAACTTAAAGTTGCTTGGCGACAGATTTTCAATTATACTAACTACCCATGCGAGTTTAGAAAAAAAATCTACCAACTATAGTATGTGTGAAAGAGACAACAAACATTCATCCATCCTCATAAACTTTATCGTTCATAATATTCAAATATACGTCGAATTCGTTCCCGTCATCGGACGTATTTAAAATTCGAATTGGACGAAATCGTTGTATTAAAGTTTCCCACACCAGCCGCGTGTAATCGAAGCGTTTGAAGCGATGAAGACATCGTATAAGGAAGTTAAAAGGAAACTATTAAAAGCGTAACAGGTGTAAATTGCTATATTAAAGCGATGCAGCGATCAATCTCGGATGTCGTTGTCGCGCGTACAACTCGCCCATGCATATGTATGGGTCTTGATGTCGTGTACAATCCACGTCAATATTTCTAGCCGTATTATCCTCAATAGCCTGATACAAAACAAAGTTAAAATATTTATATAGGAATCTAAAATTAACATTTATTTATTTTTAACTTCTCTCGAACATTCTACGTACAATATAATACGTGTTTGACTGTACGTGTTAATTTTATCGCTCGTGTTCTATAAAGTACTGCAGTTCAATGCTTAAATCGTAACTATGTATAGCGTTCGGAATGAGGCCGAATTCGAATGTTGAAAATATAGATACATTATTATTTTGTAAACAGTTCCTTAACACGGCTCGCGGTACGAGTTGAACGGTAGAAATGGTCACGTAAGAGAAAAGCGTAATGCCTCATGCATGCAACTTGCGATATAAATAATTGATATAATTATATATAATAGTAGTCGAAATTCAATCATAATAGGAGGTATAAACTTTTTAATCGACATGTTTATATATGAATATTATTATTTGTATTGTACAAATAAAAAAATCGTCTAATACGTAAGGAGCGTAAATTATGACGGATAGGGGTTTATTAATAAAGGCCTGGACTCTTTAATGGTATATAATAAAAACTCTATTTCCAAAACCTTCTCATTGATAACATGAAAGCTTGTCAAATTTACTAAAATAAAAAAAAAAAATAGGCCACTCAGTCAACAAACAGAAGAAATATCTACTGAACAATTTTATCTTCGCATATTGATATGTAGGTACTATTGTAATTACATGTCCGAGATCGTAATTCATTAATTTTTCAAGTTTTAAATTTAAGAAAATAAAAATGTAGTCTTCCAAATTGTATATTGGTAAGACAACAAAAAAAAAATGAAGGTAATCATTGAGAAATACGACGAGGAAGCTGTTCTTAACTGTTTTATCTGTGCTTATTTATTTATTTGTACATTGATTCAAAACGTAATCTTAAAAAGACACAATTTTTATATATATTTTTTGTTCTTCATCGAGTATTTTATTTATTACAATTACAAAATAAATTTATTGTCTTCGAAAATAGATTGTTAAATCTGATTTGGTTTGCAAATTACTTCGATAGATTCTCAACAGTGTTATTTGTTATTTAATCCGCGTAATAAAAAAAAAAACAATATATGATATATATATTTAATCCGAAATGCAATTACGAATTATGCAAATAACAATTTCGATTCTATTCCTTATCCTAACATCAACTATATAGTGCTAATTTATTACAGTTTGTATAAATTTAAATACGTTATTTATTGAACGACCATTCTGTTTAATATTTTTAAGTTGTTAACTTAGTTGCGTAAAAAAAGAGAGTATAAAATCGCCTTCAGATTGGATACGACAATTTTAACATAGAATATTGAGAAGCGTCGGTGTATGGCGTCCTGGGACCAGAAGATGTGTGAAACAAGCAAGCAAGTTGAAAATCTGTCGTTGGTGTGTTCCGGCAGCTGCACTTGAGAGCCAGTCTCCTTCTAGGTTTAGCGTGACTACTCACTTAGACCACGTCATCATTTAACAACAGATGAGATCGTGGTCAAACATTAACCTATAAAGTATAAAAAAAAGCAGAGTGGCAGGATATTTTTGGATTGTCACGTTTTAGAATTACAACTGTATAACCAGCTGATGAGAAGCTTTCTTCTCGGTATGATAAGGAGACTAATGATAAAGAGATTAGCCTGCAAGACATAGCCTGCAAGACACCCAAGGTAGGGCCTCTTCCCGAAGGAAGGTATAATCATAATCCCCATCCCATCTCACGACGTACCGACGATTTCAAAGTCGTTCGAAATTCACAGTTCTATATCTTCCCACACACGGTGGTACTGCAAGAAGATTTCTTAGGTTCAAGTTTCCGTACGATGTTTTCCTTCACCGTCAGCCGATAGTCGATTTAAATTAGTAAATGTATTGAAAATGTATTGAAAAATTCGTTAGGATATGCCGAGGTTCGAACCCGCCGACACGAAATTGATATTTCATCAGTTTTGACTGCTTTACTATCATCACGGCTGTGATGGAATAGAAGTATGTCGTTGATTCCCTATTTCTTAGACTGCACGGTCAAAATATCATAAAATTTAATTACGAGTATTAACATATAATTAGCATAGAACTAGCAGCTTCCCGCAGTTTTAAATGCGTTTAATCTCGTCATTATACCCTTACTAGCTTTTACTTCCGTCTTCCCTTGTTTAAATATCAATACATCCACCCAATAAACATATCTCATTTATAATTTTAGTTCTACAAATAATCTAATCTAAGTCGCTATATCCAAAATGGCAGAAAGTTATGTACATATATTTATTTATTAAACTATGTGTATATCTTTCTTTAAATGAAAATGTACATCTAAGAACAATATTTACCAGTTTACAAAACATTGTTCACGCACTTGTTTATGTCACGAAATTGCTATGTAACTAATTCATAGGTACAACTTTGAACAAGTGGTAAGTAGTACCCTACCTACAAACAAAGCAAGCGTATCTGGCCATCTATAGACAAAGGATATGAAAGCTTAATAGTTTTATGAATGAGTCTTTTTACATTTGCCGACGCGGTCACAACATGCACGTGGAATTTCTAGTAATCTGTCACAAATGGTCACTATAACCGAAATTGACATTATATCCGAAGTTGCTATTGCCGAATGAATTTCCTTCAAAAGTGTGCTTTAAATTTCAGGGGACGTCGCTGTAACCGAAAAGTTGTAATAATCGAGGTTGTTATTAATTAAATCCACCGTATATATATTTTAACACACGTAGCGCATTATGGCAATAATTTCTTGTCCCTCGTGCGTCAATTTCACCAGAGGTCCGCTAAGGTTCATTAAAAGAAAAAAGAATTAAAATTCAACAAAACCCCTGCCGAATAAGGTTAAATTCATTCGTAAATATATTTCAAACCGTTTCATATCTAATATCAGACGAATACACATCGGAGTCGGTGAATAAAAATAAAGAAGCGCGTGTCGGCGAGTCCATTGTGGCGCAAAACCTAATAACACCGCAGTCCGGTTTGTCGGCGTGTCTTAACGAGATTCGCGTTTTCGGAGCCGCTGTGTATTATCGCCGCAACGATATAACGACACTCGGCCCCCTAATTATGTATTTCGTAATAGCAAAGCAAACGCAGAAATGTCTAATTTATTTTTTTAAACACTTCATAGTTTATACTATTTGAGCATCATTTCATTTGGTATTAAATGACGATGCGGTTCAAAACGGTAAACACGCTAAATTTAGAGAGACTGGCTCTCGAGTGCAGGTGACGGAACAAACCCATAGATGTGTGTGACACATTAAATTAGGAGACGGATTTTGTGTCACTAATTTTTATTTCAAGTCGATATTATGGAATCGTATCCGCGTCTATGCGCTCGCTTAAAATGCCCGGTAAAGTTATAAGAGCCTGTTAGGCCAACAACGGTATGTATACAGGTTAAAGAAAAACAGATTTAGTCGAAATTTTCATTTAAAAAATGTATATCTACAACTTTGAAGCAATTAGTTTTAGTTAACATGTTCGGATACCGGGCCTATCGACGTTACATTATTACCCTTGCAAATAAAGCGGAACTTTCGGTGATAAAACCACAACAAGGTGGTAGGACTATTTCTAATCCCATCTGTCCATTGTCAATAGACTTTCCTCTTGTTTCAACATTTAGCAACGAAAAATCCTTTTTTATTTTCATCTTTAAGTGTAATTGAGGCAATTATAATTAAATCACTTACTAGAAATACTATGACACTAAATTTATTACAAACTAGCTGTTGCCCGCAGCTCCGCATGCGTTTTTTTTTATAATTGTGAATTACTTCTTATAAGATCAGCTATCTGTTAGTGAAAGTTCCGTGAGAAATGGTCCAATCCTTTTGGAGATAGTACTACAGACGAAGCCACGGATGAGAATTAGTTTAAAATAAAGTAGCCTATGTCACCCGCTGTTATATTAACTATCCGCCAGTGAAATTTTTGTCAAAATCGGTCCAGCCGTTTCGGAGATTACCCGGAACATACAGACAGACAAAAATTCTAAAAATTATATTTTTGTTATCAGTATCGTGTATACGTTCATATCCAATTAGTAAAAAGTCGTTATTTCGATATTACAAACCGACACTCCAATTTTATTTATATGTATAGATGTATAGACAAAGCGATTAGAGTAAATAAAACAACGAGATTTTCTAAGCCCGTCTGATTAGCTACCAACCACAAGTGGAAAATCTATCGCCAAGCACCTTTAGATATGTTCCAGCAGCTGCAACTGGTAGAACATTAAGCTTCATTACAGAGAAGAATTAATAGATAATTTTGTTTTGACCGAAATTGGGATCAAATTTTTTAAAACGATCTAGAACTATCTTGTATCGGTTCGGTAACTTCGCTAACGTTTATGACAAAGTAAAAGGACCTGATATCTCATTAACCTCAGCAATACTTTAATGCTTCATTGCTTCAAAACTTCTGTGTCCAGTTTATTCAAATGTTTTAATTAACACGCCGGTAAAGTATATATTAGGTTTAAGACTAGATACCGTTCCTATATTTCAAGTTTTTGAAGCAATGATGGCTTACTTGGTAGTGTAAAAAGGATATTTTTTTTCCTCAAAACAAAAAAATGTAACCTCTCCCCCTCGTCATAAAACTCCTGTATCCTGTAAATGTCTATCTGTAGTAGACTGCCCATCGTATATCTTCGGAATAGCGATTGAAATCAAGATGATTTATACGAGTACATCTAAATCCGGCCGATTCGAACTTAAAATATTTTACGCGGTAATACGCTTCTGATTGTAAAATCATTAACCGATTCGGTATGAGAACGGGAACCGGTTTCATTTAACGGTCTCAAGTTAACCCGACGTGACGTAACCAGATATAATTAACGTGTAAAATTTAGAGAACCTCGCTAGACTTACAGACGATTGACTGGAGTTGACTGTGATAAAGGGAATGACTTAGTTGCATAGACATGTGATGACGATGACTCCAATGGTCGCAAATTCCGGGTCAAATTCTAACAATTAGCCAGAGAGCTTATGGTGAACGAAAACATGATGATAAAACTATAGCAAAACATAAGTCGAAAGTCCGCCCGTCTATATTGTTCTCATCTAGAGGCCGGAGCGCCTCCATGCCAATTACAACCTTTTGACCGAATTCAAAGCAGAACAGCTGAAATTGTCAGTGAGCAGGTGCTTTCCTTAAGGCCTCGACCCTTCGACGCTGTATAGGGACGTTGCATCACTCTGAATCCTTTACAAAATCTACCACAGAGAATGTTCTGAACATATGTTCCGATTGATATCTGCTCCTAAATTCGCCACAAATTGGAAATCAAACCATGTCATCTGAATGGTTGGAGGTCGTCTTTTACGTGGTTTTCGCGAGCGTTTTGTACACGTACATCGATTCTTTGTAATTAACTCCCATCGGCGGCGTTTCCAGGCCAATGTAACTAACAAACCTTCAAGAAACGAGACTTCTACTCTTTTCTACTGCTATCTGAAAGCCCGGCAACGCATCTGTGATGCCCCTTGAATTGCAAGTGTCCATGACCGGCGGCAATTATTTACCGTTAAGTGATCCGCATATTCGTTTAACTCTAACGACATAAAATAATGGTCATAGGTTTTTTCCTGATAACTGCCTGGTAAGCTCCACAAGTCAAAAATTTACTGTCAAGCAATTATGGGTGTATTCCGGCGGCTATTTTTATTGGTCAGTTTATCTCTAGTTTTATAGTGTTAAGCATCTTAGATCACAACATCGTGGTAAATCAAGTGAGGTTGTACTCAGACACTAAAATCTATAAACATTAAAATATGTGATTAGTAGTCTGATTACAATTTGTGGTCAATGGAGCATAAAAAGTTTTATATTTAATATAAAGGGATAAAATTAATAATAAGTATATTTTTGCATTTTCATTCATACCAATATTTTATAGCTAAGCATGGAAATAATGACTAAAATAATATGACTAAGATATCGTAAAATATATATTACTAAAATCAAATCACAGGCGATATGAACATTAATTTTCATTCGGACAGATTTTTACATCACGGTAGTTATGGCGCGTATAACTAAAATGTTATTATATTATTATTAAGTAGCTTGATCCACGTGATATGTAACAGCTATATTTTAATGCGTGTAATTGACGTGTCACGTGATTTCTATTAGAACTTGTTGCATAACAAATGATACGTGAAATGCCTAATTGTATTATATTGCTTAAAACATCTGTACAGCACCCAGACGCTAATCAATCATTTTAGAACGTTACTTTATGTGTCGCCGCCGGAGCAGGGTGATAGGTGCTTGATGACGAATTTTCAATTAACGAGTTGTAACTAGCTTGACGACTACTAAAAGTACTTAATGTTATGCTTTAACAGTTAGCTATAGCTTTAATAGCTTTAGTAGTTTTATAGCAATCCTTTTCTACATTGAAATTTCAAGTTCCTTGTGAGATTCGTCAGTAATTTAATGTTCAGAATTTCTTATTTAATACTTGTTAAATTCATTATTTTACATAATATGCTTAATTTTTCGCTTAATTCTGACATTATAAGCAGTTTTCACCATCCGATGCGATAACACAAGCCGCATTATTATGGTTGTAATACAATAGTGCAAAAATAGCCTTTTACAAGTCATAATAAATACCAAGCTATAATATATATGTCGAAATAATAATAATAAGAATAGGAGGATGACCCAAGTGGGCGTATTCGTCAAATGACATATTCGGTACGATTAACAAACAAACAAATGTAACGAGTCGTAAGGCAGTTTCTACACTAGTTATCCGCGCGACGGTCAGCAGAGGAATGCGCTCTGGGCGCTCAGCAGTCCTTTCATCGACTCGCACGAACTTCAGTCCAGACTCTGTCGAAGCGCTGCAGTCGTAACGCTTGCGCCTCATTGTCAAAACATGTTCCCGTACTAATGACCTCTCCGACATATAATTAATCTCTGTATATACAATAGTAAACCACCAATAAAAGTGCTACGTGTACAATCTGGTCCCCGCATCTTAACAATAAAAACTAAATAAAAAATATAAGCATGTATAACTTAACGTGAATAACTCAAATCAAAAATTTAAACTGTTTTATCTTTGAAATACGCAAGATTATCTCGTCGTTTAATATCACGAGGCGCCATCTTGGAAAATATACGGCACAGAACACAATAAATCCTCGTTACAGATGTACGAACGATTACTACAAAACTGTTTAATCTGTCATCTCGTGTGGGTTGAACAATGAAGGTTGGTTTTCGCGCCTTCTGTATTTTAATTTCGTTTTGTATTCATAATGATATGTTTCATGATAGAATTGTTCGGAAACGTGGAAAGAATATTCTAAAGCGATGATTCCAAACTTTTAAACCTATGGATCCTTCAAAAGTTGTCTTTTATCTTACAGAACCCTTTTCGTAAGTGATAGGATTCAGTTTAAACAAATATTTAAAGTTTTTAGTTTTCAGTTTCTGTAACTACCAGTCAAACTTGAAAATCTCTTTTTGCATTATATAGTTTAAGTGTTGAGGAAAGCTATAGACTATCTAAAATTACGCTATGACCCTTAGCAGGGAGAATCATTATACAAAATGTAGATCACAAAGTAAACTAATGAAGAACAGAGTAGCAGTGAGAATGAGCTGTATTCGGAGGCGAAGACATGTTGGCTGAGCTTTATTGAGCCGAACTGTAAATGTCAATGACAACGAGATACCATGCCGCGCAGCTCAGTTACGTAATCAACTCCCTACATTACAAAGAAGGGTGGTATATACTAAATTTGTTTAAGCTTGCTTTAACTACGTTGGACTTAATTAATATATTTAAAAACAAAAACAGGAGTGAAACTGCGAGGTATATATAGTTTTGGTTACAAAATAAACGTAATACAATACTTTCGCAAAAAAAAAAGATTATAACGCTACTACAGACTTCACTGATAAAATAATTCATAAATTTAATAACGCAATACGTGTGTTTTACGGAACCCTGGTAACTTTACTATAAAACCAAACACTTTTTTTTTTCGAACTGACCTACACTGTTTGCTTCGTAAGGCCTCTACAGTTCCATCGGACTACCGTACTAAACTTTAGGAATCGTTGTTCTTAATGTTATTGTTGAATCAAAGAATAATAAGTCGTTGCATAGTTCAAGTTACAATTTCATCAGCGAAATGAAGATTTCTATGGTAAAAAAAACACCAGACAAATACATAGAAGGGTTGAAATCCATTTACTAATTTAGTTGAAAAGATATATCCACTAACTGCAAACAAGGTCCAATGCTATTTCTAAGCTTAGCGTGTTACGTGTTCTTACATCGCTTAAAGCTATATAAATTTTTAGTTAAACTCTAATGTATACAAAAAGATATTACCGTACAGATTTACAGACAGGCTTTGTCAAATTATATCCTGAAATAAATGATCATAACTATAGGCGGTTAATTTTTTTTTTACAACTGACTACCTTTCTATAACAAGATTTTGACTTACGAATCTTCTGTATATAATCCAACTATCTCCTATCTCTATGTTCAGGAAGCTAGTACTCACGACTCCAAGCTCTAGAAACTTCGACCTTTTTATCGTAATCGGGAATTATTCGATAAGATTCTAAAACGTTTTATTCTTTATTTGGAAAATCTTGAAAAGTATAAAGGTTTATGTAGAATCATTTTTATTCTATTTAACTAAGAATTCAAGCTATTGAATCACTCAACTAGAGATTAATTTTTCTTCTCCCTTTAACTCTAATTTGGCAAGAAATCCTTACCAGCCATTACAAATGGGTAATAATCACTCACAACTGTCTTACTTACTTACAAGTGTGCCTTGTCATCACTGCAGAGATTTAACAAAATGGTGGCTCTCCTATTCGAACTTTTCAAGGAGTTTTTGAAGTTGTACTTCTGTTGGCGCATTTGGGAAAAATGATAAGAGTGAATTTACACGATGCCCGTGCACGCCGACACCTAAATCGACACCATGAAGTTGGTTGGTAATATTATCTGTCAAGTTTTCGTTAGAACTGGCAACTATATTTAAGGTAGTTATTCAAATATATATATATGAATCTAGAACACGTGTTTTTTACCACTGGAGATAAAGAAATATATTCATACATAAATATACATGTGTATTTTATAGATTAAATATGGTGGTAAATGATAATTTATTGTGGGTATTCATGATAAAAGTGGCTTATTACATTATATATATATATTTTAAGTGGGTTTATAGATTTTAGGTTAACTGTCTGTTTGTATTCTTTTTATTAGTTTACGTTATTATTATTACATAATTATTTGATAAATAGTTTATTCTACTTCCTTTTGGTATGTTACTTTATTCTGTATACAAATATATGGAAAATGAATTTTAAAACATTTTTAAATTAATTACAATTTATTAATTAAAACGTTATCAATTGTATTCCATGTTTTTTTTGTGCGAAATAAGCATAACTTCTTATGTGCGTGCATAAGTACACACATACGATTTTGTTTCCTTTTTTTTTCGAACCGAACTACACTGTCGGCTTCGTAAGGCCTCTACATTTCCACCGGAATACAAGGGTTTGTTTCAGATTATATTTTTTTATACTTTATTATAGGATACAATGTAGTCAGTCTATGATGGTAAACAGA
The DNA here is from genome assembly GCA_035772565.1 of Antheraea assamensis. NCBI lineage: Eukaryota > Metazoa > Arthropoda > Insecta > Lepidoptera > Saturniidae > Antheraea > Antheraea assamensis. The sequence continues at coordinate 2,434,633 of JAQQSE010000001.1, forward strand.
CTAATCCTAAACATGGAATGGTTCTCAAGTCCAGCTGTCAGAACACACTTATACGTGCGTCCCCGACAGATATTCAACTTAAGAGTGATAAGTAGCTAGTCAGGCGGGCTTAGAAAAAGCCTTGCCACTATGTTATGATTTCAGAACGATGTTTTCCTTCACCTAAACCTCCGGCTCACATTCTATGTTATTATTCCCAATCCACTTGTGCCCAATAATCAAGCTATATTACGTATAGCCACTAATATTAGACATACAGACATGATCAATTAACAAAAGTTTATGCACAAAAAACAAAAGACACTACGTGACAGATGTCAGGAAGCTGTAAAAACTCGTCGAGGCTAATTGTACGTACTTCTATTGGATAACTAACATCAGAAGTCATTATATCATAATTAGTGATTAGTTTGTTATGCTAATTAATATGAACTCTTTACACGCATAATGAAAACCCTACCTGTCTCATTCCGTCACGCGGCCAAATGATGTATATTAGAAAAGAACAGTACAAGACATTAATTGTCTGTGCGGACACTTGTCGTTTTATATTCGATTATTATCGTTCATTTATTTCGACAGTTTTAATGCAAAAACCTTATCTATAAAATTATTACTATAGACACCATATGATATGGACGACCGCGTAGTTACCAAAACATAATCTGCAAATGGATTCGTCTCGAACTTATTAATTGTCATTAAAAGCACTTATCGATAGAAGAACATGTGTCGGTATAAAATTATTTATGACTTCGGTATGTCCCAATTATTTATTATAATATTTGTATATAATTATAATGGTCGTAATATTTCTTTTTTTTTGTGTTTCATTGGAAATACATGTTGTAGATATATGAAGTAATCGGGACTTTTTCATTCAGTTTTTGTTCATTCTCCTTACCCTCATCCCACACAAGTAGGGTCAGCACAACACGTTTGTCATGTTGTGATGTATGATTTGGCTTAATTTTGAAGTTATACTTCTTTTGGCGCGTTAGGAAGAAATGATGAGAGTAAATTTTTACGATGCGCGCGCACACCGACAAGAAAAACCGACACCCTGAAGTTAGCTATAGTCAGCATTTTATTCAAAAAAAGTATGTATGTATTAAATACCTTTTTTCTATTGTTAATGTCGTTTCTTCTACAAACGTAGAATAAGGCGAAAGATAAAATTTTTGAAAAGATTTTTATCTTGTTACGCCAAAGAATTATAACTTCTGACGCGTGTACATAAGTACACACTACTTTTATTTACGAAAAGCTGTGCGCGCCTTACATCAACTCTCTTTGGGATTATTTTGTTGTTACTGTACAACTTCAACTTTTTAACTTCGTATGGATGCCAAACGTGGACAATGATAATAATAACTCTTCGATAATAGGTGGAGTGGAGATCTAATAGAATAAGGATTTGATTTTATAAGATTTTGTTCCTACTAAATTCACCAATTTTAAGTTGATTCTGTTAAATTTTATTACAACTGCTTATTTAATACAAAAAAAAGCATAGATAACAATAATGTATTGCTTGTACTTGTGCCGTCCATTTTCGTATGATAGATTTGCCATACTCGCCACGCTTGGCAAGCGGGTTGGCGAACGCAGTAGGTGGATAAGAGAGCGCTCCTGCCGGACACTTTTATCGGAGAGTAGATTGAATATTGAATAAGGTAACGTTATAATGGTTATTGAGGCGAATGGTTTGTGGTGGATGTATCCTGAAGTCAGTCTCCGGAGAGGTGACTAAGAAAAATACCCCTGACTACACTACTTGGTTACAAGTGGCACAGAGCCGTACACTATGGAGAACGTGTGGTGCGGCCTATGTCCATCAGTGGATGTCTATAGACTGAGACGATAATGATGGTGATAGATAGTGTTTTTAAAGGTTCTTTTATATAACAAAAAGTCTCGCCCAAATCGGTTGAACCGTTTGGGAGGTTTTCACGTACAAAATACATATCAAAGTTTCATTTATACGTTTAGATACCGACCTGTTTTATGCGTTTACTTCTTTGTACATACATTAGTACTAGCTGAAACCAGCCCGTTTCGCTGTGCATGTAAAAAGAAATTGAAGGATGTCGGTTTGTCTATTGGGGGCGCGCCCCCCCCCCCCCCCCCCACGAATGGTTACATGACTTGCTAAGAGACATGCTATTCTGATATATATGACTATCTTAACATCGGCTAGTATTTACATAAACCCATAAAACTTACGGGTAAGTAAATTTTAGATAATTAACCCTTTTTCATAATTTATGAAAAGGATTTCACTAAGTTTCTCCAACTAATCTAATTGTCATACATCGATTACAAATTGATCAAAGGGTAAACAGGTCCGTCTGTCTGTTCGCTGTGATAGCCACTTGTTGACTAACGGAGTGCTGGCTAGGGATGGCGATACACCTTCCGCTGGGCTGGCCGCTGAGGCGACATGGTGCTAGCACTGCACGATCCCATGTCGCCTCAACCAAAGCGGCTGCCGGTACACCGTGGGCTTTTAGTGAGTAAGGGTCTCACACTACCCACTCTCTCCCCCGAGAGGGTGGCGTGTCCATGATGGATTTCCCCACGTTAATAAAAAAAAAGGGTAGGCGATTTGACATCGATTAATCGAAAAATCGATTATTTAGACAAAGAAAAATATATTTTTTAAACAATACTAAAAAACGAATCAATACAGTGGATCGATTACTGACGCCATAAAATCGTGATTCGATATTTTCTATTCATCTGATCACCGAAGTTAAGGAACGACGCGCATGGTCAGCGATCGAATCGATTTTTAAATAAACAATCTGTTAGAATTCATTTTTCTTCATCAATCGATTCTACATAACACGATTCGAATCGATGTAATCGATATCCCTAGTTCGGGCGCGGTAAGTGTGAACAGTGTCCCTGCTTCTCGTATATTATTGATTAGGACCATTCATCCTACTGTCTCTTTGGGTAATAGACACTTAGACTCACCAGCCCAGTCTGTGTGCAGCAGTCACATCCAAAAAACATTCTTAATTTTACGAAGCATAATCAGCGCGCGGTGAGTCTCAACCACCGTTAACATAAATTATTAATAATTTTATTCTTTAAAACAGCAATAAATATTATAATTTATGAGTGACGATAATGATCTCTTCCATTTTTTTTTATATATATAATTTTATTGTTTTTCCCAGAAACTACAACTGTGTTATTTACGGCGCGGCGATCGTAAACGGAATTGCCATTTAATATGTAAACATAAATTATGTATTGTCTTATTTTATATAGATATATATATGTATAATTCTCAAGAACACAAAGTAAAACTGGATTTTCAATTTTGTCACAACAAAGTTTTTTTTTACACTACATTGGGCGAAACTTTACCTCAGTCACACCGGATAGAAAGTGAGAACGAGGCCTAGGATGTAGCGCGTTCGCTCAGTAAAAACTCATTCACTCTTCTTTTGAGGACCCTTATATTGCACATTTTGGGAAAAACAAACTCAGGTAGCGCGTTCCATTCCTTTGCATGATATATGAAGATACAATAATAACGATTCGATAGAAGTAAATTCCGAGAAAAGGGTTTGCATAAACATTATAAAACTGTGAACAAAACAATAGCCACAACAACCAATAACGATCTATATAAATAAAAACGTATGTGTCTATATGTAAGCGCATCACTTCAGAACGGCGGCTGCACATAGAGGCAATTCTTTTTCTGCCGTGTTTGTAATCAGGTCGAGATTTGTATGAACGAAAATGTTTTTAAAAATTCGTTGATTTTAACAATACATATCAGAAAGTGAGTGAGCGACACATGACACAGAAGAAAGCAGAGAAAATATTGACAAAATTGACATATCGGTTCTTTAGTTTTCATTCTACTGCATCATGATCGTACACTAAAAGGAAGATTAGGCCTCATGTTCTTCATTACACTAGCCGTGCGAAGCCGGATCAAGCAGCTAGTTTACTAATATATATATGTATATAAGTAGATATGTCGCTTTGTCCAGTGATGTATTTTATTATATTTTTCTTTTGTTTACTCGCTATTGATGAGCTTTATTATGATCTATAAAAAAAAATCGAAAACAGTTTTTGTTTGTCACCATCATCAAGTCAAATCCTTATAAGCCTCAACTCCCTCCTATCAATATAAAATATCGTATAGTTTCACCACAATGTTTCCTTTGAAACAACAGAAAATATTATAAATAATCAAAATTCATTAAACCATTCACCTGTAGAACGCGCAAAAGTAAACTATATACTCAAAAAGCATTTCCCACTTTTGAGCAGTCTGATTCTTAATTATTCTTAAAAAATGGATGAAGCCAAAATAATTATAACAGCCTATGCTGAAATACGATGCCCTACAAACTTACTCGAATACAATACCAAAACAAATTAAACTAAACAATTTATATCACTTGCATTTCTTTCATCAGCTCATCTATGAAAAGGTAAAAGTTCCAATTAACAATGACCCCTCTCTAACATTAAACGTTATAAAATCTATAGTCAAAGTTACACTAGACGATGTATTACCAATTATACCCAAATTATTTCATAGGCGATCTCGAATTATAAAAAACTACATGAAGCAATCTATCCCATTCTTTTATCAATCGATCGTTCGCCTCGCACCACCGCGGCTCCTTACACAGATATACTTAACGTCGGGTATAATAGAAATAATCTATTGTACACAGTGGTCATCTTAACTGTAATCAATGCCAAATCACCTTCAATAAACGTAGGTATAATTGATACAATCAAAACGATGGATTACACGACGAAGTAGCATCGAACGCAAAGTTAGTTTTACCGTCGACCCAACGGCATCAGATGCTTCACTTAAGTTTTGAATATAGAAAGCGAGGCTTATCGATTCTTCGCTCAGAAAATACAACTTTGTGTACGAGAGGCGCGTCCGATGTCGCAATCTGTGGCAACGACTACCGGGAATAGGGTTGCTACATGATGTTTATAATAAATTATTGTACATTATTTTAAGGATGAAGCGATAATGGCTTAGTTGATAGCATGTTTATACGTAGGTTCGAATCCTTATAAATGAACCGGAGCTTTCGGTGAAGGAAAATATGTTGATGAAACCATAGTGTAGTGGTAGAGCCTTGTTCTAAGCTCGCTTGACTAGATACTATCTTCCAGTTGGAAATCTCTAGCCAAAAAGCTATAGGCGTGTTTCGGCAGCTGCACTTGAGAGCCAATCCTCGCTAGGTTTACCGTGTTTTCCATCTAAGACCACATCATCATTTAACATCAGATGAGATTGTGGTGAAACGCGAAAACCTATGAAGTATAAAAAAGGCTATTATTTGTATTGACTAATTTCCAAAAGTTTTCAACTAATTCTAATGGCAGATAGAAGACTTTTAATAGAATGATCTAATCTATATCACATCAAGCAGGAACGATATAATTAATAGTGGTATTTTAAAATCGGCTTTTCGATCCAATCGGATACAATTCAATATATCCGCTGATATCTTACGAAATTTCATACAGTGCATTACACTTTTCTTCTATCTTTAAAGCATATTACTGATTTACCAGACTATAAGCTTAAGCGCCATGTTAAGCGGGATTTGGTGTCAAAGGGCTATTATAGAGTGGATCAATATGTGAACGATGGTGATGTCCGGAATTGACTCCTCTCTATGCTTCAACTAAAACGATTGTAACGTATAACGTATTTTAAATATATAATTGTATGTTAAAATCATAAACCCGATCGAGTTTCTTGCCGGTTCTTCTCGATGACTGGGCTGTTTTCCGAACCCGTGGTAGTTTTCACGTTCATAAGCGCTTTCTTAGGGCCTAAATTGAATAAAATATTTTTGATTTTGATTTTAAAACTCAATATGTTTCTGCTCAAACAAAAAGTGACAACCCTAAACGGAACGCGTAAAGAGATTACGCTGAACTTGGTACTTTGTTATATTTTGATCAAATTCGAATTCCAAAAGCATTGTTCGCGTTATTTACGATTTTTAATAAAATCAGTAACGCTTTCAGCTGTCGGTAAAAGAATCTTCTATCCTTATACGTAATTATAAAACCAAATGTAAGAATTATTAACAAAACCCTACAGCGAAACGTTTTGAAATATTTTTAATTGTTCATTTGAGTATTCATAATTTAAAAAAAATACACTTTTTTCTATCGTCAATGTCGCACGTAAATCTTACACAGCCATTCCCAAAATTAAAGTGAGTCTCACTACAACTCATAAGTCCATAAATGTTGTAGACTACAGAGACTCCTAAATAAATAGACTGATAGCCATTATGAAAAATATTCTTATAATTAATTATTTATTTACTCAGATCTGTTTTTCGACGCTTCAAATCAGTTATAGGGTAACTTTGATACCTTACAAACCTTAGCGTTTGACCACAATCTCATCTGGCATTAAATACTGATGTTGTCTAAGATAGTAAGCGCGCTTGCTTTCTTGGCGATCAATTTTCAACATGAGAGGTAGCTAACAAGGCGGACTTAAAATAAGGCCCTACTATATTGCTACGGCTTCATCACGGTGTTTTCCATCACTGAAAGCTTCGGCGCTTTCGCAAGAATTCGGACATACTTCGATTGGAACTGTGTCTGAAAACGCTAACCCCTCATCGCTTTAAAACCAACTGGCTTGGTGATTTAGAAAAAGACTATCGAGAAATGGTATTATAGGTCCATTAGTGGAGCTGGCTTCATTATATATTATTAGGTTTGCGTTAATATATGCACTGAAATTATTAATGAAGGGACTTAATGGGTAAATCTGCCCGTGTATGTCTTCAACTTTAATAATATTGTTGTGTCTGTATTCAATTATTTTTTTGCAAATGTCGGACAATATGCCGAAACGCGACTTATGAAGATGGGCGCTTTTTGACACGTTTATTACTATGTTTATCTCTATGTCACTCATTTTGTAAAGATATTAAATAATATAGAGTAGTCTTTGGAACGGTTGTTACACAAATACTAGCTGGTCTAACTGGCGTTGGAACTTTTTTAAAAGACTGCAAAGAAGAGTAGGTTCTTAATTGGGTTGTATTTTATGTTATGTCTGTTACCACAAAACTTTATAATTTATAAACCGATTCGGAAAATACTTTTCTTATTGTAAAGAGGTTATTTTCAAGGGAGTGCTATTTGAATTTTATTAGGTATATTAGGTATACCAGGGAACTGCTTAAAATCGAATAGGATATTTATAGTTATTGTGATATTGGTGGGTGATATATATATATATATTTTTAATTTAACACGGAAATGATCTTGCATCCGATTGTTTTATGACAATCCAATATTAGGTAAGTACTTACGGACGTTCTGATGCATTTTTAAAGTAGATTTTTTTTCTATAAAATTTTGTATTTTTAAAATTTTATTGACACCAAATTTATAGGTGTTGTGAATATCCATTATGATCTATAAATAGAGAATTAATTAATAACGATTACAACGCCACCTATTGGATGCAAACATGACTATATAAAATTGTTTCAACACACACACAGCCCAAACAACCACAGTTGGGGCCGGAAAATTTTGCATAAAGGTACATTTCACATTATATATGAATACTCGGAAAGAATTTTTAGAAATTCAATCCCTGAAAATGTCAGTCTGTCAGTTATTATTTTATATATAAAAATAAAGTAAATAGTGGAAAAAAAACCCGCATAGGAAACGTATGCGAACCCACGGTAAATTGCTAGTAAACATAATTCGTTTGTGTATTTAATATACAAACAGTTGATAATTGGCAACTGAGCATATATGTATTCTATGTATAAAATCTAATAACTGTAAATAATAGTTTAATGTCTACGCACTGTACGAAACGTAACAGTAGGTGTAACAAACAACAAACAACAAACGTGTCATTGTAAGGTGGTTATTAGAACATTGAGATCAAAATCTCATTGAATAAGTATGAACAGACCACCTGCAAACAAACCTCAGGCGGTCGGTACGAATACATACAAAGGCTCAAGCGTCACTAAAACCTATTGTAGAATTGACCAAATATATAATTACGATCTATATTAGGAACTATTAAATCGTATGTTGTTATTATAGAATCGTTTTATTGTCTATGCGTCACGAGCTGTAATCATTTTGTCATTTTTTTTTTTTTTAATAGACAAGAGAGCGTTGCAATGATTTACGTCAAAGGATTACGAACTGAACCGATTTTAACTATACATATAGTGAATTAATTGTCTCATCACTGTCAATTCACTGTTTATTTAGTAAAAGTAATTAATAATATAGAAATGTTGTGTATCTTTGCAGGAGACTGATAAATTTGAAACTGTTTGATAGTTCAGCAAGAATAATGGTATACTCAAATTTGTTTTCGTGGAGAAAGTATGTATTCTCACTATCCTAAATTATATAATAAACACGAAACTAAGTTTGTCTATTTGTGTACGTTTTCAAGCCTTACCTACTCAACCGAGCGATATCAAATTTTTGCATTGCATTTTGTACAGACGTTGACAAGAGTAGAAAAAAAAACATAAAGTACCATTCATCAAGAAGAAATCTACTTTCTCGAGGGATAGGTGAAATTTAAATTAACATGAACGAAGCCGCGAGCACAAGCTAGTTATTTATAATATAACTCGCCGCTAGGTAGCGCTGCAGCACTTCAACTTCCATAAAGTTCAACCGACCGCCATGAAAATTGTTATTATCTAACTCAACTAATACAGCGAGCAGTTAGAATCTATATAATTAAAGAAACTTACTTTAAATTTGTTACACTAGCTGATAACTGCGACTTCGCTTGTCTCATTTATTATCTTAATAGTATATTTTATATTAATGGGGAAAAAACATCATCACACCGCTTGCCCCACTTTTCCACGGTAATAAAACACACATCACTAAAAACGTAGTACTTATAAATATTGCAGTTTCCTAAAACCTTGATAACTTTATATTAAATGAAGCTGTTGTCATCATTTTTATTCAAAATAAGGACCAAGTGTCTTAAGTTGTTCGTACCGTGATTTTCAGTGTAACGTGTATTACTCTCCCTTTCACACCTACTGTTTGTCGTATAATGCTTGCTTGTTCACACGTTGCGGTGACACCGGACAACCATTGTCACTCTCGGTAACAACAAGAAAACAATTAATTTTTTATAATTTTTTTTTATTTTTTTATTTTATAGGGGGCAAACGAACAGGTGGGTCACCTGATCCCAGGTAAGTGATCACAGCCGTCCATAGATACTAGCAACACCAGGGGAGTCGCAAGGGCGTTGCCGGCCTTTTAATATATGTGGGCCTCCGGCGCTCTCACTGGCCGAACGAAACGCAACAGTGCAAGCACTGTTACTTCACGTCGGTTTTCTGTGAGAGGGTGGTACTACCCCGGGCGAGCCGGCCCATTCATGCTGAAACCAGTAATAGCTTCAGCGTAGCTCTACCACCTACGTGAAAGTAATTTCTTATACATTCCTCAGAAATATTGCAATAATTACTAGTCGTAGTAATAAAATTAACTCGTAACTTTTTAAATAGTCAATTATAAGCATAAAGTACACATGTACTTACGCGTCCAGTTCTGCAAAGCCCTAACGCTAATTGAAAATTCTTGTTTAAATACTAAATTTAATTCTACGTTTAGGTATTCCTTTAACTTATCTCTAACTTTTACGATTGACCATCGAATCGCGTACGTTTTATTACTAATTTGAAGTTGTTAAGCTTTAGATTGCGTATAGATAGATAACGGTTGTGTTTAAATTTTGCAACTTATATAATTAGACCAATCATAATACTTGATAGAAATTTAGTCACTGGTTTTATGGCTAATTCTATCAGTTTATTAGTCGTATAATTATAAACATATATTAATTATTAATGTATAAAAACTTCGTAGATTAGCAGACCGAAAGAATCGTTAAGTATGACGAATAGATATTTGTAAATGAACGCTTCGTCTCCTCGACGCTACGGACACAAAAATATTTCCAAATTTCTTTATGGATAACACAAAAGGTTGTTACGCCATCGTAACACACCATAAGCAATGACCAAGAGTGACGTCCAACGGTACGCCAGGTGCACGAAGCATCGAGTCAGCAATTTCAGTGGAAACGTACGGCACACCGATTCCTCAGATCCCACGAGTTTTAATCGAGTCAATAATTTCAGTAGAAACAATCGGAAACCTGATCCCTCCGTTCCCACATTGCTTTGGTATAAATTATTAAGCCCAATTGTAATTTGGCCGTGTTAACCTAACATCGGTAGCACTCATACCCTATTAGTTTTATTTTGTACTTTCAAATAAATTAAGTTAGAGTAATTTGGTTTTTTATTGGATCCTCCGGCGCTGACCTTCGTAACTAGGTCGTAAATGGCTATTAAAGAAATAATAAAGACAATTTGTTGACAAACAGAGGAGGAAAATAGTTTTGTATTTGCCTGCTTTTATATATAGATATTTCCATTCACACATATATTCATAAATAAATTTATTTGTTTATAGAATTTCACTCCCAATATTTAATATCATCATGTCCTTAGAATGTATAAATAAATGGATATAACAAGTAAAATACTTACAGTAAACGCTGCTGTCTTCTGTAGTGCCGTTGACAGTGCCATCTGGCATCAGCTGAAGGTATCGGTTCTTGAGGAACATCTGTATTGTGCGCGAGGTGCCTGTGATGTGGCTGAGGTTCGCGGATCTTTGCGCGCGCGGCTCTGGTGCAGGGGCAGCGGCGCACGAGGCCAGCGCCAACGCCGCGAGGAAGAGCCGCAGCGGGCGCGTGCGCGGACGCATGGCGCGCCGCGCCCATGGCAGCCGCCCGGGCGCCGTCACTGCACAACACCGCCGGACATACCCCGCACTATCACTCAGACACTCCTGTTTATCCCTCAACGCTTACACGATTCACGGTCAAGCCAGTCGTCGAAGCCTCACGGTGACGCCTAAACGTGGTGCTTCTAATTTCGTAATTTCTCAACAGTTCGTTTATGTGAAACGGCACGCATCATTATTTTCATTTTAATTGCGCTCGGGCTGTTAATGTTGCATAATTTCAGTTTCCCTTGCGACACATCGACCTGTCTCAATTTACTCGGAGCCGCAAACGATACGATGTTTGCGGACACGGTGAACGGTGAACACAACACGATCTGTAACAAATAATGGTTTTGCGTTAATAATAGATTCCGTTGTACAAATTGGTAATCGATACGAAACGCACGTCAAGTATGTCTGTCGAGGACATTTACACATGTCATGCGCATGATCCTGTCTGGCAATTTTGCGGTCGCAAATTTCACACTAATGTATTATTATTACGGTTATTCTCGTACTTTCGTCTGTGATGATATTTACTGAGTATCAATATTGAAATAGAAATCTTCGAGGTAAATAAATACATAGTGTGTACATGAGTTGACGAAATGGAAACTAGAGTCGAGTAGAGATTTGTTTTTGTTAATAGTATAGAAGCACTTGATAATAATAACATATTGCGAACTAAATCTGATTTTAATCTATAACTGTATCAAATTTGCAATGACGACGCCACGATAATTAAACAACGTATATAACAAGATTGGGACCAAAGACCGAAATGATAGCAAATGTTCTACGAGTGAGTACATTTGATAATAAAGTGATGCATTCCATTCATGAACATATTATTTTGATTAATAAATAAGCTGTATATAAAATGTTTGGAATTGTTGGTAATTGATTCGGTAAAGAATAATGACCTTCTGATTTCATTAAAGCAACGGACATATGTATCATAAAATAAGCCCAAAAGTGTTAACTCTTGGAGTTTTCCTAAAGTTAGGGACGCAGTTTTTTTTCTAATATCAAAACGTATGACGCTGTTTTTAATACAACATTTTAATACAGTAAAAAGATTGCTGATATAATAATTAAAGTTGTTGAGCTAAAATTTAAAACTGCTGAGTAAATGTTATATAGTAGTAGAGACCGTGTATTAAAATTGCTATTATTTGGAACATTCTAGCAGAAAGAGATTTAAAGAAAGATAAGAGATATCGAGAAAACCCTTTAAATATTTACCTTAAAATATTAACTGTTTATGATGATAGTAACGAGAAATTAATTAAAAAAATACACACACAGATAAATCACGACAATTATAACTAGAAAGAATTGAAGGTGAGATATAACAAAAAAGAATCGGGGGAGTAGGTGTCAGTTCTACTAATTATAAGAAACTCATCTAACATATGTATTGAAGTTATGGAACGTTGTATCATGTTTCAATTAATCATTAGCAAGTTAGAATGACTTGCAACGAACTCATTTGATAATGATAGGAAAGATATGACGATATTGGCTTCCGTGTGAACAATATTGAATACATATTAACATCGGGCAATTAAAAACAATCTTTCAGCACATTTTACACTTCGCAGCTCACGTGTCAAGCATGTATAATATACAAACCAAATAGTCCCGAGTAAATATTGAAAAAGTAATTTATTTTTGCCCACGATTTGCGTTTAAACAAATTTATTTTTGCGCTTACAAAACAATTTTTCTCATGATCACATAAGCGTAATTTCCGCTTTTATGTACCGCAAAGGTTGCTTTGTCGCGTCGGATAACGCTATTTTAGATCCGAGTCGAAATTACAGAAGTAATAAACCTTTGGACGATGGAAAGGAAACGCTTTTTGAATTCCGTTATAAAAACGAAAATATTCCGCGGCGATAAAATTAAATTGGACCGAGGAACGCGTTACATTTTTAGATTTCAAAGCTTCGTCTCATTTCGTATCTGTTAATTGACTTTTATACTTTGTTAACATTGTGTTTTAAGATATATGTACGTATAATAACTTAATGTAAAGAAGATGTAAGAAAATGTTCATTTATCGAAGATTATTATTGTCATCATCAATCGAAAATTGAATTACAGAGAAGAAAAATTTCATTAGATTCTCGAGATCTTTAATGAAGTAAATTAAGAAAGCCTAAAGCTTTAACGTTTGTTTCAGTTTTCATTAATAATTCCCATATAGTTAATACTCTTTTTCTGGAATTCGTAAAGTCAACATTTGTCTGGAGATTTATGTGTTGCTTGTATTGTTGATCGGATTTCTGTTTGATAGCAGAAGCAAGCTTAGTAGATATCACGCATTGGTAATTGACCCGTTCCAACTAACTCCTCACCAGCAACGACTTACTATTGAACAGCTTTAAGACGAACCCTATTTGAAATTGGTCACTTATATTTTTAAGCTGTAAAGACCATATACTCGTATATGTAGGATATATTTGTACCTCTTTATACAATAAAAAATTTTGCAAACCATAACTGAAGATCTGTGCTACTTGCAGTATATAATACTGAGATTTTTCTTCACATATACATTCCAGTAAAAATTATCTAATATTTTAGGTTTATACACATTCATTTTTGTCTTTCATTTGTACGACGTCCGTTCAGTTAAATCTCTATATTTTTTTATGATTAACACAACTTCAGTTTTCAAAGGCACTTTAGTAGTTTTTTTTTTTTTTTATAAATTAATAATCGTGGGTCATCTGTCGTAATTTGTCAAATTAGTAGCATCTTACGTCTTATAATTCGATTATTGTACACAATTAGGTGTAAAATAACAACGGTGCATGAATTCCGAGATGATATAAAAACTCCTTGGATATAGTTCTTACAAGAGAGCGACCATCTTGTCGAAACATTGTGGTCATCACAAGATTCATTTTTAATTATATTTCCCAGTAGATATCTCTACAGTAAGAAAGTAGACAAGAGAAGAACAACAAAATCTGTTATACAATAGATTTCTTCTCGAGTTATTCTATTTCAAGAGTATAATTGTACGCGTTACTTATCGAATCACGTTCACTTCAAGACAAACGACGATAAATTCTTCTCGTGTCAAACAAAAATCTTTTCAAACAATTAACATAAAACCACTAACTAACCGCACTTGGCAACGTTGGAGGACTAAATCGTATTATGTTATAAATCCCCGCTTTTTTTAAATCGAGATGGTACGGATTGGGGTTATGAGAGTTTCGATTTAAATATAGACGAATAAAAAGGGGTTCTTTACAATGTTTTCGCTATTACAATAATTTTCTAAAAATACATAGTAATGACGTACGATTGTTATATATATATTCGTCCAAAGACTCTCTTACGTTTGTCAGGTTTTTGGGAACGGGCAGTGTATATAGGCCATATACGTAATAGGCTTGCAAGTTGACATCAATTTTGCTTAACATATCCAAAATGATTAACAAACTGTGTTTGTGGCTTAGTACACATGGGTATTAGAATTTATGAAGTTATTTTTATTATTAGCATTATTTTTTTTTTGTTTTTATACTTTATAGGTAAACGTTTTGGCCACAATCTCGTCTGATAATAAATGATGATGTGGTCTAAGATGGTTATGTCACGCTTAACCTTGAGAGGGAGACTGGCTCTCTAGTGCAGCTGCCGGAACACACCAACAGGTGCTTGGCGACGGATTTTCAACTTGAGGGTGGCAGCTAGCCAGACGGACTTAGAAAAAGCCCTACCACCATGCTATAGTGTCATCACGATGTTTTCCTTCACCGAAAGCTCCGACTCAGTTGCTTGGATTCGAACCTACGTCCTTCGACGCTGTGTCCGAACTACCAACTGAGCCACTGAGCCTTCCTGATGTTAAATGGCGATATGGTCTCAGATGGTAATAACGTAATAGAAAAACAACTCTTTACATTTCCCAGCTATGAGACCGTCCCTCGGCTAATATTCGGTAACATCGGATCCATCAAGCGTAACCATGTGGCAATACTTTACAAGCCGGCGTGACACTCGAAACTGACAATGGGCTCTTCATCTCTAGTAATTTAATTATATTTCCAATTGTATTATGCTGTTATACTATTTTACTGTGATAATATTAAAAAAATGTACGGTTAAGAAACCTTCGTAAGGAATGATGTCATTTTAAAGTAAAGTAAGGTAAAAAAAAATGATGTAACATTTTAGGTTAAATGTACATTCATTAAAAATTAGACAGAAAATAGTTTATTTGAAGTGCCATCGATACTTATTATTCAAGTTTCTTTAACAGAGACTGTATATATATTGTAGATTAGTACGATCGTAGATACGTGAAGTATGACCAATAGAGATTTAAAATGTAAATGCCTCGATTCGTGGATGATAAGGAAAAATAACTATTCGCAATTTTTTGAAGCAATGCTTCTTATAGGAGGACCTTTACAATTGTGATCCGCAACCTTTTTATGTGACAATAAATGGTGGAGTAACACTGTGCCGGGTAGAGTGTTGAGAACACTGGTTCTCGTCCGATCACCGAAGTTAAGCAACGTCGGTCGCTGTCAGTAATTGAACGTCTGGGAACACTGCGTGACGTTGGTTTTTTGTTGTACTTTTTATAATGATATTTTCACATTTTTCGTATGGTCATGCACACGCACACTTTATTATTTGCAGTTTTAATGACATTTCTACGCGTCCAGTAAAAAAGTTATATAACCAATAGCGCACGATGGTCATACTCGTACGCTCATACATTTGTACACATTAGAAAAAGACACAGAGAAAGATAAAATTGCATAGATGGGGTAACAGTTTTTCCTTACGTGACGATTTTTAACAATAGACTCCTACGGTAGATTGTTACCCAAATTTATTCATCATTCACGTGACTCGGACCATATTACTATTATTACAAAGTTTACTTATTTGATTAAATATCACGCACCTTTCACGACTGACTTATTGCTCATCGAGATACCGTAAAACCCAATAAAATTGCGACAACACTTAAGTTCTCTAGAACTTTCCTAGCGCATACGCATACGCAATGGGTACGCAATCTAACATAGTTTTCCTACAGGGCGATTACCGCCACATATATAAAATCTAATATCCTGTTGGATGATTGGCTTGGTAGTATATCGCATCATTATTTGAGGGGTAAACGTCGACATTGTGAAAATGTTATTTCGTTAAAGCAAACGTGGCAACCCTATCATCGGCAGCGCATATTAATAAATAGAGCGTTCGAAATATCTGTGTCGATTTAAAATTCTCAAAGTTTTACATTGACACATGTATATAGAAATAGCCAGTTAATTAGGTGTGGTTATGTTAATCTAAAAATAAGTAAACATTTCGTTAACCAGTTCAAGGAACGAATTAAATAAATCTGAGGTTAGGAGAGAGTGGAAATTAGTGTGTAGTTGGTGACAGTTGATCGTTGGGAATAATAGCACATTTATTACTAGTACAATGAAATAAACGCATTTATCGACAATGTTTGTAAGAAAAAAAAAAATTTATAATTTAAATTTTTGGAAAAAATGTCGAGCTGTTATTAGAGAATTTCATTCAGGAACTGTTCATTGGAAGAAAACATTGGAGTTGTCAGAATTATAATATTCTATCGATTTTCCAGTGCCCATCACCTCCAGGCACATATCCTACGGTAGCTGCAGGTCGTGATCCTCCGTTTCGCGGGTCTTCCACCGTAGGAGAGGAGTTTGGCGGTAATTATCTCATTTGTTGTTTGTTTAGTGCACTCGAACACGCAGTGATAAGTAAAGTCGAGAAATTACAATATTTATAGCCTGAACTAAAAATAGACAAGCTTGAGAGTTATCATGCTCAAATAAAAATTATAATCAGTTAAAAAATGCATTATTATATATGTTTATATTATCTACGATAGTGTATTTAAAGGGTTATTTTTTTTTAATTTAAATAATAATTAACTTAAATTAAAAAAAAAAATCTTTGGATTTCGTAGCACACTAAAACAACTTATGGAATGGGTATATATCTTTATAGGTTATTGAGCGTTTGACCACAATTTCGCTTGATGTTAAGATCAATTTTTTTTCTGATATTTGTAACTGGATAAAAGATATAATTATAAATTTTCAACTTCGCAAAAATTGTCATTATATATTTTCTTTAAATACTATTTCTTTACACCTATAACTTATTAATACTTGTGACAAAACGTCTGTCTACAGGATTCGCATAAAAATGCATATAGATAGATATATTGCATCGGATTACGTTTTACGCGAAGTGTGAACTGACTTGACGCTGCTAAATATACCGCGTCAAGTTTGTCCGCTGATAAAATGGTTACAGGTTAGATATACCGGGCGTTCGCTCATACGACAGACTTTGGTCGCGTGTTGTTATGACAATGCTATGCGGAAAGGATAGCCGGTGATGACCACGTGGCGCTCTTCGTTTGCCTGTTCCAGAATTAATATAACATATTTCAGTAATAACGTCCAGAATGTGTAATTTCTTCTGAAACCTTAATTCTTTATATTACTACTCTGATTAAGTATATATCACTAACTGATACCTATTACTTCGCCTACGTTGTTTATTGTATTGAAAGCGAAACTCTTTTTTCCTTATACAGTTTATATGTAAACAATATTATCTCTTTACTTCCCCTCTCCTGCGCATGCGTACTGCACCGTTTGCCCGATTTCTCCACGGCAATACAAAGATATAGTTTCACTCGTAGTGCTTACAAAAATAGAAGTTACTTATAACTTTATATTTAACTAGCGGGTCCGGCAGACGTTCTCCTGCTCTAATAATTTAAAAAATCCTGTAGTTAGAAAGCAGCGCCACTTGAAGGGTCGAAATGTGAATCTAAACTATTCTTGAACCCACCTGTACAAGCATAAAAATATCGTTGAAATCAGTCCAACCGTTTAGAAGGTGTTTAGTCAGATATACATGTACAGAAGAATTATATACCTAATATATAAAGATGAATCTATTGTACTTTTTATTAGATAAGGAGCAAGCGTTTACGGAGTAATACTAAAAGAATGGTCGAAACCCATCCATTACTTTTCTATTATTTTATCTATATAGACTAGTAACTGGCCACGACTTTGGCCGCGTTAGATACATTACAGAACTTAAAAAGAATAAAAATGACGAAACAATTAAATGTGCCAACGCTTATTGTAATTCGTCGAACAGTGTTGGAGTTCATCGACCTTATATATGCGAAAATTAATTTTTATGTATAGAAATAATACAATATCGAAATGTCTTCATAGAATATTATTTTTTTTATTATCACGGTTAGTATACACAAAATATTTATTTAATATGTCTCCCTCCTACTAGCGTCGTACGACGTAAGGCGTGTAACAAGGTCGAATAATTTACATAGTGATCTAAATATCGACTGAGGTGTAAAGAATCGTGTTTTAATTCACTTTAAAATTTGTATTATTAATTCATTTTCATTTCATAATGAGGTGTCATTGATTTTGAATGAGTAAAAATTAATTTCCATATATTTATGTGATGAAATATGAAATGTATATTTGGAGTTATATAGACACTCAAGAATTTATTTATATAATTTTATAAGATAATAATTTTCTAAATGTCGATGTTCTTCGTATACCTGTTTTTGTGCGATAGGAAATGACTACTCTGCCATTAAGAAATATGCAATTCATACTATAATTATAAATGTGAAAGTGACCACTACCGGACAATGAAATTTTACATGCACATTTTCAGGGTCAGCAAAGGTCATAAGGTACCTACTGCAAGAAGAAATCGCGGGCATTAGCCAGATACATATATTCAATTGTAGTAATGTTCACCCGCTAACCATTATTGAATATTGTCCCAAAATGAATTTATGAAATAATTCGATAATTAAAAAATATATATTTGAAATTTAAATTAAACACAATTAATGCGTATAACTTGTTATATGTCGGGAATCTCACAACAAATAATCGTCAATTATAACAACTTTGTCACTTTCAAACAACGAAATTAAGTATGTGCTGACTTGAAGATAGGGGGAGAATGTAACTGTCCCCAAAAAAAATTTTAGTGGTAACAGTAAAGCTCATTTATTTGATTGATGAAAGCGTTACTTTGCTGAAATCCATCATTAAAAATTAGGGTGATTGTTACTTCGCACTTCCGCTTGGAATTGTTTGGCCGGTATCACATCTTACTCCAAATCGACGACAGGTTCAACCATCCGCCAATGCCGAGTTCAACTGTCAAACAATAACGCCTTTTAATTAGTTTTAATTGTTTCACAACCGTTTTCTGTTGCAGTAAGTTGTAAAAGTGGCCAAACAATTCCAAGCAGAATTGCGAAGTAACGTTTACCCTGATTTTTAGTAAAGCTCATCAATAACTTCGAAATACAAATAAAATAAAGAATCATACTCTCGCACGTTAAATATCATAGATATATGTTTGTCTTCTTTTAATATTGCTTTTTCGCTTCATCCAATATAAGAAACACTGTATAATGTATTTTTTCTCATTTTCTCGCACGTTTAATCCTATAAATGAATATATTTGTCTCATTTTAATGTCCATAGACAGAGGAGAAAATATATCGAAATGATTTGTCTTCTCCTATTTATATATGTATAATATAAACATTCTTTTTTACTTCAACATTGTGATGTATTGAAACATCTCGCTTCCATTAAATAGATTACAATGATTTATATGTTTATGCATCGAACGGAATTTTAAAAATAATTATAAAAGACCACATACGTAGTAGAGATATTTTATATCATTTCTATCAGTAAAACGTGCCTAGATAACCGCTAGATTCCGTACGATACATTACAATCCGGTCACTATTATGTGTCGCATCTGAATTTTAAATGTATTTATTATTCAATTATGCTTACAAATTGCTGTCACCATGATGTTAATGTTCGAAGTGGGACTGTGTATATTGCCGCAGGAAGGAAAAAGGGTACATCTAACAAATAGAACAAACCAGAGAGAAATCGAAAAATCTGTAGTCTGCGCCTATATCGAAGTACGTATAATTCGTTTTTTTGATGAATTGTGATGTTAGGTGTTAACTGTATTTTAATAATACCGTTGAAATCAAAATATAGCAACAGCGTAGCGATAGAAATACTTGTTATTAGGTATGGAGTATTTTAAAAACTATTGACTTGTCTAATTATTTACTTACAAATATGATTATGATACGAGACCTCCAGTCTATAAAAATCATAGTAGCTCGTTGATTGTAATGAAAATTGGTACTATTTTTGTTATACAACAAAACATAAACACACACAAACAATACTTGAATATATATTTTCTTGTACATATTGTATACGTGTACTATAATGATATTATCGAAGCGTTGCTTTTTCTATGTAACATTGAAAAATAAACTGCGTATTCAAATCAACCTTTAGATGTCCATGAAGATCATTTTAATTTTAAAATTGGAATAGGCAAGTTGATAAGCAATATATTAGAATTTGATGAAAACAAAATACTGACACCGGCAAATATTTTGACGACAACAATTAAAAAAAAAACGGCGGAATGTCCTAATTATAAAGAAAACGTGGTAGACGTACACGAACATTGAAATATAAGAATCCAAAGTGACACAGTAACAATCTGATAGCTTATTGCCGTTTTATCTACAGTCGGATCTGTACCATAATAATCGTCTGTTTGTATTAGTGCATTCTCAAGTCAACATTGCGCAACGTCGAAGAATGTTTGAATAGATTTAATTGAGGTACATTCACGTTCGACAAGAAAAATACTTACTAAATATCACAAGAAAGAAGACGTATAATTATTTAATTCCATATTATACATCAGATTTATATATCTGAACTAGAATTTCCTTGCGGCTTCGCACGCGTTGTCCGTGCTAATATTGTTTTTAACTGACGAAAAAATTACGAAAGTTTCATACAAACTTTCCTCCTCTCTTTCATCACCTTAGGGATTGAATTTCAAATAATCCTTCCTTAGTACTCACTTACAGTATAAAAGTAACTCGTCTACAAACATTTACAGCGCTAGCTAGCTCCATAACTTTGGTCTGTACGTTGTTATGTCAGCCAGTCGGTCATTCTTTTATATAGATTTTGAAATCACCAACAAAGACTTGGCAAATATAATGTTCATAAAATAAAGAGGCTCAGTAGTTACTACATCTGTGGGAAGACGCTTTAGAGGCTTTCCATTCAGCACCAAAATGCCTAAAGAAAAAGTCTTACAAAAGTGTGAGTTACAATACTATGTCGAAGTGTTGCTTGTACTATGTGATGTTTGCGTATTTGAAACATAGAGGGATACCGAAATAATCAAATATCCATTTCGAGTTGGCCTGTTTTATCGTCATTTTGCTTAGTTGAATCTAGATAAATCTATCCCTCGGTAAAAATACTTTTTCTAGATGAGAGCTACCTCATTTTATTCTCTGCCCTTTGATAACGTGTATGCAAAAATTTATATTTAATAGTTTAGCAGTTAAGAAGTGAAAGCATAATAAGCAAACAAACAAAAGTCACATTTGCATTTATTAGTTAGGATGGAAAACACATACACAGAACTAATAAATTATGTTAATCATAAAATATTCAGTTACGTGCGGAAAGTAAACCTGCGTGGCTCAATAATAAGACTTTACCATTTTGCCACGAGGCCTATCAAAAAAAAAAGAATGTACTACACATCAGATTTGCAATGGAAAAGAATTCGCCAGCAGTAATAGTGCCCTATTAAATAATACGTCAGTAGAGATAACAATTACCTACTCAATATTAGCAGGTTATCAAACGACTTTGCAGTGTCAACTCCTGGCGTTGATAAGAAACGTTTATTGAATACCACGATGTTTGTTTTCACATAGTTTTCTTGCTCATATACCGTGTATGATGTCTAAATGAACGATTTAAGAGTTAAAAGTTTGTGCGCTACATATTTATTTTTTAAAGTGAAAAATTCTTTAGCCGCGTCGAACGATTTTTGGTAGTAGAAAAACTTAGCGTTACCGATGACCTCGACATGCTAGTAAAGCGTCACCGATATGCTTTTATCGGACATTATATACTCAACTATATAGTATGCTTGTTTGAATCTATTGATGGGTAAAATCTTGTGATATCGCGTCACCGACCATCACCGATGTCCTTGACATGCTCGTGACGTATTACGCTTGCGTCAGACTATCGACACGTGTACAAGTACATATGTACATGTAATATTAATATTTTGTATTAAGCTTGTGCAGCCAATCATATGTTTGATTAATTAATAAATTGTATAAAAATTGGTATTATTATTATTACTCGGGAGTGTCAATAGATGTGAAAAACCAGAATAATGTTAATAATTTTACAAAATATGAAGTTTAAAAAAATTTAGACTATAACTAATTTGAACATTCAAAAAGGAACACAGTTTATTCCATTGTTTTGAGTTTTCACTTCTATCGGCTGTTCCTATGTGTTTTAATTAAATAAAACAGAGATCACGAATAAAAAAAAATTGTATGATTTCATTAACGTTCAATCGGTTAAACGTATGTATGTATAAATATGGATAAACTACTGGATACCTTCGACTTCGTCTGCGTTTTATATTTCAATAAAGGATTACATTTGCGCGAAACCCTTTTTTTAAGATAAAAGTTGCCCAAGTTACTCCCTATAACATCAACTACCTGCCAGTGAAAGTCCCGACAATATCGGTCCAACCGGAACAAACAGACAGACAATAATTTTGAAAATTGGCTTTTTTTTTAAGAAGCATTATATATACACTTTCATATGTATTTTAGTAAAATCCTAATATTTTCACATTAGAAACTTCCTAAATTTTATTCAAAATCATTTTTTTATTCACTTCAGACCCCAAGAAGGCGCGCCTACGAACGTCAAAACTGCAACCTGTTCTGGAAACCATCGAATCATCCAGAAGAACCGGCAAGAAACTCGACCGTGTCTATGTTTTTAACGTACATATTTTTATAAGGCATTTTTAGTGGATGCACAAAATGAGATGTCACTTCCAGACATATATATATTTGTATAAACTAATCAATATAAAGTATAGTACAGTATACTCGTATAGTAAGTATAGTACAGTGATACTTGTAGGTGGTCATCACTACAACAACGTAATATACGTCATTACACTGTTGTCGATTATCTTTTGTTTATGGGAATTATTATTCTTCTATATATACTCGTATACAAAGTGCGAACAAGCAAGCGTTATGCAACAACTAATAGGTGTGAAAGAGAGAGAGAGCACTTCACGTTGCTCACACTCAAAGCCGTGATACAAATAAAGAATAGTCATTTCATTTTCATTTTACTTTTACATGTTGTAATACGATACAAAACATCAAATTAGACAAAGGTTCGATCACTAACGAGAATTTATATTAGGAATTGATGTAAAACGATACCACAGCGTGCTTCGTTATTGATATGTGGCCATTATTTGCTATCTATGCTAAATTTCCGGAAAAAATATAGTATACAATACACGGTCAGTCTATAATAAAATGTATATTTATGACACATATTTAAAAAACAGAAATAAAATTTTGTAAATAGTGAAGAATATTATATAGACATTTTTCACATTGACATTGACATATGTTACTTAAACTCTTGCATTTCATTAGTTAGATGCCTTTGTTTGGTAGTGGGTGAGTTACTGTAAACTAGATTTTGACTCTGTGAATGTTTGTGAGATAAGAAAACAATACAAATTGTATGACTAAAATCGCTGACTCGATATAGGACTCCAAACCGATAATATTTACTGCGGTTTCTTGATGTTCCTGTACTGCTACTTTTAATGCATAGATAATACGTTACGGCGGAAGAGTAGAAACAAATCTATCTTTTATTTCTTATATCGTTAGTAACTTTTTTATTTATTTCGATAACCATAGTAAAGAATATATAGGACTAACAGTGTCGAGTATATTGTGATAGCAAATGTTTAAAATTGAGAAAACTGTTATTTTCAACCATCAAATTAGTGTTGAATATTGAAGCAACATACAAATCTACAAAGGTGTATTACTTCTCACACTTTAGGCACCAATATTGGTGGCGAAACAAATCCACATTCGCAGTTAGTAGTTATCGGAGTGCTGAAAAAGACAGAACATTTTCTTTTCAGTCTCTCTTTCATAGTGTCGAGGTTATCGTTACAAAGACGTCTCTTTTTTGATCAAAACGTTATTATGAAATTTGGAAAAGCGTCGCGCTGTTTCACTCAGCAGATTGCGTTCACAAAAATGCAGTAATCATATGTTCCCCTATAACTTTGATATTTTGATATTATTAGCGACCACTCGCGACTTCGTCTGCACTTGTACCTTTATAAATAACGGCAACAAATACATTATCTTCGCGTAACTTACTTATTTATCGATATATTTTAGCTAATTTACATTATCATCATCAGCTTGTAAGAGACCTACTGGAGAACTGCAAAGCGACACCTAAAAGAGACACCATGAAGTTGGTCGGTAATTTTCTGTCAAGTTTTCGTGAGAATTAATAATGATATTGAAAATAGTTGTCCAAATATATATGAATATGCAACACGTTTTTTATATCAACTGACATAAAAAAAATTGGCATACATAAATACCTATGTGTATTTGTGATGTGTTGAATGATTATTTATTGTGAGTATTTATGATAAAATTGTTTTTTTTTTTTATATTATAAACCTTTTTAAGTGCGTTTATAAATTTGAGGACAGCTGTCGGTATGTACTATTCTTTTTATTTGTGTACATTATATGTTTTTTTTTTTTTTAATCCGCTAGCTACAATGAAAGGACTCTCGAAAATTAACACAGATAAAACACGTCGTTCCAATGAAGTTCTTTTCAGAAGAAGTGTTAGACACCAGCCAGTTAATATTAGACATAGACGAAGAAATTTCGTCAAACATGCAGTTTTCCACGAGGCTGGCGACAATAGATAACGTGCCGGGGCAACGACCCGACGCCGTGATGCGACAGAAATACACCGTTGAAAACAAGACCAAGCAATTAAGTATACTATTTCTAGTTGTCATTTTTAGCGAAGTTTGGCACCATGTCGCGCTCCGGCACGGATGATCCCTCGGCCCACACCCGATTCTCTTTGATCTATTGATGGTGCCTGTCATTTTTCGAGTTTCCTGTATATTACGTGAAATCGATTTATTATTTTGGTCATTCACTTTATTTTTTAATCGATTTTGTATAAAAATTCGTTTCTGTTCGTATTTCTCGTCTTCTGAGACGGATAAGCTTCTTAGGTGGTGTTCCTATTGCGATCTATTTTTTTTTTATTGTTACATACCAAATCTTTTAACTCGTCAATATTCTCAAACTCTTAATATTCAATATGTCACGGGACTGGCCTTTGAACTAAGAGGTCGAATGTTATGATAGTTAATAGTTTTTTGACGTGGCATATTATAGTGTGACCTTGCTATAATTTATTTATATAATAATACTAGCAGGCCTACTACCTGTCACCTGTCAGTTTCATCGCACTCGGAGACGAGCGCTGACGGTACTCGGTCAAGATGACCACTAGGTCAGAGGTACAACAGTGGGTCTTTACATGCAATATCGCAAATCGTAAACGTATATGTTGGTGAGATACACATTCATACCTACGAGTGTATCACAGCGTAAATATATTTCGAATCTGACAATGTTGACTTTTCTTACAAAATTTACTTTTCTGTTGTGTGTGTGCACGTTTGTAAGATGCAGTGTGACATGTATTGTTTGCTAGAGAATGCGATATCACTGTATTGCGCCAGCATCGGTCTAGAAGTCGCCATTCAGGAAGATCTAACTTAAGCTCGAAATAACGCCGAGAGCGGCCACGGCGCGTCTGCGGGAGTGGAATTAACCGCCTGTCCTAGTCACGCCCGTCTTCGGGCGTAACGCCTTTTATGTTCTTCCACTCTAACTGGATAAAGGGTAGGGATAAGTTTTTAGTCGCAGACGAAACCTTCCCGCCATCAGATACGAAATTCTCGTAAAACACCAAATAATTTTCAAATAATCGTTAGTCGCGTGGACGAGATAGTTTTTAATAAAATTAACATAAATATTCAAAACGACGGAACAATTATTATATATACAATAACCTATAAATTTATAATTTTTGAAACATCGAACTTGCGTTCTAATCTTTCCTTTTTTATTTTTATTATACTTATTCGTTTTTCAATGTCGAAGGGAAATATCACAGTATACGGAGGGCTGAGCTATGGCTTCAATAAAAACATAAACATATCGCGGCCCAGTCGTTTTCCTGTCAGAATGACATGCTTCCACGACAAGTTTTTAATAAAGGGGAGACAAATTATTAAAGAGGGGTGGCACGTGATTATTTTTTCAATATTTCAAACATGTCTTCGTGACATTTTGAGATTATTCACGCAATCGAATGACTCCAATTTAATCTGAGACAGAAAAATCGAAATCATATTTTGTATAAAGGGACAGACATATATTTTGTTTCGGGATTGAGTTTTATTTACTACTTCAGGCAAATTGACAATAATCACATCAATTAATGTTTTAAATTTCGATAAGGATGTATGGTTGTATTACCCTTGCCTGTGTCTAGAAATAGCGGGAACAAATGCCAAAATTATTAATCTATGGCCATAGAAAATTATAATAGTTTAACAATCGTCTCGTTCTGTAAATTCCACCTATTTTACTGATTCGTAATGCTATTTTTAAACAAGAATAGATAAAAAATACAGACGAATGTACTACAATAATCTTATGCGCCCTAAAAAGTATCGAACTCCCTGGTCCGCTGTTCAATTTTAAAGCACTTATCACAATCTGACAACATTTTGTAAAAATAATACATTCCCTTATTTCTGATAATTTATAATACATTTTATTTGAATACTTTTCCATATACATTATAATCCGAGAGAAGCATCTATAGCTCTCAAGCTCGTCCTTGTCGCGGAAACAGCCTGCAATAAACACTACAGGCAGTTTTTATATGGATCATCTAACGTAAGGTCGGCTTTACGCGATGTAACCGTTACATTTGTTTTCAACGCCATCTATCCGTTATTTGCGAACTGCATTCTCAAATGTACAAGTCTTCAATGTCTGATATCGTTTTATGTTTTTAGATAATTTGTTTTTTAGCATCATCCAACCCCTTATTGATGGAAATTTTAAGCCTTCTGTTTAATTACCAAGGAGTACATTTGTGTTGTCGCGTTCAGTTGTGAAACGAATGCGCTAAGGCAACTTGATTTGTAGCCAGAAAATTAAGAATCAATATACCAATTTTAATAATTTAGAAATATATTATTGTTTATGTCTTATTGATTGAAGTGTACTTGACTAACAATTATGTTTGATTTTTCATCAACTACGCAGTCCAGAATGTTTATTGTTATGCATTCATTTTATTTAAGACTAGCTGTTGCCCGCAGCTCCGCATGCATAATTGTAAATTACTTAATATAAGATCAGCTATCTGTTAGTGAAAGTTCCGTGAAAATGATTCAAACGTTTTGAAGATAGCACTGCAAACGAAGCCATGAGTAAAAGCTGGTCCTAAATAAAAAAGCTTTAATTACTTTTTATAAC
Organism: Antheraea assamensis; assembly: GCA_035772565.1. NCBI lineage: Eukaryota > Metazoa > Arthropoda > Insecta > Lepidoptera > Saturniidae > Antheraea > Antheraea assamensis. The sequence goes on from JAQQSE010000001.1 coordinate 2,462,161, forward strand.
GTTAGCTATCTGTCAGTGAAAGTCCCATGAAAATAGGTCCAATCGTTTTGGAGATAGTACTACAGACGAAGCCACGGATGACAGAGAGTCTAAAATAAAGTAACCTATATCACCCGCTATAATTTTAACTATCCGTCAGTGAAGTTTCTGTCCAAATCGGTCCAGCCGTTTCGGAGATTACCCGAAACAAACAGACAGACCGACAAAAATTTTAAAAATTGTATTTTCATTTTTGTTATATGTAATAGATTCGTTATTGAGTCGAGTGTAATTTACAAATATATATTAAAACATTATTTTTGTTATTATAAATAAAAATGTAACGAAAGAAAATCATATGAGATGCCTAAACAACCGACCTAGCGACCCCATGTTCATAGCGAATACGCATACATCAATCTAAAAGCTGTCAATTAAATCGGACGCGATGACGGTAAAATTGTAAATACGGTGTAAACGGACTTACTTTGACGTTAACGTTACATTTTACGACGTGAAACGGTTTCGACGGCGTATATTTACGACAATTGAATAACCAAATATAAACTCCAGTACACTAGCTCGTGACCGTGGGTATGTATGTCGACGCGGTGATACTGTTTCGAGACATTGAATATAAATGAAATATCATCAGAAATCAATATTCTACTATAGTTTTTTTTCCTCATTTCTCGAACTGACTATACGCTGTTGGCTTGATGAGCCTGCTTAGTTACACCGGACTCGTAAGGCGCAGGATTATGACGCTCGGCCGCGTGGCAACAAGCTCGAGGGTACTACAGTGGCCGAACCTCTTTTGTAGGTGGTAGAGCTACGCTGAAGCTATTACTGGTTTCAGAATGAATGGGTCGGCTCGCCCGGGGTAGTAGCACCCTCTCACAGAAAGCCGACGTGAAGTAACAGTGATGGCACTGTTGCATTTCGTTCGGCCAGTGACAGCGCCGGAGGCCCACATATTTAAAGGCCGGAAACGCACTTGCGACTCCCCTGGTGTTGCTAGTGTCTATGGACGGCGGTGATCACTTACCATCAGGTGACCCACCTGTTCGTTTGCCCCCTATAATATAAAAAAAAATTGTGAAAAAATTGTGATCGTCGTCGTCGTGATTTGTTTTTTTTTGCCGTTTCCCAAAAAGCTACTTTTCTAAGTTAAGCCTTTACTTTACTAAGGATGCGACATGTACATAATGTATTTTCATGATGATTATGGTGAATAAATAATAAATGTACATCAGATGAGATTGTGGCTTTAGCATTTACCTTTTAAGACTTTACCTTTTAAGATATGAAGTAATATAAACATATCCGTTCAGTAGTTTGGTCATGAAAGAAAGATAAATATCTATTCCCACAACATTTTTTGTTTACAATATTACCACTACATAGTATAAAACAAAGTCGCTTTCTCTGTCCCTATATCCCTAAGTATGCTTAAATTTTTAAAACTACGCAACGGATTTTGATGCGGTTTTTTTTGTAATAAATAGAGTGATTGAAGAGGAAGGTTTATATGTATACTAACATAAATTATATAGTGTAGAAATACTGTTATTTTTGAGGTAACTCCAAATTCAACGCGTGCGGGCAGTAATGAATAAATCAAAACTACTGGATCGATTTTAATCATTTCTTCAGTGAATGACATAGGCTATATATTTTATACCCGTGCGAAGCCGGAGCGGGCCGCTAGTTTAATATACAATTATATAAGGTAGTTCTAAATATATTCAAGTTTCTTTTTTTAGACATAAATAAAAAAACATCGCTTCATTATAACCCGTTCGACTGATGAACCCAATATAAATAATGTCATGGACATAAACCCATCAATGAATGACACGACCGCAATGATCTAGAGAGGGCGCGTGTGCGTGATCTAGTGTCAGATAGTTCCGCCGCGAGAGGTGCTCACGCGCACGCGCGCGCACGCGAAATATCGTATCTAAATCGGTCGCGGGCAGACCGGAGTTATGCATTGTCCGGTGTCACCGCAGCTTCTGGTTTCGGGAACTAATCAACATTCTATTTTCATTCGTAACCGGTTTTTTAGCCATCTATATATCGTTTATTTTGTATTTGTCATATACGACTCACTGCCAGTCGTCTACGATTTCGTTTACTTTTATATCTTCACTAGCTATTTCACGCGGCTTCGCACATATATTACGTCATTATCGTCTTACCCTTATCCCACCTATGTAGGGTTAGCACAACATGTTTTCGCAAGTGTTTTGTATATTTTTCGCTGCATGATAAGAATATATGAGACACTATGTACAGTTATACAGTTATACTCCTCTTTAAACTTAAACTCCAGTCCTATTGTGAGATTTTTTAGTCGTCTTTTGGGATATTATTGATAAAGTACAGTAACACGTAAACTCGTAAATTACTAATAAATTAATTATATTACTGTACTCATTATAATGAACTAACCAATTACGAAGCGTTGTTAACGTGACGTCACTCACTCACGATTAGAGATTGTGTTTCTTGGAACGTTCTCGAACTTTCCTGTTAGTATTGGGAAGATGTTCAAGACTTCACATCTCTATTAACAAGACAAGGTCAAGATCGAAAAAAATTAAATTGTACTTTAAAAGGCTTAAAGTGATCATTATTTATTTTTTTATTAATATACACTTTTATTATTTAATAATTGTTCGTAATAGCGACTTAAAAAATGTATTTAAAATTTTTATCCAGAACCTTAACCATTATGAGGTACCTATTTAATCTAGGATTGTTATAAACCTACCAATATCTCAGCCACTACACATTACTTATTCGCTTTTGAAGAGTTCCTTGGTTCCTTCGAAATCCCAGGTTCGATGCCGTTGAATCGAATATAGAACCCACTTGAAAATATACCTTTTCCAATAAAAAATATTTTTTCAAATCGGTCTATAAATCAGGACATTACATGTCATTTTATTTGCATTAATTTTTGTATTACATTTTATATTATCGTAATAGTTTATTGTATCAAATTTTGATTTATTCGACAATGAATACTCTGAAAGATACCAACTTTATTAATTCAAGTCAATAAGCACCGATTTACGTGATACAAAATCCTGGAATTGCGAACGCGAATTATGTTATAACAATCGCCAACGTTGAAGAAAAATCACGGTACTACAAAATAATCCCAAGGAGGGTTGACGTCAGGCGCAGGCGACCGTTCGTATAAATTAAGCCTTGAAATCATACATCACAATATTACAAACATAGTGGTGCCGACCCTACTTAACCGGGATAAGGATAAAAAGAAGTCTATAAATCTGGAGCAATTTTGAGATAGTAATCATAAAATAAACAATACAAGTTAATTAAGAACCTCTTCTTTTTGGAAGTCCATCAAGAAATACAAACGGCGGTTTATTTATTTCAATTATTAATTTGTATATAATATTTTCTCTCGGAAGTTTTAATGCTAGATTATTCTAATATGAATCTCCTGCTCGTTCGATTCCCGAATTGGAGACGGGAAACTGTTAGTAACGGGTAAAACGCGTAGCTAAACTCGCGGCCGGAACAAACGACAACAAAACGAAGCATTGACAGAACAACCGTTATCGCTAAAAAACTGTCTATGATTAGACTAGATTGTGAAACTGGATCGTGTACGGCTCTTGTCTTGTTATTTATATATAGACGAGATCATTGTTATACGTTAATAAATCGGTTTTATTAAATGTCGATAATAGAGATAATTGTGTCTGGTGTTTGGGGTAGTTTGTGACTCACGAATGCCGTTGAAACTCAAGGGGAAGGTGTATAAGACTATAATCAGACCAGCCGTGTTATATGGATCCGAGTGCTGGGCTACGAAAGAGACGGATGAGAAAAGATTAAATGTGGCAGAAATGCGAATGTTAAGATGGATGTGTACTGTAACTAGAATGGATAAGATTAAGAATGAGTATACCAGAGGAAGTTTGAAAATAGCACCATTTACAGAGAAGTTGAGGAGTAATAGGTTAGCATGGTACGGGCATATTATGAGAAGAGATGAAAGTCATGTAACAAGAAAAGTGTTTCGAGTTTGAAAGTGGACGGATATAGGAGTAGAGGAATACCGAAAAATGTGTGGATGGATTGTGTGAAAAATGATATGTGTATAAAAAGTGTGAGTACTGAGATGACATCTGACAGGGGAGAGTGGAAAAGGAAAACATGTTATGCCGACCCTACTTAGGTGGGATAAGGGTAAGATGGTGATGACAATTGTTCCTGAAATTAAATATGGTAATACAATTTCACACAGTTTCGCTTCGATACAAATTATTAATAATTTAAATTATGATAAACAAATAGCAGATTTTTTTTTAATATGTTATAAGTTTTATTGTTCGAACACAATCTCACTTGATGTTAAATGATGATGTTGTCTAAGACAAACACGCTAAATCTGTACGGGACCTCACTCTAAAATGCAGCTGCCGGGAAACATCAACAGTTACTTGACGATAGATTTTTCAAAATCAAGGTTCCAATGTAATTTATAGCATCTCACGTCGACTTAGTAAAAGCCCAAGCATCAGGTTTAAATACGTACATATAGATAAACCAGTAATAGTCACTCACCAATAGCTTGTCCACATTTCAAGATTAGAGAGAGAGTATATACGCTATGCAACAGAAGTGTCATGATTTCAAACGGGAATAACATCGAGTAACGGCAATGGAGTGTTGCACCATGATTTCAAACGAGAATAAGAACGATTAACGGCAATGAAGTGCTGCAGTATGAGTTGTTCCTATAGACAAAAAAAAAACACTTAAAATTAACAACGGAAAACCTTGACAATTCTAATGATGACATAAGAGTGCAACAATAAAAAATGAGGACATCGTAACGAGATACGTACGAAACCAGATGCTACAATTAACAAAATGATTTCGCTGAAAGTTTCATGATTTTTATGTCACATTTTTCAACAGTTTAAATTATATTATACGCAAGACCTGTTCGTCGGTGCACTATGATGTAATTGCATCACATCACCGCGTCCACTAGAGCCAATTGCAGTGGATTGATCATACCGATAAATTGTCACAAGTGCCTTATTGAAAAAAAATCGTATATATATGTGTCCGCTCTGATAACCATTTGCCGCGCATATGGTTTATCATATACAGATGTGGTTCAGAGCTGACGACAGATTGGAGCGATCGCAAAATTCCCTAGAGAATAGAAACAATCGAAGCGTTTATTGGAAAACTTGTCGATACAGTGAATTCCACTTGTATATATATTAATATACTACTAGCGGCCCGCTCCGGCTTCGCACGGGTATAAAATATGTCATTCACTAAAAAAATGATTAAAATCGATCCAGTAGTTTTGATTTATTCATTACTGCCCGTGGCCCGCACGCGTTATTTTGATAAATCTCGTAGGGTTCAGCCTGCGTTTGTTGCAATGTAAGCGGATAAAATGTAATTATTTACGACGTCACATTAGAAACCTCAAAAATAACAGTATTTGTCCACTATTTAATGGATGTTATTATACATATAAACCTTCCTCTTCAATCACTCTATCTATTAAAAACAAACCGAATCAAAATCCGTTGCGTAGTTTTAAAGATTTAAGCATACATAGGGATATAGGGACAGAGAAAGCGACTTTGTTTTATACTATGTAGTGATAATACCAATATCAGTTTTTCAAGTTCCTACAGTAAAGTCCCTAAGTGTATTATTGATATACCGTGTAGTAAGTTCAAGCACTATTTCAAGCAGGTTTCGATGCCAAATGGCGAACGATAGTGATGTCTCGAAATAACACCCCTCTCTTTACATCCACTAAATATCTAAAATCTATTGTATCTACAATACATTGTTTCAGAATACACAATTAAAATATAAACCATGCCGAGTCTCTAGCCAGTTCTTCTCGATGATTGGGCTATTTACCATACGAATGGTAGAGTCTTGATAATCATAAGCGCTTAGGACTGAAATTTAATAATATATCATTGATAATGATTCGGAATAATCATATTGACCTATTAGTGTGCTGTTATTGATACCTGATGGAAGGTATGGCCTTAAAACGCTATGCTACCTAATACGAAATAACTTCCTTACTCCGAGGACCAACGACCGAATATGCATTGTGGCCACCGAGATAGCATTTGTTTTTGAGAAATGTAGCTTTTAAAAAATACTTAATAGTTTTTAGCGTTTGACCCCAGTATCATCTGATGTTAAGAACGCGGAACATAAATGTCTGGCTCTCAAGTATAGCTGACGGAGTACATTCATAGGTGCTTGGCGACTAATTTTCAACTTATGGGTTACCACCCTTATTAAGCATAAATCATAGGAGGTTTCATCACAACGTTGTCGTTCACCATAATCTCCAGCTCATTCGCAAAGCTCCGGGCCTTTTTTATACCTCATCATACCAAACATACCAATTTATCCTGCGCTATACACGCGCTATACACAAATAGTGCTACCGAAATGGTCTCATTTTTCGGTTACAGCCTTCTCCTACTCTCTGAACATTAACGAAGACACCGATCATGTTTACCAAATTAAAGTTGGACTCTATAACTTTCTTATGTGTATTTCCTAGTAACTATCATGCCTTCAACGAAAGCCGAAGATCTATTGGAAAACGTTTAATTTTACTCTCACATTCTGCAGCGTCCTAAATAAAATAACCGATTGTAACAAAAACACGTCGGATAATACTCGAACATTCTGTGTCTTTAGTCCGTCTAACTCGTTTGATTTAAAGTAATTTGTTAACAGAACATCACGCAAGTGAAAAAAAGGGCTCCGGCTCATTGTAGGGTTGTCACTACATATCCAAAGACGTCACTAGCGAGCCATGAACGTTTCAATCACTGTTGCAATGTATACGTACATTAATACGGCGAGCAACTAATTGACATGTCTCGACAGGCCATTGTTACACCGGTTTTATTTTATTTGGTCGCGTAACCGCTTCTCGTTTTACGACTTTATTTAACCTATCAATTGTGTATCGCAGTTTATTGTAGAGAATAATTATTAACGTGTTGTAACTTGGTAAATTTTTATAGATCTAGACGTGGCCAGACATTGGTGTAACGGTCAAGGTTTTTTTTTATTGTTGGACATTTTGCAACAATTACTGTAAACGAAAATGTCATGTGCTATTCTTTAGTGTACATACTAAAGAGTATAATAAAGTATTCATTCATTCACATATCTATCTATTTAACTATCCATAAAATCCGTAGATCTATCTATGCACTCATTCGTTCATTCACTCAAACATACAACCATTCATTTATCAATTAAAATAATTTAGGTGAAATATAATTAATGAGTTTCTCGTCGATCTCTTCTCAACTGAGTTTTAAAATTTAGTAAAATAAAAAAAACATTTATAAAAAAATGTCGAGGTTATAATTGTTTGATATACGTAATAAACTAAATAACCTAGAACAAAAATAAAACCTACCTACTTTCTTTCCTGTTCATATGTTCTGAAATGATGTATATTAGTAAAATTTACCTCATTCATAAATTTAAACACCTGTCCATTTTATTTGCTCCAATAAAATTTGACAACCCTAATCGTTTACCCTCAGATTAACTTCCGCAGATTAAATATCCTTACTGATTCTGAATAATTTATACCTAATATACACTAAAATATATAAATTCACATGTAACTTCGTCTATATGTTTGTAATAATTTATCAATTTAATTTAACGTAGACGAAGGAAGCGCGGGTCTTGGATAAGGATTTAGACTAGTTCCACCTTGAATATACCAAAAATCACGCAAGTAATATCGCGGGTGAAGTTAGTTTTAATATATTTCACTAAGCAGTACATTTCTCGGCATTTCTGGAAAGAAATATTATCTCGGTGAAGTTTTAACTACAAGAACTTTTAAAATTGAAAGCAGTTTTTTTATGATAGGTAAGGAGTAAAATTAGGCGTTGACATGAATTTAAATATCTCTTATTTTATTAATAACTATACTATATACTAAAATTGACAATTGATCTACTGGTAGTGGATTGAATTTCAAACGGGCTTTGAAAAAGCCCTACCACCATGCAACACCATATTATATGGTGTACCTATAAGGTAAAAATAAAGCTCGATATTGGTCAATAATTCAATAATATTACCGTTATAGAATCCTATAAAAGGGAGACTCTGAATTCCGTCCACTATGCGACGTAGTGATAAAGCAATTGGCGATTCAACTAATACACGATAATAAGAGTTCGAAGAAATTTCATTAGTTTCGCGATACAAAAGCCTGCTCCTTATCTGTCTCTCAATCTTCTATTCGCTGTTGAAGTTAATTTCGTTGTAATAAAACTTCGGACATATCAGATCGCGCTAATATTATTAATGTGAATATGAGATTGCTTGTTATTGGTTTGTAACGCCATTGCGCTCTAATAAATCATCTGATAACGACGTAATTTTGCATACACATTGTCATGAATACAGAAAAGGACCATCGCACATTGCACCCAGAAAAAAAAACCATTCCATGGGGATGGGTCGAAACTACATAAACACGAGCAAACCGCGAGCTAAAGCTAGTATCCTAAAAAATCTTAAACCAACACAGTCTGCGAATATATGAAAATCACTAATAAATGCAAACGAAATAAAGCAAAAAATCAAATTGCGACCGTTTAATTGCCGCATCCAAAATTTATTAAGTCATTTCCAAACGTTTAAAATAACGAATGCATAATTTAAAATTATTGTTTTGCTTTTTGTTTTTTTTTTTATTTTTTTTTATTAACATATTTAAATTATAATGTTCAAGGACGATAATAATTTAGTTTAATAAATCTTAGCGTACAATACGAAATATGTACAGGGAAATTTCTAAATTATGGTGAATTAAAAAAATGCTCGCGTGAACACTGCAGAAGGAACAGTTGTGACATTTTCTTGAAGACATAATAAGAAGGTAAGGCGTAAATTAAAAACTTAGTAATGTAATTTCTCATTGCATATCAATTTACAATGATATATTTTGTTTGATGACTAAAGGACATACTAAAAATAATACCTCAAAAAAAGTACACGAAGTAGCCGTATTAGTCGAACACAGGCAGATAACCTCGCTGACAGGTATTCTTAGTTCTTTCTTTTTAGTACTAGTAATTTCTAGTGATTTTGAGTTCAAACTAAAAACAATGTGTCGTTTTATGAAACCACGATGCAAGTGAAAAAAAATTTCGGTAATAAATTTTCGATTTAAGGTATTAAAATCGCGTTTTAAATCTTAACTTAATAAATGGATAATGAGAAGTCAATAGGAGACAAGACATCCAACCATAAATTTGAATTACAATCTGCGTATTAGAATACGGAATACTTAATAAATAATTCAGATGATAGACGCATTTTAAAAACTGAGCACAATATTTATTTAAATCATTAAATAATTTTGAATTGAGCCATGGACGCCGCCATATTGGCCTTAGCTACTCTGCCGACCGCCTGTCATTTTACTCTACCCTGCGGCCGGCTGTAATGCGACATGTGATAGATGGACGAAAAAATGTGAGGCGATGTAAATAAGTTCACTTTAATAAAACAATGTACAGGATAAAACAAGATAATATATTTTGAAATCAATTCCACGTGAAATTGTTAAGCCACGTTCGAAACTTTACTACATTTTTTTTTTCATAGAAAAGAACTACTCACGTGCACATGTAATTACAAATGCGCAAAACACTTTTATTTAGGCGCGATTTAAAAAGCTATTCCAGTTATTTCCAGTTATATTAAACAACGAAATCGATTGTAATTTATGCCACCAATATTCAAGCAACTGACCTACCTACCATATATTCACAAAATTTCTTAATAATATCACCTTTATAAATTATACTATAATAATAAAAAAAAAATATCAAAATTTAGGACAGTAATAAATACCAACGGGGTGTCAATTACCGATGCATCGTTAAATTCATAACCCACTGGGAGCGAGAGGAAGGAATGGCACATTCATATGCGATGGTCACAGTCAATGATTACATAATGAAATAAATAATCGGAATACATATAATGATAATTATAAAGTACATTGAGATTAGATACGGAAACTATTTATTTATAATTCTATCACAGTGAAATTTAAAATTCCTATCACTGCTATTTCACAGATGATAAATGAAGAAAATCTTATTTACACTAATTCTTATAATAAAAGGTATGACTTTAGAAACTCTTACACGTTTAGTTGCCCCAATGTACTATACAACGTCTACCAGATTACAATGGATAGCATGAAGGTGATAGAAATTCACAATTCACATAACGGCTAATTATTTTTCACTTCACATAAAACGTAACTGTGATACGTGAGATGTTACATCCTTAAGAGTGTCTATAGATATGCCTCGTATCTTATAAAACTGTTAAGGTAACATACAAAATTTGATGTAATATGCTGTGAATCAAAGTAATAATTTTCAATATTGTATCGTAAAAATCGTAATTTTTACTCTGTGACTACATCATACAATGTCTCTACAAAATTACGTCATGGTTTTGTCGCGTGAGACAAGATTTCCTGGCATGTAGCCGTGGCGCTATTGGCTATTTTCGTAGCCCGTAAACAGATCGGCCAATCGATACAACTTAACTATACTTACCTCTAAAAGTTACATTAATTTCATGCTATTATATAAAAATCGATGTATTTCTAAATTATCATAAACTAGTTCAATTAACGTCTATAAAGGTTTTCGATAATAAAATTCAAATTTGTAATTAAAGCAAAAATTATAAACATTTTTTTACCTTTAAAACTTAATTAAAACATGTATAGTATTTTTTATAATTTTTATGAGTGTGTGTAACCTTGGCGTCGATTTTTATTATACAATTAGTTTGCAATATACTTAATGTTTGAACTCTTCGAATATAAAATGTAAGCCTCAGAGCTGTGTTGAATATTCCATAAATTAAAATGAATCGCCGAATAGCGCATCACTTTAGAACGGCTGTAACCAAAATTTAGCTAATTCTGTTCTGTTGTGCTTGTAATAAATTGTCACGACGAGCTTTATATGAAAAAAAATGTTTGAAAATTCGTACGGAAAAGCGAAAAATGTTGGTTAAAAGATTCTCCCATAAAAAAGTAGGCGAGTGAATCATTACATTCAGATAAATCTTCAAAAATATTGTCAGAATCCACGTACAATTGTTCAGTTGCCATTTTGTTTAAGTACATGGTTTTGATGGTCGAATGCTTTGACCGCTGGAATAAATAATCAATTCAATGTCCGCAGGTTCAAATCGCGACATGTACAACGAATTTTTCGTAATTCGCGTGCATTTACTAATTTAAATTGGTAACAGTATCAGCTGACGGTGAAGGAAAACATTGTGAGGAAACCTGAACCTCAGAAATGTTGTTGTCGTACCACCGTATGTGGGAATATATAGAATTGTGGATTCCTCGGAGTTTGCATATGTCGTGGGTTTGCGTGGTGATTATGCCCATATCTTCCTTCGGGAAGAGACCAATGGCCATGCAGTGGTTCTCTTACAGGCTGAAGATTTGCCTCATTCTCGTCATTATGCGCGATGTCTAGACGCGCAGCTAGTATTACATATACCGATATGTATCATTACCTGTGGAGCGTTGACAAAAGATATGTCAAAAGAATAATAGTAACATTGTTGAGTTGAGAACTATAATTGATTTCCCTTTTTGTAGCACTTTTTATTCCGAAGTTTTTGACTGTGTTTCGAAATTTCTGTTTCGATATAAATACTAATGTATTTCTGAATTTCACAACTTTTAAATTAGCTGTAACTCGGCTAATAGCAAAGCAATAGACATAATTTAGAGCGGCTTATTTTTTTGTTTCTTTCTGACGTAATAGAACACTTTCGTATGCATACAAGTGTGCGTAGGCTGAATGTTTTCAACAGAAAAATCTGTGTCACAAATCATTTTTACTTTACAGAAATATTTTTCACATCGAAGGACAGACAACATTGTTATTTTTACCGTATTTTTATTTTTGCTTACCTGTCATGGTCTGGGTAGAAAAAGTTGTTAGGTTTACTTTTTATGAAATTTACTAACAAAATGATTTATCTACTTATTTCCATCATTAACTATAGTTTAACTATATAAGAAATGTAGTTATAGAAGTCGATAAGTAATTGTTTAACACTGTAGTGATACCTCATGAGAAAGAATAAAAACCACATAATAAGAAGAGTGTTAAATTTGGAAGTGAAGAAATAGAGGATGACATAAAATAGCCCACCAATACTCGGGTAAAGGCACTGTAACTTCCGTATAGTGAGTCATTTCTTCAATTTTATTGATAGACATAATTCAATCGCGAACTAATCCACAGTACATTATTAAATTATCCTGCTCTTGGAATGAAGCCAAAATGTCGCTGTGACCGTTAAACTAGGACACTTCACCGAGCTTCACAATCGACATTTATAACGGACATTCATAAATTGTCTAGATTTAATTAAATACATATTTCGAGATGGTATTTTAGCTGAATGGTCGAATTCAAGTACGCGAACCCAATTAGAATTTTTGACGACTGATCATGGTAGAGTGGTGGTTTTTTTTCTTTTTTTTTCGATATACCCTGTTGGATCTATAGCCTCTACAGATTACTGGTAGAGTACTGGTAGAGTACTGGTAGAGTGGTGGGTAAACTCACCAGTCAATGGTTAATGAGCTTTTGATTAATTTATTGAACGAGGTGGTAGAGCTACACTGAAGCTATTACTGGTTTCAGCATGAATGGGTCGGCTCGTCCGGGGTAGTACCACCCTCTCACAGAAAACCGACGTGAAGTAACAGTGCGCCCGCACTGTTGCGTTTCGTTCGGTCAGTGAGAGCGCCGGAGGTCCACATATTTAAAAGGCCGGAAATGCACTTGCGACTCCCCGCGTTTTAATCAAATAACGATGTTTACAAAAATAAGGGAATGCATAGCAAGAGAAATGGCTCCCATTTGCAGTTGATTGGAGTCTTCGTAAAGTAATTCAATGTGCTTTATTTGCTCAGGTCTTTAGTTGAAAATTCCTAGCCACCCAATATTTCGCAACACTCTAGTCTCTACGTAATTTCAGTAACTGAACTGTATGTCAGGTAAGTTTAAAATGCATTATGGTATTGTAAACACACATGATAATTAAGGTATTGTAAATTTCATTACAAAATAATTGTCGTAATTGAAGACGCTACATAAATATTTTTATACAGATCATTAAATTTAACGCGATGACTGTGACAATGATTTCGTGCTAATTTTCTAATACGACGAGAGGTCGAAATGACTTCATCATTCCTTTCTTCAATTGTAATGCATTGATGAGTCTTGGTGGGGGAAATACGAAGTAAAAAAGTTGTTATCGTTCAGTGCAAGAAAATGTTATACACCTCACTCTTTAGGCGATTTAAATTATCTCGTTTTCTTTTATATCTGTAATATTATTTGAACTATTTTCTACGCATTGCATGAGAAAATGGCATTTTTGAAAACGTTAAGCATACACGAGATCGTTTCGGCCTCCTACGTAGTGAACGTGTTGGGCAATCACGAATACATTCATCGACAATAATTTTATATTCAAACAAAGCGATCGTAAACCGAATAGTTAGAACTTTACAACTTAAAGTGTAAATACAAATGAATTTGAATAACAATGACATAAAGAACCCGGTGAAATAATAAAAAAATGTAGCCCAAATTACGTAAGGTCAGCGCGGGAGGATCCAAAATAAAAACCAAATTACTTTAACTTAATTTATTACTAAATAAAACTAATAATATATGAATGCTACCGATGCTAAGTTAACACTGACTAATTACAATTTGGTTTAATCATTTATACCAAAGCAATGTGGGAACGGAGGAACCAGGTTGCCGAACGTTGCTTGGATTCGAACCTATGTCCTTCGACGCTGTGTCCGAAAACACTACCAACTGAGCCATCATCGCTTCAAAATCGCCACTAATTACTTTCATCTTTACATGCATATCTTATGCTGATGATTTAATAACATGTTGTTTGGAATTCTTGTCATTTTTTTGTCAAAGTAATACCAACTTTAAGCAAACATTTACAGAATTCAGACATTTTGGCGTCTTGATATATATCGAGATATTATTAACCTTATAGGTTTTAATATGTCCTCAGATATTAATATGATAAATGTAAGTAATGTATTAAGGATGAAAAACTGGTCATACGACAGCCCCCATAGTAGTCCGGTGAAACTGTAGAGGCCCTGCCAGGCCAACAGTATAGCATTTATATTACCAATTTGTCGGATAGTAAGTTCAAGCATGATGTCAAAAGTCGATTATAAGATGAAGAAATATGTGAACGATAGTAATATCTGGAATTAGCACCACTCTCTGTTGCGTCCGCTAAGACACTGTAATGATTTTTTTTAGGAAATCATGTACGTTAAAAAGCTAGAAGAATATCGGCTCGCAGTTGCATCTGACGCAACAAAACTATAAACGCTTGGCGACGAGTTTTCAACTTGACTCTTTACTGTAAGAATGCTATTAGTAATGGTATTTCGGTGGCAGCAGTTTAATGTACCGGAACAATCTACGTAAAATTTCGAATCCAGCTTTCGGAATACAACAATACATAGCCTTGTTTAAAAGTAAGTTCTTCTAATTTCAGTTTGATACTATATTGCCCGATATCTACACTGTAGAGAGACAGTCGTTAAACGTGAAGTACGTAGAGTTTAATAAAAAATACGACTAATGTCTAAAATTACGACAATCGCGATTCCTGCGACCGGTGCTTTATGTGCACGTCTATAAACATCCATTAAACTTTTATTACTAAATTGCGTGTCTAGTCGAATATATGGCAGTAATTGATCATTCCAGAGTGTTTAGGTATAGGACAATCATCGTTGTGTATCAACACATCGGATTGATATGTTTTTACGATAGGAAAAAAAATTCAACGACGCCTACTACTGTTCACTCTTAAGAGATCATTCAAAATAACTTATTTTATGTTCAACGCATAAATTGAAACATTCGAAACGCGTTAATGCATCATTCTGATGTATTGGGCACTGTTACCACGCTATTTATTGCGACTTTAATGTCTATAGGCACATTGTCAGAATTCTTTTTTTTTGTCGAAGCACGACATAATTTATTAAACTATACTTGTAGGTAAACATAGTATAATTAACAAAAATACGGTGACCACTAACTGATATCCAGAATCTATTAACGGTCGTCGCTGTCATGTCTGCCTGCAAACTGATATATATATACAGGTCGGTCCGAAAACGTGACAAAGCAAACGAGTCACTATAATGTATTTATTAGGTAAAAATAGTGATCGCAACTCGGTGAAAACGAGTACAAAAATATCAACTCGAAAAAAATTATGGGGTTCTAGAAAACCACGATGCGAGTGAAACTTTTTTTTCGAATCATAGGCATTTAACTGAACATTTTTGAAATATTAGTCGATTTAGCGTATTAAAATCGCGTGTCAATTCTTAACTGTATAATTGTAAAATGGGAACGGTAATGGGAAATCAATAGTGGACACGATATTCAACTATGACTTTTAATATGTATCTGCGTATTACGTAATACATAATAAATATAATCATTCAAGTGATAGGCGCCATTTAATAGCTGAGCACAATATTTATTAAAATCATTCAATCATTTTGAATTGAGCCATGGACGTCGCGATATTGGCCTTGATGTAATACGGATCTAATGCGATAAATGGACGAGAAAATTGAGGCGACAGTAAAAAATTCAGTTTAAAAATGCACCAGAATATCCTTAAGTACTTACGTAGTCTTGGATTATCATAAACCTTGCAATATCTCAGTCATTACACATTTCCTATACGATTTTGGGAAGGTCCATGGTGTATTTTCGAAATCCAAGGTATGATGGTAATGAAAATAAAATATCCTATTTTCGATAAAAGATATAAAATTTTAAAATCGGTTTATTAAATGAAAAAATTCTGACGTAACAACACACATGAAAAAAATTCAAGCGAACTGCGAATCCTTCTGTTACAGTAAGACGTGACAGCGGCCAGACAATTCTAAGAGGAAGTGCAAAGTAACGTCCATGCTAATTTCTACTCACTAAATATTGACAGAAACAGAGTCTAGAAGAGACCGCATCGATCGACGCAGCTTGCAAGTCTTGCGAATGAGCTGGAGTTTTTGGCAAAGGAAAACATCGTGGTGAAACCGTAGCATGGTAGTAAGATTTTTCTAAACCTAGATCTAACCCTCAAATTAAAAATCTGTCGAGAAGCACCTATAAGTGTGTTCCGATAGCCGCACTTGAGAGCCAGTTCGTTTAGATTTAGTGCGTTTTCCATCTTGGACCACATTGTCACTTAACATCACGTGAGATTGTGGCCAAAAGTGAAAACCTATAAGGATAAGAAAAAAAAGGCTTTTTTGTCTTTTCGAACTGACTACACTGTTGGCTTGTTAATACCGCTACAGTTTCACCGGACTACTAAGGGGAGCGCTTAAGGCACTCACCCGATTTTATAGGCAACCAGCATAAAGGCGCACGGCGCGCTTCTGCTTGAACTGTCTCCAAATATCCAATCTAACTAAACTAAGCTAAGCTATCTCTCTCATACATATATGAATTCGTGAAATATACATGTGTAAACATGTATGTTTCACGAACACATACATTTATTTTATATCTGACTACTAAGTTAGTCTAAACTAACTCAGTTCGAAAAAGGGATCAAAAAATGAACCCAACCGCTACGTGTATCTATTATCTGCACGTATTTGGGGTGATCTGTGTATATGTAAAACTAGCGTGAGTCAGTGTATTCGCGCGAGTAACATACTCGAGGGCTCCACACCGAGGGACAAATCTAGGCTCGAGCTGCTACCAGAGACGAGGTGACGTGTGCGCGGGATCGTATCGCCGTGAGCGTGGCGTAAACAGAAAGAGTCGCGGGCATGGGCGGAAACACGCATCTTTTAAGAGGAGATCGGACGAAGAAGAAAAAAACGATACTGGTGCTGGCTATAGTATTGCAATTTCTGACAAAACAAAGTTTTATTCTATACATCTAACACTCGTGTAACTGATACTATGGAATGACTCTCTAATGATGCTATAAAATCCGTTGAGACTAACGGTATAAAAGATAATTCGAAATTAATCAATCTCGATTTATTATTATAAGTCATTTCGACGCATACAAAAAAAAATTAAATGTACAAATTAACTCGAAATCATAAACTTACTAACGAGTTTTCCTCATGCCAACAAAATAAACCGTCCAAATCGTAAGCCATAAAAGCTGTTTTCACAAATAAAAAAAAAACATACAAATCGAGTGCGCGCGCCCGCACAGTAACACCTAAACCGTCTAGAGACTGTCTAAAAAAAGATATTTTTGTAATACCAATCGGCGTTCGGTTCAGGTCAATATACGCGTTCAGGTGTGCGTTCTATAAACTCATGCGCAGGCCGTTTCTTTTTTTGAAATTTGGCATTGTCTACTACGCGCTTAAAATTAAGGGTTGCCAATGAATTACAACAGATTTACACAAATTTTCCCCACTTTTCCAAACACACGTAATACAATTTAAATAATTTAATCGTATACATACTGAAGTGAAAACTTCTTTAGGCGCATTGGAGAGTGAAAGAAAGTCAACCGTCACGCTCGAGTGGGATGACGCTAACTCGTGTATACCCGGCTCTAGTTGTCACCAATCACGTTTGCTATCTGATATGGGGTGCATCGTTTCAATAATTACTTATTTATATTAAGGTAAATTATTATTTATTATTAATGTCGGTACAACATATTTTCCTTTTCCAGTCTTCCCTGTCAGATGGCATCTCAGTATTCACAACTTTTTTCACACAATCTATCCATACCTTTCTAAGTCGTCCTCTACTCATATTTATACGTCCACCTTTAATCTTAAAACTTTTTTTGGTTACATGACTTTCATCTCTTTTCATGGTATAGACCATGTTGACTTATTAATCTTCAACTTCTGTGTCCCTTGACAGATATATTTGTATGAAATTTAATTATATTTATTTATAAGTTTTCACTTCTATCATGTGGTACGCACTATTTTTTTTTTATTAAACTAATTTATTTTAAAACATAATACTGTATCTAATATTAGTTGTAATTCAATTCAAAGACAACGGATACCGGCATGCTACACGCGCGACAAGCACGAATCATTTATGTACCGCAACATATTTCTCAAAATAATAAATATCGACCGATTCTTCCATAATGTACCTCTTATGGCGCCATAACGCATACTTTCACTTTCTCTAAACAGCAAGGTCGTCGAGTAGAAAATGCTAATTAAGGTTAAAATGACCTTTGCACAATGATTTTAATGTTAAGCAATGGATTCTTTTTATACAGTCGTGTGAATCTTTATAACGTTCATTTCTATTCAATTACAATATTGTTGTGACACCAGACGATGTAAATCCTTACTAATGTTGTAAATGCTCATGTGAGTTTGTTTGTATGTCTGGTTTTAATTATATCAAATCATTATCAAATTTTGGATACTCGTTGTTAGAGGTACAGAAAAGGTCATATAGCATAGTTTTCATCCAGAAAATCAGCATTATCGTAAACGAAACCGCGAACAAAAGCTAATAAGATAATATTAACTAATTAAACTTGTAAAATATCTTCATAATCACCCGACAAAAACTCGATATTGTCGTTATTTCTATTTTGCTTGTAATTTTATATTTATTTAAAGTTTGATATAAAATTTAGTTTTCTATCGTTGTGTGCGCATCACTCGGAGATATAGGTTTTCTGGCCGTGAAAATTAGAGCAAGTAACGCGGTGGTTATGTTTTTTCCTGTGTACAAAAAATATATTGTTAACATAATAAACGGTCTGTACCAAATCTCGGGTATCAGCTGAAATAATTTTCCTACAAAACATGCAAAGGTTTTTTATGTATTACAGCCCACAGAATTTTTCCTACAACCTTCAATCTACATAAAATATAATAAGTAAGTATGTAAGATAGGAATAGATTACTTCTACGAAAAATAAGAGGCATTCATTAAGTACTGATAGTTTAGTGCTACTGTAGTCGAAACCCGCGTCAATCGATGTAGATTTAATTGTTGAAATGAGTTTGATACTTTCTATGAAGGAAAACATCGTCTCCTAAGCTACTACAGTTAAGTTAAAAATTTGTCATCAAGCACCTGTAGATGTATTCTAACAGCTGCACATGAGATAGGCCTCTCTTATCTAGCGTTTTATCCTAAAACCCATGAATAATTAAAAGAAGTGTCATCGCTTGTATCATTTGTGATCCTCTTTCTATGAATAAATTGCTGGAAATGTATTATCTTATATATAATTTATGAAGTGAAAACTTCTTTAGCCGCGTTGAATGAGGGCGGGAGGGGGTGGCGTTTTGTCCGTCTCCTTCCACCTCCGTAGCCAAACCTGGAGGGATGGGTCAGAGGGGCCCATCTCGCCATTGCACAGATTTGGCTGACGCGGAGGGGGCGGCTGGTGTGTGCCCAGCTTGCCCCCTATTATTAGGACGACGCCCGTTGAACACTTTTCGCTGGGTTGGCCGCTGGGGCGACATGATGATAGCACTGTACGATCCCATGTAACCTCAACCAAAGCGGCGGCCGGTACACCGTAGGACTTTAGTAAGTAAGAGTCTCACATTACCCACTCTCTCCCCAGAGAGGGTGGCAGGTCCATGATGGATATCCCCACGCTAATAAAAAAAAGGAGAAAAACTTATTGGTTCCCATCACTGATGATTTCGACATATTTGTATCGTATTTCGCTACCGCCAGACTAGCGACGCGTAGTACAGCGGCTTGTTTATATGTAATATTGATATTTTGTTTCAAGCCCATCATATGTTTGATTATTTAATAAACTGTATAGAAATGTATATAGATATTGCTCGGAGTACCAATGGATGTGAAAATCAAGACTAATATTAATACATAATTATACATTTAATGATGTTTCCCACAAAACTAGCTGCAGTTCTGGATCCTGGAACGAATTATTTACTTTGCAAAAACTTTACCATAAAATCACTATTCGATTGTGATGTATGCTACTCTCTCCTGTCGTCTGTATAGTTTAATAATATCATTTATGGTACTTATTATCTATATAATAAATGGAGTTATTATTCTGAGTACAGGCCTGTCATGTAACTAAATTACCAATTAGTGTTATAGAAAAAAGGATATTTACACGTGACAAGAAAATAAGACAACGTAGAAAATTTTAATTAACTGGCAACTCAAATTACTGTCACGTGTTGACTGAAACAAAATATTACGCATACAATATGTCCGTCCCGCTCTGTAGTATTTAAAAAGCTAGGCCATAAAGCTAGTTATATATACACTCGTCAAACCAGTATTCAAAGTTGTAATCTAGGCGATTTAATGTTGTTAGAAAAAAAAATATTAACGATCGCTCGGAAATAGTAGTGTAGTGTGAATAGGTTGAATCAACGGTTTTTTATTATATGAAATAATAAAACTATTTTGATGTAGGTACCTATTGAGTTGGCGAAACGCACCGACAAGGTAGAGTTACCAATTAATTATTATTTATATACCTTTGTGTATATAATTATTTTTAGTACGTAATTATAATTAAATAAATTGCTAAATATCTATATACATACAATAAAAATGAAGTGTCTGTATGTAATATCAAAATAACGACTTTTTACTGATTGGAAATGAACGTATACACGATACTGATAACAAAAATACAATTTTTAAAATTTTTGTCTGTCTGTTTTTTTTTTCCGGGTAATCTCCGAAACGGCTGGAGCGATTTTGACAGAAATTTCACTGACGGATAGTTAAAATTACAACGGGTGATACAGGCTACTTTATTTTAGACTAGCTGTCATCCGTGGCTTTGTCTGTAGTACTATCTCCAAAACCAATTACACCTTTTTTCATGGGACTTTCATTGACAGATAGCTAACATTATAAAAAGTAATTAAAGCTTTTTTATTTTGGACTAGCTTTTACCCATGGCTTCGTTTGCAGTACTATCTCCAAAACGTTTAAACCATTTTTCACAGAACTTTCACTTACAGATAGCTTATCTTATAAGAAGTAATTTACAATAATTAAAAAAAACACCCATGCCGAGTGTGGTCTAACACCACAATGTCATCTGATGTTAACCTGCAAGGAGACTACTCAAGTGCAGCTGCCGGGACACATCAACAGGTGCTTGGCGACAGATTTTCAACTTGAGGCTGGTAGTTAGCCAGGCGCGCTTAGAAGTAACCCTCAGAAACAGTACGTTATTGGCAATAAAAGATACCTTATGACCTTTTCTGTACCTTTGACAACGTGTACCTACCACCTGGTAGCTGAAACTATTACTGCTTTCAGAATGAATGGGTCTGCTCGCCCGGGGCAGTACCACCCTCTCACAGAAAGCCGACGTGAAGTAACAGTGCTTGCACTGTTGCGTTTCGTTCGGTCAGTGAGAGCGCCGGAGGCCCACATATTTAAAAGGCCGGCAACGCACTTGCGACTCCCCTGGTGTTGCTAATGTCTATGGACGGTGGTGTTCACTTACCATCAGGTGACCCACCTGTTCGTTTGCCCCCTATAATATAAAAAAAGTGTATGCAACATTTCATTTTGGGCAGTTGAGTAAGTTAAGTCCTGAAAGCTTATACAAACAAACATAGTGACATTTATAATATTAGTAAGCATTTATAATGGATTGTAACTGTTTAACTAACAACACGTTACGAAGTTTAGAAACAGAGCACTTTCCATATACAAATTGCCGTCCGAATGTACTGTAAGCGAAAACGTTGTATCATAGCGTGTGGGCTTTAACGAAAGGCGGTACGGATACCGCGGAAACTGCAAAGTTAATCCGAATAAAACCGCGTGACATGGGTTTTTTTTTAATATATTATAGGGGGCAAACAAACAGGTGGGTCACCTGATGGTAAGTGATCACCGCCGTCCATAAACACTAGCAACACCAGGGGAGTCGCAAGTGCGTTGCCGGTCTTTAAATATATGTGGGCCTCCGGCGCTCTCACTGACCGAACGAAACGCAACAGTGCAGGCACTGTTACTTCACGTCGGCTTTCTGTGAGAGAGTGGTACTACCCCGGACGAGCCGACCCATTCATGCTGAAGCCAGTGATAGTTTCAGCGTAGCTCTACCACCTACCTACGTAAGTACCTAAGTATGTTTAAGATAAAATAATATAATAAAATAATCTTTAACGTACTGTTATAACCCTTATTACTATGTTTATAAAGCGCACTCAGCGCTTTAGCATGTGACGCTGTTTTATCATATGTGCAATTCAGCACGTTGACATTTTTCTTTAATTCATTATAAAACTTCCGTAAGTTCAGTCATTCAGGATTTGGACCTCGCGGAGTTCGATTTTAACCACTCGACGAAATTCGGAAGTCGGTGTGATAATTGTAAATTAAAATATTGAATTATCCAGTTAGTGTAACCGTGTAGTTTTTTTTTTTAATACAAACAGGGACGGCCTCCTAACAGTACGTTAGAGACGTGTAAGAATTTATTTAAGCTTTTACTAGACTTCAATATCGAAGTTTAAAGTATATCAAATTACCTTAAAGATAAAATGACTATGTACTCTCCTCCACCCTATAATATTATTAACGTGAGTTTAATTTTGTCTGTTTGTTACATTATCACAATTAAACATCTGTAGATATGGGGAACGATATTAGACATTACACGTCGAATTTTATTTAAAAAAAAATTATATGTTCATTTTTTTATTATCGGATAACCACTAATTTTAGTTAACCATTACAAATGACATCTAGACAGAATCATAGGGGATGAATTAGTATTTTAATATGCTCAAATAACTAACATATTCATTAATTTGTCGCTAACCCTATATATTACTAACAGTGTACTTCACATGTACCAAATTTCATCAAATGCATTCGAGAACAAATGAGACCTTAATTCTTTGGCAACACTCTTCTGTCATTTTACAAAACATCGTCCACGAATCTCATTGTGTCTATTAATTATACACGTATGTCAAAAAAATTTGTAAAAAAAAAAATACGTGCATAGACAGAAGAAGTATATATTTACGAATACAAATTGTGTTAACAGAGTTGTATAAAATCGTCAGAGGTCGAAACAGAACGTGGAAAGTGAAATTGATGCTAACTCAATGCCACTAACTCCTCAACACGTTGAGTGAGTCGACGTTAAGAGTTTCGCTGAGTGACCTCTTCGACTTTAAAAGCTTTTAAATAAACAACCGCTCAAACATAAGATGTTAGTCGATGAGCATACTCTTCCAAGATAACATAATCTCTTTAATAGTTCTAGAATTTTATCACGTCTCAATTTTTTTATTTGGTAATAATGTGTTTGTAACATTTTCATGCTTTAATTACTTAAGAACAAGTACACATTTTTATGAGGATTGGTTGAACACTTCGGAAGTAGATGAAGTAGAAATAGACCTTTCTGAAAAAGAAAAAAGTAGTGTGTACTTATGTACACGCGTTAGAAGTTATACTTCTTTAGATAAAATTCTTTAGATAAAAATCTTTTCAAAAATTTTATCTTTCGCCTTATTCTGCGTTTGTAGAAAAAACGACACTAACAATAGAAAAAAGGTATTTAATACATACATTTTTTTTTTAAATAAAATGTTCACTATAGCTAACTTCAGGGTGTTGGTTTTTTGTGACGGTGTGCGCGCGCATCGTAAAAATTTACTCTCATAATTTTTCCCTAACGCGCCAAAAGAAGTATAACCTCAAAAAACGACTTTCCAAATTCTATGGTGTTCAAGTCAAATGTTTTCGGAATAAATCAATATTAAAAATATATACTGACACCCAATTTTGTATGTGAAAGAAAGGAGCATACATAAGAAAGAATGAATGTATAATACGCCGTTTCATTCTATTGTAAAGTCCTTATAATTGAATCTTAGTAAACACTACTCGCATAGAAATGGAACTGTTTCATTCAGTGAGCTAATTACATTCATTTCATACGGACCAATTCGAAAGTACACGAAAATCTATATATCGACATCAATCGATTGTAAATCGATTTGAAAAATCATTCGTACGGCTGACAGAAAAATGACATATCGTTGGAAGTCGTCAATCGATCGCATATTATAAAGCTAGGTCGATGGCCCTCATTTGATATCTATACCGCTACTTCTCCACTACTGGCAAGTCACTGGCGTCAGCTACTGTCGATATGTGAACGCATCATTAACTTCGGTTCAATAATTACGTATCGATCGTAATCGAATCGAATACGACCTTTTCAAAGATCATCCTTATATCGTTATGGATATCATTTATATGCGATGATGAAATTAGACTAATGTATTATTGATTGTTCCGAGATATTTATGCATTCCAGATCGACGGCCATGTTTGATTCGCCGCGAACTCTTTACATGTTCACGAATCTTTAACATTTCACAATCATTTTAAACTTTTCGAAGCGAGGATGATTATTCATTTGATAGCGAGTTCGGGCATCGGGTCCATCGACGGGCTTTCGGTAAAGGAAACCACTGTGACGAAACTACAGCATGGTGGTAGGGCTTTTTCTAAGCCCGCATGGCAAGCCATCACCCTCAATTGAAAATTAGTCGCCAACCATCTGTTGGTGTGTTCCGGCAGCTGTACTTAAAAGCGAGTACTCCTCTAGGCTTAGTGTGTCTCTATTGTAGACCCAGACGTCATTTAACGGTTACTTAATCGCGTCAAAAATTACCTTCATAAATATGTCATAATAACAATTGAGACAATTACTACCAAACAATTGTCTGAAACGTCAACTAAATTACAACCCGCGGCGCTAATATCCATTATCAATGGAATAAACTCATACACAACCCTTGGTTTCCAAGAACGGTCATATAAAATTATCTCTTCACTTATAGATAATAAAGTGGAAAACAATAAAAATGTCGTTAAACATCTTGAGTCGACTGTAGTTACAATTTACTTGACAGATGCTTATATAAACGTCACTATAGAGAGGCAGTACCTCAAACATAACTGTTAGTTCATTGTGGCGTTAATCGATTGTAATGCTTGCATTCTGTTTCTAAATATTTTATTTTATATTTCATGAAGTAGGAAAGAGTCCTACGGTTTACCAAATATTAACTAGTCACTGATACCTATTGCTATGTATACCAAACATCAGAGGACTGCAGTGCTGATGCCACGCAAAAAAAAATTACTTAAAGAGTGAGTTGGCGCGCCACGAGAGACGCGCTTACTACTATGCGGTAGAAATAGTTATTATGTAATGTTAGTGAACCTTAAATAGGCTCTAGCACCCTTAAGTTTCTTATTCTTACATATCTATGTAAGAATGTAATTATTAAGTAAATCAATTTTTTTTTTCACCAATATCCACAAACATTAATACCCATAACAGTTATTTCTTGTTCACTATATCGCGATACCGATTTAACAAGATGTATATAGTCTTACAATCATCTCAATTTTGAATTAGAATCGGCAAAGTAACTTGGAAGGTATATAACTTAATATCCATCATGTATTTATTAAGTTATTATGTGTTACAGGGCGAGAATTCTGCTATAGAGTTTGAGACTTACAACTCAAGATGCATAAATCGATACGCATCAACTTTTACCTCCATTATCTGCACTGTTCTATTTGTCTCACCTAGTGTTAAAACTACTAAAACCGCCTCGAACATACTCTCTACAATTATTATAAAGAATTAGTATTATAACTCGTAAGTTATTCGCAGTCCATTATCAATTACCAGGTTTTAATCATGTGCAAACGACTTTACAGTAAAGCCCAGTTAACTAACAGATATAATTACCGACATACAGCCAAGATAACTGTCACAATAATGTCTGTACGCGCCGCATTAGTGGGCGGAATATCACCTCGTTCTTGAAGTATATAAATCCCGAGTTAAATGTTATTATTATTTCACTTATGACCTATGCCAGTGATCTGATCACCCACGTAGCAAACTCACTTGCTGCGGTAATTACAAAGTAACTTGTTTAAATTATGTTTATATGTCAGTATAAACTAAAATAAAGTGGTTTATTTTAAACTAGCTGCTGCCCGCAGCTCCACATGCGTTTCTTTTGTAATTGTAAATTACATCTTATAAGATCAGCTATCTGTCAGTAAAAGTTCCATAGAGATAGGTCCAATTGTTTTTGAGATAGTGCTACAGACGAAGCCACGGATGACAGCTAGTCTAAAATAAAGTAGCCCATGTCGCCCGCTGTAATTTTAACTATCCGTCAGTGAAATTTCTTTCAAAATCCATCCAGCCGCTTCGGAGATTATCCTGAACACACAGACAGACAGACCACAATTTTAAAAATTGTGTTTTTGTTATCAGGATCGTGTATACGTTCATATGCAATCAGTAAAAAGTCATTATTTTGATATTAAACACAGACACTCTAATTTTATTTATATGTATAGATTATAAATGGTGTAAATGCATTCAGATCGCAGGATTCTTTCGAACCTATTTTATACTCGCCGTTATATATCGGCTAATATACGCAGTATTATAATAAGTTTAAATAAAAGTTTAATCAAAAACCGAACATTCTATCATCCTCACAAATTTTTTTCGTTCATAATATTAATATGGTTATGCTAGTCTCATACTAGCGTGCCGAAGTTTTGGTTACTTATCGCGCTAATCCTAATTCTCTAATAGTTCGTAAAACATGACAATAATGTCTTCCCACACCTAAATCGTGAACAAAATTTCGTGGTGATAACCGTAAGTATGGAATTAACGTTAGAATAATATGTGAATTGTTTAAGGATTTAAACATATATTGTTTCGAATCCTGAATTATCAATGGAGATGAAATTTTACAGTCTGTACAAGAATCCACTGCGGAAGCTTAACTTAACTTAACTTAAGCCTAACTTAACTCTGCCTTCCCAATATATTCTTGATAATTTAATGTATGTTCGCAAAAACTTTGAAAAGCTGGAGTTCGTAAAACACAGGCATGATCTAAAGACTAGTAATTGTGACAAACTGGTCGTTCCATGTTTTAGACTCAGTAAAACCAGTAACAGTTTTTTAGGTAATAGTGTTAGGTTTTATAACAAAGCCCCAAAGCATATTACCGATTTGCCAGACTATAAGTGCCATGTTAAGCGGGTTTTGGTGTCAAAGGGCTATTATAGAGTGGATCAATATGTGAACGATGGTGATGTCTGGAATTGACTCCTCTCTGTGCAGCCACTTAAACGATTGTAACGTATAACGTGTTTTAAATACGAATATATAATTGTATGTTAAAAAGATAAACCCGATCGAGTTTCTTGCCAGTTCTTCTCGTTGACTGGGATGTTTTTAGAACCGGTGGTAGTTTTGACGTTCATAAGCGCCTTCTTAGGGCCTAAATTGAATAAAGTATTTTTGATTTGATTTGCTTTGATTTAAGCACAATCGTTACTATATCCTGATTCGACTATTTCTGTTACAAAGTGGCACCGTTCGCGTTACTATGTTCCGGGTCGAAGGAATTAATTGAATTCACATGCTAGAACATGAGACATTCCAATGTATTCGTCAGGAGTAGTTACTTATTATTTTTGGATTGAGAATTGCGCTCGTACTTATATTGATTTTAGATGGCTATAGGCTACAATGACCAGATAACATAGGATAGAATGCTTTTGTATTTGATAAGAAATATTTATAAAAGATATTTTAATCAATGTTTTTAACGACTTTAAATTGTTATTAATCTTCGCCTTGCAAAACCCGTTAAGAACTATTTGATTAATGGAGGCGTTTCTTTGCGGAAATCCATCATTAAATGCTAGAGTGTACGTTACTTCGCACTTCCGCCTGGAATTGATTGGCCGCTGCCACGTCTCGCTGCACGAAAAAACGTATAATTTTATCTGTGCGTCGTGTACCTGTAAAAGTAAAATCTGTAACCGGTAACAGAAATAGCGAAATATTATAACTGAAATAATAAAAACAGTGACTAAGCGCGTCGTCAGTTGTTGGTCGGATGCGACGTTGGCTGACGGTTGAACCTATCGACGGTTGATAATATTGGTATGTAGCCGTGCAGTATAAAAGATATAATTAATAAAAGTAACGTGTACAGATCAACGTGTAACGACCACAATCAATTACACGCGTATGACTTCATCGCTGAGCTCCTGGAGAAAGTGCAAGGTAACGTCAAGTTTGATATTCCACCAATAGATTGTTATTAGAGAGAGTATTTAAATCAGCTTTAGCAAATTCATCTACACTCGGATCGCAAATTCTCACCGTGTAACCCGATGAAAGATGATACGTCAATGGAATGCCAAGATATTTTGTCTCGCCGTTATTCAACAAATTTTAATGACGCGACCACACACACACGGTAAGCAAACAATAAATCCACGGATGTTTCAATTCGGAGATACGGTATAGCTAGTAGGAGACAATTCGTGTAAACACCGTGTACACGTACGTACAAATGTTTGTGAAGTGCATTATATCATTTTAACTGTATCAAAAATTACACAGCTGCATTACAATGAGTCAGGTATCGTGTACGACATTACTCCAGATTTCAAAGTACAATTCTTTTAATCTAGATAATATTTACATTTTGAAAACATACGCGAATCCATCACAGCGTCGATATACTAATCTGTTTAATGAAAAAAAAATTCAAAACTGACTACCAAACGACGGATAGCGTACAAGTTAAACAGATGGGTTCGGAAACAGGAAATTCACCCAAAGGTGGATTGTTGATTCAGGAATGGCTAGTAGTTAAAGAGAAAAAATAGCAATATTAATTTTTTAGATTATTTTTATATTTGCTCAATGAAATCTTACGTTTTATACACATTATTATATACGATTATGAGATAACATATCTTAATAATTAATAGAACTTAAATACAAAAACAAAGATAAATACGAATTTATAAGGGGAAACTACATATTGACCAAATCAGCCCACAACGTATTGGAGATATCATACTCCGATAATTTCATCCACAATTGTATATTTTCCCCACATACGGTCGCTTCTACAAGAACATTTTTCAGGTTCAGGTTTCCTCATGATTTTTTCCTTCACCGTCAGCCAATAGTGTTACGATAAGTAAATGTATGCAAATTCCGAAAAACTCGTTCATACATGCCGAGATTCGAAACTTTGAACGTCGAATCGATATTCCACCGGTCAAACCGCTCGACCACTGCGAATTCTTTTCTGTTATAAAATAAACATTGTTTTATAATAAAATATTATATTATTTACGTCTTATTCTATTTAAGATGAATGAGAATGAATTGCGATTGAAGAGAGAACAATTTCATTGTAAAGTAATAAATTGTTCTTTTATTATTCATTGATAATTTCTTGAACGTAAATACAAAAAATATATATTAAAGGTTATTAACCGATAACGACTATGTTTTTTTTTTTCTATTTCAGGCTATGAAAGTATTCAAGTACCTATTATTTATACAGTCTTAAATAGCGCGGGTTTAAACAGTCATCATCATCATCTTACCCTTATCCCACCTAAGTAGGGTCGGCACAGTATGTTTTCCTTTTCCACTCTCCCAACTTATTACTTCTCAACTTCTCTGTCACTGGTGGTATTTTCAAATTTCCTCTGATATACTCATTTTTAATCTTATCCATTATGGTTACACCACACATTCATCTAAGCATTCGCATCTCTGCTACATGTAATCTTTTTTCATTCGTCTCTTTCATAGCCTGGCGCCAGATCCATATAACACAACTGTTTTTATCATAGTTTTATAAACCTTCCTCTTGAATTTCAACGGCGTTCATGAGTCACAAACCACCCCAAACACGTTTCGCCAATTCGTCCTCCTAGATTTATCCTATTACTCACGTTCTTGTCTTTGTCACCGACGTTTTCGATCAATTAACTGAGATAGCGAAAATTGCAGCAAGTTAATAAAAACACACCATTTAAGGCTATTATATCATTTGTTTTTACCCTATTCATTTTTAAACTAACATTCTCCAGTTTCTCTACAACCTCGGCACCATTTAAATATTATCTTTACCAATTGTTAATGACACAAAAACTTGAATACAAAGTCCGTGAATAATAACTAATGATTAATTATTTGAATTAATTTAAATATTATTTATTTGAATATATTTAAATATTATTAGTTTAAAACAACATGTTATTTAAAATTTACAATGTGGTATTTCAGTTTGTGCTCTATCGTTCGGGGATGGGTGATTCATTATTGAAGTAATAACTTCTTTAGCCGCTTTGAGCGAGATTTTGGTAGGAGAAAAACTTTTGGGTTCGCGTCACCGATGACCTTCACATGCTTGTGACGTATTGCGCTTACACAGGACTAGCGTCGTATAGTATAGCGGCATGTGTACGTGTAATATTGATATTTTATATTAAGCTTATGCAGCCCGATATATGTTTGATTAAATAATAAACTATAAAAATGTATATAATTATTGCTAGGAGTGCCAATAAATGTGAAAACCAGGCTAATGTAAATAATTTTTATTTACACAGTGTTAAAATTAAAAAAATCAGACTATAATTGTTTTAAAAAGCGAAAAAAGAACACAGCACTTCCATTGTTTTGAATTTTCAATTATCTCTGTTTATTTTTGTTTGTATTTAATTTTATACAAGTGTTAAGAAATTTCCTCAACGGAACATTACTATATTTAACCGTCCCCTATACTATAATTATAATTACTTTACAATACATTTTACACCTACATTTGTTTAAAAAATCTATACACTACAATATCGATTGATATTATTTAAAACTGTTAACAAAATAGAAACGCTGTCCGAATACAAATATTTCAACATAAACAATCACATAAACATTAAAGTTAATTCGGAATCGACATAAAAATTTATTCCTGCCGCCGCCCCGGCGCTACGTGAACGTGCCTTATATTAGACCGTGTGTACACAGTTCGACCAGTCGTGCGGGTTTAGAAGCGGACACCGCTCACCTCTCACATATATGTGGACTACATACTGACAACGAAACAGATATAATGGTAATATAATCTATAAAGCGAAATGTTTCTATTATACAAGAGTTCCATTCGTTCAACACTTCCATTTAAAATGATGTAGATAATTGATGAGAAGCCGAGGATAACGCTGACTGCCGGGATGTTACAACGGTGGTTACCATTTACCCAGAGTATAGACCACGTTAGAATCACACGAGTCGAAATTAATAAAACTAGGAATGGTTACATCAGAGAACGTATGAAAATAGCGGCAGTGACAGAAATTGAGCAGTAGGTATTTGGGTACCGTGGTGCGGGCATGTCATATAATGGAATGAAACTCATGTAACTAAGAGTCAATTTAGTACGAAGATG
The DNA here is from genome assembly GCA_035772565.1 of Antheraea assamensis. NCBI lineage: Eukaryota > Metazoa > Arthropoda > Insecta > Lepidoptera > Saturniidae > Antheraea > Antheraea assamensis. The sequence goes on from JAQQSE010000001.1 coordinate 2,493,689, forward strand.
AAGTGAGAAAGACAGAAGAAGGTGTGGATAGATTATGTGAATAATATATAATATCAATACATATTATAAAAGAAAGTCGTCCGCCGCATCTGTCTGCCTGTCTGGATGTTCGCGATAAACTCAAAAACTACTAAACCGATTGTAATTCGGTCTTCACCAATAGATAGAGTAATTCACGGGGAAGGTTTAGGTATATAATTTGTTAAGGTTTTTTTATAAGTTGGTTGAAATATAATGATAAGTTGAAAGAATCGGAAAAAGTCAAGTCACCTTAAGCGTTTCATACACATAAGTTTTTTTATTATCAGGGCAGGACAACGTCCGCCGGGCCTGCTAGTGAGATAATAAAATAAAAAGATTCAGTACACAAATTGAGCTAAATAAATCAGTATTCATATTTTTATAGTGCCATCCCTCTCGGTTACGCTTTATGATAGTCCTGTCAGGAACATGAAACAATGATAGGTATGAACAATTGTCTTTTATTGAAGCACTGGTCGGTATTATGCTATGGGACATGACAATGTGGCTTTTCATTTTTCTACAATACTCGATTAATATGTCAATATATTTTATTTTTAAACTAATTATGTGCTAATTTACTTCTATATATTTCGCTTTTATTTAATTTCATCCTCGTTGCCTTATAAATAATAATAAACAATTAATATTTACTATGAAATGAAAATAAATGGCGTCTAATGTATATACACTTTTGAAATCGCTACTGTCTAGTGAAGTTAACATAGAAATTACATCGTAATCATTCTAATACAAATTATTCACATGCGAACTGTGTATTTAATAGTCATTTAACTGTGTAACAGATAACAGCATAAAGATGTTCGTAGTCACAGCCGGTCCTTAAGCTATTATCCAATTGTTATGTAATTCAGCGACGACCTAAAATCGAAACGGTCTGAGATGCGGCGGGGTGCGCGCCGATGCGGGGTCACACTACGAGCGTGGAGTTTCCCCATTTTATTCACTTCTCTTAATCGTGCGGGATAAATTCGTTGTCCTGTACAAATCGAGACCGATCTGGTCTGTAATTGTGGCCATGCTATTTCGTTAACGTTACGCTGAAAGGCTAATTACATATGCACTTTTGCGTCAAAAAATTTATTTCTAACACTGAAGCAAGCTAAGCCCAACTAAGGGAGGATGTGGTCTCCATTACACTGGTTGGGCAGATAACAGAACAGCTTGGTTGTACCGGGTACACGCGTACATTGCTTCCATTATCGTGACAAATAGTATACTTTAGAGTATTAGTCAATAAGTGTCTGGCATATCTAATAAAGGATTTGTGAAAGACTAAAAATGTACAAGGAATATATTCCGGATTTTAAAGATGTCTTATTGTATGTTCTTGCCACGTATCACGATACAAAAGTAGTGTCTTTGTCTTTTCATTTTGTTTAGTTTATAAAAATTTACTAATACCTGCTAATACTTCTTCTTCTTCTTAATTTGTGGCGCCGTGTGTAGGTAATACACAATTCTGCCAATGTCATGTAGATTCAGAGTGAGCGTTGTCTGTGGCAGATAGTGTCATAAACGAAGGAGAGCAATTAAAAAATGTAATTTGTGAAAAGAAAATAATTATTTAGTGTAGCTTATATTCAGACCGAGTTATTGTAAAAAAAAAACATACAGCCAAAATTAGATATATAACTATTGAGACATAGATATTCAGATTAAAGTTTGATTTTGTTACTTTTAATAAATAAGGAAAAGGCATGTAGAATTAAAGGGTTATTATTCACTAAAGCTAAGAGACACATAAGCTTAGTAGGACGGGGAATATAAGCTACCTGCTAATACTTCGTTTACGTTGTACTGCATATTCAGACTACACCGCTTGCCTCAATTCCTTTCCATGGCAAGAAAATAAGCATCGTCAAATGCGTACTGCCTACAAAAATCGTAATTAATAAAAACTTAATAATTTGATACTAACTAAAGATATTGTGCGTTCAACGGCAAAGCTCTATCAATTTATTTCTATAATAAGAAAAAGTTAAGTGATAATAAGTAACTTCCAGTAACTAAGTAGCCTTGATAATGTTGTATGAAATTTTATGTTTTCATGTTATGTGCGTATGATAAAATAAAAGGGTTATATAAATACACACATATAAAGCTTGAAATATTCTAGCAAAAAGAATATTAATTTTTTTTCATAGGCATAACAAATTAATAATCAATTTTATTAATTAAATTAAGAATATCTCTGTATTTGTTATATAAATTTAAATGGAAGTAGCCTGTATAAATATAATGATAACGAAGCCTCGCAATCATACGTTTTAGTGCGTCCACTAGAGTTATGGCAATCTGAGTGTTATTGTAACGATATTGTTTAACGTTGAAGTAATTAATGTATAACAATAAATATCCTAATTAAAATAATAATAACGCAATGTTGCAAAGCGATAATAAATATTTATGTTTCTCTCTACAGATAGTATGTTTCCATCTTAAAAATGCCTACTTAGAAACATCATTAAAAAAAAAAAAACTTGTTAGAGAATTAAAACAACATCATTATTATTTACTACATGACTTTCTTTATCTCGAGTATTGTAGATAATTAATTTTAATAAAATGAAATTATCTAAACAATAATTAACAGCAGATAACCTATGTAACTACATAGTTTATATTACAAAAACAAAATTTTATTATCTAATTTGACATCGTTTTATACGTTTAACAACCTATTTTAAAATAATATTAATACCTATATATATGTAGTTATAATATATTTTTTATACACTACTTATCGTAGAGCACGATCGTGATTACTGTCAACTGACCCAGATTGTTATGAATCGGTAACGCGTAATACAATTTTAAACATTCACTCAATATACGAGTAACTGTACCAATAAGAACTGTCGAAAGTGAAAGTTTGAATTTATTGTAATCTTTTATAAGAATTTCAGTACTACATACTTATGCTTAATGCATTTTATGTAAACATAATAATATACACAGATAAATATTATATATTGCGCATATATAGGTATATTTTCTTCGACACGATTCCATCTAAGGTTAAGTGATTTTGCAGTTCATATGGATATATTAGAGCTCATGCTTGTCTATTGTCCATCTAGGGTATGTCGAATACAACTGATTCTCCGACAATGGTTGCAGACTTAAAGTTAAAATCGTCGGCTAAAACTGCTCGTGTATCCCTTAGCGATTTTCATAGTCTGCCAGGAGTTTGAAAATGAGAAAATGAAATAAAAAAGAAATCTACCCAGTGATTAAAATATCGAAAATGTAGTATAGTACCCAACAGCCATACACGGATATATATATTTCACGAACGCGTCGTTTTAATACTTACCGCCTGTTATCGAAGAATCAAATATCCACCTTTGGTATCCATTCCAAGTAAGAAGTTGAAGCTATAGCGGTACTACGATATAATCCCAAGGAGGTGTTAACGTCAGGCAGGAGGCCGATCGTAAAAATTAAGCCAAATCATACATCACAATATGACAAAAATGTTGTGCCGACCTTACTTAGATGGAATAACCGTAAGAAAATGATGTCCATCTAATTTACAGCCATAAATATTAGTAATCCGATCTCTGAAACAGTGATTTCTGTAGTACTACTACGTAAAGACCGGTCAGCCCATGAATGTTTTATTAAATAATTTTATATAAATAATACTATGTTATTACTATGTTATAATTATCCTAACTATTATTATAAATGCGAACGTGACTTTGTTCGTTTCTTACAATTTCACGCCTTAACTGATCATAATAAAATTATCCATACACATTGTCAGGGATACAGAAAAGGACATAAGAAAAGAACACTGTTTCCATGAGATAAGTGATACCTACATTAACGCGAGCGGAGCCGTAAATAAAGGCTAGATATAAATAATTACTATATCAATGTATTTGCTAAAAAAAAGTCATCTCCTGACAAGTTCCTCACAATACAATAAGACAGCACTATTCAAACCCACCACTTCATTCATATCCAGTGCGTATTTTAATTCCAAAGTCACCGTATACTATGAAACCAATATAATTGGCAAAAAATATTGTATACATTTCAACTCAATCGCTTAAATAAAAAAACACCATCCATCACCACATGTTGAAGGCTGTCTTTGAATGCTCACTTGATTGACTACCATCTCAAGAAAGTCTGTCATTATGAACCTATCGGTGTGTTTAGGCAAGGCTACTTGAAAGGCTCCATGACGTAGTTGTGTAAGCTATATTACTGAACCCAAAGGCTACAGTATCTACATATGACTAACTTTTGTGTAGTGTCCATAACTGTCAATTTTGTACCAGGGTATTAAATATCTATATATTTTGAGGATATCTACTTTTGAATACCCATAATATAACCTATGCTTAATTTCTAATTAAATGACGATGAATGTAAAATTGTCCTTATATTTTTAAAAAAGTTGACCTTATTATTAAAGTTATCCTGTAACCGCCATCTTCAACAATTTTCTAGATCTACGTTGTAAATACATATACATGCAGAAATTCATTGTTAAAAAAAATCGCTCTCACAAAAGCCATACACCGTAGAAATACTATGTATTGAACGTAAAGGAGCGGTTACTTTCCGATTTCAAGGCCCTCCGAAGTCGCATTAGACATTGTCTTGTTAGTGCATATTATTTTAATTAATTGGAATATTGACGAAGAAAAGTTTGCCAAATATTACTGTGGCAAATAATATATATTTGCCAAATATTACCGAAAAAACATTCAGTGTGGATTAGAACCATGATAAAACTACAGCGGCGCGTGTCAACGTCTCAAAATGAGAGCTGATTTTATAGGCCAATGATTAGAACTATTTATCACCAGATGTGACTCTTCACAATGTTCACACCTCTGTGTGGTGTCTGAAGATGGTATCACTCTAATGGTATAAACGGATTGCCACTGTAAAAATACATGGATCGGGGATATTTAGCCAAGTAAACACTATAAAATCTTCACTAACTACATCGGAACCTTGACCTATTATCCCCACATACATTATGAACAGATTTATAGGCTCTGTGGGTCTTCAAACTTGATATCTTCATTATATGTATTTGGCTGTGTCACGCGGATTCACTCACATCAACACTCTCGTTTAATTGTTCTCGCCTTCAGCCCCAGATACGCCACACTGCGCAATACATTTTTTTTTCTCATTCTGTACATTCTACATTTTGTAACTCTAATTACTTCGTTCCCTAAGAACGTAGCGTAATGTTAAATAGTCTATATCTTGTTCAATAAAAGAATTATATAATATTTTATTCAAATGTGATTGATATTTGTAGAAGTTGAAGGATAACATTTTTTTTTGCAATTATATATTTAAAACAAAAATAGACTATTGTGCGTTACAGACTTCCGGCGCAGGAAGTACTATTTAAAAATATAGTATTTAGAAATGATCTTTGTTCATTAGAATTAACGATAATTTCCATTGATTAGTATTTCAGTATAAACGGTAATATTAGTGTTCAGTATAAATTATTAAATAGTTTGTTACATGATTTGACTATAAAAGCCGGTGTGTCACATTATTTCGGATGAATCGCTTCGTAACCACCACCAAGTTCAGTTGTACGGAGAAACTCTGCCCGATTGTATTGAAATTATTATAAGAGTGTAATCGTATTCTATATTTTCGCTATCCTGATTATCTGCCGTTGTTTACATGTGTCATGTACACTCATGGATGCTCGTTTAGTATACTTGATAGCAAAAAACATTATAGGAATTATTCATAGTACCTCTAAACATATTATTTGTTCCAACTGCTAATAAATTGTACCAACACTTACGTTGCGTATCTTATATATAGTTTAACAAGTTACGATGGTATCCATACACTCACATATATATACGTTTATATTACTTATATGTTTTTGAATATATTAACAGTCAAGATTCACAATCGAAACTTCGAGATTAAGATATAGTTTTCTACTATCTCCGCTCCCAGTTCACTATTTCCAAACCCATAAATTGTCCACAAGATATCAGGGTTGTTACTATTGTAATGGATACTCTAAAAATATAGAACAGTTTTTATAATATAAAAAGACTTAACCATTTTTCCTCAAAAATCTAGGTTTTTTTTTATCTCAAAGGACAGCAAACAGGCAGATAGCTCACCCGATGATAGCTACAGCATCTTGAAGATTATGTTTCAGTCCTTTATTGAACCTATTCTAGCGTACGCATAAAGAACGTACTAGAATACCTTGCGCGTAATGATACAAATCGTGATATTTTTAGGGGACCAAATGTCGAAGAAGTAAAACAAAAAAAATTACCTAAATTTGTCCTATAATTTTTGCATGATGTGTAAACAACAGCAGACCTTTATTATTCATTTAGTTTATATAATTTGAACGTATATGCATTCGCAGGCACTCGTATAGGAGTAACGTTAGAAACTTCATTACGATATAACAGAAACACTGTTAGCAAAATAACTGACAACAGTTTGTAACAACGGTTTTTATAAAATAGCAGCACATCAGCGCGGTTGATTATTAACATTGCCGTTTGTTATATCTGTGATCATCGTGTTATTAAAATTTGACTATGAAATTTATTTATACGTTGTAGAATATGTGGTTTATTAAATTAGCTCACGATTTTATCAAATTATTCTGCATTTTAATAAAATATTGAAAACCTGTCAAAAAATGTTTTTTATTTATTTGTGACAACATTGACAAACTTTTTGGTAATAATTCTTTTGGCATTTAAATTTTTGTATTTATTTATATGATTTTTACTGCATTTAAATTACTGGATGCGTTTATCTGTAATATGTAATAAATTAAATTGAATTTTATAGAGGCCATCGTATCGCAGTCACATGTCTACAGCTTAAAGAGGAGACGGAGTGTTCATGGTTCTGCAATTTATATTTAATGTTTGTGTTTATACATTTTATTATTATTATTATTATATATTTATATATGTAAGTGTGTAGGTGTGTCTGGGTTAATGTTGTATATATATTCATTATAACTATTCAGTACACATATTAAATATTTGTATCTTACTTATGTTAAGGTCATTTTTATTGTTATATATATTTTTTGTTAATACATTTATTTCCTTTTTTTTATTAACAGTAGCTATAACACTCTTTTATTTGTTTTCCCTATATCCCTATATGTAAAAAACTAAAAAGTGCAACAAAGTATTAATTAATAGAATCATTAAGTCTTAAGTCAGAACAAATTGCTATCAATCGAAAATCTCAGACAACCAATCTAGACGCGAATCGCTTCTTAGTTCTCTTTCGCGGGACTCCTCAGCAGCCACCACACACATGGTAAAAATCTTATCTCCGTATACAAATATATCCAACTACACTATCGTATATTTAGAGGCTGTTGTGACGGTAACTACCATCAGTAGATCCTCACTTATATACTGATATTATACCTATATATTATAGCAGATTTCCATCCGAATCGTAGGACATAAAAAAATAGCAAAGGGTCAATTGAATCCAGAAAATACGTGGCCTAGAATCATCTAAAAGAAATTCCACATCGAACGATGACTGTCCTGATGCCGAACTGTATTCACCATCAAACTTCGTTTAAACTTTAAAAACTCAATAAATGCGTGTCGACAGCCCTAGGCCGTCCTGTCCAGTACACAGCGCGCACTCCGTACACTTGTTCCCATAACCTATGCCTCTATAACATAGAAAGTTCCATTGAATTCAATACAAATATGCTAAATACCCGGCAGTCATGTCACCGCGCTCCTACAGTGGACATATCTATGTGATTTAATGTGAGAAAACAAGATAAATCTTCATGCATGTTGAGGATTGTGTAAAAACTTCTTATTGCACGCACATACATTGGAGTAACTTTCTATTGCAAATTTTTGCAAAAATCTCTTCTCCGTTTGCTATTTTGTCGTAACCAAAAAGGTTTTAGCGTTTTGCAAGACTATTTAATTCGAGAAATAGAATTATAAACAAGGCAATATAAGTGACTCACCAGCAAAACCTCCTGTTTGTTATTCTGTAAATAGTGCCTATGTCACTTCCAAAATTATAATGAATCTAACCATAATCCATGTGTTAGAATCCATTTAGCTGTTTAGAATACAATATAATATAGTATATGATGATATAGATAGTACATGAATACAATCAGGTGAGTGCCTTAAGCGCTCCCCTTAGTAGTCCGGTGAAACTGTAGAGGCCTTGCCAGGTCAACAGTGTAGTGAGTTCGAAAAAAAAAAAACCGAAAACGAATACAATCGAATGACATTGCCCTCCTTATGTGTAGTTGTGTAAAAACTACTAATAATTCCAAGTTACATAAGTCAAATAATCATGAAAATTTTGATACCTCAAAGGATTCTAATGTTATGAAAAATTAAAACCAGGTGAAATCACAACACAATACTGTGTATTCTGCCAACCTGTATTAAGAATTACGTAACTTGGCTACGAGATACATGTTTCTGTAGTGACCGATTGAATTGAAATGCTTGTACATAATTACATTATCGTTACCCATTTTGTAAGTTTTCAATTCAGTGTGTAAAAGGAACAATATTGTTATAACATCTTGCCATATCTGCATTTCGTAATTTATCCCTATTAAAGTTAATTACATACACGCACTTATAACGCAGGGACAATTCTTCATTTGAGTAATCTTTAACGAGAAGCAGGATGTCATAGACAACATAGAGTATTTGCGTTTTAAACTATACAGGTAATAGTAATTTCCAAACGGTTACTGCAGTCCGATTAATAAAACTTTAGATCATTGTAGGCATTTTCTAATATCTGCCTGGTTGCCTGGCTCACAACTCAAAAATATGTTGCCGAGCACTTCGGCAACTGAATTTGAGAACACGCCCTCTCCATAAGTTTAGCGTATTAGGTCCTAGCGTTATTTAACACCAGGTGAGACGAGACTATAATCAAAGCGTCAACATTTAAAAATAAATAAAAAATATATATAAAAAGACTCAGACGTTACAATTCCGGAGTTAACATTGTTTGCTCGGAGTCCACAGATTTGAATTGTAAAATAAGCAAAACTCTCGAATCCATGGATCTATTTAAAGAAAAGAAAAAAAAAATCTTTCACGACCGACCTCAAAACGGTTCGAGTTTCCGCATTATTTGTTATCTTCATTCACAACTTTTTTCCCCAACTGAATCCTATCAATTATCACATATTTATTTATCTTTAGGTATACGAACTCGTAAGGTGTTAATGCAAATAAATACACACGAGCGTCTCAGTTGTACGTCTTTTTATTTGGATTAACATCTGGCGTGGAAAATGATTTCACAGGGCTTATTATCTAAGAAGATGCAACGAGATTATGCCGTTATTTATAAGCTATACGCATCGTGCTTCTAGAACGCGACATATCTTTAAAACTATCTGCGATTGTAAATCGAAATTTAATAGACTATTTATTATATTGATGTTTACTGAGTCTTAAAGAATTAAATTGTTGCATACTATCGTTGCCCTCGCGAAAAACTGACAAGAAGCATAATCACTACATAGTATAAAACGAAGTCGCTTTCTCTGTCCCTATATCCCTATGTATGCTTAAATCTTTAAAACTACGCAACGGATTTTGATGCGGTTTTTTTTAATAGATAGAGTGATTGAAGAGGAAGGTTTATATGTATAATAACATAAGTTAAATAGAGGAGAAATATTGTTATTTTTGAGGTTACTCCAAATTTAGCGCGTGCGGGCCACGGGCAGTAATGAATAAATCAAAACTATTGGATCGATTTTAATCATTTTTTCAGTGAATCACATAGGCTATATATTTTATACCCGTGCAAAGCCGGAGCGGGCCGCTAGTGAGTTCATAAACTACTATATATTTATGTATACATTTAACCAAGTGTATAAAAATCTTCATATCTACAGCTGCATTACCATCGTAATTATGGTTGAAAATCTATCAGCTTCTCCCCTATCATTCTGTTCCGGTAGCTGCTTTGACGAGTTATCCTCATTTATCTAGGTCTAGCGTACTGTCATCTTTAACTCAACCGACATAACATTAACCGAACGAGTGTACGTTAATCTGTAAACACAATAAACAAAGCAAGGTTCTCTACCAAATGGTCATACGTTTACTGTGTTTGGTTTTAATTATCAACTTGTTGTTTTATACCTGCTTACTGTAATGCGAAACTGTGTATCGGCTACTTCGTTTTCCCCTTATCTTTCCTGAGTCATCGTATCCGTGAAGAATATAGATTCCATTTTCGGATTGTCATTTATGTTATAAAATTAATCTAGTCCAAATTCCATTCAATTCCAAATTTTTGATACTTGATTGATCAAGCATGACTTCTACCGACGAGTTTTACAATAAATTAACGCAGAAATAAAACGTAAAGGCGAAGGCTACGTAAGTACTTTCAAACAGTTGATACAACTTGACCCTATGAAATAAAGTTCAGCCTGTAATTGCGTATTACGTAAAATCAATGCTATAGTAGAATTACCTCAAGGTCGGCTTAAAAAATGCACACTTTTCTCTATAATATATATTCATTGGAAGATTTTGGTATCACGTATATTTGACAGGACTGGCTTTGTTAAGACTTATGACTGGTACTTCATCGGAATTAGCCATTTTGGGGGCGATAATTTTTAGTCATTTTTAAAATCTCTTTACTTTGCGAAATATATCACTAGAAGTTGGATTTTTAATGCTAAAGACATGTATTATTTACACTCTATGGTCTTCTGCTATAGTGACAGCAAGTTTATGCTGAATTATGGGCTTTTTATAATACGTTCTTTGTAGTGTTTAACTCTTTTTTTTTTGTTGTCATCTTTTCTACTCCAATTTTTGGATAACTGTAATGTCCGTGTATATGCTGCAATAGAGATATTTTCTTCTTTCTGCCTTATTGTTATAATTACTCTAAATTTTTGAAGAGCGAAAGGTACGAGTGAAAGGATTTTAATTTGTTATTAGACGCGAAACGGCGATTTCCAGAGCACAAGTTTATGAATAGATAGACCCGAAGTGTTTGTCGTCAGTGAAGCAATAGATCGTTCTATTTGCAAGCGGATAAATATAACAATTGCAGTATCCCTGACGTCTGCAGTAGTAGCTGTTCTCAGAAGTTGCACGCATCAATTGACACAGAAAATGTACAAAGTAACTGATACGATATATATATCTTTCAATTTTCATTTCATGATAATAATTATGTTCGTGACGAAATCACTATATAGTATAAAACAAAGTCGCTTTCTCTGTCCCTATATCCCTTTGTGTGAAAAGGGCGAAAAAAATTGAGAAGAAGTAAAGAGTATCATCACTTTAAAAAATCCTTACATCCTGTAGCCGTAAAGAGGTAACGTCGGGGTCGTAAATTTAATGCGTCACGTCTGTGATTTATAATTGTATTAGCCTCTGTTCGCGACTTCGCTCGTGTTAATATATGACCTATGCCATGGGAACAATACTTTTTTCTATATGACATGTAAATGTCTTTATCCGTACGCCGGATTCAAAATTTAATTATGAAATGTGATTAAAAACAAACAAACTGTTATTCGCATTTGAATTTAGATATAATATATATAACAGTGTAATGTTTAAAAATAATCACGTGGTTTATACGAGCGGAGACGCGCGCGAACTCCCGTTTATTATAATTAGAATTACCGAATACTGAAATAGCTTGAATAAAAACGTACGGATAGCCCGCGCAAATGGCAATGAATGGAAAAAAAAAATTTCGCTTTAAACATATTTAAAGTCGTACGGAAGGAACCAGTCGGACTGGTAGGTCGGCCGGGCCCCGCGGCCCCGGTTTCGCGTGTTTCCAAAGATTGACCCCCGGAATGGGCGCTCATTACCGGCGCAGCGGATGACATTTTTGATTTCATTATTATTTAAACGTTGTCGCGTCGGTTAACGTGCACAACTTACAGAATAAGGTCGTCCGCGGTGTACATTTTTTTATTTTTTATTCCACGTAATACATAATTGTACACAGTTGTAAAGTTGGAAATCACACGGTATATATATATATATATATATATATAATGGCGCTATGATATATGTTATAGTTAATACTTGCAAATGACCGCGGACGAAGTCTTGGATGGTTGCTAACAAACTATAGATTAAATAATATAGTAGATATATTTTTATGTTGAACTACTCATCCCCTTACGTTATATTTTGCATATACATTGTCAGGAGTACAGAAAACGATAGAGGGATAAATAAAATCTACAATCACGTGAGAGAAGCCGGGAGCAAAAGCAAATTATAGAATACATAAAAAAATGTGTCCACTATATTCTAAAGATATAACCAAAGGCGTTTCCTTGTCTTGTCGCTTTTCCACAGATAAATTAGTTTTGACAATTGGTTAATGAAAAATTAAAATAAACGATTTATAATAAATTATAACGATAGACAATATGAAAACCAAAGAAAAGGGGCATTTTTAAATTGATTATTTATTATAACACTTTAAAAATTGTCGACATTTTTAAATTCTACTTTTGTCACTTGTCCGCAGATAAATGAGTGTTGATAATTGGGTTCTAATAAAAACAATAAGTTACGATTGTTAATGTATTTCAAAACTTTATAATAATTAAAATTGATAGTCGATACAGAAACCGACAAAAAAAATGTTAATTAATTATGAACAATTTAAAAACAAGAAAATTATATAGTTCAACTACTTAGTCATTTGGCTTTTATGTAAAAAAAAAAATACAATGTCTCTGTTTAATATAAGAGTAAGAAACTATGTTTTTTATAAGCACTAAATATGTGAACGACGGTGACGTCTGGAAATGACGCCCTCTCTGTGCATCCACCAAAACCGAATGTAATTATTTATAACTATGTTTTAAAAATGTGAGTTATAATATGTCAATGAAAAGATAAACCAGATCGAGTTTCTTGCCGGTTCTTCTCGATGACTGGGTTGTTTTCCGAACCGGTGGTAACTTTGACGTTCATAAGCGCCTTCTCAGGGCCTAAACTGAATAAAGTATTTTTGATTTTGATTTTGAATAAAGACTAATTACATTTTGTAAGCAAGGCATATTTTTGCTCAATTTTATTTATATGCATAGAATAGAAGATGTATATATTAAAATATTAAACTAGCTGTTGCCCGCAGCTCTGCATACGTTTTTTTTTTTATAATTGTGAATTACTTCTTATAAGATCAGCTATCTGTTAGTGAAAGTTCCGTGGAAAATGGTTCAAACGTTTTGGAGATAGTACTGCAAACAAAGCCATGGGTAAAATCTAATTCAAAATAAAAAAGCTTTAATTACTTTTTATAACGTTAGCTATCTGTCAGTGAATGTACCTATGTACCTAAAATATATTTTTAGCGTAATAACCAAAGCAAAATCGCTGGCATCAGCGCTAGTTTTGTTAAAAATGTATATATGACCTCTTCATTTGTTACCATTACAACGGTCTTCGGTCGGTCATCATATAATGAATGTTGGCAAACTTAAGAATATTTTTGCACAGGTTTCTACGTTATTGTTCATTATTAAATACTAGGTTTTGCTCCCAAATAAACTCATACACGCATTTATAATATTGATTAGGATTATAATGTAACGCAGACGAAGACACGGCCGGATATTAGTTAATTTCTAATACTAGTAGCGATCATCAAGCGATGATAACTAAATCTTAGTAATTTTAATATATATATTTTTATTGAAATCTATTTTGAAAACTATAAATAAGCAACGTGGAATTGTTTATAATATTTTACTTTAACATATAACGTTATTTATTAATCTAACAAAAGTATCTTAGTAACGCATATCCAGTAGTTCACTGTTCCAGTATATATTAATTCAACATCCGTTATAATATTAAAAATACGCATCAAAATAATACAAAAGAAAAATGCGCATGTATTCATATTTCGTAATACCGCCGGCGGGCGGCGACTCGCAAAACCGTATAACTCTTAAAATTATACGAAAAGTAAATTCGGCTTATCGAACTCCTGTATCTTTCAATAAGCCGTCGAATAATGTAACATTGTACATGTAATGATGCATAAGGAAATAATTGAAGTAATTTTTTTACGTTTTTAGAATGAATATTCTTAACGTGGCTTGCGATACGAGATTACTGATACAAATCGTCATGTAAGGAAAAAGCGTTAGACTCCTCTGTTTCTTCTCGTTAAAAAACAGACGGGAGGCCTTCGAGCGAAGGTAGGGAGGAAACCTCGGTAAAAAGTCACCGTGGGAGAAAACCACGTTAAAAAGTACCAGGAGGTGAAGAGATACCCTTGTTAAAAAATCAATGGCAGACGACAGTTGGAGAGGGCAACCCCTTGACTGCCAAACTGGGCCAAGGGGGAAGGGGCTGGGGTCCGAAACTTCCATTACGCATTGAATCGCTAGACGGGTAGGCAGCTTGACCAGGCTGTCGTTCGCGCTGGGCCTTATCGTCGGGGTGGCATGGTGTTTGCTTTGCACGATCCCGTAACACTCCATTATCGTGGTAGACGGTATCTCGTGAGTTTTTTCAGTCAGTAGGAGTCTGACACCCCACCGCTCCTCAGGGCTGTGGGTCTCTATGGTAGGATTTCTTCCAACATTAAAAAAAGGCTTCTCTGTGTCTGTCCCTGCATGCAACTTTCTCTCTGTCTGAATTTTTCTATTGCATACCTTTGTGTGTTTGCGTGACAGTATCGAAATTCGAGCAGATGGAAATACATATAAGTTTATAAGGTTTATAAGCAGACATGGCACATATATTGCTTGGACTTGAGCAAGTATGAGTGCAATATATAATGAGAAGACTACAAATATAACGAACATTGTATAATGTATTTGCTCTCATTCTCTCGCACGTAAAATTGTATGTAGGTATATTTTTGTCTCTTTTCAATATCGTTTTTACGTTTCATCGAATTTCAAATGACATCAGGGCTAGGGAAATTTTCACTTTTTAAATTTGCAACCGTTGTCCAAATATCCTATACGCATATATATCGTATTTTAATACGCTGCACAATAACGACTTTTGTGTGAAATCTAAATCATAAACACAACTTATTTTTTTACACAAAATTCATTTTAAAAGAGTTTAAAACCCGAATTGAACTTGATTAATTTTAAGTCAATAAATGCAAATAATTTCATTTAAAATTATACAAAAATGCTGTTCTTCCCGTAACTGTAAAACGTTAGATCTTATCAGTTGGTAATAAATTGAAGAAAAACAACGTAATTGACATAATTTCTTGGTGGAAGCGCACGCATCTCGGAAAATTCCCTCGACTTTCAAATTTTATACAATCTAAAAACCACGGTACTAGCTTATTAAAACATTGGTGTAACTTTCCTACGTTATCTGTCAGCGAGTTTTTGATTATGCACGTGTGTTCTACGAGTTTTTGGACCGCTAAAATGTCGCTACGATTAATATATATATATAAATACTGGCGCGTGAAAATGCTATTTCAATGACATAGACAAATATTTACTCTGTCTATTGCGTCAATTTGCATGCCAAATATATGAAACGGATTCTTTACATACAGTAGCAAGTTATAACGAAAAAAGAAAGACATATCCGTGAAATAACATTTAGGTGTGCCAACTTTTACGATATGTCAAACAATTTTGCAGTTTATCGATCTCAGACATACAAATATAAATATTTTATATATATATACATATAAATAATATTTTTTCTCATTGAGAAGTATACCAGTGTATACAAATTATTGCATTCTCTCATATACATATGATATATTTACATTGTCTTAATAATCTACACTAGGCAAACTGGTTTAATAATTCCTTTATTACAAATGACATCATTTGAGTTCTCTCGAATGTTGTGATAATAATTCTTGGCTATAACTTTTGCTTGTTGAATCACTGACATATTCTATTCAACCATTACAAGGACGATGTGACAGAAATTAATTAATTAATTATGCAGCTTTCGATCTAGTAAGTCCTGTTCTGTGAACGTAAAATGTGTAGTAAAATTAAAAAGGCTGCCGAAATAGTTGTTTAGTTAAAATAAATACTAAACATTCTCTATAAAATATCTAGATTTATAAAATTGCTTGAAATAATGTTTTATTTTAGAACAAAATACTTCTATCTTAAGTCATTAAACAATCTCGAAATGTTTGAACTACAGATGGATTTGTAGCATTAAACCCTCTATTTTTATGGTTTCACAAAGTTCCCACAAAACTCCAAATAAAAACGTTTATCCTACATTTAAAAAAGTTCAAGTATCAAACATCGCGTATTTTCATAAATTTATTTTATTACAGTATAACCACAAATGGCATAGAGATATAAATAGTTGATTAATTTATAGTTTTTAGTGAATTGTTTCGTTAGAAAAAAATGAAAGCTTTAGTCTTTAACATTGGTGAGTATATACTTTGAAATATTATATGACGCCTAATAAGCCCTACTTCCTCGAAATATCTTTATCACCTTATTGTTATCAGTGTTTTACTATTTCGAACATAATTCGGTACACTGCTTCCATGTATTGATAATTTAAAAATCTCTATTAACTATCATAGAAACTATTATTTCTTTATATTATCATTTGTGCGGTTCTCTATTTTGGTACATACGGTACATACGTATAACTGAACAAGATTATGCAGCACACTGCCTATAGCATGACGTATTACGTTTTGCATATTTAATTACCCTCAACCATGACCTTTGAATAATCGTATAACGTCATAACACAGTATATTATGATAAAATAATTTTACTAAGATTTCACGACACATACAAAAGTTTCTTTTCATTCTAGAATTTACAGAACGGCAAATAATTTTTAAATTTATTTAATTCTCAAAAGTATTGTACAATTTACCATTCAAGCTGTAAGTAATCAATGATTCCAATTATGTTCACTAGCGAGTTTTTCTGATTCTCAGAAATTCTGTCTGGCTTTTTCTGAACTAAGTAACTTGATATAAAATCAGACAGATTAAAATCTACATCTCAAATAATCAACGTAATAAAAAATAGAAACTGTAATAGTTGAAATTGTAAAAAATACACCACCAACAATAACAAAACGCAATAATAGATCCGATCTGTTATCTACCAACCTTAAAAAACCAACGGAAGTCAGCTACATTTTAGTATCCGCCATATTTAGGTTAATTGACATTTCGACCGACGTTATTGACATCGAGTTTATTTGTTAAAATAATCATCAAATCGGAGTATAAACACAGTCAAAGTTTCACACACCGTTCAGTTTAATTTAAAAATCATTAATCAATCGAGATAAGACGAAATTTAACCGCTAAGTGCCCGAACGTTTATATCACGTTCATGTTACTGCTATTTAGGTTACAGGTATGCAAATGTAATATCAACTTCTAAAGTAACTATTCCTAATGTGGACATTTTGTATCATTATTATTTTAGTTAGATATAAAAATAATAAATGAACACAAATAGTAATAAGATTAGTATGTTTAAAATACACGTTTTGTTAACAACATTTGAAACTTAAGTAAGCAATTTATTTGGTTTTTTTTTTGTATTGTCCATTATATATCGTGAACAAAAAGTACATTAGTAATCTACCTAGCTTGATTTATACTAGAGCTGCATTACCTTGCAGAGTGTGGCTTTTAAATTATTCGCTATACCCATGATCTCCACATCAGCTAAGCACTTCAAATTTCTGATAGTTTTCATTTCAAATTACGTAGAACATTTCATACATCACTGCTATTTTTCAATTTCTCGTATCATTTTTATATGATAGAATGGTATGTTTTATAAAACTTTAAAATATAACAGCTATTTCATTTATTGTCTATGAAATAACAGTGATCAAAATATAATTTCACTGTTACATTAAAACAGCTATATACAAATAATGAATTACTATGTTTTTATTTTATAACACTTGTCGTTATAATCTGTTGTCAGTTATTCTGCTATTGGGTAATTTGCTGTTTTGTATCGTATTGTAATTTATAATAATGACACGGTAATTAAATACGTATGCGTTGTTCGTATCTCTATCACACGTATAGGTTGTTGGATAATACATGCTTGCTCCTACGTTACGATAACTCCCGCCTATCATTGTCATTGGTGTCAAATACAATATAACAGAGTAATAATGACTTAAATTATTTGTTACACAGTGTGTAGCAATAATACAGTATTATTTGTTTGTATCAAAGTCCCATCTTTAGGTACAAGCGAATAAGATGCGTCTCAATTTTGTCAACACCTAAATTGAATTTGCACCTTCCACGCTTTGCAAAATCTTCGGTACGTCAATGACGGTGAAAAAGTTTTATACAGCTATGATCGCATACTGATTCATTCGTTCCGCTAAACAAATGATCATTTAAACCGCGAACTCGTTGAGTTTCAACAAGTGTTTATGCAAACATTTTATACGCATTGTGTGAAATTCTTGTTGCTAAGGTGAACACAATTGACCAGGTAATAATATAATAAACCACGTTTCACAATATGACGTACGAACTGATAACGTTATCTGTTGTTTTATTTACATGATTGCGGCTGAGATTTACAGTGTCCGTGTACATTATTGTATCTTGAAAGTAATAATAAAAACCCGGGAGCAATAATTGTTTTGACGTGCACAAGAAAGTAATACAAATATTTTTAACTGACTAAAATATTTACTCGGGCGTTAAGGAAGAACATGAATTCTACAATAAACTTGAATTTATTGGGTTTATTTGTAAGTGGTAGGTTAAACTCCACCTTACCGCACACATCAAGCAGTTTACCTCGTAATTTCCAAGTAAACAGTTATATCTTAACCCTCTGATTAAACTCCATCTAACAACTTATTCGCTAAGTTCTATATTAGTACACGTAGGATAAAGCCCACCTTGCAATACACAGGTTAATATGTACCTGTGAATTCGTAGGTTAACCTTTACCTCATAACTCACAAGATAATTTTCTCTCTGGTGCAATAAGGACAAGGACAACAAGGATGTTTACCTTGTAATTTCCAGGATACGAATTATATTTTAACTCCTCATCTAAAGTCCAGGTTAACTTACTCGTTAGGGTGTAACATAAAACTCGTAGGTTAAACTCCGCCTCACAACTCACACGTTGGACGATTTATGTAACCTCTACTGTCGGACAATAAAAGTAGCGTGGGTGTTTCAGGCTATTTATTTATTACCCAACTGAATTGAAGAAGGTTAACGGTATTGATATATCCTTTATTAGTAATTCTACTTATTCTCTATGACAGTTCTGTTTTCATTAAGCTACCGATGGTACCCCTGTATCTTGTCACAATCAATCACACTCGAGTAAAAATGGAAAAGACTTCCGACGCGTTTTCGGTTCAGATAACGCGAAACGGGCCATTTACGATAACAGATTTAAAATCGTATTATATTTATCGTACATTGTGTACTTTCGTTTTATCGCTATCAAATCAGTGCGTTGATACGCTAAATACATGTGGGCGTGACCTAGGTCTGACAGATAAAAGTAACATTCGCATCTATTAACGTCGAATAATTGTCCAAAGATTTAAGAGTTTTTTTTTATTTATTAATTTATTTTGGGAGCTTAACAGCTTAATATATAATTATTCATGATTAGAATAGATACACCAAACCATTTACTAGTCCTCGCCGATAAATAACTAAATACAATCACTTGATTTATCAAGTAACAAAGTCGTCCGCCGCGTCTGCCTGTCTGTTTGGATGTTCCCGATAAACTCAAAAACGACAAAGCGGATTGTAATACGGTTTTCACCAATAGATAGAGTAATTTGCGGGGAAGGTTTAGGTATATAGCTTGTCTAGTTTTCTTTTTTGTAAATTGGTTGAAATATAATGATAATTGTGGAAGGAATCGGAAAAAGTCAAGCCGCCTGGGAGCTTTCGTCGAAAACGCTGCCTAATTAATCCCTTTGAGATATAACAAAACAATGCTTACTGACATATTCCTCTTTTATAGATTTACAAAAATGTCTAAGACGGCATATACCTATTTTTTAGGATAGCTTACTATACTCATGTATCTTCTAAAAATGGTCACATACAATGAGGTAATTGGAAGGCTATTTAGACGGATACACTATTAATCTTTATAAAATTAAATACATTAGTTACCTTAAGCATTTCATGCACTAAAGTATATATTTTTTATTATCAGGGTAGGACAACGTCCGCCGGGTCTGCTATACAAGTATAAAATAAATGTAATAACAATAAATACTATAGTTTATTAGTGTTTGCAATCGACATTATTAAAGAAATTTCTATTAAAAAACACCTTACTTACTTACGGTAGTGTTAAA
This sequence comes from Antheraea assamensis, assembly GCA_035772565.1. NCBI lineage: Eukaryota > Metazoa > Arthropoda > Insecta > Lepidoptera > Saturniidae > Antheraea > Antheraea assamensis. Next base: position 2,514,100 of record JAQQSE010000001.1, read on the forward strand.
GATATGAAAAATCACCAACCTCGCTCATGCCGTTGAAGGAGTGACGCACAAAAATGAATTTTACCGATAGTTAGTGGAAACGGTGGGCAGCGATACGGGGGTTGATTTGTTCGTAAATGCTTGGTCGGGACTGTAATACATAACTTCGTTAGAAGTTCGGGACAATCAAAGCTATTAGAAGTAATTTTCAGCAAGTTTATTATGTCTGTCTTTTTCCTTTATTTCTATCGAACTCGAATCTAGAACGTTCCATTCGGATCTAAGAGTCGATGTCCTAGCGTTGTAGAATCAGCTTAATCGTCTAATTGTTTTTGTAATATTTAATTTTCATTATGTAACATTACTTATACAGTATTTACATTGTAAGGAATGAAAGCATTCATTATTCATAAATAGATTTAGTTTTTGTTAACAACACTCGATGAGTACTTTTTAAGTCTTCGCTCGTACGAATATTGTACAGTTTTCTTTCTAGTAGTTTTGAACATCGAACAGTAATTGTATTATTTTCACAGTTGTAAAAGCGATTTTTGAAGCGATTATAGCTTAGTGGTAAGCGATTTCGTACATTGCATCGATTGATAATAAGTTTTCCAGTGAAGGAAAGCTGAAATTTATCGCTAAGCGTATGTCAACATTTTTTTTTTTTTTTTTATATTATAGGGGGCAAACGAACAGGTGGGTCACCTGATGATAAGTGATCACCGCCGTCCATATACACTAGCAACACCAGGGGAGTCGCAAGTGCGTTGCCGGCCTTTTAAATATGCGGGCCTCCGGCGCTCTCACTGGCCGAACGAAACGCAACAGTGCAAGCACTGTTACTTCACGTCGGTTTTCTGTGAGAGGGTGGTACTACCCCGGGCGAGCCGACCCCAAAAGCTACATTTAAAGCTAGCTGTTCCAGAAGCTACATTTAAAATACAATCCTCTAGGTTTAACGTGTAAGCATCTAAGGCCAAATTTTTTTAACATATAATGACATTGTAGTCGAACGCTAAAACTTGTATAGAAATTATATTACCAATACATTAGAATAAAGCATTACAAAAAAAACACACACACACATGATTATGCTAATTTTACAATTCTAGACGCATCTATTTAATACGGTACGTCCTTAGAAATGGAACAGGCTAAGTCGGCTTTTGATCAGAATTTACATTAGACGATGGTGCCACATCTTTAGCGTTTTCAATATTTTAGTGACCAGACTAAATTAATTTGACAAATTGTCGACACAGCGCAATCTATAATTTTCTTATATAAAAATCATCTACGTCTATAGATCTTTATTAACAAATGACAGTAATAAATCTATAAACAATATAAACGAAACGATACGCCTACTAGCGTCATGGACAATTATTTTTAGTTTATAAAAATGTTGCCTGCCGAGGTCATCCATCGCGACAGGCAGACGGCGGTCCGCGTAAATATGTGTTTTGTCTCCGAAGCGAATGAACACATAATGCATGTATAAAATAGTTTACATAACATGTCACGCCAGGCCGTCTGTGCAAATACGTATCGGCGATCTATAATAAGATACTACAATTATATGTTTTCTCTAAATTGTTGGCTCCAAACGTGCGACCGGCAACAGACCGTTCCAAATGAAATCTATAGCGACGATGGCTTTCGGTGAAGGAAAATATTGGGATGAAACCATAGCATGATTTGATATTTTCTCAAACCCTTCTGGATAGATAGTAGGTGGTAGAGCTACGCTGAAGCTATTACCGGTTTCAGCATGAATGGGTCGGCTCGCCCGGGGTAGTACCACCCTCTCACAGAAAACCGATGTGAAGTAACAGTGGTTGCACTGTTGCGTTTCGTTCGGTCAGTGAGAGCGCCGAAGGCCCACATATTTAAAAGGCCGGCAACGCACTTGCGACTCCCCTGGTGTTGCTAGTGTCTATGGACGGCGGTGATCACTTACCATCAGGTGACCCACCTGTTTGTTTGCCCCCTATAATATAAAAAAAAAAGTTGAAGATTCATCAACAAGCACCTATAGGTGTGTTTCGGCAGCTGCAATTGGGAGCCAAACTTCACTAGATTTATCGCGTTTATCAACTTAGACCCATTGTTGTTTTACATCTAGCGAGATCGTGCTCCAACCTATCTATATATAACCTATCTATATAATGAATTGTCGAATGTTGTAAGCGTATCACTTCAGAGCAACTGCACCTATTTGGCCGATTCTTTTTGTGTTATATACGTAATTTTCAACACAAGTTTTGTAGAAACAATTGAAAAAAATTGGGTAAAAAACTCCCATATAAAAAAGTGAGTAAGTGAGTGGGATAGACGATCTGAAGATATGTAATCGATTGTAGTCGATACACGTCAATGCGCAATATATTTTTAAATAATTATATAAATCTTTTTTTTATATTTTTTCCATCTTTTATTTCTTTTCCATCATTTTATATACACGTTTTTTTTTTTAATATATTTTACAGATAGAGATACCAACAGTGCTAATTGACGGCAGGTGGAACCATCCACGAACGTCAAGTTTAACTACCGACCAACGACGCCTCTTAATTACTTTTAGTTATTTCACAACCGTTTTCTGTTGCAGTAACACGTGACACCGACCAAACAATTCCAAACGGAAGTTTGAAGTAATTGTCCACAGTAATTTTTAGTAGACAATAGGGAGAAAATATTGACAGACCAAAGATATAGACCTTTTATTGTCAAGTTGCCATGTTATTGTATTACACCGTCGTGCTAAGTTGGGGCTGGCAGCTAGTAAAATTAAAAAAAAACATAACGGTTAAAGGAAAAAGGACGGCATTTTTCATATCAATAAAATGATAGTACCTAATGTACTATATAAACCACAGTATTATTCAACAAGAGACCTACAATCTATTGACAAGCCAGAAGTGAATCACTGTCACGGGTTTATCATCAGAGCTGTCACAGACACCGTCACAGTCAAGAGTATGCATACTATTAGGAATCCAGTAGCATACAATCACAATGTTTTAGCACCACATAAACGTACAACTAACTACCATTATTATTACAGATGACCAGAGATGGTCGACTCATAACGGCCTAATAAATATTTTGGCACCGACATCACTTATTACTGTCTCGAATAGTCCAACATTAGAAGATATGTTAACAGCTAAGGCTTGAATAATAAATGTCATCTACAAACAACCATTCCAAAGATACTAAAGTCGGTATGAACACATTGGGCGGACGACCCGGCAATCCGTTAGTTAGTACGATGACTTTCGCTTTTATTTAGGCATAACGGAAAATTAATAACCATAGCTTATGATTTGTAAATGAACTGAACATGTATGAGACAATACTTCGTTAACATTTCACGGTAATGATTTACTCGCGCTATGCGAAATTAAAATTGCTTACATTTAAATTTATCTTTCGAAATAATAACTGTATCTTTCTTCAGTTTCATTATTATCGCGTGTATTTTAATATAGTAATTAAAAGTTTGGTCTTAATTGGTCTAGTCAATAAATCAAACGAAGCACACGTTCGCTTCATTTTAAATTTTAATTAAATTAGGCATGGAGATTTTAGACAGCTTAATGTAATAATTTAACAGTATATTTTTTTTATCCCAGATGCTACATTCGTTCGACTTTCTTTTTTGTTTTTAGGTCCAACACTGATGTCCCCTATATGCAAATCAAGAAAAAATCCTCTCGCTCACCTTTTCAGCAACTTAAATTAAATATAGCACATTAATTAAAACAAATAAATAAGAAATAACAGTAATGTAAAAAAACTGACGGTCAACCATTTCACAAATTATTTTTCATTGGATATGAAAAGTAACTTTGACGCAAGATATATTCCATGTGTGAGTTAAAGTAGATATACATCTATTTTACAACGACAGAAAGCGATGATGGCTCAGTTGGTAGTGTGTTCGGGCACAGCGTCGAAGGACGTAGGTTCGAATCCAAGCAACTGAGTCGGAGCGCGCGGTGAAGGAAAACATCGTGATGACACCATAGCATGGTGGTAGGGCTTTTTCTAAGTCCGTCTGGCTAGCTATCACCCTCGGGTGAAAATCTGTCACCAAGCACCTGTTGGTGTGTTCCGGCAGCTGCACTTGAGAGTCAATCTCCCTCTAGGTTAAGCGTGACTTACCATCTTAGACCACATCATCATCTAATATCAGATGAGATTGTGGTCAAAACGTTTACCTATAAAGAATTTAAAAAAAAAGTCACCCGTCGGGCCAGGACACGTCTGTAAGTACGCCAAAGTTATAAAAAGTAAGGTTATCCAGAATCTATATTCTTTAACCTAATTTCAGGGCGAACAAAAGAAACTAGATACGTCACATCTTTACTGGATTGACAAACTCTAAAATTATCATTTAGTGTTTTCTCCCCTTTCTACAACATCAGGACCTTCAAACAAGATGAAGAGATCTTTGACAAATCCAGCGCAAAAGATGAAATTGGCGTCAGATTGTAGTGCTACCATTAGGTACAGTGATGTTTTTTTTTTTATATTATAGGGAGCAAACGAACAGGTGCGTCACCTGATGGTAAGTGATCATCGCCATCCATAGACACTAGTAACACCAGGGGAGTCGCAAGTGCGTTGCCGGCCTTTTAAATATGTGGGCCTCCGGCGCTCTCACTGACCGAACGAAACGCAACAGTGCAAGCAATGTTACTTCACGTCGGTTTTCTGTGAGAGGGCGGTACTACCCCGGGCGAGCCGACCCATTCATGCTGAAACCAGTAATAGCTTCAGCGTAGCTCTACCACCTACAGAATCATTGTCATTTGATTGATGATGTCATTTGTCATCATGATGTCATTTAGTCGTGGTGTAATACAAAAATTGTAAGGATATATTATATTTAAATCCTCTAGAACATTACAAGCTGAATCTACCTAGCACGAAAGTAACGTTGTAGGTATATCGCTAGAACGTAACCGAATAAATGGTATGTTAAGCCGCCTGCTGAAAGAACACACAATACAACATAATCACATGAACAATGCAAAAGTAATTGGTACCATAATATAATGGCAAATTTCGGAATAATGCTGGCTAGACGGAACTGTTTGTACAGCACTCGAATTCAGGTTTGTGTAATGCCAGGCTTATGTCTATGTACACATATCTGGCAGACAGTGTTTGCTTATATTATTGATTTTTTTTTATATATACACTCTTGCTTAACCCTTCGGCTGATTTTATTAAGACCCAGATCTCAAAATGGCGGATTATGTATTTAATTTTTATTTTTTTCATTTCACGACATCGTACATTGTAAATTTCATGGTTTTTAGTAAATAATAAAAGTAATGTAAAAAATAATTTCACATAAAAATGACAATTTTACATATACGAGTATACACCATTAGTTATTTTTCAAAATTTTGTAAAATAAATCGGGTATTTTTTTAAGCTTATGCTGCCAACACTCTGTTGACATGTAGCTCATGAGGTCTAGGGAGGTTGTTATTTCCATTTTTTATTGAAGCCCGACAAAGTGACAGGATTGTGCGCGGTGATAAACAATCCAAAAATGAGAGATTTACAATCTATTAAAGATCGTCGCTCTCGTGGCGGCCTCCAAGTCTAACGGCAGCTAAATATACAACAGCTGATTTCTTTTTTTTTGTTGTACACTCTAACACGGTAAAGTGACAGCACTATGTCTGATGGTAAGCAAAATACAAATCAAAAATAACGGCGACCACCGAGAGACGAACTATCTATCGGCAGTCGTCGCTGTCCTGCCCGCATTTGTAAATATTTCTTCATGTTATGCTTGAACGATCCCATGTCATAGAAAGAAGGGAACACACTGGCCGGAAGATTGTTCCACAGCCTCACGGTACGGAAAAAAGTAACACGTTGCTAATTTTTAAGTTCCTGAAGCGACACGTCTACACGTGCCGTTATAGCGGGAATCACACTAGCGCATTATGATCAGTCAGAAATAGAACAATCGCCATCTTGTAAAATGTCGGGAAATTTTTGTATAAAAATAAGGCTAATAATATTCAATATGCAGGCCTTCTTTGTCTGTATAAGAGGTCATATCTAATTAAAATATTGAACTTTATATCTTATTCGAATAATATGTTAACAACTCTGTTGATAACGGACTATCGAACTGCTAGCAATATTTTTTTTTATGTAACTATAATGAGCAGACATGACAGAGTCTACCGATAAAACTTAAATTTGGAGACAGTATCGACGTGCGAATATTAAAACTCATTCAGAAATAAAATACAGGTCAAATCCTGGGAAAACATGACGGTCGGTCATTCTAGTACATACTCGTTGCATTAGTCATTTTGAAAGAAAATTTGTCAATTTTTTCCCGAGATTTCCCTACGAAGTTTGGCTTCAAAGTTGGGTTATGCGTTTTTGTATACAGAATACAGTTTTAGCGTTTGACCAAAATGTTACCAAACAATAAGTTACAATCTGACCGAAGTTGGCAACACCATAATAACCCTTGACGGGAACTGGGGCTGAGTTTATTTGGAAGTTTTTAGCCGGATCTTGGTATGTCATGTAGTGCTTTTATATTTTATTCATTTTCTTGTGTTATTAGACTCTATATTTTATAATATTGGTGGTGTTTTATTTAATATAGTTCGGTTATTATGCACAAGTGAAGAGGATGGGAAATAATACCACGGAGCATGCATTCTGAGATGCCACCAAAACTCCATGGAAAGTTCTAACAAGGAAACCGCCATCTTGTTAGAACATTATAATTGTCACAAGACACTTACTTGGAACTTCCTACGTTTTAATAAACTTATATTATTTGTAAACATTCTGCTATAATCCCTCTTGAAACAGAACATTGACACTGGCAAATGCTTCTGCGGTGGCAAAACAAGAAGAAGAAGAAGAGTTTATTTGAAAAATTCCACTCCTATTAACCGTCCAACCGCTTCGTAATATAATATATGTCATTTAAAACTTGTTTACCTCAAGTTCAACAAATAAAACGAATTCGAACAGGTTTTAATTAATTTTCACTGGATCGTTGCCTAATAATTACGAGATTTAACGGTTACTTTGAACCGAGACCGCAATGTGAGACAGCCTAGCGCCATCTCTTAGTAAAACGAACAAACTCGTTTCTAAAACAATCTATGAAGCTTTCTAGAAACTTCGCTGCTGTTGTTACTCAAAAATAAATATGTACCTAATTATTAAAATAGAAAATATATTGTTAGTTCGTGAAATTTTGCAATGGTCTGTTTTACTACTGCCATTTGTAGCAATCATAAAAAAAAATTAGCAAATGTAAATAAAACATATTAATAATACTTTCCAAATAATACGTTTCGCACCTAACTTGCTGGTTTGGGTGTTCAAATAGATGGTTTTTTTTATTATTGCAATAACTTTCCAAACACATAATTAGCGAACATAGAATACACCTAGACTCAGAGCAAGCTGTCCATTTTTATACACATAATTCTTCTATACGAGTGTTTCTCACCGAACTCCTCCTAATCTAGTAGACCGATTTTGATGTTTTTTTTTTATGATTGCCCGAGTCCCTAAATGCTTTAGATGTAAAAGAACACCCGCTAGGAGACGCTGCGATCGGATTTGAGGATTTTTTTAACTTTCATTGTACCGGACCCGTCACTATTACATAAATACATTTTTGAAACCAAAGCAAAAAAAATACAAAATCAAAATTACTTAGCGACAATCGTTAAACACAGAACTCTATACAGAAAGTAAATATTATTAAAACTGTGAAAATATTTTAAAAGTCAAATTGAAAAACCAGAAATAGAACATAATATACTGTAATCATTTAATTTGCTTTTATTTCAGCTAACGGTTAACTGTGGAACTAATCTGTTACTAAGCGACACTGCGCTCAACTGTTGCCAGATGGATGTCTTCCTTCCCTCTGAAGATTAACAAAAATTATATAAGATTTTTTCCTTACAAAACATATCCCTTGCGATAGATAACGTAGCCTATTCTCTATATACTGTTTTGTGTTATAAAAACATATGTGTCCTTTTGAATTCCATAAATCCCTTACGCCAAGAATTTAGAGAGCAACTTTCTAATTTGGCTAAATTCTTTCACCGAATGTTTGACACAATATGAAATTAAAACATTTTAATCTATATCGCTTTTTATCCAATTTACCATAGCAACAATACTAGCAACTGAGTCGAAGCTTTCCGTGAAGGAAAACATCGTGATGAAACCATAGCATGGTGGTAGGGCTTTTTCTAAGTCCGTCTGGCTAGCTACCACCCTCAAGTTAAAAATCTGTCGCCAAGCACCTGTTGGTGTGTTCCGGCAGCTGCCCTTGAGAGTCATTCTCCCTTTAGGTTGAACCTGACTACCATCTTAGACCACATCCTCATTGAAGATCAGAGAAAATTGTGTTCAAGCGTTAACCTATATACGTAGTATTAAAAAGAACGAGCTATACTTAATTTGAAATTAACGGGTATTAACTTGTGTCCTCATATTTCGTTTTTATTTTCCCACCTAGTTACCCACCCCGGTTTCATATGGGTGTGTCGATGAAGAAAATATGACTAGGTAAATGTTCTCTTTATAGTGCGACCATGTAATTAAAAAAAGGCAAGGTAATATTTTTTTGAAGATCTACCTACTGTCTTCTATCTCACTCACTCACTCACTTTTTTATATGGAGATTTTTTAACCCATTTTTTTTACCTTTTTCTTTCATTTTTCGTACAAGCCTTACCCTGACAATTGGCAATACAACAAAAAAATGAATAAGCCAAATCGGTGCGATCGTTCTGATGCGATATACTTACATACATTCGCCTATACATTTTTATTTATTTATATTTTCTAACTAAACCCCGTAGAAAAGCGACGTCGATTTGAAATAAAAATAAAACGAAATGGATTTAAAAGAGAAAACAACGTTGAAAGTGTCGGTTTAGTGTTTTAAAACGAAAATATTTCTTTTTTTTTTTTCTAGGTAGAAAGGTGATTAGCCCCCGGTGCTAAGTAGGTCAGACGTGCTCACAGAACACATTGTCCTCTTTGAGATATGCATGTGAATTCTAAGCACTGCATCCACCGGTATGTGATAATACAGTAGTAACGATCCGTACGTTCATAATCCATAAGATATGATATATGGTCACGACTTCAGTGCGACGGTGGCGTCTGACCACTTGGCTGAATGGTTGTCACTAAATGTCGGTGCTGCTATCCTCCCATATGATTGTATGATAACCAACATTTTTACAGGTCTATACGTAGAGGATATCATCATCATCAAACCCTTATCCCACTCAAGTAGGGTCGGCACAACAAGTTTTCCTTTTCCGCTCTCCCCTGTCAGATGACATCTCAGTATTCACACCGTTTGTACACATATCATTTTTCACACAATCCATCCACACTATTTATCGGTCTTCCTCTACTCCTGCATACATCCACTTTCAAACCCGAAACTTTTCTTGTTATATGACTTTCATCTCTTCTCATAATATGCCCGTACCATGCTAACCTATTACTCCTGAACTTCTCTGTCACTGCTGATATTTTCAAACTAGCTCTGATATACTCGTTCTGGTTACACCACGCAGCCGTCTTAACATTCGCATCTATGCCACATGTAAGCTTTTCTTATCCGTAGGTACTAGGACCCGGTAATTAAATATTGTTTTTTTTTTGTTGGAATATTTCATCCAGACAAAATCTACTGTTCCCAAGAGATAAATCAAATTGCTTTAACATGAGGGAAGCTACGAGCAAACGCTAGTTATTAAATATAAGAGTGTAGGTTGTACTAAATACAGAAATATATATTACGTGTTGTTCTGCCACAGACCCTAACAAATCTAACACTAAAAAATCAAGGGTATATAAGAGTAATAAAATAATATTAGAAACGTCAAAATTTCCTGGATTATAATTATATGTAAGAAATTTAAAAACGAAAATATACAGCAATTCCTACGTATCGACTACAGCACCACCTACTATCTATAGCTAAGAACCATCCCATGTAACATGCAAAAACGAAATTGCGGACGTTAGGTATTTTTGAAGAAGATTTCATAAATCGATATACACATTTGTCTTATATATTATAGTCATAAATACGATAAGTCGTCAAACCAAACCGCTCAGGAGCAGATTTACAGACATACACGCACACCAGACTTTTATATAGAGATATAATTAAGATAGAAATAAATGTGTGAAATTGTATCCTCGTATTTTATTCTCGTTTAATTCTAATTAGATGTGGAACATTTATGTACAATTTTCCTCGTAAGTGTTTTAAATCTATATGTGTATATATACATATAAATAAAATCGTCGTGTCTGTTGTTTTAACTTTTATTGACAGATGAAATAAATTTCAAATATAATATAGATCACATATAATTACGATTTTCCATAAAGGCTAAGCAAAAATGACAAAATTAAACTACGAGAAATCAAACACTAAGCTAACAATGAATATCCTTAAAAATACTCAGTTCTAGTGAAATGACAGAACTATTATCATCATACAAACAAACTCGCGGGTATTAGTTAGTCTTGGATAAATTTTCACAAATCGATATACGAACGTGACTTGCTTACTGCATGGCTATTAGATTAACCTAAAATTATACAAAACTCATCTCCCATATAACACGCTGTAAATTAACATAGAAGATTTTTAACTAACAATCTAGTTAAACGCAGACATCAGATCATTTTTTCTAAAAATATGACTTATGAACACATTCACGTTTTGAATTTTGATAGCGTAGCCAATTTTTTTTTTTTTTATATATATTATAGGGGGCAAACGAACAAGTGGGTCAACTGATGGTAAGTGATCACCGCCGTCCATAGACACTAGCGACGCTAAGGGAGTCGCAAGTGCGTTGCCGGCCTTTTAAATATGTGGGCCTCCGGCGCTCTCACTGACCGAACGAAACGCAACAGTGCAAACACTTTTACTTCACGTTGGTTTTCTGTGAGAGGGTGGTACTACCCCGCGCGTCGGGCGAGCCGACCCATTCATGCTGAAACCAGTAATAGCTTCAGCGTAGCTCTACCACCTACAAAAACCTTAAAAGCGTTGTGACTACTCGCGACTTTGAATGCATCAACTTTCTTTTTATCAGTACTGATTTTGTTTTTTTTTTATTATTTAATTTTTTTTTTTATTATTATCTTGTAACCATGATGTGTTCCAACGATAAAAACATTTTCTTTCTCCTGATTTATCTACCAAACTCAATGCAATAAACGTTTACAATCAGGAAAATTGAATACACCACAGCTCCTCGACTACAACTGTCAAAATATTAAGGCATGTTCGTATTTATTCTTCGGAAGAGCTTGACCGATACAGGTGATGTTATTTTTTTATTAGTTATGCGGTAACGCGGTTTTTATTATATGAAAGACTAGTTTTCGCTTACGTCTTTGCCAGCTTTAATGCAATTTTAATCTTATTCCTCGGGAATAATACTTTTTTCTAGATGAAATTTCTTGTATGTTGCCTTTCTATATCCCAAGACGTAACAAACAACACTATTAACTAGGATTACAATTTGATATGCTACCTTACATTCATTACTTAAACACTGGCAACCGTCTACGACTTCGCTTCCTTTAAATTATAACATAAAACTTTACTATATTTAATTAAATATCTGAATCAAAGAAAATCTTTTAAAACACAACTCCATCAGTCTTAAATACTTGTCTCGATCCATAGATAGATAGATAGATCCATAGAACAAGATACGTCTGAAAATCGCTGTCGACCTTGCGACGATAAGAACACTCGGACTCATGAACGTCTGAGCATCAGAATACGAGTCGTTAATTCGAAAGATGGAGAAAAGAGGTGACTAGCGATGGACGACATTTTGAAAAAGTAATAATGGGCACAATTTTTTTCAATACACCCTTGAAATTTAAAATTATTAACATTAACATACAACTGTAGTAGTAATTTACAGTTGAAATCAAAAATTAGTTGCAACAGAAAATGTCTATAACCTACAAACATTTTATCTATAAATATAAATGAAATTGAATTGTTTGTTGTGTTACCGGTAGATGGATGATCTTTAGAGGGATTGTCTTAGTTACTACTATTATATTCTTCTCTAGATATTATGGAGTAACGATAGGATTTACCTTAAAATTGGTAAAAGGGTAGTAGGAGCTATATAAAAGTAACATAATAAGAATATTATAATTAACAAAAAAAAAACACTGTCCACAATTCATGAAGAGAACGGAGCCACAGCCGTTAGTTAGAAATATTTGATTGTAACGTAACCGAGTAACAAAAATAGGTTCTAATTAAAGCAATCTTTTTTATTGAAGTAAATTTAAAATTTTACGCTAATTCGAATTAAATAATCGCCGGTCCATAACTATTAGTTTAGGTTACTGAGATTTTAGTTATAAAATCTCAATGAAATCAAATCCATTTTTTTTATGTAAAAAAAATTAAACGTAATTGTAAATTGATTTAACACATTTTTCACTTACAAATAATATGCTAATATTTTCATATGAAAAGAATCATCGAAAACTCACCTGTTCAAGTTGATACTACAGCGTCAGCAGTATAAAAAAGGTTAACTGACACTTTCGCAACTTTTGTATCCGTAACTTATTTTTTCTTCTGAAACCGAAAAATGCAGTAGTAACACTTTCGGCACAACCTCCGACCGAAGCCGAAGTCGCACTTTCGTTTGCACAAAAATCGAATAAAAATTTTCCCGAAACCGCGTCCGTTTCACAACGTCGGGTCACTTTCGTTCAACTGCCGACCAGCAAGCAATATCGAGTTCACTTGTGGTTATTGTAACTCTAACTCGTATAACAGAACTCACTGGTATTCGTGTAAATCGAAATGAAACAGGAAACGTAATGTACACCACTTAAATTTCCCACAGTCGCGTTTCTCTGTGAACTGAAAAGCGCGCACATTAATTAATACCTGACACATATAATAGCACTTTAAACTTACACTAAACTCGGCAACGCAATACCATGGGGCAACAGAAATATCAAACGTTAATAATAAGAAATGGTTAAAAAAAAAATATTGTGTCAATAAGAAAATTACAAGAATCGATAAACGGCTCCGATAAAAATGCCATAAGGCCGCAAAATGTTTACACATTTAATTGGCCCAAAGTGAGGAGAATAGTGCGGCGCTGGCTCGCGTATCCGTGCCAAAACAGATTTTGTCGAGCAATTAACAGATAACTGTCGACCGACGAGACGAAGAAGAAAAAAAAAACTCTTTCCGTCATGAACTTATCCCGATCGAAAACGTTTCGTAACGAAACGACTCGATCACGAGCCGATCACACTGAAACCGTCACATATCCGGAATCACAGAAAATATGCACTAAACGAAGAACTTTTCACCGGTCCCACGACTACAGTCAACTTTTCCACGCGGCCTTCGGTGCATTGTTATGCAACTGCTGAACGCCGGCACGTCTGCCAAATAGCGATACGGCGATTTTCGTACGCGGGCTAACGTGTTCGGGAAAACGTTAACCGGAAAATTCGTAACCCATTTTCGTTTGAACCGCCTGAACGTATCTCAGTTTGAGGTTATCATTGCTCGATGGTATTCCGTGTTTGCCGATCACATGTTGGCAATTTACCGAGTTAGTTTGCCGAGAGCGTGTTCGGTCGCGCGCATGAGTCACGAAGGCACGGCGTTATATGACCGACCGGGCCGAATACTCGCGCGGTACTGAACTACCGAGGTGACGCGCACCCGCGCTATCTCCACGCCGCCGGCCCGATACAGTTTACGTCTTCGAAAAAGCTCAGCGTAAACGCGTTAGCGGTACCGACAGCAGCCGAAACTGGTATACGTGCAAGAAAAATGTGGCTAAATATTACACGACTTGATTGCAGTCACGTAAAATCAGTGTTCTTGGAAACGATGCTTCATCGGTGACGAATTCGCTGGACGTATTTCCTCTAAATCACCTGGACTGCTGTCCAAGTTTGAGCTTAATCTATTTAGTAGGTAATTGTAACATTAAAATGAGCATCGTTTATCCTTAAGTTTACAAATGTTGCAAATATGAAATCTGTATAGTTGGTTCCTGTAGGGAAAAGAACCTGCAAGGGAAATAATTTACGACGAAGTTTTTTTTAAATCAACAATAAATACAATTATAACATGCATAAATAGTACATAACAATGGTATCTTAATATCTGAGATACTGAAATTGTCACAAAATTATACAGACGAGTGGTCATCTAGTGGTCGACAATAATTACTTAAGTTTCTATATAAAAGTAACAAAACGTATTTTCCAAATTATTTTATTGGTAACAATAAAGCAAAAAAGGAATGAAGTAGATCAGTTGTACAATACAGGAGGAAGATTTTCTTAACTGTTTTTTTCAATGTATGTTTATAAATAGATTAATCCAAAAGCCATAAAAAACCTTATCAAACAGTTTCTAAAAAAAAGTGAGCATCAAAATATATATAGTAAAAATAAAATCTTCCTGTTTTGAAATAAGTCAAAATAAGCCTGGTAAAATGACAAAAATTACCTATTCCACGTATTTTCTAAGCTAAACTTAAGCACAGCTTTACTTAATTAAAATTATGTAAAACTCCAATGTAATGTAAAGACGAATATAAATAGATAATAATCTCCGTTGAAAACTTAATAACGCATTGTTATAGAAAACATTTGTACATAAAAAAATGCACAACAAAAAAATATGGATGCAGCAGGTAAGATATAGCAACTGCCTTCTATTACTTTAAACAAATCTTTACATACATTATAATATTCTACCATTCAATTAAAGAATTTATATAAGATAAGACGTAAGATTTATAAATAATACATAAGTTAATTCTTCATCTTGTAAAATCAAGATCTTAATAAGTTCGTATCTAAATTGGAATCGACTGCTAATTTATATTAAAACAGACATCTGAAGATCAAAGCTTGATAAATTTCGACGACTATAATAAGGTTGAACATAATCAATTAAAAATATTTTATTGATTAAAATAGAAATGGATTAAAAAAAAATCAAATCTAAAGTTCTATTAAATAATGGACACATTTTTACAACTTTTGGGCTTATCCTATTTTTGCACAACATAGCCCAAATTTGTAAAACTTTATGAGATGCATATAAGAGGGTAACAAATTAAATAATCAAATCCATAAGACGTCACTAAATAATTTATTAATAAATAATTATTAGGTATAAAGAATTAAAAAAAAAACAATGAAATTTAATAAAATATATTTTATTCTTATTTTTGCACTTAACCTATTGTTGTATTACATAGCTAAATTTTGTTTCTACTTTTATTAAAACTGTACTAGTACAAAATAGTATTGTAAAAAATTAAATAATTAAACTCATAAAACTTAAAAAATCAAATCAATTAAATTTGGTAAAAAAACTACAATAATAGAGAGTCCACCATTTTTGTTACATAACACTTCGCAACGAAGTTAAAGGAGAAAATCTTAACAAATTTACCGAATCAATCATATGAGACGGTTAAAAGAAATTCTATCGAAGGCAATCGAAGAATCTTCCGACTTTCGTGTACCTATAATGCATAACTATGAATCTCTAATTAGTTAATAACGCCATCTATGATGACAATTACAAAACGAATTGACGAAATTGTTTATCCGATTTTGCTGCCGAAATCAGCTTGTCGTGTTTACTACTATTTCATAATTCATTTCAGAAATTCATTTAACATTACTTATTTCGAAACGTTATTACTTTATATCAAAGACCCCATCTTAATGCTTAAGAAAAAAATCTTGTGATACATTTGGAATATGATTCTTTGCCTAACATTGGGAACTGCTGCGTTTGTGTGAAAGAATATCCGATAACTTCCTACACAATCGTGTCCAAGTCAAATAAAACTGTGTATGAGGCAATCAGAAAAGAAGTGACAATAAACGCGCCAAATCTTATACGAGATAAAACTCCAACATAGTGACTCACTTTGAAGTGTCTTGCTTCTTGAACTGGTAGTGTATGTGTGCTCTAGAAAATTCTAGCGTGTTTAAAATCAAAGTCAAAAATACTTTATTCAGTTTAGGCCCTGAGAAGGCGCTTATGAATGTCCAAGTTACCACCGGTTCGGAAGACATTACCCAATCATCGAGAAGAACCGGCAAGAAACTCGATCTGGTTTATCTTTTCATTAAACATATTATAACTCATATTTTTAAAACATAGTTATAGATAATTCGTTTGTAAGCGTGACCTAAATGACGCCAATGAAACCTTCCTATAATAGCACTAGCAACCCGCCGCGGCTTCGCATGGGCGTCATAAACATCTAAACAATTTTGATGAATTTTTGGGCGCTTTATTATTTACAGTTCATCAAAATCATGCAGCTATGTACATTCAAGTCCAAACTTTATGACCGCTCTGAATACAGTTGCGCAGAACACGAGCGCATCAATAAATTCCAATTGTAGATTCCTATAATAATATTTTAAATATGTTTAAGCTTTAAAATTCTAAAAATAATAATAATAATACCAGTGTTATTTGTATCAGAAATAGAAATCGCCAATGCGCGACTTCTAAATAACAATATTAAGAACTCCAGTTTTCACAAGCATCTTGTTTTGCTACCCCGAACATATTTGAAAGTGGATTTTGAGAGGAACAATTTAGGTATATTTATTTAAAACAATCTAATCTTTTATATGTAAATATAGGCAGTAAACAAAACAGTTAAGTACCTACCTACATCTTCCTTCTCTATTTTGAAAACGTTCGTTTCTTTCCCCTAAATAATGAAATGTAAAAAAAATTGTGCTTATAGTCGAATTTCGATCACTACACGAACACTTGTCTGTCTATATATAAATAGACAGAGGTAAAACGCTTCAGTACAATTTTGTGTAGAAATTATTGGCGAACTTTAGCATTATCAATAAAAGCATTCATAAACAGTTTTTTTTTCATACCGTCGATGTGTGTGCCTTTAAGCTTGTAAGAGACCCACAGTAGGACCATAGGCCTCTTCCCGAGGGAAGGTATGGGCATAATCACCACGAGTTTTGGCAATTTCAAACTCTGAGAAATCCACAGTTCTATATTTTTCCCACTTACTACAAGAGTATTTCTCAGGTTCAGGTTTTCTTACGACATATTCCAAAAAATTCATTGGTATATGCCTTCGTTTGCCATGCATTCGAACCTGCGGACATCGGATTGATATTCCACCGATAAAGCCATTAGACCACCACGAATTCTACAATATTTGTACACCATCGGCCAAAAATGTCAATAATACTGAACCTATGTTATATAATTAAGGTGCCTATTTGAAACATATGCAGTTGTGATTATGATAAATTAATATATATATATACATCCCGGGAATGAATTTCCGTCCTTATATATGCTAACATACTGACGTCTGGCACTTCTACTTTAGGTAGAAGAAAAATCTCTGCGAATGTCGGTTAATTAATTAATTTAATCGTATGAAAACGACTTTTTATTCCAAAATATTATAACCTGTTAATATATAATTATACGTATATCACTGACGACATGGCAAACTCTCGGCACTCCCACCCGCACTTCAAATCCTATAGCGTCTGGATATACTAATTATTATATTTTATTTAACGGATTCTGGTAACTCCTAAAACAATGCGATGTTGCCAAACTTCCTACGCAGAGCAGTGCGGTATATTATATTCGTACTCTTCACTCAATAAATCTAATTTCAAAGTAGACAAATTTGGTTTAGGCAATTTTATAGCCGGAATAATGATTTTTTTATAGTAATTTATCACTATTTTTACGCAATTCATTACAACTTATAGAAGTTGCTGTACATTACTTGTTGGCCGATATTATTTATTTTAAAAGAATGATGACTTAATGGTAGACGTGCTTAGATACCGCGTTGCTCGGTGTAGATTCAAACTCCAGCAACATACCGGATTTTTTGTAGGATAAAAGTCAGGTATATTATAATGCCCATCTGATCATGCTCTGGTCAACCTCGAATTAGAAATTTGCCATCAAAGACCTACAGATGTGTCCAGCAGCTGCAGTTGAGAGCCAATCCATTTCAACGTTTTTACTAGCTTACCATCTTAAGCCACGTCGTCACTTAATATTAGGTGAAATTATATTCAAATACTAGCATATTTA
Organism: Antheraea assamensis; assembly: GCA_035772565.1. NCBI lineage: Eukaryota > Metazoa > Arthropoda > Insecta > Lepidoptera > Saturniidae > Antheraea > Antheraea assamensis. Next base: position 2,532,320 of record JAQQSE010000001.1, read on the forward strand.
AAGCATATAACAAAAAAGTATTCAACTGAAGTTATGGCGGCGTACGAAAAAGCAAACAATATTTGATCACCTATAGGTATGAAAGGGACAGCACATCACGTTGCTCTCGCACAAGGTCACACACAGTAAGGACAATTAATGTCCCAAATTTACGATTATATCTCTTATGTCCACGTCATAAAGTACACTTTTATTTTACTATTGTCAATCGGGACCCTTTATTGGGGCCTTATTGATACGTCGTCTTATAATTTGTGATTTATATCGCTCCTAATAATAATGATTTTAAAATTTAATGCAATACTAGTAAATTGTACCAATAATGTCCAATTTTATTATGGTTTTAGAAGTTTTCTCATTCAATCAATATTCGTTTGTTTTTATTACGTTTTGTGACAATAAATATTACTAGTACAATAATTATCTGAAAAGCTTAGTGCGTATTCGAAATATTTCGATGTTTTTTTTTTATTTTGATACATAAATATACTAGAATTTGTCCGTGGCTTGTCCGCTCGCTTTTTATATACTAATTATTTTTGTTTCTTTGTTTTATGTTACTAAAACATAGATCTATTTTATTGTTTTTAAACGTATTACTAGTAATTTTATCGTTGTTAATGTTGCAAAATAAACTTAAAATCGGGACATTGAACAAAATTTATTATTATATTTATATCGTAAGTCGATATCGTGATTTAATATTACACGCCACAAAAAAAAAAAAATGTTGAAAGATAATAACACAGCTTCATTGAACTGTAAATATGAAAGTCTATATAATGAATCCAAATCCTTTAGATACTTGTGATGTACGCGTAGGTAGTTGTGACGGGGTGATAGTATGAATAAAATTAAAATGTTTATTGTTTGTTTGTTCTAACCTCATAAACTACTGAAGTGTTTTCGAATTGACTTAGAAAATATGTATTTTAAAAATTTTATATAAACTATTAATTATTACGTTTTTCCATAGGATCAAAGCAACCATAATAAAATTAAACAGAGGTAATTCGAAATAAGTAAACATGTTAAACACTAACTACAATTACGAAAAAAAATCGCTTTTAATAAAATTCAGACGCGTATTTTCCATAAATACAAAAAAAGAAAACAATTTCATTAGAAGGAAGTCGCGGGTAAGGCATACTATTTGAGTATTCATTTTATTCGGGTATTCGCCCATATTTACTATTCGAATAATGCTGGCCAAAGTATTCGAGATCTTCGAATAGTTGAGCAATCCTAATGTAAAAGAACTATACACCTACATAACCCTGAGGAACTTTGTCATTCAATATAGCTGGAGAGGACAAGAACGAACATTTTACTATCACCGGCACTCTTAACTTGTAACATAATAAATCACATGTGAGTCTCAAGTAAAACAATATACAACTTCCTAACATCAATCGCCCTTACAAAGAAAGATAATGCAATAATTTTAGTCAATAAATATTGTATGTATCAATTTGTACTAATATCGACACAATATGTTTTTAAACTACGAAGCATGTGTTCTTATTAATAATTAAATTTGTAATTTTGTTATATTTCTTTGTCATGATTATTGCCTTCAAATTTGATTTATTTTCTAGTATGTCACGCCAAGGAAATCATTGATGAGAGTACTTATTAAATATTTAAAACTATGACTTCTGTGTTGTTCTTGCTGCAATACTCATTAATGTGCTTTATGTTTGAGCATAAAGCACAGGTTTAAGCTACACATTTTAAAAGGAAATGCTAGTTGACTAACATGTATTTGGCAATCTTTACATGTTAGTTAATTTTTAGTCCGGTAAAGCTGTGAAGGCCTCTCATGCCAACAGCGTAAAGCCAGTTCTCAAAAAAAATTTTAGTCAATTATTATGTTGTCAATATGTATCTAGGTAATCGTGTTAAGGCAATTATAGGTATGATTGTTATGAAACAAGACTTACAGCATATTCATCGTTTTAGATATTCAATAATACAAAGGTATTCGAAAAACTCTTAAAAGTCTAATAGTACTGATAGTGGTATTCGTAAAACTCGAATAATATAATCAGATGAATATTGCATGCCCTAGTCGCGAGCGCACTAGCTAGTGTTTGAATAAATCTATTCACTGATTCTATACCAATTTAAACAATTTTTTTTATCAAAATGTAATATTTACTGCTACTCAGCCAGTAAAAAACAATTCATAATATACTAAAAGCTACATTTAGCCATGTTATATTAGCAGAAGACAATCTCTAAACGATGGTGAAAGCTGTATCTAAATTTGTTACGTAGTGTAGAAGAACTTCGAAAATACAGATAGCTGAGAAATAACTTTGTTCTGTAATATTTATAAATAGTAGCAGGCTTCAGAATATTATTACTTTAGTATCCACCTGCATACCCAAGTATCAATTAAATATCTTCCCGGGACCAATCGCCAATAGTTATAACATTTGCCAAACTGTTAAGTGTAGATATATTTACAATGGAATACAAAGTTCTTTAAAAGGAGTAGTTTTCTATCACCGATGTCTATATATTGAAAGAGATTTAATTATATAACGATTCGAAACATTCAAAATGTATCTCTATTATTTAAGCAATATAGACAAAATATAGGACCACATTGCATAATTACACCACATTATGATGTATTAGGCACGGCTAAATACAGTATGTTCAACGACCGTGCCTTTGAAGTAGGCGTCAAAATTCATGTCTAAACCCCGCGAAAATCGCCAAAAAGCATGTCAGTGTCGTTTTTGAGAAACGCGGGTGTAATCTTTGACGTTATTTCAATAAACTTTGATAGATTTGTTATTATAATATGAGTACACTTAATTGTTCCGAAAACTATTATTCATATAAGCCACGAATTTAAAATAAAATACTCTCTCTGTATACAATATGACAAACGTTAAGACACTTTTTTATATTTCTCTGATTCAGGAAAGTTTAGCCCCAGTATCTGTTTTATCTTCAAAATATTATCAAACAAAAACGGGTTATTTGCAACGGTATTTAGATCAATATAATAATTAATTGTTATTGAATAATCCAATTATTATCGGTGTAAGCATCACATAATTCAATGTTATGGTTATGTTGGGTATTTAATAACGATAATATTGTGCATCGCACAATTTTCTATGATTGTCTTATAAGATATGAGAGGTTTAGTATTACACGATATAAAAAAAATGTTTGTGTAGATATACTTAACCTTTTTTTACTTTCCTGAACAGTAAAAGAGAAATATACAATAAATAATTAAAAAAACCGTTCACAATCTATCCAGAAACGAAGAAGATAACAGAGAGAAAGAAACATTTTCACGCAAAGCAATTCACGGATACTGGACAATATGTATATAAATCTATTTATTGATTTCATAATAGTCATAGCATACATTTCATTATATTTATTACCATTTCATACCAATTATTCGTAATATTCCCAGAGGTAATTAAGTACACATATATCTTAATAACATAAAGTAAAATGAGAAGAATTAATGTCTAGCGCATAACAACAAGGGACACCCAGCACAAGAACGTATTTTCTACTAACACATTATGCAATGTCCGTTGCCCTGCTCCCGAGCAATGCTCCCCCCCCCCCCCTCGGTCATTGCCGCCACCCGCAACACGAACGATGGTTATTTTTGGTTGGTATCGGCATTACATCAAAAGCGTTTACCGAGGCGAATGTTCAATGACCCTAACACATTCCGTTGTGTCTATGACATAACAATATGACCGAACTATGTACTACGTTTCCGCTGTCAGTTTATCAGTTACTTTAGAATAATTCAAAATATTTACATATAAATGATATCAAATTACTTCATTTAATAAATTCTGAATTCCACTGTCACTCTTAATACTTGAAAGTTATGCAGGTGATAATAAAATAATTATATTTTGAGGCCCGCTGGAATCTATAAATACAATATATAAAACAAAGTAATTTTTCGTATCTTTGCTGTACCTTTATTTGTAAAGTAAGTAATGAATTTTAATACACTTTTCATGGAGTTCCGATCCAGTAGCCATCACGTAAGGACGTGTCCGATGCGCACCAGATGTTGTTTCGTGAACTAATAAATTGTCGTTTAGGTGAGCAGTACTATCGAGTGATTCATCGCTTAATACTATTGTGTTTTTGAACTTCAATTACTTCCGAGAAACGCACCTGTTTAAAGTGTTTTGTGCGATTGTTTGTGTGATCGTAAACCGCACTTTTTAGTGCGACCCGCGTGTTAACATTAACTGTGACAACAAGTGCGTGGAGCGTTCCGAGAATTCGTTTTTGCGCACCCTCTTTTGTTTTGTCGTCGTTTTTCCGTTAAACCACGGCATGGCGTCACTACAGGAACAGTTCGATAGGCTGCGATATCTTGTCGCTACTCGCGCCCCATCGTTATTCACGGAATTCGTTAACGTCATCGGATAATATTATGTGCGTTCCCCGTCTAGCAACCACGATTTCTTTCGCGTCATTGGCGCCACCTTTTTTCCAGGAGATACCGGTAGATACAAGAGTATTTGAAGTTCCCATGTCGAGCTCTAGCCCTGATTCTGACATGGAGCTTGATACCAGCGTGACCCCCGCAATCACGAACGATGATTTTACAAACTTAAGCCGAAAGCGGCAACTGCCCGTTACCGTCACGTCACACGCCTCAGATTCAGAATCGGGTACGGAAGCCCCGATAACTATGATACTACTAGTAGAGGGCGTAATCGCATCCGTCTCATCTCACATGCGTGCTGGCTTAGGTAACTTCCAAGCACATGCTACGCGTTTTGTAGCTGAGGCTAAGAAGCCCCGCACCCCGCCCCCGTTACTATACAAGACAAGTCATCCACAATATCTACTTGGTTAAACGAAAAGAATATCCGGTACACATCCACCTTGAATACTCCCACAGGTATTCAAGTAAAAGTCTCGTCCACCACTGACCACCGTGTAAGCTTACTTCTCTTCTCCCAGAGAGGAAGCTTGCTTATTTCACTTTCGCGCTCGAGGAAGGGCGCCTCCTTTGCGCCGTAGTTAGACGTGTTCCGGTCGAGATATCGACCGATGACTTCTCAGGCTCCCTTAAGGAGCAAGACTTTCCTTTCCGAGAGGTACATAGGATACCTTATATCCTGGTCGTCCTTGACCGATCACAGGAGGGTAAGGCCATTTTCGGCCTCACCTCTGTCTGTGGTGTCACCGGCATCACCGTTGAAACCCCTTGCAAGTCCCATACTCCGTCGCAGTGCCATAACTGTCACAGTTATAGTCACTCAGCATGCAAACTACCATCTTTGTCCCAGGTGCGTTAAGTGCTTAGACCACCCTACGAAGGAGTGCGCAAGCACTCCCGACACTCTCGAGCCTACGAGCCACGTCCTCTGAGGTAACGTGGGTCACCTTGCGACCTATGGCAAGTCCCCCACGCGCTGCGCACACAACGTCCCCACCAAGCGAGACAAGCCGAAGCTCTCAAATCCGTGGAGGCCTTCCCTGACTTGCCGGGTACCTCCTGTATCCCGGTAGCGCCGGTTCCCACGCCACGCGAGGCACCCTCTGTGCCGCTCGCCCTCCAGTCCTGGCGGGCCTCCGTAGCCCACTGGGCTTTAAGGCATAACCTCAGGTTCTCAAGCCTCAGACGCAGCCCCAGCCACAGAGAGCGATGCCTACCCTGGCTGTCCACGTTTTCTCAATCTCAGTCACGCATCGATTGGCTGACACAGGTCCTGCTTGAACACGATATTGAGGAGATCGTCGCGTTCAATAAAATAATTAATAGTAATATGGACATTGGCTTCCTTAACGTGCTCTCTTCATTCCCAGCATCGATTGGCTGACACAGGTCCTGCTTGAACACGATATTGAGGAGATCGTCGCGTTCAATAAAATAATTAATAGTAATAGGGACATTGGCTTCCTTAACGTGCTCTCTTCATTCCCAGGCGTTGTCGTGATGACACGACGCCTCGCCCGCGCCTCCGTAAATAGTAATAAATAAAGCTCGCTGCGTTAAATAAAATAAAACCACGCGGTCTTTGTATTTTGTTTCTTAACGCGAGAAGTCTCCATACACAACGCGACTTAGTAACCGATTTTTAACGCGATAGACAAATAGATATTTCTTTATAGTTTAGGAAACACTACCTACAAAACCGAAAATGGGCAATCCCCGGATCGCGAATTATAATATAGTCAGAAACGATCGTATCACCCGCGGGGGCGGCACTTTATTTTATTATAAATGTTCGTTGTACTGTATGCCGATAGAGACGCCCGTTCTTTCTAATATGGAAGTGTCAGTGTGAAGGGTATCTATAGCATATCTTTCACCGAATAGAGAGCTTCTCAAGTCCCACTTAGAGGCGATGTTCGCGCGAGGGAACTCGGTCATCATAGTCGGGGACCTCAACAGTGGAAACGTTTTCTGGAACAGTCCGAGTACTTCTCGCAACGGGCAAATTCTCGACGAGCAAGGTAGCGATCTCGTTTTTGACATCGTAGCCCCGCTGGAACCCACTCAATATTCGAATCACTGTCGTCCGACACTAATAGATGTAGCACTTTTAAAAAATGTCACGCTTCCGATACTGCTCATACAAGTTGTACATGATTTGAATTCAGACCACCACCCCGTGATATAACAGCTAGGTTCGAATTCCCATATCGAGTGTCAGCCCGCGTGCGTAGCTGATTACGCGAAGCTCAGTAGATATTTAAAAGAAAATCCCTCCTCGGATAGCTTACATAGAATCTTGGGCGCGTTGGTGTCTAAAGCCGACGCGGAACAGACTATCGATTCCCTGGTTGACTTTGTTCAGACCGCCGTTAGGGAAACCTCGAAAGAGGTACAAGCGGTGAACGATCGTCGCTCTATACTCCTCGACAACGTGAGAGCGTTGATCATGGAAAAGAATGCCATGACTCAAGCCTATGACACTTACCCGTCTGTAAATTATCGTGATCGGTTACGTTCGTTACGTAAACTAGTTAGATCTCGTATTTCAGAAATCTGAGCCGCCAGGTGGGACAAACTTCTGGAGGAGATCCAGCCGTCCCACGTGACGTATTGGATAATAGTACGTAGATTCAAATCAGATCTTAATGCACCCATGCTCCCGTTAGAAATAAGTCCTGGATTTCCTTCCACGTTCGAAAGTATCGACAAAGCGGAATATCTTACCGCGAATTTAGAGGAGTAATGTTCTCCGAACACTGCTAACACCGACCCTGTCCATATCGGATCGAACGAACACCCGTTAGAACGTTCTCTCACGTCTCTTTGAGCGGATACCGTAACCCCGGTTAGTTTCGATGAAGTGTCGGCCGCCATCAAGCGTTTCAAGCTTAGATAATCCCCAGGTCCTGATGGGGTCCTTCTTGACCACATCATAGTTCCCCTGGTCTGTATCTTCAATACGGCAATTTCTCGCTAAGCACTCATATACGAATCAAGTACACCACCTCACGGAGTACATTTTTTCTAAATTTAACGAAAATCCACGAAAAAAGGTCACCCCGCATAAACCTATACCGAAACGCAATATAGCAGTCTTTTTCGATGTCGCCAAGGCCTTCGATAAGGTCTGGCACACTGGTCCCCGGGGATCGAATTAGGTTGCTATTCTGATGATACAGTTATATACGCTGCCAGTTGGTGGCCGGACTTTCTTAGAAATTGAATCAATCGGGCCATCGTCACACTCCGTGAATGGTATCGTCAATGGAGAATAGAGTTCAATCCTGAAAAAAGCATCGCGATATTTTTCGACCCCGTAAATCGTCCGGGACCTAAGAATCTAAAGCTCCTCAGGCAATACGAAACCGAGACTTCTTGGGCCCTTAAGGTCATATATCTCGGAGTTACATTAGATAGGCAACTATCTTTTAAAGCATATGTAGAAAGAGTGCGAAACACAACCGCAAAGGTTTTGGATCGTTTACATCCGTTAATATGCTCAAAAAGTAAAATATCCCTCAGACATAAGACTACCTTGTATAAGATGTGTATTCATCCTATTCTGACATATAGCTGTCCTGTTCTCGCGCATATGTCAAGGTATAACTTTGAAATATTACAAAAGCTATAGAACTGTTTTCTACGTAAAGCGGTGGGTACCCCGTAATACATCCGGAGAGTCAACCTCCATAGGGACCTGGAGATGCCGTCTATTTGGGAGTACGTCAAAACACTCACAACTAGTTTTTTCGATAGCGCTATGTATCATCCCAGTTCGTTAGGTGGTATCCGCCGCAACTTATAACACCGTACCCGACGCGTCGCGGTGCAAAAGACGTCCGCGATTTATTTTCACTGATCCTCCTGAAGAAATTTCGTTAGCTAATTTTCAGTACCCTTACGTCCCTCGAAACAGAGCGTGTGCGTGCTCATGTCCAAGTAATCACATATAGTGAATTTTGCCCCAGCACACATACCTAGGCCTCCCTCAGCAGCTGCCTCAAGCCGAGGTCTGATTCTCCGGAATGGTGCCCTCGAGCACGTTGCTTGCGCAAATATAGTGACACTGAATAAATTTTCAAACACTAGTTATTACAACACAACACAGATCACCCCACACACGTGCACATACACACATGTAGATTCACATATTGCTTGGATTTGTTTTTATCCCTTTTTCGAACGGAGTTAGTTTACATTAATTTACTAGTCAGTTTTAGTAGTAGTTTTAATAGTCAGATATAGAGCATGGTACACGTCTATATTTCACAAATTCATATTTATATGAAATAACAGTTAGCTTAGTTCGACTCGGGAAATTCGGTGACAATTCAAGACCAGGCGCACCGTGCGCCCCTGTGATGGTTGCCTATATAAAATCAGGTGAGTGCCTTTAGCGCTCCCTTTAGTTGTCCGATAAAACTGTAGAGGCCTTGCCAGACCAACAGTGTAGTCAGTTCGAAAAGAAACAACACTTTTCATTGACGATTATAATATTTTTCCTACATCTTATATGATACAGCTACGCTCTGAGATTTTAGTATACTGAAACAAACAAATGTTAAATTGATGTAAGTAAAAAAAAATCGGACTACTTATATATTATTGAAATTTATGATACATAATTTATAAGTTTTATTTGCTTTGCTGCATAACTTGTTTTGTTTCACAACACTATCAATATCAATACACATAGTAACGTTTAAATTTAGGGAATATTAAGTAAAAGTTTTATCTAACAGTAAATAGATTTGGGAATAGACTTTGTGTAATCACATATAATCATTACATTTTAGTAAACAACGTAGTCATAGGTACTTACTAAATAACAAATTATAATAAAACACGCGGAGCTGACTCATCACTCTCATCACTCGCGTATTCAAATACCACGTCAGTGAGTACTTCGAAGGAAAATGTCCTGCTGAAACTATAGCAATGTGGCAGCTCATTTTATAAGTTCGCCAGGTTAGCTTCTCGTTTCAGTTTGAAAATATTTTTTTCGAAGCTAACTAATTTATTAGCCTCATAGGCCTTCACGGCTTTACTAAAACAGTTTCAAAATCTTTTACCAAGTCTCTATGAGTGTGGTGTGGCAGACGCACTATATATTTAAAGTATTTATGCTTTTGAACACATTAATATTTATTATCAGTCAATATTGTGGTTACAAGGTAAATCCTTTAAAAGTCAAGAGAATGTATTAATTTTTTTTTTGGAATATATAATCAAAGTAAGTGGATAGTAATTAGATAAGAATCTGAAATGTCTGAGTGACTTTCTGAAATGATTTTTTCTAAGTTTAGTTTTATGCAAATAATTAATTACGTACATCGTATATTTTTCAATGTTTAGGGTTCACAGTTTGAAATAACGTCTACAATATTTTTTAGATATTTGACGCTACTTACAAATTTGTCCTCAAACATATAAGAAAAGTTGTAAAAGTAAAAATGAAGTTTATTTAAAAATTACTTCAATAAATTTAAGTCTAAAATTTTGTTTTTAATGAAACATATAGCATATAAACAACTATTAAAGAACAAAGCGTTTATCTGTGTTTTTTAGCTCCTCTGAATTATCAAAGCAAAAGATTGTGATACGGTTTTCACTAATATTTGAAATATTATATGTATATTATATTCATATAAATCAATGATCTATTTCATAAAGGTAACCAAAAAGTGAACTTTTTATCTTTTACAAATTATTATAAAGTAATTTGTTATCATCAGCCTGTAAGAGACACACTACAAGGCGAATGGCTTCATTCTGATTGAAGGCATGGCCACAATCACTACGCCAGCCCACGATGTATTGGTGATTTTAATTAAACTCTGAGAAATCCATAGTTCTATGTTTTCCACATACAGAGGTACTAAAAGAACATTTCTCAGATTCAGATATCCCCACGATGTTTTCCTTCACAGTTAACCGATAGTGTCACCAATTTGAATGAGTAATTGTTCGTGAATTCAGAAAAATTCATTGGTATATGCCGGATTTGCCGGACATCGGATTGGTATTCCACTGGTCAAACCACTCGACCACCACGACGCATTTTATACTTTTTTTTGTGTATGTTGTATTTGATAATTAAATAAATGAATCCTTATCCAATTATGTATATCTAGGTAACTAAATATAACTGGTATATATTGGTATAGAATGTTTAAATTGTCCATCTTGGCATATTGTTTGCATGAATGACTTAGAAGATATGATAATTTTAAAATTATGCATAACTAAATTAGTATTGGGTGAAGGTTACTACAAAACTTGTATGTCTTTGGTAATCTATAAATATTGCGTACTTATAATTCATCGTTAGTACATTATGCCTGTGCAAAACTGGGGTATTTATTAAGTCTTAAATATGTTACAAACAAGAAAATAATCGAATTATTAAGGTAGAATTTCCCGCGGCTTGTTAAATTAAATTTCGCGCCAACCGTCTAGTTAGCTAACGGTCGCGAAGGCATGGCTTATCGCGGCTATATCTTGTTGGTGACGTAATTACGTTAAAAGAATTTTACTTTGATAGTATGAATGAAGTCTACACGTTGTGTTGACTAAAGCAGCTATACGTGATGTATCAGTTAAAATAAACATTGTGACGGATACGCACTATAGTTTTTTCAGAAATCATTGACGTCTAGATTAGATTAGATTAGACTAGATTAGATTCAAAAAGTTATTTGATGTTTAATATATTTTTTAATTATAATGAAAATAAAACAACACCGTTTTGTTATCAAAATAATATACAACTAGGTTTTGATTCCGGCTTCGTCAATCTTAAAGTAGATTTGATTTATCCTTCAGCAACAATACTTTTTTCGGGACGAAATTTACCATATGTCCTTTTCTGTACTCCTGTTAATGAGTATGCAAAATATCCTGGTAATCGATTGAGCCGTTTAGGCGTGAAAACATAACGAACGAACAAACTCACCGTCACATTTATAATGCTAGTAAAAATAAGGAAGTAAAGATTAGGAATTTTTCATAATTTATTGTGATACTACGATTCCAGAGATTTAAAATTACGAAAACACAAATAAAATTATGTGTGCAAAAATAATTAAGAAGCTTCTTTAAACTCGATGAGCTGTAATTATCAAAGCATAAAAAATCTGTTATACACCTGTGATGCACATGTTAGTATATTTTATCGAAAAGATGTTGGTGTAGATACCCCGTATAAATGAAAGTCTTCTATTATGTGTCCATACTAATTTTCGAATCGGCTGAATTGATTGCGATGAGACCTAAAATGAAAACTTTAAAGTAGTGATATATGTGTGGGTAAAGCAACAACGATAAAATTAAGGAAAGAAAGTTTATAATCTGTATCAGAATCAGAAGACTTAAATAGTAAGGTAAAATTTCAATCAGAAAAAGAAGTCCGCTCATGAATCCATATAACACTCATGAAACAAAAGACATTGTTGCAACATTTCAACATAGTAATTATAAATTACTATCTATTTCTATGAATATTAATATATATTTTATATAAATATAATATACATATATAATACATTAAACTATTTGAAATAAATTATTAAAAAGATACTGAAAACCGTATCGAAAAGTGACATTGTTTTATAATATTTCAATATTATTTATAGATATAATTTTTTTTTTGTTTTGGAACTGGCTGCACTGTTCGTTTGTTAAGGCCGCTACAGTTTCACCGGACTACGGGAATAATGTATTAAAATCCAATACATAGTTTATTAGCACTCACAGACACAGAGACGACTCGAGAAACGTCTTTATTCTGTAATATTTATTTTAGATCGCAATGCGTTCAAAAATAATATTTTATCAATTAGACACACTGACTCTATATCAATTTGATATTTTTCTGTAGCCCATTACGTGTTGTTACATTTGAAGCGCATTTATTGACTTGTTTATTACGAAAAAATAGTAGAATTCAAAATTTACTAAAAAAGTAATTTCCTATCAGCTATAAGTAAATATTACTAAAGAAATATTTAATTACTATCCGCTATAAATAGAAATTATCTTTGTTGCTTCAAACAATAAAGTCTAAGTCTAAGAATGTTTTGCATATATCGGTCATATCGTTACGTAATAATAGGCACAGCTGAAAGTGAGGTGAATAAACTTCGACCATTACAAAACCGTTGGCTTGTCTTTGGCGCTCACTGGCAAGGGAAGGCCCGCCCCTGGCCGCACCACAGCGATAATGTTTTGGCGGGAATTGCTTGCTGAATTATACCTCATGTTATTAAAATTCAATACTTTGAAAAGTTTTTAAAACCATTACTGGTTATGTTCATGTTCTAAAAAATAATATTCTATTATTAAACGTAACGTACGTCTAGGTAATTTAAAACTCAAAATGTTAAGAATTTGTTCAGTTACATTATGACGTCATACCGATTAACCGTCGAATTACTCGGCACAAGGGGCATGAAAGCGGCAGAGGCGGGAAGGACAAAAGTTGCGCTTGTTCTGTTTAGGCGCGAAAGACTGTTTAGAGATATTATGAAATATTCGGTTGATTACTCACTACCAAATATCTTTACTTTTATAAAGTGTTTATTGTTATTGGTAATCGGGTCCGAATAGACGTCTAAGCTTAGACATATTGATGCATGTAACATATTTTTATAAGAGTATCTCAATCAGAATGATGTCAGTTTTAATATTTATTACATTGCTACTTGGGTGCAATGAAGAAATATAACATTATTGTAGTACAATTTTATTTATGAAAACAGTTTATTCAATGCGTCATGCGTTCAAACAAAGCTTTTTTAAATATCAGTATCTAGTTTCGTTTTAGTTTTTTTGTCTATACAATGTTTAAAACAGTAAAAACTTAATATAACTATCGTTAATAATCACACTATTCATAGACCAATGAAGTTTGAAATACGTTATAATTGCTCATTTTTATTTTTTTTATAATTACTAATTAAACATTAATTCTAACAAACCTAAGCCTGTACAAGATTAAAGAGAATGTTATCAAATGAATTACGTAATGTTAAGCAACACATTACATCTTATCAATCTCAATGTCTATTTATCTATCGTTACAATTTAACGTACAATATAAAATTAACTACGTGACCCCATGACGGAATAATTGAGAAGTGTTTACATTAATTGTTATAAAATAATGATTCTACGGTGTAATTAACACATAGCTCTTATTAGCATTACGGTTAAATTACGATGTAATAATCTACCAGTTATAGTGTTTTATCCATAACTCCGCGATTGCGTCATCGAGCAACGTTACATCACCCTGTCATATTTACGCGGGTAAAATTTTTTGATTAGCATGTTGTGAGGTTCTCTGGGGTACTTATATACCCGCATATATATTGCGAAGTTTCTCTCTGGAAAATGTCTAGAATATCTCAGCGGTTAGTATAAATATACTACAGGGGCAGGTTTTATTTCAATTGTATTGATAAACATTGCAAATATTATTAAAATTAGTTATTTATAATGAACTTCAAGCTTAATCAGTTTTATGTACAAAATAATCTCATCCCTAGGTTAGCGCCATTATTGATCGTATTGTGCGCGTGAAATAATTTCACGAGACTAATATCAACGGTTTCTACACACGTGTTGATTAAAACTTGCATGTCATGGTGAGTACAAATAAATATCGTTCCGGCATACGTTTTTGAGTTTGTTCAGAAACTTTTGACGTGACCTTGACACTGGATTTAAAAAATTATTTTAAGCTTAATATTATCTTTTAATTACAATGAAAGAAAAAAAATATGGTTTTACCATAAAACTTATATATGTTTTTTTTTTCATAAATTTCAATACTAATAGTATATTTGTAAAGCTCATACTATTAAATATACAAAACTGAATTTTAATCAGTTTTTTATTATAATTTTAATAATTCTCACATATAAAAACTCATTGTATTGTTACGTCATGATTATCGCATTTTGGTATCACCTGCAGTGTTTGTTGTAATCAAACAGAGCTATAGATATAAATATTTGACTGGAGTCGCGACCAATATGCAAATGTTGATAAACCGATCATAGCGAATTGTTGTAGTTAATCGTAACTGCTACCTTATAAATATGTTTACTTATGTAAATTTTATATCTGTGTTATATTTTCTTGCATTAAAATATAGGCATATCTCTAACGCTATCTTTTAATTATTAAGCTTCTTGAGTTATATCTAAATAACATAGAACAAAAATGTTTATCTTGAAACGCTTACAGAAAGTTTGCGAAGGTATATGTCTATCACCCAAAGATAACCTTAATACTATAAAAAAATATTAAGGTTATTAGTACAACAATATTTTGAACATAGTAATTAATTCTTATTGAATAATCCAATTATTGTCAATTGCATCGCATAATTTTCTATGATTATCTTATAAGATATGACAGGTTTAGTATTACAGGATACAAAAAAAATGTTTCGTAAAGATATAGCTGTACAAGACAAAAATGCAATTAAACAAATTAGAAAAAACCGTTCACATCTATCCAGCAAACGAAGAAGGTAACAAAGAGAAAGAAACTTTTTCACGCATAGCAACTCACGGGTAGTAGCCAATATGTATATAAATCTATTTATTGGTTTTATAACAGTTATACCATACATTTCATTATCGTTACATTCATTCCATTTCGTACCAATTATCAGTAACTTTCCTAGAGATAATTAAGTACACATATATCTTAACAACATGAAGTAAACTGAGTAGTATTATGTCTAGCGCATAACGACAAGGAACACCCTGCACAAGAAAGTATTTCCCGCCAACACGTTATACCATGTCCGTGCCTGCTCCCCGCGCAATGCCTCCCGCCTCCGCTCCCTCGGCCTTTGTCGCCACCCGCAACATGAACGATCGTTATTTTCAGTGTGATATCGCAATTACATCATAAGCGTTTACCGAATCGAGTGTTCAATGACCGAATACATTCCATTAACAAATGACATAAAATAGCCGAACTGTGCACTACGTTTCTGATGTCAGTTATCAGTTACTTAGAATAATTCGAAATAGTACATATACATGATATTAAATTACTAATTTAGTAAATTTAGATTCCACAGTAGCCAATTATATAATAATAATTAAGGCCTTCTTCAACTCTATAATCAATATTTAAAATAAAACAAAGTCATAGTTCGTATCTTGTTGTACCTTTATTTGTAAAGTACGTACCGCGATTTAATACA